>KB205945.1:1247098-1870962 GCA_000328965.1 Ascocoryne sarcoides NRRL 50072 | reverse complement strand
TTAATCTCCTCCCCGGAATAAGCCTCAATCCCCTCTCCAAAATGAGCCTCAACCTCCTCAACCGGAGGCCCCTAAACCGGAGGCTATTCAACCGGAGACCCCTGAACTGAAGGACTCTAGACTAACATATCCTCGGGATAAGTCTCAATCTCCCCAGAACGAGCCTATTTATCAATCGGAGGCCCCTGGACTAACACCTACTCATTAATCGGAGGCCCCTAGACCGACACTCACTACTCAACCGGAGGCACCTAAACTAGCACTTACTCAACCGGAGGCCCCTGAACCGGAGACTAGTTTCACACTTTCAACAACTGCTCAAGCTATCAATTCGAGCTCAGAGGACCTACGAATTCAACTGGCGGAGGCCCTCGAAAAGAAAGAAAATACCGTCAGAGGTTTAACGTTTGACCAACTTACTAAGACTAAGGAATTGACGTCGGATCAACTCGCTAAGGAATCAACGTCTATCCAACTCACTAAGGAATCAACGTCGGATCAACTTGCCAAGGAATCAATGAAGCTACTCGTTTTGGACCAACTCGCTAAGGAGTCAATGAAGCTACTCGTTTTGAACCAGCTCGCTAAGGAATCATTAATCCTACGAAAGAAGGGAGATTACGGGTGAATTATAAATAGGGTGGATTTGAAGGAGCCAGAATGGGTGGAACGGAGGAATGGGTGGAACGGATGACTAAGGAAACTCTATGAATTCAACCTAGGATTCTAGAGTAGCTCCAGTGTTGGTATCAATATTCATAGTGAATAGTAGTGGTAGATTGAATGGGTTGGTTGGTCACGTGTACACTAGTTACTAGCCTTAAGCGAATGCGCTACAGTGCATAAAAGAGGAGTCCTCTACTCCTCTTTTATAATACAACAACCATCGATCAACACCAATACTAGCTCAACTGATATACCTCGTTTCCGCGGGGTGGTATCACGAGCAGTAGGTGAATCGACATTTAGATTTCCTATATAAGAATTTGACAGCGCATTTCCTGAAGGCATGTAGTGTAACATAGTTTATGGATGCTATATAGATTTGAGGCAAATCTGTTTTCTGCTTGTTTCAAAATTGCATGCACATTTTAGATGCCACTGTTAAAGGGCTGAGGAATGTCTGTTAAAATAACCTGAGCAAACTAAAATCAATGGGTAGTGTAATTCTTCTTATTTGACTCTACAGGTATTGGAAAGTCATACCTCTTAGCAATTTTTGTAGCTCCTGAAAATGGAAATGAACACAAGGTTGAGGAAGAGGAAGAAAGTGATAGATTATATCAATGCATTTTATTGAGCGAGGAATATGAATTCATGAGAACATGTGTCTGTACCTTTTCCTAGTTCCTTTTCTCCCCGTTGAATATTAAAGAAAGAGCCCCTTCACAGATCTTGTTTTTTTTTAACTTAATTCGTGTATCTTTCTTTCTTTCTCCACCTGGGTGTCGCCTCGGCTATTATGACGACTGTTTGAATTATATCAATTCGAATTCCACAATATTGACAATTGGACTTCTTTTATGCCCGCTATATTACATTACATTCTCTCCTTGTTTTGTGGTAATAAATTTCACGTTAATTTGATATACCGGGTACGCCATAGGATTGTTCTAATGATTTTCTCGAGTACTCTTATCACTTTCTTCTTATTACTTTATACCATAAGAATTGAGGGAAATTGATGAATGAAGTTCTCGAAAATAGAGTAAATTAGTGCATAATCTATCATAATTTTTATACGATCATGCTTAAATTACTTGGAGCCTATTCCACTGGGTCGGGAACATATATTTACGAGCACTTAGAAGCCACTGAAGGGTTAGTAATGCAGTATTAGAAGAGGCTGGGTCAAACTAGAACAAAAATTGAAGTGAAGACCTAATAAAAATTCTTTTTCACTAGAATATGGAAATCTCATAAGTGCTTCAATTGAGTCATGGTGTTGCTTTTCTAAAGCAGTTGACTAGAACGGTAAATGGCAAGGATACTAAGAGCATTCTTTAGAATAGAAAGATACAAACAAATATGGCAGTTAGAACCGCCAAAATGGACGAAGAACTTGCTATTCTCATGTAACAACATTTAATGTTAACCCTTGCACAGGTACATTGTTGTATTTCTCCCTAGGCACGAAGACAATTCCGTTCCAAATTCCAAGTCCTACACCGCTTGGCAGAATCATCGCGGGTCAAGGATGGAGGCCCGTAAACTTCACGTCGATAGATAAACCTCAATTCTTGCTTCAAAGATGGCTGCTCCTTAAATGGCACAACATATCGCAGGATGGCTTCCAAAAGTACCGGAAATAAGATTATGCGAAAGCTGCTTGGGCAGTCTACGCCAACAGTCCCAGAGAGCGCTGGTACCAGCAATTCCAACTCCCCTCAGCGACCTAGCGCATCGCAGAACACGATCTATTCAGCTGGCGCATCGATCGCATGCTTAGACCGATCCCCGAATGGCCAACGCGCTGTGATTGCAGGCTCGAAAGTTTTCAAGATCCTGAAGGTTGAAGGGACAACGATCACCGAGGAGGTCGACCTCCGAGCTGCGATTACCTCGTATGCGGCGACCCATGACCTTTCTGCTGCTACCCCAGAGCAGCTTAATATCAGAGCGGTGCGATGGTCTCATGGAAACTGGGATAGTACTATAATTACTGCTTCGGGCAATGGGAGGATTGCATCTTACGATCTCCGTCGGCTTGATTCAGGGTTTGAAGTCTGGCGGAATCACGAACATACTCGGCAGGTCCATAAGCTTGCCGTCAGTCCTTTCAGACCAGATTGGATGCTCTCAGCAAGTCAGGATGGCACGGTTAGGATGTTCGTTCTAGGGAAGCAGGAGAGGGCACAATGCATCATGAAATGCAATGCAGATGCTGTCCGAGATGTAAAGTGGAATCCGGTGGATGGATATTCTTTCGCGTGCTGCACAGATGCCGGGGTAGTTCAGAAGTGGGATATCAGGAATCCTAGTGCTCCTGCTCTGAAGCTCACTGCCCACACGAGCTCGTGCTTTTGCATTTCATATCATCCCGATGGGGCGCATGTCATTAGTGGCGGAATAGACCAACTCTGCCACGTTTGGGATTTGTCGAAGACGGCCGAAAGGAACCAGAAGCCCAAATTCACCTTTTCTACTCCAGCCCCGGTTTCAAAGTTATGCTGGCGGCCAGCGTACTGGTCTGCTACTGCCCATGGCAAGAGAGCTGCCCAAGTTTCAGTGGCGTACGATGATTCCAATGCATCCAGGAATCAAACGGCAAACGTGCATATATGGGACCTTGCTCGATCAAGCATGCCATTCAAAGAGATTGAGCAGTGGGACAGTGCCCCTACAGGAATGCTATGGAACACTCGAGATTTGCTCTGGACCGTCGACAAGGAGGGCCGATTCATCCAAACTGATGTTGCCTTTGTCCCAAAGCTCATTGATAGGCGTAGTCTCTCTAACTTTTCCTTCTCACCAACCGGAGATGTGCTTATGCTGCTCGAAGAACGCCTTAGTCCAAAGCGCCCTCGACCCCAAATTTCCTCACCAAATGTCTCTCCGAGTATCAAGCATGATGTTGTAACTGGGCCATTACTTAGTGTTAGTCGAAGCGACTCAGAAGAAGACGTAGTTGGCAGCTTTCTAGGACCTAGGCAACGGAAAATCAAAAGACGAAACCAACCACAAAGCTCAACCCCGCCGAGCCTAACTGGGATGGTTGATGCTAGCGTTATGTCTTTAGATGCCGCTGTAAAAGTCACCGGAATGTATAAACCGCAACAAGTCATGGCAATTGGTCATGCACCCTCATCGATCAAACCCTCAATGTATCAATATCTATCAAATCAATATCTACTTGCAATAGTTGAATCCTCGACGCAAGGTGTATATGAATTGGCTAGTACTCGAACGAGTTCAATCATGGAAGGATATGCCCGAGCTGTTGAGAAAATCGGCCAATATCGACTGGCACAGACTTGGCGGCTTCTAGCTTTCACAATGAACTCGCTTTTAATAAGACGAGCTGAGTATCATAGACAGTCACGATTAGCTGCAAAAAAGGCGCCATTGAAGGAGGAGAGTTCGAAGGAGGTACTTCGAGTGTCAAGAATCCACACAGCACGAGGTGAGGAGACTCCTCGACGTTACTCTCGTGCACAGACATCACTCGAAAGCCCAAGGCAGAAGACTCCAATGTTAAAAGCGACTGAAGAAATCGAAAGCACGTCAAATATTGCCACCCCACTTGCTCGACCTACCCATGATAGCATTGTCCATGAAACTCACGAAGCCATGCACACACCATTAGTTATCGAAGACGATGTT
Source organism: Ascocoryne sarcoides NRRL 50072 (assembly GCA_000328965.1). Classification (NCBI taxonomy): domain Eukaryota; kingdom Fungi; phylum Ascomycota; class Leotiomycetes; order Helotiales; family Gelatinodiscaceae; genus Ascocoryne; species Ascocoryne sarcoides. The sequence continues at coordinate 1,866,639 of KB205945.1, read as the reverse complement.
TTGCATCTCCCAGAATCCGTTCTCTCAAAAACTCCAAGTCCCATCCCTGTTCCTGGAGCTAAACAGATCGATGAGCATGAAGACCACATATCATCTAGTGTTGAAGGGTATGACTTTTATGGAATGGAAGCGTTTAGACCTTCTATTGATTATGCTGCTGCCCCGAGGAAGCAACCTCTCAGATTAGATTATCATGAGTACAATAATCCACCTCGAATACAACCTCAACGTCATGATTCTGCCGAAAGCTTTCAAATGTTTTCAACTTCAAGTGATTCTCATCATGAAAACCTCATAATCTCTTCGGAGAGTGGAGGGTATAGTGTCAAGAATGAGAGAACATTGAGGGAAAGAGTCTCTAGCTGGGAAAATAGCCCTCCCCAGCATTTAGGGCATCGTGCGAGCATTGATTCAAATGGACAGTCCAAAAGCTCTGGAGGCCAACATATCACATCTGAATCTCAGGATTCTCACGCCGGAGTCCCGAAAGAGAAGCCACACTCACCATCTTCACCTCCGATTTTACGGTTGCAGGAAGCATCAGCCCCAATTGAAAGTGGCCCATTATCCAGAAAAGCTCCTATCAACGAACCGCTGAGCCCAACAGTCTCTGAAAAGGCATCTGAAGACCCTAGTATTCTCGAAAGCGACTACCTCCTTTGGCCAAATGACCCAGACTTCCTGGTAAAACCCATTGATCCCACAGTTCTTGTCCAACGTACTATCAACTTCGAAGCGCAAACGGGGTCACTCACTGCCGCAATAATAGTTCTTCTTCTTCGACCTCTGCTCCCTCCGTCTGCTATCGACGAGATTCAAGCTGGTGCTGTTATGAGACAATATCATCATCGACTGACTGGTATGAAGCTCTTCACCGAGGCTGCTCTTCTACGTAATCTGTGTGTTCCAATGTACCCAGCCGTTTTTGCAACAGCGCAGGAGAATGCCACCATTGGCTTCTTTTGTACGGACTGCAATAAACCGCTTGAGAACGATCCGTTGATTGAGAATAGCGAGTGGTATTGCCCTAGGTGTCGAGGAAATATGGATCCGTGTGCTATTTGTCGATCGCTGGATCTCGAGGACCCAGGCGTGTATAGTGATGACGACGAAATCCAACCAATTTTAAGCGGGAAGCTCTGGTGGGTTTGTCCTGGGTGTGGACACGGGGGTCATAGTATATGTATGCAAGCATGGCATTCAGGCCCGGAATTCGAGGAGGGTGACAAGTATTCTGATGGTTGTTGCCCATTGGAAGGGTGCTTGCATCCTTGTTTGCCTGGCAAGTGGCGGGAAGAAAGGGCAGAGGAGAAGAAAGCGACGATAGCTAGGGACTTGGAGGTCCTTGTAAGGGAGAATTCGAGGACTGGAAGTAGGGGCGGTGGAAGGGGTGGCGGGATACCTGTAAGGAGAGATATGAGGGAGGTGAACCAGAGTAAGGCTGTCGAGGGGGTGCGGGTTGCGTTGGGTTTGGGTAGTGGTGGGGGGCTAGAGAGAAAGAAGAGTGTTAAGCTCATTGTCCCTGGGGAGGAATGATGCCTGTATGTATATATATCGGGTGTAGAGTGCTGGTAGCCTGGATTTGGTGTTTGGCGTCTGATGATACCCTTGGAGGTTAAGTGTTGCATGGCGCGGCGTTGGATTAGAAACGAAATATTTTAGCATCTAAAATAATCTACAGAATACAATTCGAGAGTTTAACTTCGCTGTCATAGCTAATAAATGAAAACGTGGGTGCGAGCTCACAGAGTAGGTGGCGGTCGAGGGTGAGATGGACGAGTCTTCCGCAGTTCCGTCATCTGTGACCCATTTCGGGCATTATCGAATCTACATGATTGAAACTACTATCATCACCGAATATCGATGGATAGAACCCAGCATCAAAGACTGGTATATTGTCTGGTGGCGCAAAATATTGCAATTGAACATTGTAACGATTCTGCTCTCCCTAGCCTAGTTTTTAAGTTTACAATTAGAAGCTTCAAGTTCAGGTCGAAATAAAAGGATCGGAACCCTTCTCTCGCTATAATTCCTCATGCAGTCCAAACCCGCCTGATGCCCTCTGTAAGCCCAACATCGTTCGTCTCGAACTCGTAAATTCCAACCCCGACCAAAACAGTAGCAGCTCTTAATCCCCACCAGAACAACGCTCTTGTCTTTGGCACTCGTTTTTTGGGGAAATAGTCGATCACACATGATTCGAAGCCGATGTGGGAATGGATAAGAATTGTTGCGCAGAGTAAGGCATCCATCGTGGGATTTAGTGATCCTGCAGCAAAGGGCGCTATTGTGAGCGGGACGATGGCGACGGAGACTAGTCGTTCGAAAGTCCAGTGATAGGAGCCGTGGGATGGATCCCGTTCTGGGTATGGAGCAGCATCATTTGCTAAATATAGTTAGTACAATGCAAGACACTATTAGAAGATAACTGTACTTGTTCCTTGTATGACCTCTGTATTGTAGGTTAGATAATCTTCCTGGCACGGAATGGATATTTAGACTCACGAGGCAGCGGTGGAAGAATTGGTCGTCTACCGCTTGTATGGAAAGCAGCTACTCTAATTGACGATGGTTGAGCGTCTTCCACAAAGGCATTTCGCATTGCCTTGCTGGAGAAGATAGATGATGCTGCCGGCTTGTTGATGGCGGGGAAGGTAGTAGAGAGCTTTGTCGAGAAGGCCCGCGATGACGCCGCAGCAAGACAGGTCTGACGGAGCATTGCTGGACGCACAATTGAGGTCATCTTGAATTGCTGCACAGCTCCCGTCGACGATGATGAAGTAAGTTGTAGTGTTTCGCATTCGTTCCCAGAGCATGTCGACGACTTCGGAGTATTCCCTCGGTAAGACGGGCAGCTGACTAAGGGGGTATCGGAACGTCAACCATTGGATATCGGAAGAAGCTTCACAAATCTACAGGAAACTCCGTACTACATCAAACCAGCACACCTACACCTTCACTCTCTTTATACCATACGCCTTCACTCATCATCACACTTCCGATGGCGTCTCGGCGGCTAGCTCTTAATCTCGCCCAGGGCATCCGCAATCGTGCTGGACTCAATGCCGTCTCGCCATTGAAGAGAGGCTTCTCAACTCCGGTGATCAGGAATGGTGTGAAGACGGAATCCACAACGCTCTCCAATGGCTTGACAGTATGATTAAACAGTCCAAGAAGGATAATGGGAACAATTGCTAATGAGTTGCAGATTGCGACGGAGCACTCGCCGTGGGCACAGACTTCGACAGTTGGAGTGTGGATTGATGCCGGCTCAAGGGCAGAGACCGACAAGACCAATGGCACCGCACACTTCCTAGAACATCTTGCCTTTAAGGTATGAGCCAATTGGTTGCCATAGAGAAGCATTGAAGTCTGACGAGGGGTATAGGGCACTAGCAATCGAACACAGCAGCAGTTAGAGCTGGAGATTGAAAATATGGGCGGCCACCTGAATGCTTATACATCTGTATGTTGAGATACCTACTGTGGGAGGTGGTATACTAATCTATATTACAGCGTGAAAACACTGTTTACTATGCCAAAGCTTTCAATGCCGATGTACCCGCCACCGTCAACATTCTTTCCGATATTCTGCAAAACTCTAAACTCGAACCACAAGCAATTGAGCGCGAACGAGATGTTATTCTGAGAGAATCCGAGGAGGTGGACAAGCAATTGGAGGAAGTAGTTTTCGATCATTTGCATGCAACTGCCTTCCAAGGCCAGCCACTGGGCCGTACCATTTTAGGGCCTGCCGAGAACATCCAGAGCATTCAACGAGATCACTTAGTCGACTATATTAAGACGAACTACACTGCTGACCGCATGGTTCTTGTTGGTGCTGGAGGTGTGCCTCACCAGCAGCTTGTTGAGCTCGCTGAAAAGCACTTTGGAGGGCTTGCTAGTGAACCTCACAGCGCTGCTGCGGCTAGAGTTGCGGCTGCACAAAAGCAAAAGCCCGAATTTATTGGCTCTGAGATCAGAGTGCGCGACGATACCATCCCTACGGCAAACATCGCTATTGCTGTTGAAGGTGTCAGTTGGAAGGACGACGACTACTTCACAGCTTTAGTTACTCAAGCAATCGTCGGAAACTGGGATAAGGCAATGGGCAATGCTCCTCACATGGGTAGCAAGCTTAGTGGCTTTGTTCACAAGAATGACCTAGCTACCAGCTTTATGAGCTTCTCCACAAGTTACAGTGATACCGGGTAAGGCTTCACGTGACTCAAAAGCTTCTACCTTGTGCTAACACAAATAGTCTTTGGGGAATCTACCTCGTAACTGATCAGCTTGGTCGCATAGATGATCTTGTCCATTTCACCCTTCGTGAATGGTCCCGTTTATCGTATAACGTGGGAGAAGCCGAAGTCGAGCGCGCCAAAGCCCAACTCAAGGCCTCAATTCTCCTCTCTCTTGATGGTACGACCGCTGTCGCAGAAGATATTGGGCGGCAAATCATCACCACTGGACGACGTATGGGACCAGAAGAAATTGAGCGGGTCATTAGTGCGATCTCAGAGAAGGATGTCATGAGCTTTGCACAACGGAAACTTTGGGATCAAGATGTGGCTATTAGTGCTATTGGCTCAATCGAGGGGCTATTCGATTATAACCGGGGTAAGTCAGCCAGTAACCAAAAATCTGCCCGTTCTCTATTCTCAGCTGCTTCCCAATTGGATTGTTGCTAACTTTTCGTTCTAGTGAGAAATGATATGTCGAGGAACGCATAGGTTGACGAGAAGAAATTTAAGGCATTTAGGGATGTCAATGGGTTGATAGAGTGTATAATGCGGTATAGCGCAGGTTGTTTGTACACATAGGTCCTTCAGAAAATCTTCTCCAATGGCTTTACTGAATGAATGTAGCAATGTGTCTAACCCCAGCGTGAACTCTGTGTCAGGCAGAATATAATATCATGGAAACTTTTCGTCTTGGCTTCCTGTTTAACGTAAGTAGGTGGAGCATGTTGTTAGGCCTGAGACGTAATAAAATTTATAGGGTTGTTAGAGAGAGACATGTCGCTTAGACAACAAGCAGTATTGAATGAACACAACGCACGGTTTCAGTCTCTCATTTCAAACTTTATAGCGCTTGTTTAGACTTGGCACAGTAGTAGTTTATACGAAAAGTCACCTTGTAATAATTTAATAGTAGAAAGCCTTGCTTTATGATATGTTCTCAACCACTGCAAGCATAGTCAGGTATATATGCCTGCGCTTGATCGAGAGCAATACGCAAAGCCTCCTACAGCATATAACTCGCAAATGGTAAATTTGATGGCTTGTTGTTCTACGATTAATCGTGATGTCAAGAGATTTGTCTTTTCGTAAAGGGAAGAGCACACTTGTCAGAAAGAATGATCCAGATGAGAGAATGTTAGGACCGATATTTCTAGCAAGTTTAATTGCAAGTATAATAAGTTTATCATTATAAAAGTAGTAAGATCTTGTGGTACCGATGAGGCCAATGAGAAGTAATAACCATGGAGACTAGGCTACTTACTGCAAATTGTCAGCAAACTCATCACGTTTTCAAATTATCAGTATCAACCTCTAAATCAGCAATCTTTAGAACTGCCTTTCCAAAGTTCTTCCCTTCGAGCATCCCAACTAAGCCCTCAGCTGCATTATCAATGCCATCCGTGACGCTCATCTTCGCTTTTAAAGTCCCATCATGCAACCATGCAGCCACATTCTTATTCCTCTCTGCATAATACTTCGGGCCCATATCCGGATCGCTGACAATGAATCCTCGGAACGTAAGGCTCTTCCCCACGATCAACATCAGGTTCGTAACGCCGTATCTTTCATCTTCAGATTTGCTGTATTGCGAGACCATACCGCATGCAATGATTCTGCCCCATTTATTCATTACTTCAATGGCGGCCTCGAGTTGTTCTCCTCCGACATTTTCGTAGTATATATCGATTCCATTAGGAGCAAGACGTCTCAAAGCATCAAGGGGCTTCTCCTTTTTATAGTTGAACCCACCATCAAAGCCAAGCTCTTTTGTAATGTATTCCAATTTCTCGTCAGAACCAACAGACCCGATAACCTTCAACCCTTCGTGTTTCGCCAGTTGCCCAACAAGTTGTCCTACCGCTCCAGAAGCCGCAGAGATAAAGATTGTCTCGCCCTTTTTCGGTTTCCCAATCTCGTAGAACGAGGAGTAAGCTGTGAGGCCTGGCATACCTAGAGCGCCAACGAAAACCTTGAGGTCTAGGTTATACTCATTCTGGATCTTTCTAAGCGACTCAGCTGCGGCCTTCTCCACCCGTGAGTACTCTTCTGTAGGCAATTGACCGGTAACCAAATCACCAGGCTTCAGGTTTAGCGTATCGGATTTAAGGACTTTCGCAACAGTGTTGTTGGAAATGGGTTCGCCGAGGGTGTAGGCAGGGGAGTATGATTTTTTGCTTGGGTCGCGCATCCTGCCTCGTTGGTAGGGATCGAAGGACGTATAGACATTCTTGGTCGTGATTCCGCCTACTGGAGGGGCTTGCTCGAGGTCGAATTGACGGGTCTCGACGACCAGGTCCTTGCCAGCAACAGGCGCACCTTTGGGGATGGACTTGAAAATGAGAGCTCGATTTTGGACCATGATTGCGGTGCTATGGTGTTTGTTTGTTGGTAAGAGTCAATGTTGCTTTATTGCTATCTTTTGATTAGAAACTGGGAAGATGCTGAAAGAAAGAAAAAATAACATGTGTTTCTAGAGGGAAGGGAGGGATTTTGTGTAACAAGAGCAAGACTCCATGACGCCTCCATGACGCGATGGTCATTTTCGCCTTTAGATAACAAACCCAACTGTTTCAGTCGTAATTGGTAAAATAAAGCTAACATCCGAGTTCTTCTGCAAAATTGCTTCGCTCATTGGTAAGCTATTCGAAGTTTTATGGGTAGAACAGGTTGGTGGCTGCTCTGTGCTTGAGAGATAATTTTTGTGCCGAGGTCCAGCATTTGCCGGCGGGGAATAATTGGGTGATTAGTTGTAAAACACGCGTTAACCACAAAGTACCCCCTTGCGAAGTATACTTCGTAGTTAGCAGAAACTTAAGATGTATTAATGGAGAAATTTATGAAATCATTTTTTAGAATTCCGGCCGGCCTGAAAGCCAACTTAGACTGATTTCTTGTTTTTATAGAAGTATTACCCACAGTACGAAAGTACGGAAGTACAATGCTGGGCTCGGCAATTGATCCCCCCCTTGTCATTCGGTTACTGTCTCGGCCCGGTTGGGACTTGAGTTCCCATTTTTCTTATCCGGGTGCCGGATGTCAAATTGGGACTGGGGCCTTGGGGCTCAAAAAACATTACAAATGAGTTAATATCAAAGAGTAGATAACTTATCGACAACTGAGCAACTAGGGAGTAGACAAAGAGGCTAGCTCTAGAATGCATAATTTTGCCTAGTTATCTATCGTCTATAGCAGTCTGTATTTGCTAGGATTCGAGGTTCAAACACTTTGTACTTCTGTACTTTTTATACTTGTACGAAAGCGTACACTAGTACTCAGGGAAATATATGTTAATTGGGTTCTAGCAGATTCTATGGAGTATACCATCATGTGGGTACCATGTATAAATCTCAAAGAACGCTGGTGGCACAACCCTGTGTATTTTGACCCTTATTCCTTCAGCGACGAAGTATAACACAATATAAAGTATTGTAGTATCTAGTCAATGGATTATGCTATCTTGGATATTGTTTCAGCGAATGATCCCCTTCGATTATCACTTTCATATACATAAAATAGTGTAGAGTCTCAGTTCATTCTCTTGTTACCTTCCTAATGTGTGTCTTGCTCAGCATCCAGTGAGCGACCACGTCTTCATATCCTCTCCGTGAGGTCTTTACTCCGTTAAATAAGCCTACTCGCGTCTCTCTAGTCAGATGTCTCCTCCTCATTAGCCATCGTTTTTAGGACTTGCTCTTGCTAGAGCTCGGACAACGTTATCTTAGTTGTTTGTACAGAACTACAGTAGGTAGGTTATTTTGTTCGATAACTAAGGCGTGCTGTTTGGACCTGTGGCTCTCCAGAGTTAAGGCCTTATTCGCTATTTCCATTGTAGGGCCCTATCACGACTTCTCGGATACAATACGCGCGTATCTGATACTAGACTCTGGCAAATAATTCTGATTTACAATAACGTGGTTTATCAGCGAGTCGACTATATCACCGAGTCGTCTATTTTTCCCTATATTCTACCCTATCTACTTTAATACACGTTTTCTTAACTACCACAAATGGAAATTCAAACCTAAGAAGCTCGAATTATTTTAGCTATTAAAGCTATTCGTTTATCTAAAAGAATTAATTCTTAAAAAGTAGTAAAATTATATAAGGTCTCTTAAATAATACTCTTAAATAAAATAGCCGGCTGAACTTCTTACGATAAAACACGATCTAATTGTTATAAATTAAGTATTTTAGAGAAAGAAGTAATTATTTAAAATATACTTAATTTAGATTCGAAAGGATTTGCTTTTTAGTTAGCTAATATAAAAGATATAGTAAATAATATTTTTAAATCAAAGGGGGAAAAACACGTTAGTAAGCTTTAAGTGTATTAATTTATATAATAACAACTAACCCTTAAAACGCGTTTTAATCGCGTTTATAACTTTTAAAAGGCCTTATACAAAGATTCTAAGCTAATTAGCACGTGGTTCTAGTTAGTTGAAAATATAAGAGTAAAATACAAGATTTTAGACTATAACTTTTACAACTTCGACGAAACCAGCTTTATAATAGGTATTATTTGCGCTATAATAGTTATTACTCGTACGGATTAATATAGTAGAGGTAAAGTAGTTTAGCTAAGTAATTGGGAATAGGTAATAGCAATTACTTATATTAATAGTAAGGGTTAAAGTGTTCCTCTATTTCTAGTAGTTTAAGGTAAGAACCACCTTTCAAATTATTATACAGACGGCAGCCTCTCACCCGACTAGGCTATTAAACTGATAAGCAATAGATGAACGAATAATAAGACGGGTCTAGAATAGCTAAAACACTTTAATAAATACACTACTACTCGTATAAAAGGGCTATATCAAATGCTAATATTAAATAAGTATAAGAGTTACAAATCGGCTAAGCTCTAAGAGTACTATAAGACATATAACATTATTACTTTTAGACTACTACTTCATTTATTTTATCTAACCCAGCCACTCGATATTAAGTGTTTTAGTATATTAAAGCGGGCGTACAGTCGGCAGATTAAAACGTTTATTAAAGCTTATATTAACCACATTACTAAAGTGGAGTTCTTTCTAGCTTTTATAGTAGTATACAAAGAATCTATAACAGCTTAAAACGCTTAGGCTAGATTCTGAGGAGCTGGCCTAGTGCCTTTTGACCCGTAAGCAGTGCTTTTAAAGCTTAACGTAAGGTTACGGGCTCTAACTCTCTCTAGACCCTCTACTACCACTTCTAACCCTTAGGTCTCTCAGACCCCTTCTAACCTAACTAAGGCCCTTTTACAATCAACTCTCGTTCGGAATCGGATTGCTCGTTATTAGAGGAGCTCGCTAACCTTACTCTTTAAAACAGTTATAGCATTAGCAAAGGGTACAAAGCAAATGGCCTATGAGATAACGCTTCTATCTACTGAGGTATATACCTTTCAAGCAGCGAATAAAGCCTTAAGCAAACGTTATAGAGCTAAAAAGACTCGTGTCTGTTAAGGGGGGGCACTTATAATAGAGGATATATAAGACATTTTAGCTTAGAAAGATGTGGATAAATAAGTGCGACGCGACTTACGTGCGGAAAGGGGTAATCAGAAGGAGGGGTAATCGTCTTCGCAACGTTATAGTACTTATAGAAAAGTAGGTCATAACACACGAACTTATTAAGTAGATATCGATATATCTAGTTCTTTAGATTCTTTTAAGCTATAGTTAATTTAATGTGTTATAGTTGATTTATTAATATTTGAAGTTTAGTGCCAAGGAAAAATAGACGACTCGGTGATATAGTCGACTCGCTGATAAACCACGTTATACGTATTAGATATGTCTACGACGTCTTGTTTTCTAATTAGGAATGCAAGCTTAATAACGGCGGACGAGAATCTTCCCTGCTTGCGGAGCAATTTCGGCCGCTTGTGATGTGATATTATTGCGGCTGAGCAAGAGGGTAGAGGAGATGCGGAAAGACACTTCGGCTTACATTTGAAGGGGTGGTGGTCGATATTGCATGCATTGCAATAACACAATACTACTACACTTCATGCAATGCGCACAATATTGTCGATGCAGCAGGCCCTCGCTTCTCCTTAACCGTTTAGGACTACAAATTAGCAATAGTTGCATGCACTTCTCGTAAGCAATTATTTTTACTTGCCAGCTTCTTCACAGAACCATACATGCAAGGTAGTCGAATATTTAGTTATTCAGCCTTCAAACAATATCTACATTTTACTCTCTTTTCAATGCCAGTGTCTCTTATATGTCTGTGTCTTGGTAAGCGGAATGATGCCTTTCGGAAAAGAGGTAGCTTTATCCTGAAGCTAAGCTAAACTCCTCCTTGATCTACTTCCTCAGCCTTCCGACATTCACGTAATGGCCCCCTCTTCAGGTGCTAGCAAACTTATGCCTATGTCTACGCTCTCTCGAATATATTCTCAAGCTTCTTGAGCGGATCTCCCTAGAATCCATTTAGGATTTCTGAGATACCTCATTATCCCTTTTAAAAATCAATACCTTAGTAGCATTATTGGCCAATACTACCTCACTCCAAATCACCTTGATGTAAATGCGTACTCCGAGTCAGCAATGCTCGTCTATATTTCATTGCTGACTGACTTCTACACTAAACATATCTGTCAACCAATCATCCCCCATCCACTCACTATAAAAGGGTCCAGCTTCCTGGTTTTCATCCATCATCGTCTCATTTGGTAATGGCGCCGCCGTGCCTGCAACACTCTCATTCATAGCGCCAACCCCTCCTCCACCAAGCTTAGCTTCCCACATCAACCTGAGCGAACCCAGCCTCCTCGCTAGCCCTAAAAACAAATTGTCCTCGTTCCCGTCTCCATTGCCATTCAAGCTAGAAACAGCAGAAGCCTGTTTGAAACCCCGAACAACCTCGTCCACGACAACCAAGATATCGATTGTTTTCCGAACAGCAGCGAGATTCCAGACTGGATCTTCGAGAGTTGACAGTTTGTACAGGATGATCAGGCAGTGAACTATTTGCGAGAAGATAGAGAAGGGCAAGACGAGGTAATCAGAATGCGGGATTGTGAAGAATATGGCGAACCAGGAGTCTATGGAGTTGAGGCTTTTGTAAAGAGATTCCACTTGGTGTAAATTAGTACCGTTAGTAAGAATAGGGAGTTTGAGGAGTGCGAGCTCGTGGATACAGAGGTTTGTGGCGTGATAGTGTAAAAGTAATACTTCTGTAGGAGTGTTAGATATCAGGAGGTATATTGTTCGCAATAGTTTGTGGTTTACCATTATGTGGCGACTCGAATAAATGATGGCGCTTGACTTCTTGTAATTGAGACTCTAAGGCTTGCATATAGAAGAACGGGAACATCTTAGTAGGGTCGGCTGTTTCTACTCCAGATCCCTCCCAGTTGAGCATTTTCACTTTCTCGACTATGAATTGCAATTGAACTAATTGAACCAAGACTTGATCATTTGGGCATTCTGGCCTTTGACTAAGAACTTGGAGACATTCTTCCATCCGTGAATTCCAACGGAGTGAATCAATTTTCTGTATATGTGCTGAGATACTGATCAATATATTAGCAATGCACCTGGCATTTAAGATTGTGAGGTAAATGAGGGAATACATACATTGAAGTTATGAGAAAGCAGCCAAGCAAAGCTCTTCGATCTTCCATAGATAGAATTTGAGAGAGGGCCGTTTTCGAATTCTCTCGCGATTGGGTGCAAATGAGTAGAAAATTATTGTTTAGGGATGTCGACGCCTTATTTAGACCGAGATTGAAAACTTGGGACTGCGCGAGCTGCGTAAAAGTAGATAGATTCGGTTTGTTATGTGAGGTTAAGTTAGCCCTAAAGACCATAGTTAGCATGGGATCAGGCTAGTCATAGGCTAGGAAACACATGCCAGCCAATGTAACTCAGAAGTCCTAGAAGGATGTCGAGATTATGTTCAGACTTGAATAATAGTCGTTCCGCAATTATATGTCGAATGCGATTGTCCAACGCCTGTTGATGAGATATCGGATTCGAAGACAAAGTAATGCAAAGATATAGAAATGGCCGGTGTTGGTGGAGTTGATGGGCCGTGGTTGTAGGTGGAATATGAAAAAAGGGGAAGTATTTTAACTTTTGGGTAACGAAAGTAGTAAAGGCCTCTTCTGTTTCGAATGGACATATTTCATCCAGCAACGGAATTGTACATGATGGGGAGCTGGTAGGAAAATCGAAGTTGCTGATTCCTAAGTTGGGAATCGTCGAAGTCGGCAGAGAGACATTTATTCCAACGCCACTTCTTGCCATAGAAATTCCGTTGATGTGAGAATATGCCGCACTCTCACCCGAAGGATCTACTACGACTAAATTCTGATTGCCAGCACCGTAAATCGAACTAGAATGGCAACTCTTTTGTTCGAGTAGCGACTTGAGGTGATTAATTTTCTCCTCGAGCTCGGCAGTTTTGGAGTGGCTAGCCTTCTTACGGTTCCGACGTCGAATACTATTGGATGGACGGCATTCTTTTTTTAGACGATAACACCTTATAAAGTTAGTTCAGCCATACTAAATATACTTCTATAGCACGGAGGTTCACTGACCTCTCGCACTCACCGTCCTCCTCACGAGGGGTGCATTTAGACTTGTTTTGAGAACAGTTGGCACATGCTTGACCGTATGGTCGATTTGCAACGTTATCCTTGTCCATTTCTGTCTAGTGATCAAGGACATTAACATTAAATAATGAAGGAACAAATTTATCCAAATTTTGAAGTTTGGATCATTATGGCCCTGAAGCTCGGATAAACCCTTAAAGCCGAGCACCGGCTCCGCACCACAGGATTACAAATTGTTCCGAATCCCGGCCCTACAAAGAAAGGAGAAAGCTATCGTTCTAGGACAAGCATAGAAGAGGAACAAATAAAGCCTATTCAAGCGAAAAATGAATGAAAAAACCCTCAAGTACGTTCACATGTCGGTAATTCCTAATATTTTAGCAATAAGGTCTAATTCTATCCAGGCTTAGACGCTGATTAACCATTCCCTCAAGTGCTTACTCCTTCCCTGGCTACCTAAGATGATTCAATGCCGTAACTTCTTACCCTCTGTACAGCAAGAAAGAAGATAGTAGCTAAAATTAACCTGAAAATACTCTAGCTTAGTAGTAAAGCATAAACTTTAGAGTTTTAGCAGAGTGGGAGAGTTGAATTTGAGAATGGAAGTAGAGTGCTTTATGAACAGGTAATGTGGAGTTTAGCTAGTAGTTTAAGTGCAAATGTAGTAAAATGACATTCTTTAATTCGTATCCTGAGTCGTAGAATATAAATCCACTAAGCCACTAATAGCAGACCAGGGACATAATCACGGCTAGAAGAGCCTAGAGGATTATGATTATACTAGAGGATAATAATAAATAATACCTTGATAGTTTCGATTTTTATTCTATAGATCCATCACCAACCATCTCCTCACTCTAGCTTGGCGGCAGGTGAATATTTAACCTAGTTTGTACATTGCAAAGACCGCTTTACCGATGACCAACCGTTCGATTAACTGACTTACTTGCCCGTTGGATCCCAACACTTGTGGCGCATATATTTCTCTAAATAGGTTGACATGCCAGCAGTTTAAAAGGCGAGCCAGATTCGAATTCTTCAAGCTCATGATCCAACGCTGTGTATCAAATTCTCTACACCAAGCTCATAATCTTCGCTGCCTCCATAAAATAAAAGCAATTGGAGCGGTGCAGTCCTCCAAATATCGGGTTTCCATCATGAATACACTATGTCAATGCTATTGTTCCTTGCTGTCTAAGAGCCGACTCTACCATCACCGCGGTTGTTGTTGACATGAGGAAGCTTGAAGCTGCCTGGGTTGGCGTATGCTGATATGGGGTTTCATCTCGGTGTTTCGGTCGAGGTGCTTGGCCGGGAGGACCTTTGAATATTCGACGCAGACGGGCGCGAATAGATTTTTGATTCGGGAAGGGCTTGTTATAGCGGGCTCTGTTGTGAGACAGCGAGGTTCCTCTCATCGTGATTGAAGGGTTGATGGATTGTATCAAGGATGGAGGAAAAGGGAAACCCGCTGTTGTTATGGTGAACGGAAGGTATCTTCGTAGGGGCTTGAGATGGAGAATGCAACGGTACTCTCAAGAAAGGAGGAGACGTAAGAGAGCAGGGGAAGCAATTCCTACCGTTAGATCTCGAGCGAGTACGGCTAAAACCGGGATGAATAGTGTCCTTTGCAGAGAAGTTGTGCGAAAAGGGAGGTAGGGTGAACCAGGATGCTTTGTGGGAGAAGTACAAATTCTTCAAGATATCAAGAATGTAAACACAGCCCTAATAGAATGGGGATCCCTCCTTTTTCAGAGCTTCGGCCTTCTAAATCAACAAACAATCCCTTGTCTCGGCAAATCCCTATCACTAGTAAGGGGCACAGCATGGATGAGGCGTCTATTATACTCAAAGGCCCAATAGCTCTACGGAGTCTTGCTATCAAAATTCGAGCCATTTAGTGAGGGTGACTACTCACTTTCGAAGTCTAGGCCCGAGACTCTAACAACTCCTGCGGTACGTGGTGGAGGGACGTGGCTGACAATTCCATCACCAACCACAAAGCTGTACACAGGTAAAGCTGTAAAGGGGATGGGAGACACAACTTGCATGAAAAGGATCAACCAGAAATCTCGCAAGCTGGCTCAGAAAATAAATTAAAGACAAGCCAAAATCATGGTAAATCATGCACTCAGAGCAAGAAGTAACTCTCACTCCGCTTTATGTTAAGAAGAACAAGAGGATGAAACCATACTTGCCCCTATTGAGCCGCTACACTATTTGAGACTAACAATAGCGAGCTCAGCCACTAGTTTTAGAATAAGCAAGCCCCCTCTATTCCTACCGGAATGGTCCGCACTCTATCGACGATGGCAGATTCTGCTAAGGTCTATGGGGTTGGCAGGTGAGATGCAAGCACTATTGGAGCAAAGAGGTAAACAGTAATCAAACCGATTTTTAACTTATTTGAACTATAATTGATTCAGCTTGAGTTAAGAAAGGCCAAAAATGTGCAAAGGAGAGAAGATAGAAGAATATTTCGGAGTGGCTTGTATTGCTGTGGCTTTGCTGCTAATGTAGTTTTAGCACGTGCCAATCACGTGCACTGAATAATCACCGTCGCATTTCGTCCCGGCTATGAGGAGTTCGAGGGGACTCAAAGTTTTATGAAGCTCGAAGAAGCAATAAAATCCCTTTCGGACTTTTGACTTAAAGTCATGTTCAAAATTGGTCTGCCAAACAGCCAAGGGCTTCAATTTCTGTGGGCCGACATCCGAAGGTAAAGTTAACCTTCATGGTTACCCGAGATCCGATGTCTCATATCCAACGACTACTATCAGAGTTCAACATCATTTCTGTTACTTGGTACAACATCCCCTCTTCAGCATCGCATCTTACAACGCTTGTATATTCACAGTCACTTCCTAGTCCTGTTCTGAATCTCGATCCGCTCGGCGACTAGGACTCGACGATCATGCGAGACTATCCTACGGCAGCTTACCTTGAGGTGCATCAGTCCATCACACAGATGCTGCAATCCGATGCCCATACTATCATAGGAAGAAAGCAAGCAGGAGAGATCCTAGCTACGCCAGGGTTCTCTACCCACAAATAAGGGATAAGATATACTCTCCCCTGCATCCATCAAGATTCATTGACCCCGCCATCTCAGTAGCTCCCAAGCTTCAAATTCTTTGGACCGATAAAGGTTTTCAGCAAATTTGCTGCACTTTGCCGGTGGGGATTGCTTTGCTACCCTTTTACGCTCTCACGAGCATTATGCATGCATCGGCCCGGCTCTTGTGTTCCCCTAAGCCCCCACATGAGAGAATCGAGAGAAATGGGTTGGCCTCACCCACAATAGCATTATATTCAGCGGAGGCTCGTCAGACTGTCGCCGATTCAAGCGATGGCTCGCATATCTCTCTGCCTTTCTTGAAGCATTGATTTTGTTTATACATGCGTCTCCCCTTTTGCTTCTTCTGCCGATGTTTGTTTCTTTCAACGGCCAATGGCTAATTCTACGGCGCGTTGAGGTTATTTCTCTGTTTAACTTCTGCTGGATTTGGGGACGAAGAGTTTCCGTTATCCTTTTGTCCCCCCCTCTTATTAGTTGCTACACCAGTTTTTCGGCTCAGGTAACGTTCCGAAACGTCCCTTGTCAAACACGCGAGTTGAGCTGGAGAGGTTGATATTATTCCCATTTCCGGATTTCTTTCAAGCTCCCCTTCTATATGGTAGAAGTGTGTGCTACGATACTGAGGGGATTGAGCTTGGTGGCAGGCTATCGTACTTTCATTCATCTAATCCACGTTTGCTTGACTCAAACTATTATCTACGCTTTCAACTTGTGTTACCAAACCCACGTCGTGATATCATTGCATAGACCCTCCTTCTGCATCACGGGGCCTCGTCAATTCTCCACTGTGTCAGTCATCTTTCCACTCAGCCTTAACCTACCACCTCCAATAATCGTTTGCTAGTTCCCGAATGCCTCACCATCACAATGTTTTTAGAGAAGACCGGCTGGCGCATCAAACAATTCATATCTCACCGTAGACAAGTTCCTAATCTTGAAACCCCCGACCCCAATCTCGAAGACCCCAATTTCCCAGATCTTAAGACGACACCACCGCGCCGCCGAAGGCTCTCATGGCTCTCGCAAAACCCCTCAGAAGTTTCTACCCTCCAGCGATCCAACAGCAATGCGACTGTTCGAAACCACCGCATACCAGCTTACAAGCTGCGGGCTCACTCTTCGACGAGTTCTTTGTGCAGTCACGAGCATATCGCGAATTCGCGCCCGACGATTGACGACGATTCTTTGTTCGGGGCTCGCTCGACGCAAAGTCAACCTGAAATTCTTTATCTCCCTGTCACACCTACGCCTTCAAACAGCTCGAGCGATGCAGAAACATGGCGCCTTATCTTTTCAGAGCAGCCATTACCCAAGACATCATCGCCGAGTATTCTAAAGCTTGACACAAACCTATCTGCTACGCCTACCATCGCCACCGGCTCCGTTCCAGAAGCTGATGCGACTGAAGCCACTCTCTCAGAAGACGACGAGAGAACCCCCACACAAAGCGTTGGCTTTCACGAAGACGAAAGGGATAAAGAAACTATCGTAGGAGAAGGCACTGGTATTGAAATTGAGTTTAGCAACTCAAGCCGAACTGCTCTCTCAAATTATAACACCAGCATTGAGGTAAGTCAGGTGAGGTCAGATCCAAGACGAAGACATGACCCAATCAGTGCAACGGCAAGCAACAGGCCTCGGGATCGAAGCGTTACAGTTACCACAATGGCATTTCCCCTTCCATATCTCGATTTGCCTACACCAAGACCACGCGCCCGGGCCCCGGCGTCGTCTACAGGGTTTTCTTTAAAACCTAAATCTCCTATGCAGCGAAACAGCAATAAAGGAGGTAGTAGCAGCAAGAACCTAAAAAGAGGCAAGGAGGGGTTTAAGAAGAGAAGCAATCTATTAGAGAGGGTAGCGAAGAGTTCGGCGAAGGATGTGGCGGATGTGTTTAGCGGGAAGGTGTTTAGGAATGAGGCGCAGAAAGAGTTTACGAGAAGTCGAATTAAGCATTTGACGCAAAGGATTGACACCCAGACACAAAATCAAAATCAAAGTCAAATTCAACATGAACATGGAGGACAGCATGTGAGGGGCTCGATAGAGTCAGGGAGGAGCGAGGCGACTGATGGGAGTACGCCCACGGAACCGTTTCATCTCGAGAGTCTAGCCGGGAGACAACCTATCCCCATTGCTAACAAGACGGATCTCGTTCGGCCATTACAACTACAGACATTGCCGAACAAGAATTCAATGCCGAGTCCACCCATAACGCCAGAGAATGGACAGGGTACAAATGCAGGTGGAGTAAGGGATAAGGGAAAGGTAAATATACCCAGAAAATTGGAGTTTGTAGATGTCAGTGTAGAGAGGCTGGGGACGATGACGATCCAAGACCTCACGTTCCCTTCTCCGCCGCGGACCCCCAGACAACCATCCGGGAGTAGGGGTGGGGGTTTGTTACCTACTATTCATGAGATTTCGCCGTTCAGTTCTATGACGCAGCCGCATAACACATTTTTAATGGGGCGGGGTGAGGGGCTACCCTATATACTCCTCCCTGCGTCGAGGGAGACGGCAATATGCTCGTTGTGGACGCATGGGCCAATTAGGATCGAGAAAAACATAAAGGTGGGAGGGAGGGAAGAAAAGCGAGAGAGTGTGTGGTTGGAGGGGGAGGGCTTGGATTGGACGGCTTTTCAGATGGCTGTTTTAGGGACGGGGATTGGGAATGAGGAGGTGGAATTGGGAATATCGGAGGTGCAGTCATCTTCTCTGAGCTCTTTACCATTACAGGTGGACGGAGAGGCTGGGTTTGAAGATATACTGGAATGGTTTTCTGGGCTCGGCTTCCAGGGATGGGGAGAGATGGTCCCGGAACTGAGTCTGACTGGTGTGGAGAAGATGGATCTGGGGCCGGGGCAAAGAACACAGAAGCAATGGAGTAAGATGAGGAGGCATCCACCTCCGCCCTTGAGTATGAATAAGTTTTCGACACATTCGAGGGGAGGTGATATAGGGATACAGAGGAGACCGTTTAGTTTTGAGGATGAGCCAAGTGAACCGTTGGGGTTGATACAACATGGGCAGCAAGTCCAACGGAACGTGGGTGCGGCGGATCAGAGAGAGCTTCCGATGGAGATTCATGTAAAGGTAGAGAGGGAGAGGATAGAGAGGGAAGGGGCGAAACGTAAGAGGTCTAGTTTTGCGGAAAGCCTGCCGCCGAGTCCGATGGCGGATTTTTTCGGGAGGGTGGGTGTAGGGGGGGAAGAGGTCGTCCCGATGGGATTTAATCTTGGGCACGATTTGGGGGATTTTTTGATGTGGGAGGCGAGGAACGTCATGGGATGGGGGAGTGAGGGTGATGATGGAGAGGAGAGGAGGAGCAAAATATAAGAGGATAATAGATAGAGGAGGCATGGTTGGATGGTTGATGATATGAATCGATGATCTTTACGTATCCTAGTTACACTTGGGCATTTGTTGTTTGTTGTCTGTTTATTATTTGTGAAGCGTATGCATTTATTTTAGAGGTGGTGATGAGGGGCTTGTAGATAGGTGTTTGACTGAGGTGTCGATGTTGAGGTTTGAAATGTGTGATACTAATATCTCCTGGATATAGTAAGAATTCCTATCTTCGTCTCCATTAGTTGACGACGTCGACTATTTAATCGCTTGAAACTCGGATTTAGGAATACAGAAGAGAGGGAGTTTTAGTCTTGTACTTTCTTTCCCAGGCACGAATATGAACTTACATTTTTGTCAATTTATATCAGACAAGCTGTTACTCTGGCCAAGAAGTCTTGATGACTTCATCATCATAACAAAGCAATGGATGAAGCTGAATAGCGTCGAGATACATCTTATGTCTGCACTTTTCATGGAATTTGTGGGCCTTTTCCCCATCTTGACCAAAAATAACGTAGTAACTGAGACGCGTACATCCTCCGGTTCACAGCTTTGAGACCAATTGCCAAGTCTCTCACGGGTATCCGGAGATGCTTTTGGGATGTCCGTTACTGGAATCAGGACATAATAAATATTGGATAGGCTGTCGCTAATGACTAAATGCTCAAGGGGATCTAGCGGGTTTTTGAGGTTGACAAGCGCGAATGTGTCTGGGTTTTAAGGTAATGGTTGCAAGACGCGTGGGTGGTAGTTCGGGTGGAACTCTTCTCGGCTGATAGGGGCCCCTCTTGCGCGACGTAGTAACTAAAAGCATTTTGTTAGCTTCTGGATGCCAGCTCATATAGACATACTGTATTGGATTTGCAACTGATACATACCTGGAGTTGGTGAAATGCCGGTTTCCAAAGGCCATAGTTCTCCGAGGCCATCTTCTGTGCTTTCCTCAACCGAACCAACTCCTCTCTGGAAGCGTTGAATATGCTATCCTTATCGACTTTTATATCCAATTTACTTTGCCGATACAACTTCTTGAGACTGTTGAGATCAAAGACCCCATGCTCGAAGGCGGTAGTGGCATTGTTGACGATAGTATTGAACAGCTTGTCCAATTTCTTCCATTCCCAATCGCGGTCTGCCAAAATTTGTTCCTTGCGAGAGGCATAGCGATATATAGCCCCTTCCTCAAACCAATTGGCCTGGCAAACTTCGCTTAATTCGGTTTCGGAGCTGTTGACCTAGCACCAGGATATCCCACTCATTTACTTTACTTCCTACGTATATTCTATTTTCATACTAGGCTAATACACGCTGACTATAATCATCCTATTTATTAGCTAACACTGGGTTTTATCACCTTACCTCAGCTCCGTAGGAACGAGCCTACGAGGATATACCTAGGAATGCGGAGAGCAGGTGCACCAGTAGAGTAGTACAAATAGTGTATTAGTGCCTACTTTGAATAGGCAATGAATTCAATTCCTCTTTTTCAGAACCCCTAAATTCCTACCTAATTTACCGTGCTTGCTCTGCTCTATAGGAGCGCGCGAAAGCTTGCTGAGACTCTCTACTGAGGCTGGCGATACTCGGTGTCTCAACCAGATGGTTGACGGATGGATTGGCATTATTGCCATCTAGAGAAGATTGAATGGGATGATCTCTAACAAACTCTTGCCATCGCCGCCTCAACTGCTTTTTCTGCCCCTTATCAGAGAGGCCATTCTCTCGGCATTTGCGTTGGTAGTATCCGTTTTCCTTGAATCGATTACTGGGCATCGCAATGGTTTGAGTAAAGCGCAGATGAGATGACGAATTTTGGCGCTGATAGAGGTTGGAGAAAACTGTATCACGTTTGGTCGCCCACGAAGCTGGATGCAAGAAGGAATAATGGCCGGGTGCCAGGTGCCGGCCCGAACTAGCCGAGCCCAAGGATAGCAGAAACCTTGACCGCCCTCATACATCCACGAAAGGAATAATAAAAGTTAAAGAATCCGATCGAAAGCACGTGGCTTACTCGTTCGAACGTGTTATGCTTAAACTGTAGCTATAATGCTTGCCTAGCCCCTGGTGAAGTGTCATCACTGATGTTAAGGGCAATAACAAAAATATGTACCTAGAGAACTCTACCAGACTATATTCTGGGCATTCATTTCCACTAGTAGTAGAATAGTATAAAATATTTTACTGTATACCACTCACATTGCCAACAACTTTAAGATTTAAGCAGGGAAGGTCGGATATGCTTACCCGGCATACCCGCCGACAGCTAGCGTCTATACCGAACTTCACATTTCCAGAGCGAAAGTGCAATCACAGAACGAGATATTGTATATGTGCTGCTTATCTTGCCAGCTAAAACATAAATGGCGCTTGTAATATAAGTCGCCAAAAGAATTTTATACGGCTTATTATCATAGCGAGTATCTCACCCAAACATAGATCTCTAGGTGAGCTATATCCTATTGCTGTCCCAGGGAAAGATACGCTTTCTCTTCCCGGGTCGAGTTTAATGCCAGAGGGTCTTAAGCAAACATGTATACAGTGCATACTTGATTATTTGGTAAATCATGTTTAAATTTATGATTAAAATGGCAAAGTTATATACTTCCTAGCGGTAGGGTAGGTACACGGGTAGGTGTTGAAAGTAAAGCTGTTGCAAGATGAGTCATGCAGCTGGGCGCTAGCGGATCATGGTTTTGCTCTTGTGGCTCTATATATTGCTAAATAAGAAGCTCCCTTTCGCTTCGGCACGATGGCGCACTGGTTGAGAGTCGTCCTTACCTCTATATGAAAAGTCAAGTCATCGAAGTGATACCCAGGGCTTGCCCTCTACAAAATTCTCTCCACCCACTTCATATTCTTATGAATTCATCAAAGCTTTCTTTTTTGACACTCTTTGAGAAGGTGGAGATAAATCCGCAGTTCTTTTTTTTTAAGGCGGCTTCTTTTAGGCTTTCGCTTATGTTTTTAGCGAATTAGTATCACGTCTAGATTGGCACCTCTCTATATTTCTAGCTGACTGAACGAGTTCATACTGTCCTTCTCACGCATTCAATTGTTTCCTCTGAAAGATCAGAGAGAACGAATTAAACTATTCTTAGAAGTTACATAGACCTAAACTCGGATGTAACACCTGAGCTTCTATATAGCAACCTGCCGGATCAGAATCACGTGTATTCATGTTAAATATATGCCGACCCTACGGTGACAACGCATCCAGGAACCTGGCCATCACGTACAGTTTCCTGGTCAATACGGCTATTGAACTACTCAAGTTTGACCAATTTAATAGCCGTATTAACTAGGAGAGACTATTTACCTGAATTTGTTTGGACCGGCTTCATTTCTACCGACTTCATTTCTACCAACGTCATTTTTACTACTGACCTCGCTACCGCTACTTTTACTTTTTTAAAGCTTTTGATAATAAAAGAGGTTGGGAGAGGTAAGCTATGTAATTTCTAAAGGATTTACACCTACTTGATATACCCATTTTTCTTATCTCTGTAATACTTTTGTCTTCGTCCCTTTGTGTTTTCCCCGCTTAATCCTTCTTCTTCTATTCTTATATTTTCAATAGAAATCCCTTTTCTCTTCATTTTCGTGTTTCTATCTGTTATATTTACTTACTTTTAATAGACACTTGCATTTTAACTAATAAATAATTCGGTTTCTTATACTTTTTCCTAGTTATAATGGCTAGGAAACTGACACCTTTACTACCGTAGGGCAAGATAAAAATGAATAGAATGAGTTTACTTTTGCCGATTCGACACATGCCTTTCACAAAGTGTAGTTGGAATTCTACAGTAAGGCAAAGCATGTCCGTCAGCTTGGGGCATACGAAAAGTTAAAAATAGGTTTCAGATCACAATGAAATCACATGTGAAAATTTGTAGCAAGAGACCAGATTGTTTCTCCTATACTGAGAGAGAGAGTTACTATTAAATATTATTTCTTTAACAAATCGCTGTCGTATATTCATGACTCTCTAGTATGTACACAGTATCCTTCCCGCCATCCACATCATCCCATGATCCTACTATACATCAAAATAAGAATAATCGCCAGTATATTTACTTTTGCCGAGCCGATAGGCCTCAAGTTCCGAGACCTCGGAAGTTTCAACTTGTGCTATTGAGGGTTTGGTATCTTTCTCCCCTATCAGTGTGCACACCTGAGACGTGGTTCCCAATGACGAACGCATGCTTGCACGAGGTGTGCCGAATTCTTGACCATATGAGTAATTGGACCCTCCACTGCTATAGCTCTTTCTGATCATAGAAATCCTAGAGTGAGGCGGGACTCGGTCAAAGAGTGGGCGAAGCATAGGCGTGCTTGTCACCATTAAAGCTACCGCAACCTCGCATACCGTCACGATTTGGAGTGTTTTTCCAGTGTAGGTGAAGTCCACGTAGGAGACACTGAGAATAAGAGCAATCCGAACGCAGCCAAAGAACATGGTTCTATATATTCCAAGAGGTAAGCATCAGACTAGGAGAATCATGGGGTGGAGGAGATGTTAAGAACGTACACTATTCCCAAACAAAAAATGACAAGCAGTCCAATTTTGCTCGTTCTCGGAAGTTCGAGTTTCAAGACCACCGGGAGTGGAGTCAGGAGTATGAAGAGCTCAGTCACAACATTTACTATCGCCAATGATGCGAATGAGATAGTCTGACTGCCGCATTTCCCCCCGGACATGAACGGGTCCCAAACCCTTTGTAACGGGCGGCAGATGAGAAATCCAGTAAGTACGGTTGCTGCCATCCAGCAACATATGAGCCCAATAAGGATGCGCGTCATTAGCTTGATTGATGGCACAGAGAATATCCGAAAGATCATAACGCAGCTGCCGATTTTTACCAAGCCCAGCGCCACGAAGTACGCGATGCGGATGGCGAATCCAATCTGTATTGGTGTAGTTTAGAATCTGTTATATCCAACTAACGAAACGAGGATTACACACCTTGAGGGAAAGCTCGACGCGAGAATGTTCCAGCTCAGCCATATGATGTCCAAAGCCACCAAAAAGAACCACTAATAGATTGCACAAGTCAGCATTGTTTCTCCTCCGATTAGACATCTCTCTACAACGTACTCAAAATGCCGAGAACTGCCAAACCGTAGAAGGCAAGCTAGGAAAAGTTAGCAAATTGATCTCCTCCAAGATTTGATCGTCCGTACCAAAGCACACACATGCCAATAATCTTCAGGCATCAACCCAAAGCCCATTATTTTCCTCGAGTAAAATCTCAAGGCTGTCCATACTGTCACCAGAGTAACAAGTGCTGCATTCGTAGCGATGAGGGCTATTCCACCATGGGAAAGAGGTATAATGCCGTCATGGGAGGCTTCGATTTGTCTGGCAGAGCTCGTGGCCCGCTGGAATAAATACATGCCTTGTTCCTTGAGGCCGTAACAGAGACACCCGACAACAAAACGTCGCGGGATCATCTTTTAAGTGTCCCAGCAGACAAATAGAATTTACGCCTCGTCAGCCATTAGATGGGGGCAGCCTCCCAGACCCTGTGACATTTGGCAGCCACGAACTCATATACTTGGATAGCGCAGTGGCTTTGGAGTTCATCTCGCAATGGCTTACCGCCCAACAGCGCCCACTCAAGTAGTTATTAGTTCTGTCTCTCCACAGCGCCAATGAGGCTGCGGAAGTGGCAAAGCCCGCAATTCAATAACCCCAAAGCGAACTCGCTAGTCGATTTACGCCTGCGACTACCGGTAAGTGCCGGATCCGGACTTCAGCTTGTTGATTGTCAACGAGACCGAGATATTGCAACAGATCAGATTGCCCCAGCTGGAAGAACACATACTCTTCGCTCACATTAACTCGAAGTTGCGCTCGACATGCGGATTTGATTGCGGTGCACTTGACAAGAGCTTGACGAGAAAGAATGAAGTGAAGCGGAGGACGGAAGCCGAGGTAGAGAAAGGAAGGGCGTTAGAGTTTATTGAGATGGCCTACTAGTACTTTGGCCAAGCGTGGGTGTCTAAGCTAGCAGTCTGAACCGGAATGATGGGACCCGGTGGAAAAGCAGCTTCCGACACTAGTCATCACTTATACTTCTCCTCTCAAATCCGTCCATTTGACTTCAATATTCTACCGAGTCGCCGATTACCTTCAACAAATCTTCCTCGAGCAGACATCCATCAAATGGCATATTGCAAACTTGGTCTTTACAACATATGCGATAGTCCAAAAACCACAATCTGTAAGTGCCTTGGAACCAAAGAGGCGAGAAGAAGAGACATCCATAATGAAGAATATGGTAGCAGCCGCTTCCAAAGTGCCCTCTCTGTAACACTGGACAGCGAAGCAGAAACCATGTTGTCGGAAATGTAGGTATAGATTTGGTTGTACTGGCGGTTCGAGTCATGTGAGAAACAAAGGAAAGCCTCAGACCCGAGGGAAAATCTCTCCACGGATAACTCGGGCCCAGAACTCAAATAGGAAACCTTAAAGCACCAGATGTTTTTCTCAATCCTACCCAGTGTCGATATAGAGTTCTGTATATTCACGTGATATGATTGCGAAGCCCGCCTTGCAGAAACGATCCTCGACGAAACTTGAACTTCACCTACATCTTTTTACCTCTCTATGATCTTTTCAACTCCTTTCGCTTGTCCGATCTCTACGTTAAATAGCTTTGCAAGCCCTCTATCTACTTCTTATGCTCTAATATGCTATCTTTTTAAAGTCCTGTCGATCATGATTCGGTGCAGCAAGTATGCATAGTTCACATTATATTTTTACATGCTTGAGTATTATATAACATAAAAAAAATTTAAGAAATAGCAACAGGAAGAGATACAAATATTGCAAAGGACACGATATCAGTATTACCTGCATAGTCTGCATAGAAAAGTTATAGAGACGCGCAATAATTTCAATATCTTGTATGAAGCACTATAATTGAGCTGGGGTCAAGTGGCCGGTTTACATTAATTATATCACATTCGGTAGATAATAAGAACACATTCATTAATGGCATATATTGTTGACTGGCTACTGAGAAGCATCGCTACCGCTATACCTGTATATCTCGCTGCACAACCGCAGAACTAGTCGCCTCAACGTCCATATGTCATCCATCCCATGGAGACGATCCCGGATTCTCCCGTATCAACACGATCACTCGTCTCAATTATGCTCACATATGCCCAAGTTGCTGGCCTCAATTAACCTAATAAGTGCTCAATCGCGCCCTGGACGCTACCCCCACTTCGTCTCAAAGCCTGAATGTTCCTATCAAAGTCAAAGAAACCCATGTCGTTCAGTTGCCTCAGTTGGTCGGCGTATCTCTCCTCGGGTGGTCTATTGTCAGCTGGCGGTGGGGGACTCGAGGCGCCGCCAAAAGCGCCCGGTAGACCACCACCCAGGCCACCACCTCCAAATATATCGTTAAATCCACCGTTGTTCAACATTTGCATTGCCTGTTGCATTTGCTCTGGGGTCATCGGTGGCAAGCCGAAAGGATTTGGGGCCCCTGCACCTGCTGCACCTGCACCTGCACCCGCTGCAGCTGGATTGGCAAACATAGATGCAAAGGGATTTGCGGCACTAGCAGGATTGGCGGTATTTGTAGACGGAGGAGCTTGATTAGCAGACCCGGGAGCAGGAGGTGTTTGAACGGGAGTTTGGCCAGGAGTACCGAGTAATGATGCGAATGGATTAGCTCCGGCTCCTCCCAGAAATGTGCCAAATGGATTTTGGGGTTGGTTTTGAGTCGCAGCAGCTCCAGCCGGAGTACTATCTGTTGCGCCCGGAGCGGGGAATGCACCTTGTCCACCACCTCCCATCACTCTCCTCATTGCTGCAGCTTGTCGAATTGCCTCGGGGTTTGTCATCATTCTTCTAAATTCTGGTGATGTAATAAGTTGGCGTGCCATGGGATTGTCCCGCAGGCCTGGCATTTGTTGGAACATCATCTCGATTACGGCAGGGTTGTTCAGGGCCTCGTTGACGGATTGTCGCATATTCGGATCATCGAGCATTCTTGCCATATCTTCGTCGTTAGGAGGGGCACCCATCTAGAGCTATGTTAGGTTTCAAGAATTAAAACCCAGAGGGCAGTTTACTTACCCCACCATCTGCACCAAACATATCCATCCCCGGTAGGTTCAAACCCATACCTGCGTAACGAGCACCCGTCAAGTTTGCCAGAGGATTGTTCGCCGTACCCGCCGCCATGTTTGTCGGAACTCCAGCAGGGACAGAGCCGCTGCTCGAAGCAGGAGTACTGGCTGAGACATTGCTGGCTGCGCTCTTGACCATATGTATCGTATTTCCCGTCTTGATCTTATAGGTACCCAGAGGCTCAGGGTCCTTCATCACCCGACCCGAGTAAATCAGCCGCATTCGCTCTACCGGAATCTTTTCGTAATCATCGCCGGACAGCTTCGTCTTCAAGTCAAGTACCGTCGCAGATGCGGACATGGTGATACTGTGATTGCCATCGCTAGAAGTCTTGACTTTGAAGGAGAGCTCCGGGGAACCGGTGTCTTCTGACGCCATGGTTGGTATCGCGGTTGATCTATGAGATCAAAACCAAGGGACGAGGGGATAAATATCGTCGAGAAGTGCTGTTTGGGCGTTGCTTGATGGGAATAGATAATGGCAAACGCGAAGATGACGTCCCACGGCCCTGCCGCTAGTGGTGGGAAAGCGCAGGGGACTTCAGGTCAGGTTGACGATCAACTTGACTGTGCCAGCAAGATGATCCAATTCAAGGCGCGACTTGGGAGCTGGAAAAGCGAGAATGATTTGTGGAGTTGAAGATCGCAAGAGGGAGATTGAGATGTCCTCCCGGATGATATTATGATATTCCGAGGTGAGTCTTACGAACTTGTTTGTGAATCCATGATCGCTCAAGGCTTCCATTCCGGTCCATGGTGTTCTCAAGCCACCCTTCGGGTCGCATAGAGGTACAAAGTGCTTTGCCGGTTATCTTTGTTACTTGGTCACTTCGTGCTAAGCTTGGCAGCGGCTCTTGACCTAATTAATGCCTTGACAGCGGCCATGACACTAGATTGACATCTCAAGACTGGCTTCGGCACTGAACTCCACGCCTTCGGAATGGGGGCGGGCACGTGACTCTCCTCTTCAGCCTCGGCATGGTTCCCCGCCATTTGCTTCTCTGTATCGGCTTTCCCGAGCTTACTTGAGCGTCCATTACTTTGGTCCTTGCTACTTGGGTTTGTTTCTTGCCATTACTCCTCTCTTCTCTCTTTCCTTTTGATCTCTCAGTCCTCAAGTTTTTGCGCGAGTTTTTTTTCAGCTTTCGAGTTACACAGTTTCACAATGCGGGGAATCCAAATCAAGGAATATGTCAAGGTACAAATCCTCCATTGAACTTGGATTCTTCTTGCTTCTGATGTAATATCTAGGGACCGGACGAGCTCAAAGTAGTGGACCTCCCTGATCCAGTCCCAACGAAAGACCAATATCTAATCGCTATCAACGCTTCCGCAACCAATTTCTTTGACCTCCTGCGTAAAGCTCCCCTTACGAGTTATCCCAATCCCTCTCGGCCTCCGCCCGACTCCTCTTCTTCCACTCCCCCCCTACTAACTCCCAATCTCTCAAGAAATCGCAGGCAAATACCAACACCAACCCCCACTCCCCTGGATCTCTGGCTCCGAATTCTCAGGCACAATCCTCTCCACCCCCTCCTCCCTCCCCTCACCAAAATACAAGGTTGGCGACCGCGTCTTCGGCGCCTCCCAGGGCTCCTACGCCACGAAAATCTGCGCACCCGAAGCTGCCCTCCTCCCCGTGCCCTCCAGCTGGTCATCCGTCGCCGCCGCCGGTCTCTTCGTCACAGCTCCCACTTCATACGCCGCTCTCGTCCTCCGAGCAGGGATAAAGGCCGGCGATTATGTCCTCGTTCATGCTGCAGCTGGAGGGGTTGGTTTGGCAGCGGTACAAATCGCAAAAGCGTTCGGAGCCACGGTCATTGCCACAGCTGGAACAAAACATAAACTCGACGTTGCTAGATCCTTCGGTGCGGACCACTCCGTCGACTACACGGATCCTACGTGGCCGGACCAAGTCAAGAAATTGACGCCTAAAGGCCGCGGAGTAGATATTGTCTTCGACCCCGTCGGCCTGATCGACAAATCGACAAAATGCATCCGATGGAACGGACGTCTCCTCGTGATCGGTTTCGCAGCCGGCAACATCGAAAAAGTTGCGATGAACAAGTTACTCTTGAAAAATATTAGTGTCGTGGGACTGCATTGGGGAGCGTATGCGAAGAATGAACCGGAGAGAATCCCGGAGGTGTGGAGGGGGATTTTTGAGTTGATTAAGCAGGGCAAGTTTAGAGGAACGGTATTTACGGATAAGGAGTTTGTAGGGTTGGAGAAAGTGCCGAATGCGTTAAAGAGTTTGGGAAGTAGGGGGACTTGGGGGAAGGTGGTTGTTAAGATTCTACAGGAGGGGGGAAGTAAACTCTAATGATGAAAAGACATTAAGCGAGGTGCTGGTACCTTTCGTACAATATACTGGCTTCAGAGTGAGGAGGATCATTAATGGCCGCTCAGGTTAGGTCCCGATTCAAACACAAGCTTCGTGAGCATAGAGTTAGGGCACGAGAAGGACAATTTATGGCATTATTCATATCTAACGCCCAATGTGAAAACGTCTGATCGCTAAAGTGCATTATTCGTGGGCGTCAGATCCTGTCTCCTAGAGAGAAACCCAGCAGGAATAAATATCTAGAAATGCTCTTTCCAAAACGAGAAATTGACCTCACGACTCGTTGCAACCTTGCACGCCTTCTTAATCTCTCTCGCTGCTACATTAGGTCCTACTCATCATTAGCATATTGTAGACAGGAAAAGGGAGGAAATTGAAAACATACCACAGAAATAAACCCCGACATTAGTCTTCATGTCACCCTCCAACCCGGACAAGTAGGATCGATCCAAGATTCCATCCCTCATTCCCGAGAAGAGCTTGGGGAAATCCGGTCTGCCGAAATTCGTGCGGCTCTTTAACTCCGTCAATGGATCCACCGCACTCCCAACACTGTTTAATACGATATTATTCGCCGTGTCGATATCCAGCTTCTGGGTAAGATAGGTGTGAATCCGGAGGAACTCGTTACCTAACGCACCCGCCTGCGAAGCAGCCTCTTGCGACTGGGTTTCAAGAGAAGAGAGCAGGGCTTGGAACCATTCAAAGGAAGTGGTGTCTTTGCAGACCCAGATGAACTCTACACGACGGAGACGAGTTGGCGGGTTAGGTCCGTTGCGCATGTGCCAAATATTTTTGAGGATAGAAGCCCATGGGGTGACGCCGATTCCGGTTCCGATGAGGACGGCGATTTCGTTGTCAAAAACGTCTTCGGCGGGGGCACCGTAGGGACCGTCAATTCGGAGAGCGGGCATCTGTTGGCCGTTTTGGAGGACTTCGTACATTCCCATGGGGTCCATATCATCGTAGAGTTTAGCTTGAGCAGGCCCAGCTCCAAGAGCGTCACCGAGGGTACGAGTGAAATCTCCTACTTGACGGATGTGGACTGAGATGTAAGGGTCGAATGGACAGGAGGTGATAGTGAAGGGATGCCATTGTTGTCTCGAGACTGAAGGCACGTTAAGGAAGAGCCATTGGCCGGCCTTGTACTTCATAGAGGGTTTCTTGAATTGTATTTCCATCACATCTTTTGTATGTTAGCTTACCAGACTAGTAGTTAATATAAAACAGTTACTTACCGTATGGATGGCGGACCACTCTGATGATTTCTGTTTCTCTCCGCGACCTAATTTCTCGGTAGACACGCTCAATAAAGTAGAGCCCACCTCCCCAGAGTTCCCATCGCCAGCCTTCATATCCAAGACAGTGGTTCCAGAAGTTGGCACCAGCGAATGGAGAGAATGGATCAACAGTATCGCGAACAAAGCACCCTGTAGCATGAGTGTAGAGGCCCAACATGAATGGGATGAATAGATGATGAGTATACCAGAAAGTCTCGAATGATTGTTGGCGGATCTTGGCATGGGCCGTGGTGTACATCAAGAGCATGCAGAGAAGCATAATATGACCCGTAATGCCACCAGCTTGTGTGTAATGGATCTGGATCGCAGTTTCCTTCCGGACTTGTGTTTTTTCAACATTGAAGAAGCTGTAATAGTTAGATCTGAATATACGTAAAGATGGTTATGGCAGCTTACTTGACATAATGCCCACAGGTGTGCACGGCGGTATAAAAAAGCAACGAGTATGCTACCTGTCGATGGAACCATATCGATTCATCAAGTGGAAGCCACCTAATCTTGGGCCGAATATATCTCAAAATATTCCGACACATAGGTAGCAAAATCAATGCGCCATCTATGCTTAGCACGAGGCCTGCACCTCTAGAAATCCATACTGAGAATGTGAGCCCGTTCAAAGCCGAGAGTCTTTTGTCCGATTCCTGCTTGTGCCTATCCAGCTGGTCAGTATTGCCTTGACTTTCTGATGGATCTTGGCTACGAACCATCCGAATGCAAACATTCCCAAGTGAAAGCCATGGAACAAAAAGTTGAACAAGAACTTCGAACCTCGAGTCTGGCTCTTGAATTCTTGCCAGAACCCCATGATGACCTCGTATCCCGTAATATCTTCCCGTGAATTATTAAAATGTCGACCAGCGACGGTATCGACGTCGTTTCCTTAATTGGTAGAAGGTGAATGAATGACGGCGCCTCCAGAAATTGAGTCGTTATTAAGAAGGTATTCGCGCTGCAAACTGAAAGAACGGATATTCACAGAGAAAAGAACGGACTGAACCAGCAGGAGCAGACGAGATGGATGATGAGGAGAAACCCTTATTTTCTTCCTGGCCGCACGCTGATTAAAAAAAGGGAAGTCCAGGGGTGGTGGGTGTTGAAGAGATGATAAAGGTAGTTCGGTCCAATGCGGGGCAGATTAATGAGCCGGATGCAAAAGTTCCATGAAACCTTCCTTCCTTTCCTCAAAGGGTCTTCGAGTTGTCTTTCCGCTTGGCTTGGATGTCACGGCCTTTCGAGCAAGCCGTCCGGTCTCGAAAAGGAAATGCTGCTCGAAGTCCACAATTCTGATGGAGATCAGACGTAGCAGCCGGTTTCGACCGCGGATTATCCAGTATCAGATGGATCCGATTACTGGCAATCAGGCGTAGGCGATCGGTTTACCGGGGGCTTAATAAAGCTTGGTCGTGATAAAGTGTCGGATGAGACGCCGATTGTATCGTGGGCCTGTACGCATTGACTGCGGATACTGCTCGATCTTACCTGGTGTTTAGGCTTTGGCCGGAGGCACAAGACGGGACTTAAAGCCCGGTGGGTTGATGTGAGATGATGCCACAAAGGTTATATTGTGGGCAGATTTCCAAGTTGGAGATTTGGAAATTTGGAGAGAGCATTTGAGAAGGTCGACGATGCAGTTCCATTTTGAAGTTGATATCCCACGGATGGCTGCACACTGCTGCAGGCCGTGTCGCCACGCGGGGTCAGGGGTGGATCAGACCCGGCGCTTCGTCCTTGCAAGAGATTCGCCGACGACATGAAGAGCTTGTGATGGCTTCGTTCGATGTTGTCCAGTCCGACCACTGATAGATGGCATATGCGAGGAGGAGACTTGTGCATGAGATGGTTTCTGGGGCCGTGATAAAGTTCCCGTAACTTTCTTTGGTCCCACAGTCAACCCGAGCCTCTAGCAACTCTTAACTAGCTAGCGTCCGTCCACAGACCAGAGAACGGGATGAGAAGAATGGCGGTCTGGTGATAAATGGCTTCCGACTGCTGGGAGGGCCAATGCAATCGGGCGCTTTGCCTGGCGGTCGGATATGTCCTCGACAGCATTCGGCAAGTAAGCTTGATGAAGCCAAAGTCTTAGCAAACAAGTCCTGACGGGTGTTTAGGTGGTACCAAGTCCTGTACCTACAGCTTACAGGCGGGCATCATTAGCCAATGAAGATATATTTAGATACCGAGCAAGCGCTACTGCAAGGGCGTTCATTGGTTCTATTGGACTGCGAGCCTTTCAACTCCAATACGGAGAGATATGAGGATCTGGGCCAGAATTTCGGGCCGGTCTATCGGATCTGACTCTGGTTGGCACTGTGCCGACGGAGTGGTGTAGGTAGTTATGGGTCAGACAGCATGCCAGTGAGATCTTTTTCGTATGAAATGTGGTCCTCGGATTCTCCTTTATATTTCGCGATGGTGTATACTGCATCCAAGCAGCCTTGCCTTCCTAGGCCATAAATGAATTTGTGTCTGATTGATTGAGAGGGACAGAACTTTGCTCTCAGGCCCCAAATATAATTTTTGCTCTTAAGTCCTGTACAGGAGCTCGCCTTTGAAGACATAGCGGAATATACTTAACAAGTGTTTAAAAATTGACATCGCCATGTAATTATCTCGTATTGATGACTGCAAAAGCAAGTTGGCACTTTAACCTTGCTTAAAATTGTAACCGCATCTTGTTGCCAAAAAACCGCAAAAGCATACTTTCGAATAGCTTCAATAGTTCAGCCTACTCTTCCTCGTTCGTTTAGAAATAGGAAACTCGACATCTCCTGCGCAAGTGACGTGCTGTTAGTTATAAAACCAAGTAAGTTGAAAGCTTGCCTGCAAAAGCACGCGATACTCTCTACATTTGAGCATTCAGATGTAACGTGCCTGGGTGATCAGTATCTGGAAAGGAAGCAAGGCCATTAATGCCTTTAGTCAATGGTCCTCATTGTCACAGTTCATGTAACCTCAAATACTATATGTCGAGTAAAATTCTCTCATTACTAGAGGCACTAAATCATTTATTACCAGCGGACACTTGCGCTTGAGGAATACCCATACGACCTTCGTACCTCGAAGATGCCACTACAAGTAGAAAACAATCCGAAACTTAACGGAGTCGCCTTTTCTTCCAAAAACGAAGGTCACTAGTAAAAGATGAAAAAATGCGAGATCTCAACTTAAGAACGGGAAACTCTATAACAATATTTGTCAACAAATAAAGATCTGAAGAGCCTAGACCGTCCAAGTACATATTGCTGGTCCAAACCTCGGCATGCTCGTCGCAAAGGAGGGTCGTTGAAGGATCAAATGGCTTCCACGCACCAGCAAACCTTCTCTTCCTGAATAAAAAATCGACCTTTGCCACATCAAGTTGTTGCCTTGCAACCATTTGACTCCCTACAGCGTTCAAGGTTTGTAGAAATTGCCCCTCGTCACCCGCGCCGTCGCGGAAGTCCACCTGAATTCCCTTTGGGTGTCTGCGAGCAAGAGAACGACATAGCTTTATGTAACGTAGAGGCGGTTGCTGCTTATATCGATTAGTTGCGAATCTGCGAACGACATTTAATCATTGTGGCGGGCAATTTTAACAAGTAGAAACTGCAGTTGCGAACTTTTTGTCAAGATACTGGCGACGTAACTTGGACGCGGCTGAGCTGGGTGCACGTCAGCACAAGTGTTGGCGGCCTTGAAACCCAAGCGAGAATCATCAATCGCCCATTAACTCCGACCCTCGATACAATTATTTGTGAATCAACACCACCACCCTGCTCTCTTGAAGAGACCTCACTGTTTACTGCGATCAATGTTGTACTGCATCTTGGTTTAGCCCGCATATCTAGAGACCTGTCGCCCTGAGATTCAATTTCGGTACAGCCTGAAACTGAAACAGCGACCCCCAACCTGGGGAAAGATTCAAGATGGTGAGCAGGAATGACCACACACGGCGATCGCCTAGATTAGTTACTAACCTTCAAATCAACTTAGGGAGTTAGTCGGCGCCCGAAGGGAGACAAAGCTGCCAATGCGCAAAGGGGCGGAGGAGGGGGCAGCAAACCCAACATCAAGAAGGCGACTTTCGATACAACTAAGAAGAAAGAAGTCGGAGTCTCAGATCTTACTTTGATCAGCAAGGTCTCGAATGAAGCGATAAACGAGAATTTGAAGAAGCGATTCGAGAATGGGGAGATCTACGTAAGAATCCATTGCGGCCATACATCTTCCGCTGAGTATAGGACTAATCGCTGAGATACGGATAGACTTATATCGGACATGTCCTGGTTTCTGTCAACCCATTTAGAGATTGTAGGCGACCCTGGATCCTGAAGTCGGTTATCCTACATGCTAATATTGTACGCAGTGGGAATTTACACGGAACCCGTCTTGGAAAGCTATAGGGGGAAGAACCGGTTGGAGGTTAGTATGGCTATCATCGAGTTGAGCTTTATTGATTAGATTTAGATGCCCCCTCATGTCTTTGCAATCGCCGAGGCTTCCTACTATAACATGAATGCCTACAAGGAGAATCAGTGCGTTATCATCTCGGGGGAATCTGGCGCTGGAAAGACGGAGGCTGCAAAGCGTATAATGCAATATATTGCGAATGTGTCTGGAGGCAGCAACTCCTCGATTCAAGAGACGAAAGATATGGTTTTGGCCACCAACCCCCTTCTCGAGTCATTCGGAAATGCAAAGACGCTCCGAAACAATAACTCGTCGCGATTCGGAAAATACCTCCAGCTGCAATTCAATGCTCAGGGCGAACCAGTGGGCGCGGATATCACAAACTACCTTCTTGAAAAGACAAGAGTGGTTGGGCAGATCATGAACGAACGAAACTTTCATATTTTTTACCAATTCACAAAAGGTGCCTCGCCTGAATACCGTCAAAACTTTGGCATAGAGGCGCCATCCACATATGCCTACATAGCGAACTCCAAGTGCTTGGATGTGGAGGGTATCGATGATCTAGAGGAGTGGAATGATACCCTTAAGGCGATGAAAACAATTGGCCTAACAAAGCAAGAGCAAGATGAAATATTCAGGGTGCTTGCTGCTATATTATGGACTGGCAATATTCGCTTTGTGGAGGATAAAGATGGTTATGCCGAAGTGCCAGAAGACTCGGTCATCAATTTCCTTGCTTACCTCCTGGAGGTTGAACCTACGGATGTTGTCAAGGCGATCACCATAAGAATCCTCACCCCTCGAAATGGCGAAGTGATTGAATCTCCAGCCAATGTCTCACAGGCCTTAGCCACCAGAGATGCTTTGGCCAAAGGACTCTACTACAACCTTTTCGATTGGATTGTGGAACGCGTAAACGTGTCATTGAAGGCCCGCGGCACTACCGCGCACTCAATCGGGATTCTCGATATCTATGGTTTCGAGATTTTTGAAAAGAACAGCTTTGAACAACTTTGTATCAACTATGTTAACGAAAAGCTCCAACAGATCTTTATTCAACTTACACTGAAGACGGAGCAGGAGGAGTATGCGCGGGAACAAATTCAATGGGCGCCAATCAAGTACTTTGACAACAAGATCGTGTGTGATCTCATCGAGTCAACAAGACCCCCTGGAATTTTTTCCGCCATGAAAGATGCGACAAAGACAGCCCATGCAGATCCTGCTGCTTGTGATAGAACATTCATGCAGGCTATAAATGGGATGTCTAATCCTCATTTAATCCCGCGTCAAGGTAACTTCATCGTTAAGCATTATGCGGGTGATGTGAGTTATACTGTGGAGGGAATTACAGACAAGAATAAGGATCAGCTGCTCAAGGGCATCCTCAATCTCTTTGCTCGAAGTGACAACGCCTTCGTCCACCAGCTGTTCCCACATGAAGTCGATCAGGATAACAGGAAACAGCCACCGTCGGCAGGTGATAAGATCAAGTCATCTGCAAATGAGCTCGTAGCCACTTTGATGAAAGCACAACCCTCCTACATTCGTACCATCAAACCGAATGAAAACAAATCTCCATCTGAATATAATGTACCAAATGTCCTGCATCAGATCAAATATTTGGGGCTGATGGAGAATGTTCGTATTCGGCGAGCTGGATTTGCCTACAGGCAAACATTTGATAAATTCGTAGAACGCTTTTACCTTCTGTCTCCTCAGACATCCTATGCGGGCGATTACACTTGGACTGGGGATTCGAAGTCTGGCGCCAAACAAATTCTCAAGGACACCAGCATCCCTCAAGAGGAGTTTCAAATGGGTGTGACAAAAGCGTTTATCAAAGCACCCGAGACCCTATTCGCATTAGAACATATGCGAGATAG
Organism: Ascocoryne sarcoides NRRL 50072; assembly: GCA_000328965.1. NCBI lineage: Eukaryota > Fungi > Ascomycota > Leotiomycetes > Helotiales > Gelatinodiscaceae > Ascocoryne > Ascocoryne sarcoides. The sequence continues at coordinate 1,829,334 of KB205945.1, read as the reverse complement.
GTATTGGCATAATATGGCAATCCGCATTCAGAGAGTCTGGCGAGCCTACCTGAGAATTCGAAGTGAGGCCGCCACCCGGATTCAGAGGATGTGGAGAAAGAAGAGAGTTGGAGCCGAGTTCCTCGCCCTTCGTGAGAAGGGCCACAAATTACTTCAAGGACGAAAAGAAAGACGACGCTTTAGTCTGTTGGGCTCGAGGAGGTTTATGGGCGACTACCTTGGTGTTGGCGCAAGCAGTGGCCCTGGATCTCGTGTCCGGGCGGCTATCAATCTAAGTGGCAACGAGACAGTTCTCTTCTCCTGTCGTGGTGAGATTCTGGAAACGAAATTTGGTCGTTCTAGCAAGCCAAGCCCGCGCATTCTTGTTTTGACACGAAGCAAATTCTACATCGTCACTCAGCATCTTGCCAACAAGCAGGTCCAAATAGCTATAGAGCATGCTATTCCAAATGGTGCTATCAAATTCGTAGGCACATCAACGTGTCGGGATGATTGGTTCTCACTGGGCATTGGCTCTGCGCAGGAAGCAGATCCTCTGCTCAATTGTGTCTTGAAGACGGAACTTTTCACGCACATGCAAGGCGCTATGCCTGGCGGGTTCAACTTGAAGATTTCAGATTCTATTGAATATGCCAAGAAACCCAACAAGATGCAAGTTATCAAAGTATTAAAGGACTCGACGGTGCGTGCGGACTTTTATAAAAGTGGTGCCATTCACACGAGCCAGGGCGAGCCACCAAACTCTCAGTCGTATCCCATGCCTAAAGGCAAACCCATTCCCGCAAAGCCGTTCACTACAGGCCGACTCATCAAGCCTGGTGGACCTGGAGGACGTCCCTCCAAATTATCTAATGGTAACAAGAACAGGAACACCAAACCAGTTGCTCAGCCCTCATCTCAGTCTTACGGTACTCCGGTCCAAGCTCGAAATGTACCTCAGCCTCCTCCGCAGTTATACGGTGCAAACTCTCAGACCCGAGCACAACCTGCAGCTGCGCCTATCGCGAACCACGCAAGAAACGTTTCTTCAACTTCATCTTCTCGAGCGGTTCCCCCACCCCCGCCGCCTCCCTCAGCGCCTCCAGCTGTCACAGCAGAACCTCAATATCGCGTTCTCTATGAGTTCAGTGGGCAGAGTGCGAATGAGCTTACATTGAAAAAGGACGACATCGTCACAGTCGAACAAAAGGAGAATAATGGTATGCTCGCCCCCTATTATAAACTCGACATAGATACTAACATTTATTCTAGGCTGGTGGCTCACAAAAACATCGAGTGGACAAAAGGGCTGGGCTCCATCTGCATATTTGAAGGAGGAGGCACCTTTGCCACCTCCAGCCCCTGCATTCAGACCTACGCCTCCTCCTCCTCCGGCTGCGCCCAGAACTAACGGTCATGGTCCTGTTATTCGTGCCAAGCCTACCCCACCTGCTCCTCCCGCAAAACGGCCAGCGGCAGGTCGTAAACCAGCCCTTGCTCCGGCACCGCGCGATTCTGGAATGAGCGTAAATACAAATGGAGCAGACAGTGGGCGTAACACGCCCACCTCAGATCTATCGCAAGGATTAGCGGCAGCTTTGAGGGCAAGGCAGAGCGCTATGAATGCAGATAGGGAAGAGAGGGATGACTGGTAGGCATGGTTGAATCTAGTTCAAGTTTAAGGCAGTTTATGTGATTTGGGGGATGTTTTTACAATGAGAGCGATGAAGCATAGATGAGCCATACGATTCTGTTTTTTGTCGATAGGGCCCATGGTTATTTGAGGTAGCCAGGTTTAACGAGTTTTAAGAATGTTTGTCTGTATGATGCAGACGTGTAGCTGAGCGTATATAGAATATGATAAGTTGGAAGCCTAAAGTTGAATGAGTTGAATAAATTAGGCTAGTTCTATTGGAAATACCCCAATCTCGGCTTTGTCACAATACAGCATGGCTTTTCTCGAGGGTGAAGATTCCCTATCTGAGCGTAAGGTACTGCCGGAGAAGGTGGAAGCATAACCGACTTGGAGCTTCTATCGGGTAGGTCGGGCCGATCGAAAGGTACTTCACCATCTTGATTGCCGGAGCTTAGTCATGCGACTTACAACTTCACCCGAGACTACCAAGCATCTCTCATTCAAGAAAGACTCAATTAAGGACTCAGCACATGTCTATCTTAAATCGGGGTTTTCTAAATATATTTACTTGAGCGTTTGGATCGGTATTTCTTTACAATATTGGGTAAGAATCTGCGATTGCCTAATGCGACTCATTAACCACAGCGTCAAGCGCTTGATACAGGTCGTCCTCTTATTCTCCGCCTCCCCTTCGCATAGATATGATTATCAGGCAAGTTCATCTAAGCTACGGATGAAGATACGAGGTTACCCCACCACAATTCGCCAATTCAGATGTACCGCGACAAAATTTTTAAGTAGATAGCGAGTTGCCTCGAGCTTTAACCAAGTGCAGTCAAAATCTCGGTCTTCCGAACCCCTCAGAGCGTTTATTATAATAAACGCAGAGATATCATGCTTTTAAACCAGTTCCAATGGCTGATGGCGTAACTGCGTCGCTATGATTATATCTTTCGAAGTTTCAAGAGGAAGGGGCTACAATCCCATCTCAGATCCAGGTATTCTACAGCGTTCATGTGTAATTCCTAGCCTGCATCCCTCAGAATCCAGCACATTTCTTTGGTGGGGATGTACTTTCTGATTATTTCATCTCAATTTCTTTCGGACGAACTCGGGAATGTCAAGGTAAGAACCAGATGAAGCTAGCTGTCGGAAACGTGGCTAGAGAAAATTCCGGGAAAAGCTAGATTTGGTGCCAAACCCTAGGAACAACCAATTGTCAAGATCATGATGGTTATGAAAAGGAAAGAAAGAATAGAGTCAAGGGAGGTTTTAGGAAAGTCTAATGATGAAGATCAAGTTCCATTCAAGTCCTTTAGACTTGAGCTTCTTTCAGATAATGCAAGGCAGTTATTAGGCCTTTATTCTAAGTACTGGGTAATAATTAAAAGCTGCTAAACCCTAGAGCAAATTAGTCTAGCTGACACATTACAATTCAAAAGAACAAGTTCTCCTATTTTCTCTCGACTGCCTAGAGTCTTGCAAAGTGTGCTCTGGTTGATCTGCGCTGTTGTTCCTTTTATCGATAAGTCGCGTTTCAGCAGTCACAATCTTGTAACTTTAGAAGATAGACGTTCACCTTTAGACGCTATGTGTAAAGTTCCAACCCCATAAAACCCCGACTTGTCCTTGCAATAGAGCAGTTTTATCTAATTGTGTTTTGTTCTGATCAGGGACTATTCCTCACGACAAAAGCGCCTACTACCAACATAAAAAGACACACCCAGCCTCAGAGACATCTCTCTTCGCTTTCTTCCCAAGCTTTCAACATACTCTTCCCAATTCATTTAAAATCGGGCCTCACACAAACCTGCCTCCACCTTCTCTCAACCTCGACAAATCCCTTCATTCCTTTACTGGCATCATGGCATACACATATCAATCACAGTTGCCCCATATGTTTGAGTCTATTGCACCGAGGTCAAAAGTCGGAGGAGACATACGTGTGCAGAAGCAGAAGCAGCATCTTTGGGGCATCGTCCTCAATTGCAGAGACCAAGTTCTCTGCGATCCCGAGTTCAAAGGAGCGCCGGATGCCATTAAGCAATTCAAGCTTGAGCAATGGTCATACGAGATGTTTTGTAAGCACTTCAACCTGAGCGCGTCAAACGTTACCTCCTAATGGCCTCTAGTCGGTGTAGGATCAGTGTTCCCAGGCGTTTATCCAACCGTTGAATATCCCGAGTATAGTCCAGGTTTCAATGTCACGGCGGCCTATTCACCAGTCATGCATGAAGACTCCCCTCTCTCTATAGCCAACCATAATAGCAACCCCGCAATGGGTAGCAGGTCATCTTGGTCCCAACAACCAGAGATCGCTCCTCCGATGCCAAACTCTCATCGCAATGCTGCTTTCGTCTACCCCTCCTCGACCACCCCAGAGTTCTCTGCTCCCAGCCCCAACCATACCAAAGACACCACCCTCGCCTCCTTACACCCACACCCAATTCCTCAAGACCTCACCACCACTAATACCACCCTAAGCAGCCCCCAACCAGCTCTCCCCGAACACCTCGCCAACGAAATCAAATCCGTCCTCGTCCACGTCAAAGGCAACTTCTACACCCCCCAACACGGCTGGGACCCGCACACCGGCCTCCCGCGCTACACCATCCTCTGCACCGCCCGCAACGGCTTCCACGCCTTCTGCGGCCCGCACCAGCAACACTTCTCCGTCCCGCCATACCGCGCGCACTTCTCCAAGATCCGCGTCATGTTCCAGAAGATCCGGCCGGGGCTCATGGTCATCTGGCCCGAGGCCAGGGGGTGGGAGCAGACGGTGAGGCTCTGGCGGGATTCGAGGGCCTGGGGCGAGTTTAGGGGGTGTTGGGGCTTGTTGAAGGCGTGGGCGGTCGAAGGCGGGGATGGGGGCGAGGCTCAGAGCATGGTTGGGTTTTTGGCGGGGGGGAGGGCTAGGGAGAAGGGGGCGAGGGTCGAGACGGGGCATTTGGAGTTGCCGCCGTTTCCGGAGAAGGGCATGCCGCAGTGGGGAGGGGTTTGAGGTTGTTGAGAGTCGTTGAAGTGTGTTGCAGGTTGGGTTCAGGCAGGATTTACTGATTGAGACGATTAGGAGTGGTTGCGTTTCCGGAGGGGTGAGGGTGTGGATGTTGTAAGTTTTACGATCTTGGGGTTTTCAAGTTTGCTGCATTTTTTTATCTATGGTTTTGCGATGGTGGTAGAAGATTGGTGGTTGCATGGTTGCATGAATAGTGGTGGGTATGATGGTTATGATTAATGATGACGGATGATCATAAGGCTCAAGCCTATGCCCAGTATTAGTGCCTGTACACGCTCTCCCGTTATGTAGCCGCCCGAAGGCTGCTATTGTATCAAGGGATGTGTATACCTCTGGATACGAATGGTTATACTTTTCCTATGCTATTTTCTTTTGTTTCCGCGAGTATGAAGATATGGCTTTTCCAGGCACCAATTCCCCTCTTCTTTAAGGAACAAACCTTAGAACTGGAATGCATGTCTTTCGCCGCCTATTTGTACAGAGATCCTTGCCTTTGTTAAATGGGCTACGAACTTCGCGGATCCCCTCTTTGAACAATGATGTTGTTCGTAAGATGTAGGATAGCTAGCACACGCATAGTAGCCATATACTTCTCCTAGGAGAAGTCTTCCATGCAAAAAAAGAAAGAAAAGAGGGGAACCAAAGCGAGCAAGCAGAGGTAAAACAAGGAACCTCAAGAAAACACTACAGCAACACTACAACAACAAAGCACCAAACTCATCGGTTCGTAAATTCTATCCACTTCTCTGTCATTATGTACGTTTTACTATACACGACACAGAGCGTTGAGCTAATGAAAACCCGCTAGGTCAACAGCATGTATACAAATGTAGGAAAGACGCCACAACTCCCGACGATCATTTTGTACTCTACCGTTCAATTAGTCCCTAGCATCAAAACGTGCCTAAACCTCACCGACCTTCCTCCCAACAAAAGAAATATTAATTTGTATGCCCATCGTGGTCTGAGTGATCATGCTGTAGCTCCACGGATTTCGGTGAGCAGCAGCCCTTTCCCATACAATCATCTACACACTCTAATAGACAGGAATCGTCATCCAGCCCACATCGTAGTTGTCCGACTATGCCATCTAGACCCACCGATGTTGCTGCAACATGATCGTGGTCCTTGTCGAGGCAAAACTCAGGCTGGATAGTAGCACTATGGATTCCATATCCATGTAGACATCGTCGTATAGCTTTTGCCAGCTCCATGTATTTTTCACCACCAGCTTCGCTGATGGGAAATTCAACTTGGATGTGCATTGATGCAACAATCTGAGTGTCGCTCAACTGCCAAATATGAACGTGGTGACAGCTAAGGATTCCAGGAAGCTCTTGAATGTCTTCCTTGATGTCAGTAACGTCGATATGGTCAGGTGTAGCTTGCAACAGAATTTTTGATGTGGCCGACGTTAAGGGAATAGTAGACTTAAGGATGATGAGTGTAATGAAAAGAGACACCGCTGGATCCGCGTAGAATCGTGCCGGAGAAGTGCTAAACCAGATGATAAGGGCAGAAACGATAACTCCAACGTTTCCTAGAGCATCGCCAATAACATGGAGTATCATAGCATTCATGCCCATATCGCCGTGGCTATGGCCATGACCTCCTTGGGCAGGCTTCTTAGCTTTCATGTGATTGTGCCCAACGTGCCATGAATCATGTCGTGGTTTTTTGGGCCGAGAATGATCATCGTTCTTGAGAGTTCCGTTTGTTGTGCCTTTTGGTCCTATAAGAAGCGGAGAGTTCTCTGTTGGTACTTCATCATCGTCTACAACAGCCTCTTCTTCTGATGCGGTGCTGTCTCCGCTATCAATTCCCTCAAGTTGAGGCTTGGTGGCAGCAATGAGTTCTTGTCGAAAGCTTGCGGGATGGATACTGAAATCATCGATGTTGGTAAAGCGCCCATTCCTGATACTGCTGTTTGTCCTTCTTCGCGGTTTCCTTGAACTCTGTGATGCCCTGCTAGGTGATCTGATTGTAGAGTCCTCGGGTTGGCCTTCACTACTGAATCGTATATGCGGGCCAGCTTTCGACTTGACTTTGGCAATAACTACCTCTGGAATTACCTCGGTGTAAGGTGCTTCGACTTCCACAGATTCCCCAGAAGTATCGTCTTCGTGTGCATGAATGTGACCTTCCTCGGCGTCACGGATCTGGTCTTCATGTTCACCTGGACCGTGAGAATGGCCGTGGCCACCTAATACAAAAAATCCAGCAAGATTCGATGCGAGACCCAGCGAGCCAACGATGAGAATGAGCATCGGGTTGGTGATCACGGGAGGATCGATAAGTCGGGTAATGGCTTCCAGTACGATCGAGAGGCATAGGGCAATGAGGAACACGGCGTTGAAAAAAGCACCGAGGATTTCTGCTCTGAGCCACTGCAGAATAGTTAGATCTGCTCCAACAACATTTGGGACGGCAAGAACTGACGCCAAAGGAGTATTTATCTGTCGAAGACTTCCGAGCAACCTGTACAGCCCATAATCCAACCGCGAGGGATATGATATCATTCAGCTAGGAGCTAGTTAGCACGAGATCTGCTATAACGAAGTTGGATTCGAGGAATTGATCGTTGTAGATGAAAGAGGCCGTAGATGTAGCATCTAGAGCCTTCAAATTCTGTCAATGCAAGATGGCTAGAACTAACCATATGAAAAGCATCTGCCATCAAAGCTAGGGAGCCCACGAACAACCCAACACTAAGCTCAAGAAGGAAGAACGCGGTATCGATCCCCAACATAACAGATATCCTGGTTGATTTCGTCCACCCCATTTTGAAGGTATCGCGTCGCACAAGATGTTGAAGAAGTGAAACTATGCCAGTGGTTCTGACAGCTACGGAGTAGGAGGCGTTATCAGATGCGGAGTTGGATGATATGATACTCCGGAAGGCGTAAGATAAGATCGCCGGGAAGCAAATGCCAGGAATCAAAGAAAAAATAGATCAGATGGTGATAAGCGTACGCCCATACAGCGCACAGGATTTCGTTGTGCGATGAAGGAGAGTCGCATGGGAGCTATCAAAGGAGGAGAGGTCCATGGCAAGTTCTCGATTACGCGTGGAAAAAGCCCATCATGAGGAGGCCCCTTCCGGGTTCCGAGCGCCGGCATGGAATTTCTGGCGTACGGCACACCATAGTGTTTTGCGCTATGCCAGATTTTGATCCAACGGCTTTTCAACATTCGGATTTAGGTTTAACATTAACTCGAGACGTCGGTTTGCTGGATGACTTGACTGGTTTGGTGAATTGGTGCGATAGCGGCAGAGTATTTGTAAATGTAGATTCTTACAACACTGATCACTGCATATGTAATGCAACTACAAAGATATGTACTGTGCTTTGAGACATGAGATGGACTGGTGCGATCCCAATGACCCCGCTTCGGGTCTAAGTCTTGGGATACTCTGTGGCTTACACTTTGGCTTTTATATGCTAATAACCAATGACTTAGTGTGGTGGATGCTGGGTTGATCTTTCATAGTTATCTGCGGAATTCAAAGTCTTATGCCTCCGAGATCTGGCACACCGGTAATAAAAGGCTTCCGTACTACATACATATCATGAGTATATTCGAGATGGAGTTTGTAGTTATAAATTATCATTCATTTTCACAGAAATTATGAGTAGATTGGGTTACATATGTTCAAACCTATCATCTTTACAACCCTTCCTCTCAAAATCCATCTAAGCAAGCTTCCGGTTTGAAGTGATATGCCTACCCCGTACGCCCTACCTACACGAACTAGTACCCGTTGGCCAAATAGTTCCTTCTATTTAATGCCTTTCTAAACACTGCGTGTTTTCATAGAATTAAGTTAAGAGTTCCTGTTTGAGAATCGGAAGTTACCTCTCATTGCTAGTTATGGGAAACTAGTAGAAGTAGAAATTAGAGCTCGTCATTACGAGCCATTAGAGCAGGTGGGAAGACGCCCCGAGACAAAAATAAAAATACAACTCGAAGAGTAGACACATCTCAACAGTGCTAGTCTCTGGAGGAACTTCCACGTAGCAAACACATTTGAAGACGCACGACAATAGATCCCACATCCATCTTCAAATTTCACTTGATATTCCTCTTCGTCCTATTTGTGGAAGAGGAACATGAAACACAGATAAGCACCTGACGGATTCACGGAGTATATCTCGGAATTTCTATTAGCGATCTCAGGAGATTTATCAAGCGTGATCTGGAAATTCTGCTGCCATCGTGTGTCCGTTCGGCGAGAGGTGCAGATGACTTTCGCCTCAACGTTACTTACGTACATGCAAGGTACCACCGGGTTGATCTGCCTGTCATCCAGCGGTAAACTAGATCTCCTCGGCCCTTGCTTCCCAGATATAAATCTTTTCTCAAGATCATGGTCTAATAATATATCGATGCATACGGTTTTTCATCTCGAGGGCGACCTGCACATTTTCTCTGCTGTGTGCAGCACTTGTTTGCTTGCCGAAATGCTCGTTGTTGGGAGCAGTCGCCAAGGAATAAACCGATGCAGTCGGTATGCACAGCGAATCTTGAAAATCCCCCAGATCCTCCGTAAGTGCTGGCTGTTCCCGGCTTGTGCACTGTTTAGTCGGGAATTTTTTGGTCAAAGAATCCCTAGTCTTCCTTGGTGATATCCACCGCAACGAGGAGAACAAGAAACAATACCAAGATCTTTCAGTTAGTTAGTAGAATTTTTGTAGGAGTCAAGACCAGGATAACTAACGACTAGCAATCCACCGGCTAAAAAGATGATTTCGAATCCTCCTGAGATAGCCTTACCCCGCACAATTGCATTTTGAGACCTCCAAGTTCGAAAAGCTCCTATCAATAAGGTATATATCGCAGTTCCTTGACAGATGCATGCCAATGGCTTGCCCAGGACATAAAAGCCAAAGAGCCGACTGGGGGATTGTACATGCTGAAGTCGGCTGCATATCATAAACTGTTAGTGAGTATCCTCGCGAGCTAATTGATAAGGACAGGGCTTGCAAGAGTTGAGCTACGACAATGCCAACCATGGACAGAGCGAGCGAGGTCCTGAGATAGGCAAGAAATGTCCGTTCAAGTGCTGCAAATCTTGATTAGTAGCTTCATCTATACAGCATCGAACCAGCTATAGAGGGACAATGGATACGACTGGATACGACTCGGGGTCTGTCCCGCGCTCGCCTCGAGTCCGAATACCAACTGAAAGATTAAAATTAATCAAACAATCAATCAAATCGAAAGTGTTTTGAAAACATCGAAAGTCTTTGATTATGTGCAACGATGTGAATAGACTCCCAGACTGTCAGACATGGCCGACTTTCCCTGGTTTCGGGGGACACCCTCCGCTTCTGCTTTAGGCATAATGAATACATACTATTGATGACAGATGGGAAAGCGAATGAACATTTTGACGGTGATAACGATCAGATATCCACACGTAGAACGGCACTGACCTAGGTGATCTCGGCACGTGTGGTGATCCACGACGATGCTGATCTGGTGCCGCCAGAACTTCTTGAGGCCGTAGATGAAACGCTGTGGACCAGTGGTGGGTTTCTTGGAAGCTATGCTGGACCCCTGATGATGGTATGAAGAGGCGCGAGAGTAGTTGCGCCTCAAGCGAGCCAGCTCGGTGGCTCCATACTCACCGGCGCCCGGGATTCGTTCTGCGGGTGGCATCTCCGGAGGCGGCTCGAGTTGAGGCTCATCCGGCTCAGATGCCTCGGCGGGTTCCCCTCCCCGGGTGGGATTGTCGACGTGCGCGCGGTCTGGATGTGACGGATTGGCCATCGTCGAGAGCGAGCAGGACCACGATTCGAAAGAGCCGCCTTGGCGTGGAGGTGCAGGAAAAAGGTTATTATATTGAAGCGCCACGGTCATGGATCCAGGCTACGCGGTAGAGCGAAGAGGGGGGGAGACGAAGATCCTCGATGGATGAATCTCTCGGATCGCCATCGATGGCTGGCTGATCAGATATCTCCCGGGTTTTGGGGAGGGAATGAGATTCCGAAGAGGGAGGTCGAGATAAGATTAGATGGGAGGAGCTGATTGCACCCGCGACCGGAGCCGGGAAAAGCCAACCCCGATGTCCACAGCCACATCGACGCCACTCAACCGGCCCACCACCCCCACCTCGATCTTTCTTAAGCGAGGAAACCACGGAGCACGAGGATAGAAAGACCGATACGATGGACACGATGGACTTGCGGGGGATTCGTTGCTGCATGATGACGGAGGAACCAGTGTTTTTTTTTTGCCGTCGAAAAAGGCCCTTCCTTCCCGAAACAGCTGGAGAGAGACCCAGACATGATACGCAATATGATATAAAATCCGACTCGGAAGATGATTCAAAACATGATACCAAGTACCAAGCCGTTTCACCGTGACGTTCCCACGCCTTTTCGCCTGCTCGGGCTCTTTCCCCAGCCTGTGGGAGGACCGAGCCTGGATCTGCCGCCCACTACCGCCTCGCCCTCGCCCGATGAGGCATCGAGGAGGCACCGACACCTTCCGCCGACATCCAACATGGCGAGTTCGGGCCGGGCTCCGTAGCCGGCCGGCAGTCCCAGCCCCCCAAACGAATTCTGCTCTGGACATCAACCCATCTTCCATCCACATTCACTCCAGTCCCGAGTATCGACGGATCTGCGTCTTTGCTTGCCCCACGCGCCCATGGGGCCATGGACCATCGTGGCCTCGACCCCCTTTCGTCTCCCCCCCCACCGGTTTTTCCCAATTCACTACACGAGAGACATCGTCGCTGACTTGCGTGCAAAACCCACCAAATATCATCGCGACGCGATACCATTACCGTCTTGGAGCCACCGGTATGGCCGTATCCGCTCTTCGCGCACCGAGGTCGTACCGTCCATCCCTACCCAAGTGCAGCACCTGGGAGGCTGAGACGACCGTCGCTCATCCATGGGGGTGAGAGAAGGGGGTGAGAGAGAGAGGCTCGCAGCGACGGTCCGCCTATACCGCGTCTGGGTATCGACGTTGAAGCTTTTCACCACTCTCCATCCCGGCCAACCCAGCAGACTCCCACGCCGCCATGGACTCGCCGCTGGTCTGCTCCCCACTCCCCACACGTTCGCCCGGGTTGATCGGCTGCCTCCACGAGACTGGCGGAGGCATGACCCTGCGATGGCGGTAAGATGCGCTATTCGCCTTGCCTCCCCTCCTCCCCAGGGAGCCCTCCCAATTTTCCACTCTTCCAACTCCATAGTGCCCTCCAATTCAGCCGCGACTCCTGGGGAATGGGCGTGGATGTGTCCCGTCTCGTCGTCTGTCGTCGGTCTTTTACCCGCTTAAACGTCGGGCTAGACGTATATCACCTATAGGCAGCTGATCTACACTGTTTCTTCATCTCTTCACCTCTTCCTATCTGCCATATATTTGTATATAGGATTCTTGGGCCCGTCTTTCTCTGTCCCTCCTCACTCGTTGAAAACGCCATCGTCCCCTTGCACTGAGCGGTAAATTGAAATATCGGCACCGAGAAAGTTCTTCGTCCTGCAGTGACCAGCGGTCAGCAGTCCCGGTATATGTAGTTGTTCAAAGAAGTCTCGACACGGCAATTTTCTGCATGCATCACTAGATCCCAGGAGGACTTTACGCACTCTCAGCTTCGCCATGTCAGAACCAAAGGAGGTCGAGGTCGGCGGGGAACCAGCTCTAGAGCCAGAGGTGATGCCAATGGCAGACCCCACACCAGCAGTGGAGCAGATACCAGACCTTGTACCAGTGCCAGTGGGTAGCGTGGTAACTGACTCTGTGCCTGAACCGGTGGCTAGCGTGGTGATCGATTCTATACCGGAGCCGGTAGCTAGTCAGATAGCCGTCTCTGCACCAGAGCCGGTGGCTAGCCAGATATCCGACTCGATATTAGAACCAACAGGTCATGAACTGCAAGAGCCGATCCTCGAGTCACGGGATGTCGTAACAGACCTTCCTGTGCCGGTGTCCCAGGAAGACGAGACGAGCGAGTTTGTATTGATACCGCCCGAAGCCCAAACGAAGGAGGAGCTCCAGGAGCCTGTACCAGTGGCGTCGAGCAGTCAAACCAGTGACCTCGTAACACCATCTCCAGCAAGTCAATCGACTGGTTCTATTGTTCAATCAACAGATACCCACCCCACATCGGATTCGCCGGTCAGTCAGATGAGCGAGCAGGTCTTTGATAAGGATGCGGAGGATTCTGAAGGCCACTCAACTAACACAACACCAAATTCGGAATTTACTCCACCAGACAGTCCAGCGAGCAAAAGTGCCGGCCTTCTTGTTCAGGAGCCAGTCGATAAAAGGGCAAATGCTCGTAGGTTAGCTGCAACGCTGACGCTTGAGGAACAGGTGAGACTTTTCCTATCAGGTCCACGGATATGCTACTAATAATGTTGTTCTATAGATTTCACTATTGACAGCGGCGGACTTTTGGCGGTCGCAGTCGATCCCCGAGAAAGGTATTCCAGCTTTCAAGACCAGTGATGGCCCAAATGGTGCTCGAGGAGCCGTGTTCAAGGCCGGTACTAAGGTAAGTGGCATGTTGCAAGAGCTCTAGCATCATTGACCTAATGCAAATTAGGCTGCTTTGTTTCCCTGTGGTATCTCTCTAGCCGCAACATGGAATACCGATATTCTCTATGAGGTTGGCCAACAACTTGCTCATGAAGCTAAGGCAAGGTCAGCCCAAGTTATGTTGGCACCAACAGTTTGCTTACACCGGGGACCGCTTGGTGGACGGAACTTTGAATCATTCTCAGAAGATCCTTTCTTAACTGGCAAGCTTGCTTCATCATATATCAAAGGTCTCCAAGGCCAGGGTGTTGCTGCAACAATCAAACGTAAGAACTTTACTTCTGTTGCATACACGCGTGACAAATATTGACAATCGATGCTAGATTTTGTTGCGAACGAGCAGGAGACCGAGAGGTTCAAGATCAATTCCACTGTTGAAGAACGTGCACTCCGGGAATTATATCTTCGGCCCTTCGAGATGGCGATCCGCGAGGCAAACCCTTGGGCTGTCATGTCATCTTACAACTTAATCAATGGGGTTCATGCAGATATGAATGAACATACTTTGAAGGACATTTTAAGGGGAGAGTGGAAATATGAAGGGTACGTCTCTGTTTCGTGGTCAATAAGTGCCTACTGACTTCATCAGGACGGTGATGTCTGATTGGGGTGGAACTAACTCAATCGCCGAATCTATCGAGGCTGGCTGTGATATTGAAATGCCAGTTGGATACGATCATCGGCACCAGCATGCTTTGAATGCTATTGCTGATGGAATGCTTAGCAGAGAAGCTGTAGAGAAGGCGGCTGCTAGCGTTCTATACTTGGTCGAACGAACAAAAAAGGGTGACATGTCTGCCGAACTGACCGAGCGGGAAGATGATCGGGAGGAGACACGAAGCTTGATTCGAAAGGCTGGTGCCGAGGGTCTTACTCTCCTGAAGAACGATGGTAACATCCTGCCGATCAAACCTGCAGAAACGAAGATCGCAGTAATTGGGCCAAACGCCAATCGCGCCATTGCCGGCGGTGGAGGAAGTGCCAGTCTCAATCCATACTACAGCACTCTTCCACTCGACAGTATTAAAGCGGTGCCTGGGAAAGAGATAACTTACGCCTTGGGCTGTCACACATACAAATGGCTGCCGCTTGCTGCATCTTACTGCCACAACGCATCAGGGGAACAGGGCGTCGATATGGAATTCTTTGTAGGTGATAAATTCGAGGGCTCGCCTAAAGTGTTACAACAGAGGACGAATACCGACCTCTTCCTGTGGGATTCGGTACCACCTGAAGTGGCTGGCGTATGGTCTTGTCGAGCGAGAACCACATTGACAGCTGTAACAAGTGGACTCCATACTTTGAGTTTTTCGACTGTTGGAGCTGGACGACTTTTTGTAAATGGGAAATTAACGGTGGATGCTTGGAATTGGACGGAAAGAGGCGAGGCCATGTTTGGAGATTCAGAGCAAGTTCTTTTCGACCTGCAGCTTGAAGCTGGCCAGTCCATTGAGTTGATGGCAGAAATGACTAATGAGGTACGGCCATTGTGGAGACAAAAGACGGACAAGAAGACTCACGAGTATGGTGGCGTTCGGATTGGCTATAAGGAAGAAGATAAGAAGGATTACCTGCAAGAAGCTGTTGATGCTGCCAAAGATGCAGATGTTGCAGTGGTGATTGTAGGTTTGGATGGAGAATGGGAATCTGAAGGATACGATCGTTCCACCATGGATCTCCCATCGAATGGTAGCCAGGATCGTCTTATCGAGGCGGTTCTCAAAGCGAATCCAAGAACAGTAGTGGTCAATCAATCCGGATCTCCTGTTACGATGCCATGGGCAGATCGTGTCCCCTCTATTATCCAAGGATGGTATCAAGGTCAAGAAGCTGGAAATGCCTTGGCTGATGTCCTCTTTGGATTCAAGAACCCAAGTGGAAAACTCCCCGTAAGCTCTCTCGTTCGCGAAGCAGACTTGATTCTAACCAATCCGTAGACTACATTCCCCAAACGCCTCGAGGATAATCCGACCTTTCACAATTGGCCAGGTGAGAACCTCAAGGTTGTGTACGGCGAAGGTCTGTACATCGGCTACCGTCACTACGAAAAATCTAAAATCCAGCCTCTCTTCCCATTCGGACATGGTCTCTCGTATACCAGGTTTGCATATGGAAAACCCACCATCAGCCGAGCCACTCTTTTAGAAAACGACCAGATCCAAATCACGATACCCATCACCAACAAAGGAGGCGTTGACGGGGCCGAGATTGTGCAAGCATACATTCACGATGTTAAATCGCGACTACCACGACCGGAGAAGGAATTGCAAGCTTTTGACAAGGTGTTTTTGAAACCAGGAGAGACCAAGGACGCAACACTCATTCTTGATAAATACTCGGTCGGGTACTATGATACTGATTTCCCAGCATGGATCGCAGAGGAAGGCGTTTTTGAGGTGCTTATTGGAGCCTCTTCCGTAGACATTAGGTACGAACTATCCTTCCCACGGGGACGATCATCCAAATCTAACCTCGTGATTTTTAGGGGCAAAGTCTCATTCGAAGTTGAGGAGTCGTTCACATGGATTGTTTAGGGATTGGGGGTTAATTCATGACTGATTAGATGGATTGCAATTTTGCGAGTCCGCATTTTTATCGATATCCTGCATTATAAGTTAGGTTTGAGTGTCACGTTTATTAGGATCTCTGTAGAGGTTCTGGACTCATGTATTTATTGGCAGTTTTAACGTAGCCTCGTGATACTTTGGGGGACTCAACCCCCGGAGATCCGATGGGTTAAGAGCTCGATGCCTCTTTGAAGTCGTATATACTTTTTTTGCCCCTGAATCTATTGTTGGTGAAGAAACGTACCTCCCCATGTTCCATAGCCGGGTCAGGGGCAATTCTGGAAAGCTTACCGTTCGCTTCCGCGCCCAAATTTAGCGGTTGAGCTTCTTAGCGGAATTTGATCGTCATGCGCATCTCGATGCTCCGACTATACACTCTGCGCTGCCTCTCTTGCTAGCCGCCTTGCATCTCCGCGACCTCGAAAATTTCTTCCCATCGTCCAGGCATGGCCACAGCCCACCGCGGAAATGGCACCTTCATACTACACTGCGCTGCCTCGCTCCACATACGACCGCACAGCCGAACCAACCTCAATTCTCGGCCGCGTGCTTGCTGGTCTACCAGGTGGTCTCGCGGGGACTCTCCAGCGATTGTGGGATAGGCAGAACTACACATCCATAACAGCACAGCCCTCGAGGATTCCAAGGCCTTTGCGACAGCTTGAGAGGAGATGGCATTGGAAACGGCTACTAAACCTGCCAAATGTCTTCGTTGTCCTTTGGGTCTTGCTTCTTTTCTGCGGCGAGCGATGGGTATTTCAGAGCGCTGTGAAGAATTGCCAATGGAAGAATTGGGAGAGATGGGTAAGTGGGCAAATCTGGGATGAAGACGAGCCAACAAAGCTGATAGGGAGAACATAGCCCAAGGAGGCCACGCCGCACCATTTAGTATTCGTCGCAGACCCGCAAATCATCGATCCTCATACCTATCCTGGGAGGCCGAAGCCTCTCGAGGCACTCACCATTCTCCTTACCGATACTTATATGAAACGGGCATATATTTCGGTGCAGAAAATGCTACACCCAGATACGTTGTTCTTCTTAGGGGACTTGTTCGATGGCGGGCGGGAATGGAAAGCAGCACGTGGGAATACCGTGGATCCAGCGTGGGCAAATGGCCAGCGACCCTCGAGTGAGCAAGCTCTATTGAAAACGTGGGGGAAACGATATGGAGAGGACTTTTGGCTGTGGGAATATGAGAGGTTCGGAAGGATATTTTACAAGTATTGGAACATAGGAGGGGATAAAGCTGGGCCCTGGCAAAGAAACCGAAGAATAATATCGACTCTCCCCGGGAATCATGATCTAGGGTTTGGGGAAAATGTCAAGATACCGATAAGGAACAGATTCGAGGTGTATTTCGGGGAAGGAAATAGGGTCGACGTCATTGGAAACCACACGTTTGTCTCAATTGATGCTCTGTCTTTGAGTGCCAGAGGATCGCAACACGATACTAAAGAAATTACAGAGCCCGTCGAGGAGTTTCTTCGAAATGTTCAAGGCACCAAGCGGAGAGCCGTAGCTCGTGAGCTTAGCCTTCTAGCAGGGAAAGAGAGGACACTACAATATAATCATGGAGTGGAGGAGTTAGCAAACTTCGACTCCAAAAGCATTCAGACCCTCGATCCAGGGCCTGGAGCTGCCGAGTTTCCAACCATTTTGTTAACTCATGTTCCTCTATACCGCGACCCTGGCACACCCTGCGGTCCTCAGCGCGAGAGACATCCGCCTACAAAACCACCCAAGGGGCAAACCATACCAGTTTTCCCAGACAATGATAATGCACTTTCTATCTCTAGGGGGTATCAATACCAGAATGTTCTGAGCGAAGAAGACTCTGTCAAACTCATTAAAGATATTGGAAATGTCAAGTCAGTATTTTCCGGGGATGATCATGATTATTGCGAAATCATACATTCGCCCAGCAAGGATAATGTCCACGAGATTACTGTTAAGAGCATCAGCTTTGCAATGGGTGTTCGTAAGCCTGGCTTCCTCATGGTTAGCATGTGGAATCCTGTTGCGCCCGATGGAAAGCCCCTTCTTTCTAGTCCTGCCGGTCATGAGGCCGCAACGACCCAATCCCACCTTTGTCTCCTCCCCGACGAGCTCGGCATACTGATATGGTATGGAATACTTATTGGCTTTACCATCACGGTCCTTCTCGTCCGCGCCATTCTGGTGCCTATCCTAAACCTCCAACCCTTCTCTAAGCCCCCATCCCCAATTGATATCGAGATCTCTATCCTACCAACTACGAAACAAGACCTTAAAGCAAGCGATAACATAGACGTTGATCCCGACTCTTCTCACTCCTCAACATCCTCTACACATTCTAATCCAAATAATCTCGCGCCCCGCTCCCAGGCTGCTCGAACTCGCAGCGTTTCTCCTGCAAACGGCTACGGTCTCCCAAGCTCGCAAATCCGCTTTGCAAGCCCGCCCCTCGTTACCAACCCTGGCTTCAGGGTATATACTCCACCCCAGGAAGAGGATGAGGCGAAGGTTACTAGGCGCAGGAGACTATCCAGTGCATATGATTCTGGAAAATCGAGGAGAGGCTCTCTGTCTGTTTGTGCGACGGTATTTAGGGAAGCCTGGACCAGTATATTTAGAGTTGCGTGGGTGGTCGTGTGCATGTGGCTTTGGTTAATATGGTTTGGTTGATATTTGAGCGAGCAACGAAGCAAAAACACGTGGAAATTTGGCAGAGCGACCTGTCTTGTAATATATGGCGATTATATAGGCATAGGCATAGGCATAGGATGGGAGGCGTTGGGGCGTTTGAATATGTTGGTGAATCAAATGATTAGAAATACCCTATGTAATTTCTAGTTGTTATAACAGGTTTGTGCTTGGTAGAAAGTATCGAAGGCATCGTGAATTTTCGCGGAAAGCTGGATCCGCGCGAGCGTGTTCTGGTGCTGCAAAGGATGGAGGGGGTTCGGCGCAGCTCAGTTTTGGTGTAATCTATTTCTGCATATCATATTACTCGCTCCCTTGCTAGCGCATGAGAAGGCTGGTATTCAGTGGCGTAGGGGATCGGAGGAGTCTTACAACATGATGGGGTGAAAGAAGGTGGGCTCCCAGTGAATATAAGTTCAGTTTGAGCACTGCCTCAGCCCAGAAATCCCGCTCCTATATACACATATGTGGATCCTCTCTCTCTTCCTTCAACGACGTGAGGATTCCTTCTTCTCGGCTTCATTCGCCCACTCCCCTCACGGGTAACTACATCCCGTTTTGGGAACAAAGAGGAAGCCTTCATAAGTGTAATAAGTATGGAGGAATGGCTTCCTTCGAAATCTTGGTTCGGGGTGGGGTAGCTGGATAGATAAGTATTGCAGCCCTTCGCCTCATGAGATTTGATTCCGGTCGATTTAACAACAAACCCCTCCATCATTTCCCCCCAAATCAACAAATAACCAAACGGACAAATCTGCGCTCTATTCTCACCTCATCTCGTCTCATTTCAAGATCTCATTTGTCTTAGCCAAACTAACACCCACACCCACACCTCCACTCGACAAAAAACCAAAATGCCTTCCTCCTCATCCATGACTGCCGCCAACCGCTCCCTCCTCCACAGCTACCTCACCCTCCTCGTCGGCATCGTATTCTACGCATCCACCGCCGCAGCTGGCCCGATCGTCGCGTACGTCTCCCCTCCCCCCCAATAACCAAAAATGAAATTTATTTCAATCAAACTAACCCCCTCCCTCCTAGCCGCGATCCCATGCCCGAGCCCATGCCTATGCCCGAACCCAACCCCTCCAAAGCAGGAGAAGGAGCCAAGAAGTTCTTCGGCGGCGTGGCGAAGGCCTGCGAGGTCATGTAGATAGATAGATCGCGCCCCTTTCTTCTTTCCGATTGGTTTGTTGTTGTTGATTTTTCTTTTGGGTTGTTGTTACCATATTCTTGCGCGGCGTTTAGGGGAATGGACGGGGAAAAGTTAGGAGATTCGGGCTGAGCTTTTCTTTTTGGGGGGGAGGGAGGTGCGTTTGAAAAATATCCCCATTTGTGGGTAGGTAGGAGATCTGGCTCGGGTGTTCGAACAGTTGAGGGGGAGAGAGACTCGGGATGAAGGGAGGGAAGGCAATAGATCCGGAGCACCATAGATGAATTCATGTTATTCTTTACAATCAATAGGAAGTATGGATTGCGCCATATGTGTATAAAGCAGAGGTTTAGGATATGAACTACCATTGAGAGGATAGTCGAGTTAGTCGAAGTCTGTCATCTGTTTTCAAACCCTATCCCAACAACTCAAAGGTAAAACGAAAGGAAGCATGACGCCTTATGTGTATATACCTTCCCCTTTCCTTTTTCCACTATACCATATTTCTCGAAGTTTAGCTCCCTCCTCCGCCTCTGGTGGGACTAACAACGCCCTTCGCTTCGTTAGGATATAACCTCCTATCCTAGCCTGCGATATATGCCTTGATACTACTACCTTCACAAACACCCAGTGGCACATTTGAAAATTCGGCGAGAGGAACATCCCCAGGCATCCTCCGAGAAGGCAGATAGTGCAGCTAGAGCTGTCAAATCACCAAAACCAGGGCCCCATGTTTCGGAATGGGTCTTCCGGCTACAAAGGCTATGTAAGATTTGCTCGATTCTGTTCGACTGGCCATTGAAAAACTAATATACGTACATGCGACCACCTTTCTAGTGCGCCATTCAAGGAAAATCTGGAAGGAAAGACAAAAGGCCAATAAAAAGGAAACTAGAAAAAGAACAACAGAGCAGCGAAATAAAAGGCCCATCTGGTGACAAGCCTGCGCAAGATATCCACCTCCCCCATCCCAATTCCCATTTATCAAAGATCCATGCATTCGCAAATCAGAAAGCAAAGGCACCTCATTCAATATCCATAACTTCGCCGCTAGCACCCGCCTCGACCGATCCAGGAACGACGCCGTCATCAACCCACTTCTGGAAATCATCCTTAACCTTAGCGACCTCATCACGATCTAAACCCTTCATCCACGCATTATTCATCTCAAATTTCTCTTTAAACCTTTCAGTTCTGATATTTTCAACCTTTTGCAATCGCTCGCGAGCAAAGCTCTTGCCAGTCTCAGGATTCTCGCCCAGGGGTTGATCAGACCAGATCAAGCAATCGTGGCCATCCTTGTACTTAATCTGATAAGTGTTAACGCAGATACGGAGAGTAAGGTTTTCGGAATCATGAATTGGGTGCTTGGGGTCTCGAAATTCAGGGGAATTGATGTCGCCAAGGGGAATTTGATTGCGAGCAAGGACACTCTTCGAGCACCGAGCTCGAGGAACGCCTTCGGTGGGCTCTACACAAACGTAAGATGTGACATAGTATTGCCATTGTTCTTTGCGTTGCAAATCGTCGAATTCAAAGGTGGCTTCATCTCTTTGAACCCACTTAATGGTTGCTTTGGATGCGTTTGACAGCTATTGGACGTCAGCTTGGGTAAAACCCAAGGTAAAAATGAAACGACTTGCCCATTGAACCAGGAACAATTCACCATCCTTGATGTACTTTTCGGCCTGCTTTCGCATGTTGATCTCGGCATTCCAGGTTGAGATTGGTGAGTGGCGATTCTTGTAGAATTGTTCGATGAGATCTGGAGTCTTCTCTTTCGTGTCGTGACTCGAACAGACAGCGCCAAGTCTGGAAAGGCTCTTTAGGAGATCGTTGATAGTGTAAACTTGCCATCCGGTCTTCAAGTAGTAGCGTCGAAGCCAAGTGGTGTAATTAGCCTCATCCACATCCCCAGTGATGAATTCCTCTATGAGAGTAAGAGTTCGAGAGTAGTAGGACTCGCCGTTGAGGTCAGCATAGAAGTCGTCTCCGTCTGGCAATAACCCGATATCTTTGGCAGGCTTTGGCTTGTTGATGCGGATTCCAGCTTCCTTGGCAATTTCCTCGCTGTCTTTGATCGACTTCAACCGGCGGTACAATGCTTCGAAAATGGTGAAGAAAACGAAGATGGTCTGGTTTCCGTACAAGCTATAATCGTAACGATGAAATGGTTGGTCTGCTTGGTACTCTGCATCTTGATCGGGCTCTCCAGGGTGTGGTCTGGTTGCCCAACGGTCACTGGTTACCCTGGGGGTAGACATACCATCTGTAGCTTCGTCACCCTCGTCTTCCATGTTCGAATCACCATCTGGAGTAGATTCTTTGCTTCCAGTAGCACTGCCTTCCTTGTGGCCACGGCCTTTAACGCCATTTCGACCTTTATCAAGAACTCCACGGCGGAGGTCACCCTTCTTTCCATTACCTCGACGTCCTCTTCCACTGGAACCCTCAAGATGGGCCATTTCATCTTCATCTTCAGGTGTCAATCGATCGATACCTCGCGAACACTCCTTGACAAGGTCTTCGGAGATGTCGAAGAAGGTAGGGATGAACTTCTCGAAGAATTCATAGATCCGACGACGCTCAAGGGTATTGTGCTGAGGGGCATTAGCAGCATAGATAAGCATAAAGCGTAAAAGATCCACAATGACATCTGGGTCAGTGAACTCATGGGAAAATTGGTATTTTGGATATTTTCCAAGTGTGGTTTTCTGGCGTCTCTGCTCCTCGAACTTAGTCTTAATAGCGTCGACGAGGTGCTTAGCAGAGAAATTCTTCTTGTCGGCTTGCTTAACATGAAGACCCATGTGGTCAAGACTCTTGAGATAGATGTTCTGGGTTTGCGAGTGCCAAACTTTCTCCCATTCGCGCTGAAATTCGAGTTAGTATATTGAAAGGGGAATAAATTGAAAAGATATATCTTACCTGTGTGAATCGCCACTCTTCATCCTTCTGCTTGAGACGTGCCAATACAATAGGCAAGACTGCGCAAGGATCTCTGAACAGATCCGCTACAACCTCCAAACCTTTCTCGCCATAGACTTTCTTTAGAACTCGCTTGTAGATAGCTTGGCTTTGACCACCAAGTCCAATAGGCATGCGGAAATTCTCACGCTCCTCGGCATTCATGGCAAGAATTGACTGGCCGATCGGCTCCAGAAGTTGTATGACCTTGGCATTGGCTTCGATATTGAAGTCGTAGTCGTGGCGTTCCTCCTCAATACGATGCAGAGCTTCCTCAAAGACATTCTTTCTATGAGCAACAAATCCGGAGTCCTCGGAAGCCCAAGTAGGGTGTGAAGCCCAATCGTCGTTGAGCACCGACATGCACATAGCGTCTCGACCAGAACAGGGTCTCTGACGTTCCTTCAAGCTGTCAGCTTCTTGAGCATAAAATGTCTTCGTCGATTCGCTTGTGAGGGGTTCAAGAATCGAGATTTTCCTGGTCTTCCGCCTTTTGCGAGGACCGCTCGCCTCCTCTCTGATCGCATCGATCTCCTCAACGATGCAAGAAGCGTGAGGCAGGTACAGGTAATTCTGACCATGAGCACTGCTCGGGTCTCCGCCACCTCTCAGGGATTCGCACTCCGCAATTGTAAAAGGGACATCGATCTTTCTTTTAGGCGCCATTACAAGAGATTTAAATCGTTTGACAATGGTATTTAAAATAAAAAATTTGTGCTGATGTAGAGAATTGAAAAGAGGTTGTGCGATATTTGAAAAGCAGCTGCCTTGATAAATCATGGATGAGATTGAATGACAATACCATCAACTCCTATTGTCCTTCTCATTGACAGCATTTTTATGTGGGGCAATAGAGACCCACATTTAGACAATAGGAGGTCTTCGCTTACGGGTGGCAAAGCCAGCCGGGTATACAACAGCAACGGAATAAAAAAATTGAAATCATGAACGTACCCTCTTTGGAAGCAAACGGTAGCTAGGTCCCAACCCCCTACAATTGCTCAGTGCGACTCGGCCAGTTGGAGCTTTTGGTCGGTTTTCGATAACTTCCTCCTCGGCCTCATAATTGACGAATTGCTTGAACCAGCTCATGAGGTCGGGATTGCCGCCAATGAAGATGCTAACTTTGTGCACTAACGTGTTTTTGTCAATCAGGTCTTGTGAGAAGAGATTGCACAGCTTTAGGAACTCGTTCATGGTCGACTTATTGCCAATATACTTCTTAACACGATCGAAGAATGCGAGCTCCTCGGATGTCGCGTTTGATGTACTGGTTGGAGGAAGCGGTTCTGGCATAATTGGAGTCAAAGTTGGAGATATAGCTGGGGCATCAGGAGCATTTGGCTTGTGATGAAGCTTCGTTCTCTAGTAAGGAGATATTAGCATTGCATAACAGTAGATGGGGTGTGATATCTTCATTGGTCGATGTTCGGCCAACTTTAGTTATACCAAAACGTGCGCATACCTTGTTCGTAGGAGCTTGACTCAATACTCGTTGAGAGCTTTCTCCCATGGTGTTTGCCTGCGGGCCAGAGGGGGCTGCTGTGCTGTTGCGGGGGCGCTTCTTATTCTCCTTGCTAGAGCTGGCAGGAACCGCAAAGTTTCCGACGGGTGGCATCTTTGCTTCAACACGCGCGTTGTGCAAGTTTTGCGGTGTTTGATTCATCTGTGCTTCTTCAGCTGCTTTCTGAGCAGCGGCCTTTGCCTGGGCAGCGGATTCTGGGAGGAACTGTTTAAAATCTTCGAGGAGATCAGGGGCCGTATTAAACAAAGTGGTAACTTGACCATATACGTCTTGGATTGGCTTTGATTCCCGTTGATATGTTTGAAGGATTTCCAAGAATTGCTTATAGATCTCTGGTCTGTCTTGGAAGCGGTTCTACGCGTGACACGGGTTAGCTGTAATGTACCGAAAGGGGATAGCGCCACTCAGGCGAGGAGAGCCGGAAAACGTTTATCCGGAAGCGATTCAGCATCTCGCACCCCACATACCTTGATTTTATTCACATAACTGATCGCATGATTGAATTCAACAGGACCTCGTTTTTCCAAACCTTGCTGAGAGGTGCCATTCATACCTCCCTGTCCACCAGGCGTAGGCGTTTGTGCATTTCTAGGCGGGTGCCCAAGAGTTGTCGCGACGGCGTTTGTCAATTGAGAGACTCCTCTTTGTTGCTGTTGATGAGCTGCGGCCGCGGCTGCCTGTTGAGCTTCATAGGAAGTGTGTGAAACTGGTGTTTGACCGTATGCTGGCCCTACAGCCTGGTTTGGTGGACTGAACATGGCTTCTGGGCTTTCAATGCTAGATTGTGGTTGTGGTTGTTGTTGCCAGTTCCCAGGTCGTTGCGCTCCATAGTACCCTCCACCAGCGGAGCCTTGTCCCATAACAGTATCGGGTAGTGCCCGTCCAGCGCCAGTGATAGACTGGACTGTTGTGCCCATTGGAGTAGTCACTCTGATTGTATTTGGATCGTTCCCTGCACCACATTCGATTCTGTACCCAGGCGGGAGGAAAGTGTTGAAGCCTTGAATAAGGTTCGGATGACCGGCGAACAGTTCAGAAACACGATTGATTACACCTGGTGTATCGATGCTAGCAAATCCGTTAGGGTTTTCCGCTTTTAAAACTTGAAGGGGGGCTTAACGTACGCTTGGCTCTTGAAATCCTTCATGATATCAAGGAATCGATTGTACACATCTGGTTGATCGGCAAACTGGACCTTCACCTGGTCAAGGTAGCTGAGGGCGTCCTACCTCTATAGTTAGCATCGTGCTTGACAGACGATAGAAATGAATCAAGGGTGATAAGTCTCCGACGTTCAAGTGTTCCGGAGTATCTAGGAGCTTTGGTAGACACAGTGCCTAGCGCGCAGCAATACTAAGTACGGACCGAAGGAAACGGATGTGAGGGTTTTCTAATTCCTCGAGTCTCGGGGGCTCAGGAGAATCCTAGCTCGACCGAGAGAGTCGTGGAGAGGGAACGCAAATAGGTCAAATGTTTACATAGCGCAGGAACTTACATTTAATATGGGTTGCTGCCCACCCTGGCCCAATGCTGGCCCGCCAGGGATCTGGTGAGCTTGAGGAATTGGCCCACCAAAGGGAAGTTGTTGGAGTCTCGACACAGCCTCCTGCTGTTGTTGTGCTAATGCCGACCCAAACGGCCCAGCAGCCCCAGCAGCATTGTGGTGGATGAGGTTGGGGCCGAAGCCTTGCTGTTGTTGAAGCTGTCCTAGCGCATCTTGAGGGTTATGCTGGATCGAACGATTTGCCTCGCTGTGAAGAGGGCCACCGAAGACATTCGCAGGACCACTTGGTGCTCCTAAAGGACCAGGAGGAGGTGCGCCACCATGGTTTGCAAGTAAACCACCAGGGCTATGTATTGCGCCTGGCAGTCGTGATGCGACAGGTTGATGCAGGGGAATCGAGCTTGCATTATTCTGGTGTGGAGGTGGTGGTTGATATTGCTCCCTGTGCTGTCTCTCCCTCTCCTGTCTCTCGTTATGCTCTCTTTCACGTTGTGCGAGTTCTTCTTGTTGCTGAAGCGCACGTTGTCGGTGTTGATCATCGAGTAACTCGCGATCCCGATCGAAGCCCTGCGGGCCATGAGGTTGGTTATTCATGCTGCGAGAGGGGCAGAGTGTGGCCAAGAGAGTATGGGAAGGGCGATATTAGGATCGTGCAGAGGATATAGTATCGAGTTTGATATTGGAGCTTGAGGGAGGTGTCGAGTGACTGCCCCAGACGAGCGTTAGGAGAACTGCCGTGAACAACAGCAGTAGAACGGCTGGGTAAGGTCGAGGGACCTCAGTAAGAAGATTGAAAAGCCGCGTGAGCTTCACCCTGTGCAAGTGGTGAATCCCAAAGTATTTGGCAAGAAGTTTCACTCCCTGATAGATCGCGGGGAGAGAAGGAGACCAGAATGAAGCCGATCCTTTTCGAGCAGGCCCGGTTGTCGCTAAGAGAAGGCTGAATGAGGTGACAAGTTCGTAATTGGACCGGTCTGTTATTGTGGGGGTAGAGCAGGCTAGGTCACAGCCTCGCTGTTTACGCATTTGTACGAGATACAAAAAAGGGTTGTGAGTATATAATTCTAACTTGATCGATATTATTCACTTTTGCATACACTGCTTCTATCGAGTTTTTCAGGTCTCTCAAGTCCATCAAAATGGGGATAGGTGACGTGGTTATTAACTGCACAAAATGCTGACTCTTATGGACTCGTCACAGCTTTCTCCTTTTTCCACGAGTGGCTGAAAAGCCCTTCAGGAACGAGTAGTTTGTCAAATGTGACGAATTCTTGGGAATGGTCGGAGCTCGCTTTGTTCCGTACAGTTGATGAACACTGGGCTGAACTCTGCCGTAGACCCTGAGACTAGTGCTAGAGTCCTTTCATCGGATCAGGATACTCCACTGTTTTGTCTTTATTGTGAAATAATGAGTTAAACAGATCCTACTGACTATACTGCAATTCGATGTTGACCGCACTTCAAACCGCGATCAATATCGTGGCCTCGAAACCCGAAAACAAGGATATTTTCCTCAGTCTTCTTGTAAGCTAGAATTTGAACTTAAGCTCTCCTGATCCGGTCACGGGCCAGCCTTCTCGAATCTGGTCGGCTCTAAGAGGACTCTTTAGTAGAAAATGTCTGTAGAGTACTTGAACGTACAAGCCCATCATTCCTGTTATAACTATCTATCAATATTTCCAAAATGCCAACGCTAACGCAATGCCTATTAACTCCTCCCAGTTCATTATTCGTGGTATTCTTAAGCATAATTTCTAACTCCCTTCAAAATCCAAACCTCCCCGTTATAGACCCTGCTAGCAACTGAAGCGACCTCTATATTCCCTGGCTGTATCTACATATAATTAGCTATGTCTTACTTATGTCACTGCCTAAAGAATTTACCAGTTTAACTCCATTCTTATTCTCCCACCATATCTCCCCTCCGGAAAGAGTTTTGAGCTTCTGTCCCTCTTTCCAAGGACTGGCAGGAACAACGTGCTCCTCCACAAACCTCTCAATATTCTTATGTGCTCTCTCCTCTCCTTGGGATCCTTCGTATGCGTTTGTGCCCAAAGCGTCGTAGTCTTTTGGATCCTCCCAAGGTTTTCTCGGCAGCGCCATTATTGCCGAATTTATGGGGGCGAGTATAGTGGTATTCAGAGTGCTGTCCTCGAACCGTTGGCTTATCTGAGCAAAGTCGCGCGTGAATCCTGCAAAGATATTGATAGTCCGATCGTTTCCTAGGACATCTGAGAGGATCACAACATCACCACTGGCAGGGCGTGGGGTCGAGGAGGACGGCGAATCTGGAGGCATAGCTGGTCCAAGATCTGGGCTTCCAAGAGGCTTTTGCTTCTGTAAGGCAGCACCAAGAGTCGCAGGCAAGAGAAGTATTATGAGGTTCGTGTAACGCATCTTTGATTTCGAGGTTACAGAGGAGATAGGATAGGTATAGATGCTTGATGACGGTCGATGACGAACATTCTCGCTTGGCATTCGTCCAATATCTCACTGCCTTGTCTTCAAGGCTCTGCGGCTCTCGCATAATAATTACGTAAGGCTATTATTGTATTTCCGTCCAATGAAGTAGCGAGTAAGTACTGTACTTCGTACTTGTCAGACTTGTCAAAGGATCAATGTCTCTATCAAACGAGTTGAATTGAAATCGATGAAATTAGCCCTGATAGTCTTCCTTCGGAAACTTGTTAACCAAATGCGAAGTTCGTGAGTCATAATTGACTGCTTCATATCCTCCCTTCTGTCTTCAAAGGACAACGAACGACCTCCCAATTCGGAAGCTTTCATGCGAGCTATGTACGGTACAACCGTCGAGTAAAATTATAATAAAACGCCGATCTCTCTCAATCCTCTCTCCGCTTCAGCCTCTCTATTTCTCTAGGCTCAAATATTCAAACTCTGCTGTCGCAAGCGAGGACCGCATCCTGAACGAACCAAATCACTCATAGGATAACCTGGTCTATCCTCCCGCTCTTCAACGATGAAGATTATCTTGTCTGGTGCAACGGGGTTCGTAGGAGGAGAAGTCCTGGATCAAGCTCTATCCCATCCATTGATAACGTCTATTGTCTGTCTCACCAGACGAGCTTTGCCGGAGCCGATCATGAATAATCCAAAAGTCAAAATCATTACAATGACCGACTTCACCTCTTACTCGCCCGAGATATTGTCACAATTAGAGGGAGCAGAAGCATGCATTTGGTCGGTCGTATTTCCGAAGCTCGAGACCAAGCAACTAACATTCAAATCAGGGCTATGGGAGTGCCGGCGGGAAAGTCTAGCGGGCGTTTCGATGAGTGCAGAAAGGTCGAGATTGAGTATACACAGGCAGCCGCAAGTACATTTACCAAAGTTCTCGGCCCTCCCCTCAAGGCCAAGGGGAAAAGGTTTCGATTTGTCTACACAAGCGGCATGTTCGTAGAGCAGGGCGAAACTAAGAGTATGTGGTTTTTGAAAGAACAGAGGACAATCAAGGTACTGCACATTTTCTGCTCTACCGGGGCCTAATTGCATTCTGATAATCATTGCAGGGTCAAGCCGAAAACGCACTCCTCGCCTTACAAAAACAGGAAGGTAGTAATCTCGAAGTCTCCTTTGTGAGACCAGGGGGGATAATGGCCAAAGACACCCTAGTCCCGAACCTGCTTCTCGGAGCTATAATGCTCATCAGGATCGATGAATTGGCCGCTGCAATGATCGGTGAAGTTGTAGAGAATGTTCCCGGTACGAGAATTCTGGAGAACAATGATCTGAGGAGCAGAGGCAATGCGTTGCTGAAGAAGAAGTAATTGCAATGGTTGCGTAGCGTACTACCCCACATGTAGAGTAGCCGATTCTATTTGATCGTATTTGGCAAACCACATGAGAGCTCGCCCTTCTTCTCACCGAAGCCGAAAATCCGATTTGTCTCTTTCTTCTATGACTCGGTCCTCAACAAAAGATACAACCTTCGTACCGTACCCGCAGCACCTCGAAAAGCTTTCACATGCCAATAATACCTGCGCCCTGCGTGCTGACTGGAGACTCGAGATCATCTGATGCCGAGCGACGCTAAGCGTGCATCCGCCGAAAGTCTGGAGAAGACGATTGTGGGGAATCAAGCGGCGGATCCAGCATCTTCACATGTAATGATGGACAGGACAACTTTCCCCATCCCGTGTGGAACTGAAGCGGCTGTGTGACGGAAGCCTTGAATCTTGGTGTTTACCGCTGTCGAGTTGTTCTCCCGACGGTCCATGACAGCTTCGTGCGCGTGCCCATTTCTCCGATGGCGGCGACTTCATCACAGCCTCTTCTTTCGCTTTGTCGCAAGCTAACTTCGACATCGAAAAGTCCAAATCCGACGGGAACAGGAGCACAGCACTATAAAGGGCCCCTACTGATGATCAAAGGACTCCATCTGATTCAGCAAATCGGAGCGCCGCTAGCCAGCCCCAGCCGCTTCTGATTCGAGCCTACATCGTCTTGGGAACCTCGGCATTCTTTAGTGACCACCCACTCTGACCAGTGGCGGCTTGGGCATTGCAGAGCAACAAAACCTCTCCTTCTCTCGTCTCGTCCCTCTCATCGATAACCTTTACAAGCCTCTCTTTCTCTCCGTCGATTCCACTCAGTTACATCTCTCACATCATCCACGATGAGCCCCAGAGTTATTGTCGTTGGCGGTGGATGTAGGTCCATCCCAAGACCGCATTAGCCCCCTCGATTGCTGACCATAGTCAACAGTGTCCGGCTTGAGTGCTGCACATACCATCTACCTGAATGGCGGCAACGTCCTCGTCCTAGATAAACAAGGTAAGCAACACCTCATGTTTCTAATCGACAAAATCCTGACCATGCATAGGTTTCTTCGGCGGTAACTCGACAAAGGCAACCTCGGGGATCAACGGCGCCCTTACGCGAACACAAGTCGATGCACATATTCCAGATAGCGTCAAGCAGTTTTACGATGATACCCTCAAGTCTGCTAGAGACAAGGCCAGACCGGACCTGATCAAGGTCCTGACCTACAAATCTGCCGCAGCTGTTGAATGGCTTCAAGATGTCTTTAACTTGGATCTGACTCTCGTTTCACGTCTCGGGTAAGCTATTGGTCTTCTCGGTAGGCAATATCACATGCTAACGAGTACGTTTGCAGTGGTCACTCCCAACCAAGAACTCATCGAGGCCACGATGCTAAGTTCCCCGGTATGGCTATCACATATGCTCTCATGCAAAGGCTGGAGGAGCTCGCGGAGAAAGAGCCGGAGCGAGTAGAAATTATCAAGAGAGCCCGCGTAACAGCAATCAACAAGGACGGAAATAATGTCACCGGTGTTACATACGAATTTGACGGAAAGCCCAGTGTGGCTGATGGTCCAGTCGTTCTTGCAACTGGCGGCTACGCAGCCGACTTCACCGAGTCCTCGCTCCTCAAAAAATGGAGGCCAGATACCTTCAACCTCTCATCTACCAACGGTGTCCATGCCACTGGCGATGGACAGAAGATGGTCATGGCTATTGGTGGTAACGGCATCGATCTGGACAAGGTCCAGGTCCATCCTACCGGCCTCGTCGATCCCAAAGATCCCGGATCCAAGTGGAAGTTCTTGGCAGCAGAAGCTCTTCGTGGTGAGGGCGGTCTCTTGTTGAACGCAGATGGTGACAGGTTCTGCGACGAGCTTGGCCACAGAGATTACGTCTCTGGTGAGATGTGGAAGGAGAAGGACAAAGGAAAATTCCCAATCCGACTTATTCTCAACTCGAAGGCTTCAAATGTCCTTGACTTTCACACACGCCATTACTCTGGCCGTGGTTTGATGAAGAAGATGACTGGAAAGGAGCTCGCAAAGGAGATAGGGTGCACGCCAGAGCATCTCCAAGCCACCTTCCAGGATCACAATGAGATTGCTGATGGGAAGAAGAAAGACCCGTACGGCAAGAAGTTCTTTCACAACGGCCCACTAGATATCAATGACGACTTCCATGTTTCGTTAATGGAGCCGGTTCTTCATTTCACCATGGGTGGTATCGAGATCAACGATAAGGCTGAAATTCTCAATTCGGAAGGCAAGCCATTTGAGGGTCTCTATGCATGCGGTGAGCTTGCTGGGGGTGTCCACGGTGCCAACCGTCTCGGCGGCTCTTCCCTCCTCGGATGTGTCGTCTACGGACGTGTTGCTGGTGACACTGCCAGCAACTATCTCTTCCAAAAGGCTCTTGCTGGCTCGCTAGGAAGCGCCTCGTCACGTCTCGGCCAGATCTCTCTTCACATTGATCCTTCGCAGCCAGGCAAGATCTCCGTCGAATGGGATACCCAGGGTTCCCAAACCGGTACCGGGTCTCAGCAAGCACAACAGTCTCAAGCATCTCCCAGTCCAGAGGCCAAGGTCCCGGAAAAGGCGGCGGCATTCAAGATTCCCGAGAAGGAGTACACGATGGAGGAGGTGGCAAAGCATAATACCAAGGACGACCTATGGGTTGTGGTCAAGGGGGTGGTGATGAGTCTGGGGGACTGGCTTGACGAGCACCCAGGTGGGCCGCAAGCGATTATGAATTTCATGGGGAAGGATGCGACGGAGGAGTTTGAGATGCTGCATGATGATGAGGTGATTCGGAAGTACGCACCTGCGCAGGTCATCGGGAGGGTTAAAGGGCAGAAGGTTACGCTAGAGGCATAGTTAGATTGATAAGATAGATGGGTCATGATGGAGATGTGATGATGGAGAGGAGATGGGAATGAATGCTGGGCGTAAAGTAAGCCAGCCGAAAAGGCATGGGTTTTGTTTGTATTGATAGATACCGTATGGAATTTTGGGTAGGTAGCGAATTCAGGTTTTTCTCGAGAATCAAAGATTGAAAATTGCATGGGATGAGGAGGGGAGAAGGGGAAGAGTCGTTCCTGGCTGGGAACGGACCGAGATGGGTAGGTTGGTAGGTTGGTAGGTAGGTACAGTTGGGATGGATATAGATTCGGCCCGGTTCGATACCGAGGTCTGCACTGCACTGCACCCGTCACCCCGAATGAGGATTTTTGGGGGGGGTTTCTTGATTTAATTCGTGTGTGTTCTCAGGGACGGAGAGGGGTTGTATTGGAGGCTGGGCTGGGCTAGGCTGGGGTTGTGAGTCGAAGGTAGGTAGGTAGGAGAGGGAGAAAGGACGGAAGAAAGGGAAACTTGTGGGGAATTGCTTAGATGGGGCGGCTGGGACGACCGATGGTGGTATTTACCCCACCTTTTGGAGGGGAATTGGGCCGAAAATCTGGGGTTTGGGGGGGATGGGGATGGAGATGATGCTTGTGTGAGTGAGGGTTTGTGGTGGTGTGTGCAAAGTGGGGAGGGGGAGGGTGTAGATAGATTACAGCTGGATGGAGTATGGAGAGGAGGTGTGAGGAGGGTATTGTTGGGGATGACATGAGGCCGGTTTTCGGCTTAGAAGGTTTCGGGAATTGGGCTGGCGGAAGTTGACGGATGTAGGACGGATAGGGGCTCTCGAATGGCAGGGAATTCTATGTGTGCTATAAGATTGCGGTTTCACGGGGTGCGGAGGGGATGAGATGAGACGTGTCGGGCGACCGACTGGGAGTCTGGGCTCTGTGGAGATTTGCCACGGGGTGGCTTGGGTAGTCCCAATATGTCTCATCTTGTCCATCGGAGGTAAGACTTGCAGGAAGTTGGATGGTCATGCGTGAGGTTGAAGTGAAGTTGTTTAAGAGGTTGTTGGTGTGTATGGATGGGAGGGAGTTGGCTGATGTTGAGAAGGCTCAATAGGTTCTCGTGATACTTGTGCGAAAGCGGTGCGCCTTGGTTAGAATGGTGGGGAAAAGCGCAGAGGCCTGAGTTGGTGAGTGCGTGAAGTGCGTGAAGGGATTGGAGGGATTGAGGGGACTTCTTATATTTTGGGGAGTTAAAGGAAAGAGTAAACGAGGGGGGAGTAAAAATTACTGTGATACAGTAGTAAATGGAGTATATATATACATATATATATATGTGAATGGCTGCTTTCTCGGTAGAGGGGAATACTCTCTCCTTTGACTGAACAAGAGGAGCTGCTAAGAGAATCGCTTGAGGACTACATATGTTTACGTTCTTAGCCTGCGAAAGTAATTTGTGAATGGTCCAACTTAGGAGGCCGACAAGCAGGACTTTCCCATTTATGATATTGTCCAGGTACTTATCCCAAGCCTAGTGGTCTGTACCTCGGTCGAGGTTACCGCATGCCGCCAGGCTTAAATCTAGGCAGGTGGGAGGGTAATCCTCAAACCTTCGAACTTAGACTTCTGAGGCAGGCAGAGGTATTTCCTCCGGAGAGTATTCTGCTACTCGATATCGCCCCTTTTCGGATTTCGAGGAGGCCAATTTGTGAGATGATTGAGTGCAACTCATATGTAAAATATCTCGTAGAGCGAGGTCGTAAGATTTGAAGAAAGCCATTTGAAAAGTGCCACTATTTAGCCATTGAGAAAATTGTGATATGTAAAATGGTAATATGTAAAGTGTTTGGCATGGCAAGTGCTCGGCACAGGAGAAAGGTGTTTGGACAGGTATGTTATGGAACATCAGTTCTTCCTCAACCTCCAACTCAGAGTTGATATCTGCGCCACGCTTCTTCGCTTGAGTGTAAAGGTTTAAAGCATCTTGAATTGCGATATATCGAGGAGTCGAGAAGGAGTAAAGTTGTAGAATTGGATAGACGTGCTGCGTGTCTCTAAATATTTGGAATTGCCGAGAAAGTTGGCGCCACCTATGTAACCCCAAGCCAGCAAATAGAGGACTTGGCGCGACTCGCAGAAAGAAACAGCTTGCTGTAAAACTTAGTCGGGTTCCGAAGGAGCCAAATGGTGAGATATGTGGTAGGCGTGGCAGTGTTTAGCAGAGAGAGCTTGAAGCGAGATAGGTATAGCAAACTAGTAAGTAAGAAGTGCGCGAAAACGAGAAGAAGAAATATAACAGTAGAAAGATGGCAAGTCAATGTGCGAGCAACAGAAATCCAACTTGCCAAAATTTAGGGTTGTGTCGATATATTCGGATGACTACAGTACCTATCGCGATGAAGATGCCAAACTGCATAGCCGACGACGGCCGCTCCAGCAAGCGAAGGAGGTGAAAATGTTCGATTTGTCGAGGCAACGCAGATAAAGTATAACATGACAGTGTTCAGTTTGCCGACATGTGCATGTAGCCACCACCGGGTCTTGTTCTATGGAAGTGAAGTTGTCGAGCCGATCGAGGTCGGAATGCAAAATGCTCGGACCTCGACGTCCACCACCTACAGAAACCGGCTGGCAAACCAGACCGGATCTTGGCGGTTAAAAGAGACGCGTTCCCACATGAATCAAGCGTGATGTATATCACAAATGATTCGATCGAGTCAAGGGATATTCATGCAAGTGCGGTTGATTAACATCGACAAGAATTCCACGCCTCATTCCCACGAGCCAGGAGCCCAGCAAGCCAAGTAATTCGAAAAACTCTGCAATGAAAGTAACATCATGGATCCAAAGGGAACGCGGTGCAACCTGGCAAGTACCGATCTCATACATGAAGGGGGAGCAAGGGAAGGAAAGGAGGGAACAGGCAGTTATCAGCCACCACGACAAAAAGGGCGGGGAGTTTGTCACGACCACGACCACGACCACGCACACCAGCCAGAAGTCGTCGTCCACCAACAGCAGCACCGGTCACGCAGCCAAGCGCGGTAGATAGACCACAGGTATATCTTTGAGTGTTCGGGACTGGCGAGACACGAAAGCCACAACGGAACGACACGCAGCTCACTGACTCGAGTTTTCGACGAAGCAGAGAGGGCTTTGAACACGAATAGCGCTAGCGACAAGCATCGACAGGAGGAGGATCAACCAGTCGGTTGGAGACGGTGCCTCCTTTCTCCTTTCTCCTTTCTTTCACTCTTGGATCGATCCAAGCAGCAGGGAGGGACAAGGCAGGCGGGCAGCCAGCAACAACCAAGTAAGTCCGTGCCAATAGACCAGTAAATGAATGCGTGACGAAGGGAGATCAGGTCATGAAGTTGGAAAGGCAAGCCAAAAGGAGAGTAGGGTGGCTTTTCCCCCCAATCTATCTCTTTTCCCCTCATCGAGGAGCATCAGAAAACGGCTGGAGATTGGAGATTGGAGACTGGATGGGGACTGGAGACTGGAGACTTGGAGACTTGGAGACCGGGGATGCATTCGACGCTACGGATGATAGTCGGAGCGGGATGGCATTTTCGACGCCAAAAGACCGCCGCTTTAAGCTGGTGGCAGCGACGGGGCTGGGCAGGCCCGTCAACCCCGGTGGTGCAGTCCGTCCCAAGCCGCCTTTTTTTTTTTCCGTCTCTTTTTCCGGTGCCGCCCTTTCGGGATTGCAGGTGATTCGGATGCGTCGCTCTACGGCGGACTCGTCGACTTCTTTTCGATCTTTCTATTTCACCCCATCGCATCCCATCCCATCCCATCACATCGCATCCCCATCTCACCAGCCAGCCCAGTCGTGTCTGGCGAGTCAATCGATATACGACAGCAAGATCGCTTTCAATCGCAACGACCAACAGACATCGGAATATCACAGTCCATCGCGGAGGTCGTCTGTCTGCTACACCTCAGACCGAGCCAGCCAC
Organism: Ascocoryne sarcoides NRRL 50072; assembly: GCA_000328965.1. Taxonomy (NCBI): domain Eukaryota; kingdom Fungi; phylum Ascomycota; class Leotiomycetes; order Helotiales; family Gelatinodiscaceae; genus Ascocoryne; species Ascocoryne sarcoides. The sequence continues at coordinate 1,793,150 of KB205945.1, read as the reverse complement.
TACCGGAGACATCCCACCGACACGCTCGAGAGACTAAAGTACGTACGAAATACCACCACACGAGACCGCGCCGTAGCGCGCTATACTGCTCTCGTCGTCGCTCTCCGCATTCTTCGCCCCTTCACTCCACCCGCAGGCCCAACACCTCCCGCCGTACGCTCGCAGCGGCACCTTCACCGTCGCGGCTCACCACTCGATCTCGCAGTCTTATTGTCACCATTGGATTCCTCCTTTCGGACGACGAATGTGACCGGCACCTGGCAACCTCGCACACTCTCTCGCTCGCTCGCTCGCTCTCTTCATCTCCCAAGCCTTTCCAAGGATCCGCTGCAGGTTCGGACGCTGCACACGCCGGTTTTGCACCAAACAGCGACGCTTCCCTCAGCCGGGCCACACTGGAAATTCTGCGCCCAGACTTTCTTCACTGGCCGCCCTGATCATCGTCCTTCAGCGCGCGCCCCTCCCTCCCCCAGCGAATCACCGACCATCTGGCGCTTGTTCCCTTCCCCATCTCTTCCCCCCATCCCATCGATCATCTCTTCCTTTCCCCACAAGCCCGACCACCCATATCCCCCCCTTCTCGCACTCACTCCCGAGTCCCCAGCTTCGTCCCTCCGTCCACCGCCCGACTCCTCCCTCCTCGAACCAGATCGACCCGCTTCTGAAAACTCCCTGAAAATCACTCCTGTCTTCCCCTCGTCTCGTCCCTGCTCCACAACTACCACCGACTACGACCTACAGCCTACCCACCGACCTACTACTCTCTCTTGGATGCTCACGACCTTCCTGGGTACGACTCGAACTTCTTTCTTCTCGCCCGCCTTCCTCCGCCACGTGAGACGACGACCATCACCACCCACCCACCGCTGGACTCGAAATCCGGGAATGTTGCTCGCACTGGCTGTGGACAACTCCATGCGAAGAAGTCGATAAGGGATGTTGGTATATATCCGCCAGATACTGGTGACCACAGACGAACTCGTTCCTCCAAGCCGTCCTCTCCGAGCAATTCCCTTCGCGATCCGCGCCGACCTGACCCTTCTCGACCATCCACCATGGCGATAGCCATGGCCTGGCATAAGCCCGACAATGTCGCTGGCTCGTCGGCACCGGCCATCATGGTCGGGTTGTTCGTCGCGACGGGAGGTCTCCTGTTTGGCTATGATACGGGGTGAGCAGACGTCCTGGGCCTGCGGCGGCGGCGAGCGTGAGGACTGACCACCGGTGTAGGACTATAAGCGGGATACTGGCTATGCGTTCGTTTCGCGACCAGTTCTCCACGGGATACATCGATCCCTCGAACGATGAGCCGAACGTATCGCCTGCGCAGTCGTCCAGGATTGTTTCGATCTTGAGCGCGGGAACATTTTTCGGGTCACTCTTAGCAGCACCATTGGGCGACAGACTCGGTCGCCGTCTCTCCTTGATTGTCGCTGTGGGCATATTTTGCTTTGGAGTCCTCCTACAAACAATTGCGATGTCCATTCCGCTCTTGGTCGTTGGAAGGTGAGACTTCCTCCCCTGCAGCGCTATGTCACACGGAGAAGCTGATTTTTGGGTCTAGATTATTCGCAGGTTTCGGGGTCGGCATCATATCCGTTCTGGTCCCTCTATACCAATCTGAAATGGCCCCAAAATGGATTCGAGGAACTCTGGTTTGTGCGTATCAATTTGCCATTACTTGTGGTCTCTTACTTGCCGCCGTGGTCAATATATTTACCCAGACGATCAAGGGTACCGCTGCTTTTCGCATCCCTCTGGGGCTCCAGTTTCTCTGGGCTGGCATCCTCATGCTCGGCCTGCTCCTTTTACCAGAAACCCCGCGTTACTTGATAAAACGGGGCAATCATGCGGCCGCTGCTTCTTCCCTCAGCCGTCTGCGTCGACTTGATATCACTCATCCCGCCCTGATCGAGGAACTCGCCGAAATCGAAGCCAATCACGAGTACGAACTTAGCCTCGGGCCTTCGACATATCGTGATGTCTTCCTCGGGTCTCCTCATCTCGGTCGACGACTCTTGACTGGATGTGGGTTGCAGATGCTGCAACAACTTTCGGGATGCAACTTTATCTTCTACTATGGCACTACCTTCTTCGGTCACATTGGCATCAAATCGCCATTCATCGTAGCACTCGTCACCAACGTTGTGAATGTCGTGTCGACTGTCCCAGGCATGTTTCTGGTCGAATCTCTCGGACGACGCCGTCTCCTCATGATTGGTGCTGGCGGTATGGCAGTCTCCCAGTTGCTCGTAGCTTCGGTCGGATCAGCTCTGGCTGACTCGTATGCGGCCAATCTGGTCGTGATTATCTTTGTGTGCATTTTCCTGTTCTTCTTCGCCGCTTCGTGGGGTCCCGTAGTGTGGGTTGTCACATCGGAGATTTACCCGCTCAAAGTGAGAGCCAAATCGATGTCGATATCCACTGCCTCCAACTGGCTACTCAACTTCGCCATAGCTTATGGAACTCCTTATATGGTCAACTCGGGGCCTGGCTACGCCAACCTTCAGGCCAAGATCTTCTTCGTCTGGGGGACGTTTTGTGTGCTCTCCCTCGTCTTCGTCTGGTTCATGGTCTTCGAGACGAGTAAGATCAGCTTGGAGCAGATTGACGAGATGTACGAGAGAATACCGCATGCATGGCACAGCAAGTCCTTCCAGCCTAGTTGGAGCTTCCAGGAGATGCGAGATGAGGGTGTTTCGGCAAGTGGCATCCAACTCGAAGGACAAGACGAGGCCAGGCTCCGGACTGGCTCGACCGCCAGCACCGCGGAGAGCACCAATTCTATGTCCGAAGAAGACAAGATCGTTGCTCAGATGGGCGATGTAGATCTCAGCTATTAATATTGTTTTATCCGATTATGTGTATTTTCAGCGCGGAGTTATCAGTCAGCGGAGTTTCGGGGATTGAAATCAAGAACCCATGGACATGGGTTGGGAGTATACGGAGTGTCAGGTATCTGGGCTTATCTGCTTCGACGATTGATGGGGTGTCTTGGAGCCACTCTCGCTACGGCACTTTTGTCGTCGGAGTTTATATATATACCATGGTTATATCATCATATTGGCCAGATAGCTGATTGGAATGGGAGGGAGGGTTTTTATTTATTTATGAAATGGGATGGGATGGATACGATGATGGGAGATGAGAGATATGGATACTTGTTACTGTGGGACCACTAAAAAGGTGCAGTATGAGGAGCGTTAAACCTATTGTTGTGTATCGAGCAATATGAAAGCAGAGTAGTACCAGAATGTACTGCTTGATACTCACTTACCTTTTGCCATTTCGTGTTCTTGTCTAGTAGTGACGTTGGACGGGTAACGTCTCGTGCATAGTCGACTTGCCCTTTCTCAACCTCCTCGACGTGTTGTCTGCCCCCTTGTGTGATTTGGTTCTTCCCCAGTCGTTGTGCTGTGTCGTCTACATTTATTTTCAGCTCGATCTCATATCATATTCCATCCAAGTAGATTAATACCATACAGCCAGTTGGTCATGTCGGTTCACTCGCTTTTGGTATGATGGTACCGTGGAAGCACTCTAGAAGGGCTCTCGGGGTGCACAACAAACAGATCAAACAAAGACGGCTGGCTAGCTAGTACGTCGTATATCTACTGCAAGGTAGATAGATAGATGGCGTTGGTCAGATATCTCTTCTGTGGTGATAGATGGTAGGTACGAGTGCAGGAAGAGTGCAGGAAGGGAAGGGAAGGCACGAAAGGAAAGGAAAGGAAAGAAGGCAGGGGTTGTATTATGTTGGGTAGTGTAGTGTAGTGTAGCGTAGTGGTATCTATACAGTCTAGAAGTCTCGAGATGGATTTGTGGGGTCTTGGGGTGGGAGGGAAATCATATTCCGTCTGTGAGTTATGTTGCTTCGCTTCACTCGCCCTTTGATACCGTGGAAATACTCCAGAAGGGGTATGTTATCTGGGCGGACATGAGGGATTAACAAATGGATGAGACAGAGATCGGCTGGCTGGCAGGCTCGCTAGTCGGTAGTATACTTGTTGCGAGGTGGATGATGTTTAGGAGTTGGATATCTCTTTTTGGGGGGAGGTGGGGAAGAGGGAAGGCAGGGTTGGTATGGTTTGGTGTCGTGTAGTGGTCTCTATATAGTCTAGAGGTCTAGATCTCTAGATGTCTCAAGATGGGTTTGTTGGTTTGTTGGTGTGTCTGGGTAGGGGAGGGTATGTGTGAGGGTGGGAGGGAGAGTGAGTGAGTGAGTGAGTGAGGTTTCTGCCTATTGAGTGAGTGTCTTCATGTATGTATATACGGAGTACATATACATTATTATTCCACAGTATTGACATACCCTTTACTTTTTTTCCTTCTTTTCTTCTTTCCTTTCTCCAGCACTTGGTTATCTCCAATAACGTTTTGACTTTATTCGTGATGCAGACATTTTTCAGTTGATTCATCCTCTAGGAACTGACGAGTACTAGATTGATAGGTGTATATCTCCTTTTCGGTAATCGTTCGTCGTAGAGGTACGGCAGGAGGAATTATTTAGGTTAGAGCTTGAGGCAAGGGTCTAAAATAGTGATATTTCTTTATGACGATACTAGATAGAAGAATAGCCAAGTTGATAAGAATGCAATCCTTAGCTTCTTGGATGTATAGAAATGAAAGAAAGCCATCTCCATTACAATAATTTCTCAATACCATCATACCAGGTTCCAAATATATCCGTCCGTATCAAAATGCCACACAGTGAATGAACACTTTCGAAGCGTGAACGTTACGTAAAAACTTTATTCTTGATATTTTACTCCCAACGAGCATCTAATTTGAACTTCTCGCACTTGGATATTGAAGGTATCTTGCGATGTAAAGAGCATGTCTTATGATATATGAACAAGTCCCCAGAATGATTATTTTTGATTTCGAAGTTGGTTGGTAGGTAGGTAGGTAGGTAGGTAGGTGGTGGTTATGTAGACCAAGTCCGACCTGCTCACTAACTTAAGCACCAAGGACTATGACACTTGAGTGCTAATATAATTAACCCATCTGTTAAACAATTTGGATAAAAGAATCTTACAGCTGTTTTAAGCTAGATCTCTCGTTGGTTGATGATAATTGACCCTACATTACAGAATGACTTTCAGAAAAGAAAGGGCTGATGTACGAGAAAATGCTATATATAACGTTAGAATTCGTAGGTTGATGACTACATTTGATCTAAGATCCTATAATACTCGTGCTAACACTGGGGATAAGCGAGTGGTGGCTGGCTGGATGCAAATAATTCACTCCTAAGGGTTAGCATTATGATTATAATCGAGAATAAAATACCTTGAGGAGCGTATATCTATTGGCGGGTAGTTGCCAGCCAAGCGAAGATGTTTTTATAGGAAGGTATTCCCAATTGACAGAGAGGTATTCGGCGAAGGAGAACGGGCCCAAGACAAAAGTGTCAAAGAGTACTTGGGTTGATTATACTATATGCGCCAAGTCTTTTGCGTAGTCGACGTTAATCTTGAAGCTCATCGAGACATAAATCATTAACTCTTCAAGAGATTCCCCAGAGAGAGAATCCTTAAACTAGCCAAGAGAAGGATTTCACCAGAACAACGCTAAAAGCTACAGCTACGACGACTTCAAGGATGAAAGACCGCAATTCTATAGTTGAAAAATTTAGCTTAATCAGTAGGACTATTCATCGATTGCCCGAATCAGAACGGAATGTCTACCGGTTCTTAACGCCATCCGTTGTATTGCTCCCGTCGCACTCCAACCCTCAGCTCCCAGGAATCATAAAAATTATCATTACCCCACCTAAGCAAGTGGTGCACCCATAGCCTCCATTTCCTTCACATACATCTCCCAATTGGCGATCGTCGCCCCATAAAACTCCACGTGCGTGTCCGCTAATGCTCCAAATTGAGTCTTGAATTCAATCCTCTTTATCCTCTCAAAATCCTGCACTTCTCGTACAACTTCCTCATCGAAAGCTTCCGTCGTTTTCTTGGCCTCCTCTACTTCCCTAGTCAGCTCCTCGATTCTGATCTCGAGTCGCCGCAAACGTTCTCGTCGGGACTGTTCATGGTCTACTCCTCGTACGTCTTCGAGTTTCCTCTGGATAAAGCCGCTTGGGCCAGTGTGAGCGCCAGCGCCGTGGGTTGCAGCCAAAATATCGCGTTCAGTGGTTGATTTGGTAAGATATTCTGTTAGTTGCTCAAAATCCAACTGCTTCTGCTCTCGTGCCTTCAGGAGATTCTTGAGGGCCGTGCTGTACGCTTGCATGTCCCGCAAGCTACCAAGGTAATCCTGATCTGTATGCTCCTTCAGCACTTTCGTCCCCATCGAAGTGTCTTCCACACTGGCGGCAAACGCATGTACAGACCGCTCTACTCCAGGTTCCAATGTGATTAGCCTTTGAAACTGCTCCGCAAGATCCTTGTGGTCAATCTCGAGGTCTCCTTCTCGACGGGCTACCCGAGCCACTATCTTCTCAACATGACCTAGATCCTCATCAAGTTTATCCGACTTCTCCCGGACCTCGATAAAACGTTTGTCTGGCTTATGAACTTTAGTGAAAGCATTTATGAATGTGTCTGTCAAATTATCGAAAACTCCTGTTGCACCGTCCTGGCTGGAGCCGCCTCTCTGCGGGCGAGTCTTCATGACAGCATTCCAGTCGGTACTTTCGAGGAAGAGAATAAGGAGAGCACTTCTCCGCAGAACGGGGTGAAGGGTTAACCGAGCTAGGAATCGGTGGAGCGAGTTGGCTCTGCGAGAGGTGAAATCAGGCCCAAATCGATCGCCCCGGACATATTCCATCTTGTGCTTGTCTGGCAACGGCGGAACTGCACATGCTGGGTATTCTCTGCATAGAGTTTTGAACAAGAAGACGAAATCGGTAAATCGTCGCCTCACGGTAGTGGTTGACTTCTGGAAGGAAGGAAAAGTAGTCTGGATAGGTTAGCCAAGTGAATCCACCGCATATCAGTTCACCAACATTTGTCGTAACCAAGTACGATATGTATGCATCCTTTGTGCCATCGTTCTCCTTGATAGGAGAGGTAACTGTGCATTCGAGCACCCCCTCCCCTACCCCCGCAAGGTCCATCGCATCTGCATTTTCATCTCTCTCAAGATGCTCAACGTCTTCATGTCTCCCGTTTGTGTTTCCCAGAACGTCTTCGGCTTCCCCTCTTAGACTACCAATGGGTGCTACACCTTCTCTTCCAGCGGGGGCGTTCTCCCAGTTGACGTTGGCGAAGTCGTCGCGATCCATTGGAGGGATAATCTGCGCGGGGCAGTCGGACTTCGAGTGGGGGAACTTCTTGTTGTATCGAGAGCTGATGGGAGAGGAGAGGAAGTCGTAAATGTAGTTTAATCTTCTTAGTATGTAATATCTTCTTGGTTATCACAAGCCAGGCAACAAAGAGTAGATGGATGAATCGCAAGCTCAAGCTAGACGCAGCCGATGTCATCTGCAGCTTTCCCAGGCGCCAGGCTCAAGCAGGCACAACAAAACGCCGAGGTCCGTGCCGCCCTGATCTGATGGATAACTCACACTCCCTGACAAGCAAAATGAAAATGATCCCGTAAGCAAGAAGAAAATAGAGTTTGGGTGGCGGTTTAGGTTGTAAAGGCTGGTGCCAAACGTCATGACTATGCCCTAGGTGGAAATGAGGTGTCCTGATGTCTATTCTGATGGTTAATGCTCTCAGTCATCACTAACACAAGAAAGCAGCAGCATCAATGCTTGATTATTATTCAATAATGAGTTGAATCTTTGTACAATCGCTGATATCATGACCGCCCGGCGTTCCAGCGGGGGTCTCTATAGTTGCCAATCCGTTTATCCACTTCCCATGCAACCCCGTCCCAGAAAGCTACAGTATTCTACAACAAAAGAAATGCGTAAAGAACGATATTAGAGCCTAAGATTTCTTCTCCTCGGACGCAGCAGCCTCCACTTTCCGAACACCTGCCCCTTCGTTCTCGGCGTCAATGACCTCGCCAACCTGAGCCTTCTCAACCCCGTCAGCCTTTGCGTCCGCCTTTCGCTCTTCCTTCTCATCAATGTTTTCGTCGTCACGTGGAGTAGCCCTGCCAGTCTCCTTGTTCTCCTCATCTTGTTCGTTTTCGTCCTTGATGAGTTCTTGCTGCTCTTTGAGAACCTCGAGACGTTGCTTATTGGTGGCGGCTCCTTCAGCGGTGTGAACCTCGAGCTCGATCTCGTGGAATAGTTCCTCAGGGATAGAGGACAAGACGCCAGTAAGCGCATCGATCTGGGTGCTGAATTCGGCATCTTTACCTTGAGCGTACATGAAAGCATTGCTCAAAACCAGAAGAGTCGATGGAACCCCGTGTTTAAGTCTGAGATCTAACCAGGCTGCGAGGTCATCCCGTAGCCGCGCGGGAGAGACACCATGAGTACGGATACCGCGGCTAAGGCAGGCAACTTGGAGTTCTGGAACGGACAAACTGTCGATCCCTTCGAAACTGATGGCCCGGTCATCTCGCTTGATTTGTCTCATACGGTGTCGAATCTGGTATCGCAGCATCATATCAGTACCGAAAGTGTTGAGATTCATATATCTGCACATTCCGACCAATTGGGGCCGAGACAGATTATCTAACGTCAAATCATCCTTGAAGATCTTGCAGACGGTGATCACCTCATCCGGGGTAGGAGACTCTCCGGTGGCTCGGACTTTCCGGAAGAATTGGGTGAACTCCTCCTTTTGAGCGTTCGCTGGGCTTAACGGCAATCCAGTCTCCTTTAATGTATTCCGGAGGAAACTGCTGACTTCTTTTCGTGTAGCTCTTAAGCTAGTTGCCTTCTTGTCCTTGGATGACTGCCCCTCATATGTGCTAGGTAGCATGTTGGGGAACAACTTTAATGTAACGGGAAGTAATAATTCTGCGAATGGGACCAAAACGAAGACCGAGAAGGGGACCAATCGACCGATATCCTGAACTGTCCTCTGTAACTGTCTGGATTCCCTTCGGCTGAGTTCGTATCCAGCGGCCATCTTAGCTGCCAGTTTCGTACTGATCTTGATCTCCGTTGCCAGCAACTTCGTTCCGTCCCAGTAATGTTGAGCCTCCTTTTTGATCTTTTGTCCGAAGGTCAACTTCTTCTCTTCCTTTTTTGGATCTTTCTTGTCTTCGGCTCTCTCTTGTGCACCTGCTAGCTCCGACAGTGTCAGGGCCTCGGTCGCATCTGTTTTTGGTACGGCGGTCGCAACATTATTCGGGACGGGTTCCACTTCATGCGCTACCGCCTGCTTATGAGCTTCCTTCGATGGGGCCTGCTTCGAGATCTTGACATCCTTGGTCTCCCTGAGGGGTTTCTGGGCCTCCTCCGCGTTGAATCCAGGCGGCGGTCCACTTGGGGGTCCTCTCGAGTGTGTCTCTGTTGATATTGCACGTCCACGCATCAGCGGAATCAAGATGGCTAATGCCGATACTGTTCCAGGCATGTTCTGCGCATTTCGCCGAAGAAATGCTGTGTACGCGGATGAGGGTAGTGTGCGGCCTATGATATCTCCGGGTTAGAAATGGTTCTGCCGAGGTTGCTCAAGGTAATAGCTTACGCATCGCCGCACTGCGAACAAGTCTTGACGCGCTCATGGTGATGGTCTTGATGCCGATGAAATGGTGGTGGGTTGTTTGTAAGAAAGACCCAGGGAGCTTCGAGAGCGGGTGTGAGATATTGAGATTGATAGTCCGACACCGGGCTAGCGTACGGTAACCTGTTTTAGCGTTGTGCCAAAATTAGAATTTACGTTTGCGATATTGCTTGCAACGCTTGACACCCATGGAATAGGAATGAGATTTATGTGTTTCAAGTTCGACGTTCATACAAAGTAGGTTCGAAGGCTTTGGCATGACTGTCAGGGTAAATGAAGCACAAAGGTGATGCTGGCACCATAAACTCGCCATTTTGCTACTTGGTATCGAGAATGGCGCTACTCTCTAACTTGTGTTTGAAGAGCGTACACCTGTCACCCTTCCCTTGGCCAGCTTTTCTATATATATTGCCTGTCAAATTTAGTGATCGATCGTCTCTTTCAACTTCGACCTTGAGGCCGTGGCTACACTGAGAGCCGAAGCTCTCTTAGAGGGGGCTTAGGATTCTGTGCCTTGTTGTATGCCCTTCGATAACCCGGTTTAGTAGACTAGGTAGGACTAGGTACTTGTATTACCTGAAGTAAACATTTCTTATATATTATATAGATGTTAAAATTATCCAAGTAAATCGTTGAGAGTCTCGACTATCCACCTACTTACCACTTATAGCCTCAATTGCTGAAAGGTAAACACCACACCTAATCGACGTGGCATAACGCGCAAAATGGCGAGCCGTACGCACTCGCCGCTTATGGATAGAATCTATCCCCAGCCCTGGTAACCTCAATAGACCGCAACCGACACGTACCCGAATCAATCGAAAGTTAACATGACGTCGCATGTTTTTATGCAGTGATTAGGTTTGAATACTTTACTTTTGATATCTCTGTACATCAGGATACTTACTTCTGATAACAGCACACCTCTAGGGTCCCTCCGGTTCTTTATGTTAGTATTCGTTCTTCTACTATCTTCGCCGCTTCCCCACTTCCTCACTCCTTGCCCAGGCCCCAGGCGCAATACACGTGCGAGGGCCCAACATGCGGATACTTTTATGTTGATAGATCATCACTGGCTCCCAACCAGTTCGGCGATTAACGGAGATACTGGCTCGACGGGCTAGACTGTCTCAACTGCTGCTTTCCCCGCTTGAGCACGAGCTCAACGTTAAATCGCACCACAACGCCAATTTCACTTTCTGCCGTCGCGTTCCTGAATCCGCTTCCCTCTGTCTTTTTACCGTTTCATCATCTCTTTCTTGTTTGACCATTATAATCTGAACTGATCGGAATTCACGATCGTAATGTCTTAGCCTTTAGAGGTGTCAGCTTCTGTCTCCAGTAGCTAGCTTGCCAGATGCAAGCACGTCCAGCGTCGACTCGGACGTAGGGAGACTCGGGAGACTGAGGGAACATATAACTAGATTCCATTGCACACCACTCCGGGCTGCACTTTAGAAATTTACATTTTGATTAGAGAGAAAGCAACATGATGCTTAACAAGGCAGCGCGCATTATTTTGGTTGGCCCACCCGGGGTTGGGAAAGGTACACAAGCACAGCGACTGCTACGACGGTTTCCACAGCTATCTGCTATCAGCTCGGGGGATCTACTGAGGGACAATGTCAAGAAGCAGACGCCTCTGGGTGCGTCACTGCTACCTGCAATTGGGTTTCGTCCGAGTGTTAACAGTCTCAGGTATACAAGCCGAAAGCACCATCAAATCCGGGAACCTCGTCCCTGATGCGACAATCCTCCGTCTCATCCTCAACGAGCTCAAGACCCGAGGATGGCTTCGTTCGGCAGATCTTCGCCGAACTATGACCCTCTCTTCCACAGCCGCAGCCTTCGAACGAGAACCAGACTACACCGATGACTACGTCGAGCAGCCTTCTCTGGCTTCATCCTGGCCTCCACCGCAAGCCAGCGAAGACCCCAGCGCCTCGTTCATCCTCGATGGCTTCCCACGCACCGCGCGCCAGGCAACACAATTGGATCCCCTAATTCCTATAAACCTCGTTGTGTCCCTTAGAACACCATTCGAAGTGATACTCGAGCGCATCGCCGGCCGCTGGGTTCATGCTCCCTCGGGTCGGGTCTACAACACGACTTTCAACGCCCCCCAAACCCCAGGAAAGGACGACATCACGGGGGAACCTCTCACCAAGAGAGCAGACGACGATTTAGAGACCTGGAAGACGAGGTTGCGGAAGTTCCAGGAGACCAGCGAACCATTGCTGGACCATTATACCAAGAAAGGGATTTTGTGGGAGGTCGAGGGGAATAGCAGTGATGAGATTACTCCCAAGTTATTCAAGGAGTTTGAGCGGAGGTTTGCCTCCAGGTTTTAGGTTATACGCCCTGAGTTCTGCGTATAGATCATTATTATTCGGGGGAAAATGGGGTTGGAAAGCGTGGCGTTTATCGAGGGCAACTAATTCGGTTGTACGATATTGTATTTTGGACAAAGAATTCAACAGCGCTAATCCAGATCGCTCTTAACATGGCGACTTTGCGTCTTCACTCTATGTTTTCGAAGGGCACTATGTATCCTACTGCTGATATATACTGTATTACATTAGCCATAAACCTAAAGCTCGGTTCACTTCACTTGATTTATTAAATCCCATCAGCCCCCCAAATGAAAACATCGATGATAAGAAAACCACCGAAATATTCCATTTTGCCTATGCAACCTTCCCCCAACGCCTAATACAATGTAATGTAAACAAGATATCTCGCTCGCTCTAGTAATATCTTTTCAAGCCACGCACCCATGCGATTAGCTGGCTACTTGTGCAATAACCCTCCCCCTGGTGTACCCTTCTCATTCTGCACTTCCTCCACATCCTCGTCGTCATCATCTCCAATCACATGCTGAGCCTCGTCTTCGCTCTCATACAGCCTCTTCTCCCTCTCATCTCCACCCTCGTCCCCATCAAGATACTCGCCATCACTCTCATCATCGCTACCCGCCGCAAACGCATCGTACAGCTCCCCAGCTCTCCTCTTCCCGCCCTTCTTTCCTCCCATCTTACCACCCCCATTGAGACCTTCGGCTTCGTCATTCTGTAAGAGGTCAAATTCCCATTCGTCTCTTGGGTTCTGAAGAAGCCTCTTGCGGCGCGCCATGTAAAGATATATGCCGATCCCGGAGCAGAAAACTACAATCAGTGCTCCGGCTCCGTAAATCCAGATCTGGGTTTTAGAGGATACGCCAAAAGTGGGAAGGAACGATGGAAGCCAACTAGATGCACTGGTAGATGCAGCAGGGGAACCCGAAGTGGTTCCCGAGGGCGGTGTAGTCTCATCTTCAGTATCACCCGGCTTAGGCTTTGTCGGTCGATCAGGATGGTCAGTAGGATTTGTTATAAGACTTGTAGCTGCAGAGACAGGTGCTACGGTGGTTGTAGCACCTGCGATGGTGGTTGTAGAAATTATTTGATCATGGTTATCATCGTCCTCTTCCGTAGGCATGGGGAGGCGAGTTGCTTGCGAGGCGTCGATTGACTCGCCCCACAACTTAAGATGCCAGTCGATAAATGTACCATTGTGCTCATTTACTATAGTGTCCTTGACAACTATAGACCATGTACCAACGCCTGATTCGCCCCTGGAAGCCGTTAATATCTCACTTCGAAGTATAAAACAAGAACCAACTTACCAATGAACAACGGACATGAAAGTCCAATCATCGTATCCTTCGGTAGAAGTGTCCAGTTTACGTGTCGCGGAAAGGTGGCTGACGACCTTGTCTGGACTAATGAGATCAACACTCAAATCACCTCTCCTAGTGTGATCTACGTTCATGGTGACCGTCACATGTTCGAGCCGTTCGACATTGGCTTCTTTCAACATATCTTTCGTAACCTCGAAGGAGACTATAAGACCTTCGTTGCCTTGGGGTATGGCTTGATTGACGTGGATCCAAGGAGAATAGAACCATGCTTGAGGTTTGACGCTCTTAAACGTCTTGGCAGCTTCAACGGCGGCCCAACTGTCAATTTTGCCATATCCAAAGGTGTGACTGAATTGTTTCCCAATCGTGGTCGTTTGCCATTCATCGGTTTCAAGGTTGACTGGCACAGCGGTCTGCATGACCAAATACTGCATGTCCCGCCACGACAAGTCTGGTCGGACCTGAAGAATCAGAGCAAAGATCCCGGCAGCTAGTGGTGCAGCTGCGGACGTACCGCCATGCTGAGTGTAACAGGCGTTCGTCCCCACATCAGTAGTGTGCTATCAAATCATTAGTTCTATCTTTCAAAAAAGCTATTCAACTTACAATAGCGTCTCCACTGCCACTGCTGTAGGTCACAACCAATTGAGCAGAGCATTTTTCCGAGTAGTATGGATGAAGTCCTTTTCGATCAATGGCCCCAACAGTAATGCTATAGATACTATTGGTGTACCCATCAAAGTTGCAATTGTCCTCACTGGCGGCACCGTTCCCAGAAGCAAAAACGTAGATATTGCCCAAGCCCCCGCGTCCATTCTGAACGGCATTCAACATAGCTCTTTTAATGAGAATACCTGGAGCATCCATAGATCTCCCGTCGTCAGGAGGACCCCATGAACAAGAGTATATTTGGTTACTTTGAAACGCGTAATTCATAGCCACAGCTTCATCTGCATCCGAGATTGCCTTAGACAAGATTCGGATTCCGGCGATCTTCGAGTCCCAAGCAACCCCAACCCCACAGACATTGTTCTTGACAGCGGATACTTCCCCTGCACAGCGTGTCCCATGCTTATCGTCATTTAACCGTGGCTTGGGTAGGAGCGTATTGTCGTTGAAATCGTATGAACCCTCAGCGAAAAAGTTCGCTTTCAAATCGTCGCTATCCATGTCCAGCCCATCGTCCACAATAGCCACTGTCGAGTTGTGGCCAGTAATACCCTGCATCCACACATCCGTCACGTTAACGTCATGGCCAATTTGGACTGGGTTGAAGAGATGCCATTGCTCGTTGAATATTGGGTCCTGAATCTGAAGGGCAGCCATAACTTCCGCCTGCTTTGCTATAGCAGAAGCTACGGGTTGGGACTCCTCCCGCTCTGATATTGGTGACGTATATCCCTCGGGCGGAGGCGGCACCGGAGACCTCTTCTCCATCCTGGCCTTGACTTTTTGCTTTTGAGAGAACTTGACGCCATCGAGAATATCAGATCCGACGCGGGAGCGTTTCCTCCGTTTCCGCTCTCTCAAGGCTGTGTACACGATATCCTCTTCCTGCTGGTGGCAAGAGAAGATGTGATGGTCCTTCAGCTCTCCCAGTTGCCCTTCATGCGTCAGGCCGAGTTTTATTGCCACCTGTGACGGAGGAGTCGAAGGATCGAGTTGGAGGACATAGTAGTCGTGCGCATCATAATCTCGAGTTCGCAGATGCGACGCGGATGCGAGGTATCCAAGGCCGATGAGGCCCAAAAGGGAGTGCAATCGCATGGCGACAAAGGGTCTTTAGGAAGTCCGAGAGGGCGAGCTTTTGGGGGCGGGCTCTTAGACGTCTAAATAGCTTTGCAAGAGGGGGGTTTAGAGTTCGCGCATTGGTGATAGGTTGTTTCGAAGTTGTGTCCCGTAAGTACGACGGACACTTTAGGTAGCCGCGTGTTAAGGGGGATCGAAGGATTCGGGTAATTGAAAGACTAGCAGTTTCGCATGACTTGCTTCAGAAAGGGAGAAGAAAAAAGAGGAAAAGGAGATATAGTAATCAAGTAATTGGAAGCAAAGAATGAGAAGGAGAGTTTCCTAAGATGGTTCCTCTTGAGCTGTGGTGAGGTTAGGTGTCCGGTTGAGCCTTAGTTTCACGACTGCTAGATCGACCAAAAGCCAAGAGAGGAAGGAGTGACCCAGCCACACTCGATAGATCCCATGGAGAGTTTTCGGGTGACCAATAATAATGCGACGCGAAGTGGGACAATCTGTTTTGGGACTGCGGCCGACTCAATCCTGCACCTGACTGGTGAATTAAGCGGGGGCACCCGAGATCCACCTGCCGAAACAGCAGCATCAACGGTACTTGAGCCGCTTGTGACTTCCTTTGGGATTAGAATAGCCATGCTGAGTCAAATGGTAAGTATATATAGCAAAGTCTCGAATTCATTCGATGCTAGTGGCCTTCTCTCCGTCCTCTCTTTTGCCTCTCTTGCTAGGCGACCCTAAATAATAAGGCGCTCTCCTCTGCTCCTCTCTTTATTCGAGCATAGCTGGGTCCCTGCATTAAACGGTGCCAGCGATACGCATGTACGTACCAAGTATATATTTATATACATAAATACATCCTGACTAAGCACGGCCAGCGCCCGAGCCCCCAGCTTCTCTGGCAGCAAAATATTGGTCGAGTTGCTGTCGGGTCGCCCCAACCACCTCAATATCGAGATGTGCTTTCAACCTCTCTATTTCTGCAGCTGCAAGGTCCTGCGTTTTGCTATCCTCTCCTTCCCATAGCTAATCATGCATCCGCAAACTTCATTCCTCGTTTTCTCGTTGTGAATGGCCTGTCTTGCTGCAGCGCAAAAGCATTATCTCGTCTCGATTCATGCTGAAGAGCTTCATATTCTCCCGAGTGACACCGACTCCTAAAACTCGCATGAGAAGTTACATCTTCTTGCAGGCCGAACCGGACAGCTAGTAAGCAGCTTCTTAAAGTTTCGTCTCGGCTTCGGATCAGATGGCAGTTGCAGAGAGTCGAGCTTCATCTTCGAGTACCAGGACATTTCACACATCGGCGCATTGAACCATTGAGCCATTGAGACTCGAGATAGGGCTTGAGATTATCCGGAGACTTCAATACTAACCAATATCATGGTGCAGATGCCCCCCTTTTGCTACAGATTAGATCTAAATACGAACCCCTGACTCTCACATCCCACAGCTACCATGTCAGCTCCTCCCTACTGGGGCCAATTACCTCCTCCTCGGGTCGATCGAAGTCACTCGCTCCAGAGAGAAGGAGGAACCAACCATCTGTCCTTAGACACCAAGATGGCCGGAGACCGTTCGTCCCAGCAGTCCGCCACGCAATCGCAGAGGAGACAGAATAGAGATTCGTCGCAAACCAACCCTCTCACCGTCTCGACCGAAAGTCCGTTTGCTTCTCCAACCGCCTCGGACTTTTCTGGGGGACTTGCTCCTCGGCCTCCCTCCTTCCCCACTGGTACGTCGGAAGCCGCATACAACAACGACTACTTGGAGAAACGATGGCGGAGACAGGCACGGGAGCAAGAATCCTTCGACGCACCGTCCCCAGCTCCGCCGCCTGCTGCACCAGATGTACCTCGAGCAGCACCCCCCGTCAGTTATAGAGATCCGTACAGTAACGGAACTTCGTCCATCTACAAACCCCCAACCAGGTCGAGGTCAGCGAGAAGATCGGAAGGGCCCATCAGTCCAAGTGGAGCTGTCCCGGAGGAATACCATCGATCTCATCCACAAGAACCATATCGCTCGGAGGGAACAGATAGAGGCCGCGTTCAAGATACCGAGACAGGCACGGAAAATCCGCCAGTCTCGCGCCGTCGAAATCGAAGAAATAAGTCTGAACAACTCGGCATACCGCCTCGCAGAGGCTCAATTTCAGAAACTGATGCTCGTCGACGGAGAGAGTGGGCGCCAGACAGATCCCCTCTTCAGAGGTTGGAGCTGACGCTTGACAGCATTACCAAAGAGGAGAAGCGAGCACGAGTTGAAGAAGCCGAACTTCTTTCTAGAGAAGAGAAGGCGCGTCGTGGCGGCGAGAGAGCAAATCAAAATTCTGTGCGCTTCAGAAACCGCCCCGTTGCAAAGGGATCGGAACCTACCGGTCAACCTGGAACTCAGACTTCACCAGAGACTGGCTTGGAACCAAAGCCGAGTGTTAAACACAAGGATCAGTTGCAAAGAAGTGGCATAGTGGACAAGCAAAAGACTGTTGGTTTTAGCGCAGCACCATTAGGAAATCTCGAGGGTGGTCTTGAGTATCAGCCAGAGCAAGACTCCGGCCTCCCTTCTCAGCAGGCAACTCAAACCTCGCCTCAACGTGGACCAAGCTTCCGGGATCGATCACTTATTCCTGGCCTAGTCAGAACTACCGCTGATCTTGGCCGAAGCGGAAGCAACAAAATTAGGAAAGATCCTCCAGGAGATACGCGACTGCATCGACAAGTGGAGGCCGAAACACAATATCCGCAAGTGACACCTCGAAGGCCATCTATAAGTGACCGTCATCAACCATATTCCAACACAGCAGGGCCTTCTAGGGACACAGCATTCCGTAGCCATCCCCAAGCCATCCCGGACCAGCAATTGCCCATTTTCTCCCATGAAGTGACTCGAGCACCAGCTAACAATCGTGATGTTGCATACTTTGATGAGATAAACTCGAAGCCCCAGCGGCGAGGGACATTGAGCAAGTCCGAGAGAATGACCGGCGAAAAGTTGCCAGCCCAAACGTCAAGGTCGATGGATCCTCAAAATGATGTGCAAACTAAGCTCGTGACAGTAGATGGCATCCAGTATGCGGTCGCGACCAAACCTACAGAGGGAAGTAATAACACAGAAGCAACACGTAAGAACCCCCCGAGCCAGGAAGAGCGTCATCGCCTATCCAATCTTTTCCACCGCAACCATGAAAGCCAAAACGAACAAGGCGTGTATGTGCCTTCAAGACGCTTTGATGAATGGAAGAAAGGAGGCATTGCCCTTCTCTCGGGAGCACTCCTTGACCTTGACGTCGACGACAATCGGAGTGAAGCGGATAAGGATAAAGCATGGTGGGAAGCAGGCCATACTGGGACCAGACGGCGAAGTTCTACGAAACAGAGAAAAGCAGAAGCGTACGATGGAGAGTACGATGATCGTGGTATGGCCGAAATTTCTCATAAAAAGTCTCATAAGGAAGAGTGTCAAGTATGCGTAGCCGAACGAACTAAAATTGCTGCTGTAACGCATGTTCGTTCTCCAAAGAGGTCGAAAACCCATAGACGACCCAGACGTGCGAAAACTCCCCAGCAAGCTACGCAAAATGAAACACTACAGTTCCCCCCTAAAACCCCTTCCCATTTGTCACGTTCTCATTCTCAACCAGAACTAGTTCCCTATCTCACTCTTCGAAAGACACACTCACTGACTTGTACGATGCGGCCTATCCGCGTCCGTCCTGATATAGCTCCAACAAGATTCAAACCACCATTATTCCTAAAGACTGGCCCTCTCTTAAGATATTGCGGCTTGCGCCAAGAGCCACGAAGCCGTCCAGATCGAGCCGAACGAGAAATTTGGAGGGGCAGTATCATGATCGTCACAGAGGATATTCATTCTTCTTATGAACTTGCTCCAACACTTCGGATATTTCTACAACCAACGGATTTACTCCCACCCCCGCCTTCTCAAGTCGATGGTGAAATCGAAGAACTTGCACCTGAATACGTTGACCCCCTTGCCGGTCTCCCTAAGTTAGGGAGGGACGGGAGAACCCTCTACGTTAGACCGATCGACCACCTTGAAGAGGTAAAGGATCTCTCAAGGGAGGAATCCGAAGCGGGTTTGTATGAAATGCACCCAAGCTCGGTTGATGGTGCTACAGATGCCAGACCCTCGCCCCAGAAGCCCCGCTACGACGGAGAAAAGGCCGGAAAGTATAAAGAAGTGCGAGGATTTCGATTGCATGCTGAACAAGGTGTCACTTTCTGGAGGTTTAACATTGAGATAGAATTACGGGACAAGCAACAAAGAATTGCGTATCGGATCAATCGAGGCCCTGCCACCACATTCTGGGTACCCCCCCGAAATCAACCTATGAACATCATGTTCTATAGCTGTAACGGATTCAGCTACGGGATCGACTCTAATCCCTTCTGTGGACCGGATCCTATGTGGCGAGATGTTCTCAACACTCACCAGACCAGACCGTTCCATGTCATGCTTGGCGGAGGTGATCAGCTCTATAATGATGCAGTCATGTATGATACTACCCTCTATAGGGAGTGGTGGAATATCAAAGATGATCATCACAAGGAGAAATGCCCTTTCACCCCTCAGATGCAGACCGAGCTAGAGACATTTTACCTGGACCGGTACTGCCTGTGGTTCTCGCAAGGACTATTTAGTCTAGCAGTCTCCCAAATACCTATGATTAATATATTCGATGACCACGATATCATTGATGGCTTTGGTTCCTATACGGACAACTATATGCGATGCCCCGTATTCTCGGGTCTCGGGGCTATCGCGTTCAAATACTATATGCTATTTCAACACCAGAGCAGTATTGATGAAGGTGAGGAAAATGAGCCATCTTGGATTCTCGGAGCACAACCTGGACTCTATATCAAAGAATTGAGTAGAAGCGTCTTTACAAAATTAGGTCGGAGTATTGCTTTTATTGGCCTTGATTGCCGGACGGAAAGAATGAACGATGAAATTCTCAGTGCAGAGACATATTATAAGGTCTTTGCCAGACTGGAGAAGGAACTCGTCAAGGGCGAGACGAAGCATCTTATTGTTATGGTGGGCATACCTATGGCATATCCCAGGATGGTGTGGTTGGAAAACATGTTCGTACTCATTACAGTCCCTAATTTTTATTTCAGCTAACAATGAGTTTAGTCTTACTTCTAGAGCTATTGAACCAATTAAGTTCCTTGGAAGGGCCGGACTTTTGGGAAAAGGCCTCCTTAATCATATGGATGGTGGCGTTGAGATCCTCGACGACCTTGATGACCACTGGACAGCAAAACATCATAAAGATGAAAGGAATTGGCTTATTCAAGAATTGCAAGACTTAGCTGCTGAGAAGTCTGTTCGGATCACTATACTAGGGTAATTTGTCTTCTTTCTCGCCAGTTACCTTGCTAACATATATTTAGTGGCGACGTTCATCTCGGAGCAGTAGGCCAATTCTACTCAAAACCCAAACTTGGTATCCCCAAGGACCAAGATTTCCGATACATGCCTAACATTATCTCTTCGGCGATCGTCAACGTACCGCCACCCGATACCCTTGCAGATATCCTTAACAGAAGAAATAAAGTACATCATCTAGATCAGGATACGGATGAGGACATGATCCCAATCTTCACACATGATGTCAATGGTAAACCACGACGCAACCAACGCCTGTTGAACCGGAGAAATTGGTGCTCCATACGACAGTACGATCCAGAATGGTCGCCGCCTCCAACACCGCAGACAGACGGAACTGCTTCTCCCCCAAAACGCGGTCTCCTCCGTCGTGCCTCCACTTCTCGTGGGCCAAGCTACCGTTCTGACGCCGCTCCACGCGATAGGCCACCAATTTCAAGCGCCGGTTTCTTCTCAAGACATCGATCAAATTCACGACCAGGCTCAAGGGATTCCGCTCGTCCCGGGTCCGTGAAAAGAACGCTCTCTCTTACTCGGGCTGGTAGCCTATTCCGCCGAAACAGCCGTAAGCCAAAACAACACCACGACAGTATCAATGGTTATAATTCAGAAAGTGACAACGACGAAGACTTGTCAGATAATCGTCCAGGCAGGTCGGGAATCCGGGGTGGGAGTGGAGGCCGCGATGAGGATGAAGACAATTATTTCCCTAGCGTAGCTGCCCCTCAAGGGCGTGCTCCTGAGAATCCAATTATCAATGCTTCTACGTCTATTGCAGGGGCTGCGCCAAGGCCGGGAATTGCTGGAGGCCAATTTCGTCGGGTCCCTACCTCAATGTCACAGAAACAGCTAAAACGGGGAGGAGACCAGTCGATCAATTTGGAAGGTGGTCTAGATATTTGTCTGAATATGGAGGTGAATTCTAAGGATCCAGCTGGCATTACTATGCCGTATAGATTGTTGGTTCCGGCTCTCTTCTACGACGAGGAGGACCCGTACGAATCGGTGCCGAGTGGGACAGCGTCGAATAGGTGGAGCTTCCTTGGGCGTTCAAAGTCGCGAAGGGATATTGAGTAGCGATTATAGTAAAGGCTTTCCATTTCTAGGAGTGGGTACATATGGGTAGAGAGGTCTATGAGGGGGAAAATCATGAATTAGGCAAGTGGGGTCTCCTGAAATGGGATGGAAGCACATATACCCTGTTTATACGACATGTTTAGAATATATTACTTTCACCGTCACCGTTGCTCCCTTCTATCTTTGCAAGACTTAGTCAGCCCGATTGACTATATGTCTGGGGCTGGCATTTCTGTCCTAATTAATCGCCTCTTCAAAGATCTTCTTTCTTTGATGCGTTGGCAACTGACTCCTAATATTAGTTTTGACCCTCTCTCTAACCGCATTCGTCCACTTTTAGAGGAAGGGAAGTGGTGGGCTTGAATGCAACAAGTCGCCCCATAGATTGTCGCTGAGGGTTTAAGTACCTTTCGTACTTTCCGTACACAATAAGCGAGCGAATTAAACCGTCTCGTGACTTGGACCTAACAGTTACTGGGGTTTAATCTACCACTGTACTTAAAGTAGGGGTTTATGTATGAATGCAGCATTCTACTTGCTGTACTGGTCGTTTCGGTCGATTTAAGGGCTAAATATGAGTTAGATTCGGAGGTTATGAGACAGGTGATTTGGTTACACTACTGCTTGAGGACTTTTCTCTAGCAGATAGAGACCTTTTACCATAGTTTAGGCACAATGGTGGGAACTGACTTCTCGACATACGTATGATATTTTTCTAACTAACGGCTATCGAAAATAACCCCCTTCTCATCACTCACGGCTCTTCTATCACTCCCCTCAAATTATACCTCGTATACTCCTACTACCCCTCCCTCATCCTCTTCCATATTCCTCTTTTGTAGTATTTACCGGTTCATAACCAAAACAAAACGTTTTCAAAAAAGCACTTTTCTAACGCTTAAAGAATCTCTTTTCGACATACCTCATAGCACAATAACTGGTTGAAGCAAAGCCAAAAGCCAACTCAAATCCAACATCACCACCGTAATCTGTTCCACACAGCTTTCCAATGGGTCCCGTAAACCACACCTGTGCCATTCCAAGCACAGCACCCATGACACCGAAGCAGAATGCTGCAACAGCCGCGATTCCGGGCGGGAGCTTACTCGCATCCATGTAGATTTTTGGGTCATAACCCGAGAATCCTTGCTTGAAGAAGACGTGTTCGGATACAGAGATACCTATTCAGCTTAGCGAGAAGACATCGTAAATTAGTGGTGGGAGACTGACCTTCGTAGATAGCAAGCCAGTAAGCAATTAATAACATAAAATTTTCTAAAACCGACTCAAAGTGTCCGTAGCCAGGAATGGCAATGGCACAATAAACCAGGGTTCCGACGAAAGTCCAAATAAATCTCGGTACGCGCTGCGAGACACGAGCCAGGAGTTGAAGCGAAAGAGAAACAGAGTAAATGTTCGGGCAGTTGTTGGCAATAATGGAAAGTGCGAGAATTACCAAGCAGAATTGCCCAAAACGTCCGAGAGGGGGAACAATGACGGCAGCGAGGAGACCACCGATTCCAGATGAGTTATATCCATCGAAGTAGACATTGTTCCCGTCGTTGGCAGCCATAGCAGTAGCGACGGCAGCTCCGAGCATCTCTGTGAAGAGCAGTGGGAAAATAAGACCAGCAAAGGTCCACAGGAAGACAGAACGCCGAGAACGGCCAACGGGTTGGTAGACGGTGTAGTCGGCAGCATACGAGGTCCATCCAGTTCCAAATCCGAAAACCGAAGCAGCAAAGGATAGACAAGCACCAGCTTCGGATTTCCCAACGCCCATAGGAATGTTGTAGAACATGCCGGAATGGGCAAATTCTCCAAGGACGATAAGGAAAATGATGAAGCAGGGGATCCAGGAGTAGCGTTCATAGGCGTGAACAATCTTGTAGCCAAAAAGCGTGATGAAGAAAGTTCCAGCTGCAATAACGATGATGCCGGCCCATCCTGGCATCTTTCCATTGACAGCGTTGAAAAGCTGCGCCCCGACAATGACGTTGACCGAAGACCAGCCAACGCATGCTAGGATATTGAAGACAGCAATGATTTTCACGCCGTAGTACTTGGAGTTATTAGTCTAGTAGTTGGGATGTTTAACCTTCCAGTACTTACGCCGAAGAAGAACCTGGAAAGAACCATTTGTCTCAATCCAAATCGAGGGCCGAAAGTGCTGAAAAAGCAAACCGGAATGATACTCAGGAGGTTGAAGAAAAGAATGATCAAGATAGTGTCAACAAAGCCAAGATAGAAGACAGGATATGCTAGGGCTCCAATAGCGAACGAGGAGACCACCATATTAGCAGACAGCCACATGGTGCCGACTTGACTGATATGAGCAGAGCTACGCTCATCACTAGGTACTCGCTCGATACCTCTTTGCTCAACACCAAATTTTCCTGCAAGTCGTTGCGTCTTTGCATACCAGCTATCTCCAATCACAAAGGTTTCGGCATGTATCGCTCCATCATCGGGGACATATTCCCCGCTATCATTCTCGTTGGTGGTTTTCTCGCGTACTGGCGCCGACTCGATATCGACGCCCGATTTTGAAAATGGTCCCATTGTGAAAATTTGATATATCGCCGTTCCGGTAGATAGATCAGAGGATAAGGGAGAGAGGGGGGTGGGGGGTCGCGAGAGCTCCAGAGGCGACCAGGTAGGGGAAAAGGCAATGTTGGCTCTCGAAAAAAAGGTTGGCTTGTTCAGCTATCAAACAACAAACATCAAACCAGACGGCGATACGAAGATGTTATATAAAATAAAAGATCCCCCCAAGTGGCACTCGAGAGCAGGGATGGGAGACAAGGATGGGTGAAATGGACATTTGCGACAGGCTCGGACGACGGACGACGGCGACTAGAAAGGAGAGCAGAGCGGGTAGGAATTCCCACGAGTGGGAACCAGTTCTGGAAGATTGAAAACCTAGATCCCCGAGCTAGGTTTTAGTCACTGATAAGAAAATTCGAGACAAAATTAGCTTCCACTATTATCACCATTACCAGGTCCCAATCTGCGCTTGCCGGTGGGGGGACTGCAAGATGGATGCAGCCCTAGTTAGTGGGAACTTGGAAGCATTGGCGGGGAAATCCTGGACCTACCATCGAGTCCACAGAGACCTGGAACATGTCGACAAGGACGTGCTGGTTCAACATGTACCTTTGAAGCGCCCTGGGTACGAACGTACGGAGTCCCACGAAGTATGCTCATATCTCATGTCAAAGAGAGGAAGAGAAGAGGCCGTTATCTTCGGCCTCCGTCGTTGCACACCACAATTTCAATGTGCGGGCCCTCTGGGCCGCCTCTATCCAAACTTAGCCGGTGGATTTCACTTGGCTGCCGAGATCGAAATACGTGAATTGTGGTGATAGCGTCCAATCAGTCGAGCGCGAGACACGACTTGGTGCCGGCCATGCCACAGCAGAGGGGGGTATGGATCTCTGTGGCTGGTACTCTTGAAGTGCTCTCGACCTTGTGGCATGGTTTCGGCGGAATAGCAATCCAGATCGTGGGGAGGGACAGGTTGATAAGTAGATAGCCCGGCGCGTGCTTGCAAAGAGAAGAGAAAAAGAAAAATTCTAGGCCGGGGGAGTGATGAATACACTAACCCGGATCCGCTTTTCAAAGCAAAGAGGAAACTCCATGTCTTTTGTGGAGATGTGAAGATAGGCCCACTCCTTTTCCCCGTGAGTGCGTGGTGGTGGTGGGTTGGCGATGCACATCAGTCGTTGGAGAGGGGGATCCAGTTGAAGTTGAACCGCGCTCTCGATATCGCATTTTGATATGGGCCATCAGCCATGGGACTGCTTCCAGAAGGTTTCCATCCGGGCGGGAGCACGAAACGTGATGTTGATGTGACGTTGATATTTTGCAAATCGTCTCACGACGAAGTATCTACCGTTCGTAGTTCTATCGTCTCGCTAGTGGCCGGAGAGATTGTGGCGCGTCCGATAAGACTAGTCCTGTTTAGGAAGGCGCACTTCAGCCACTCGCCCCCAAAGAGGATAAGCGTGCACGTGGAAGACAATACATGCGCACCCCGTCTTCTCTGCAGCAGATCCTCAGCCCCCGGACTGTATAGCACTCCACCCACTGCACCGGCTATCTCATCAACCTCATTTGTCTCCCGAACCTGGCCTGCCCTTATCCTCTCTCCCGCATTGGACGTCGATAGCTGCAATCCCCTCCCCTCCCGAAAGCCTCTCGTTCGGTAATCACCAGCAGAATCCCAAGAAGCAATCATCCTTTAAGCCCGCTCCCTGCCAGGCGTGCCAGGCGTGCCAGGCTCGACGGCAACCTGCACAACTGCACAACTCCACAACAGCTGGACAGGGCCGAAGAGGCTGGTATCCGATTGCCCCCAGGTCTCGAATGCATTACAGTCTCTATCGACTTTGAGCCGAATCATTCGCCGATCGTCGAATGTAGAGCTTGGCTCGATAAGCTATCTTCGAAATCTATTGCGGCTGAACTTGAGGCTTTCGGGGTCAGCCGATGCCATGGACCTCGTGATAAAGGGCCTTGATCTCGAGAAGCCCGTAGGTTTGGAATTGCAAATCTAGATTACCTCAAATCCCTTATTTCGGCTTCCTACTGCTGTAATCCCTGATTCGCACGTTGCACTTTCCGCAAGCCTACATCAAGCTGCAACAGAGTATAGGCAGGATGGAGTCAAATAGGCTTCAGGGGCAAGCGCGACGTATTCTATTCGAATATTGTACGACACCAACTGCAATTGCTTCGCATCTGTTCATGCAAAACTGGCATCGACAGCGCGTGCCGATGTCGTGGCAATGTCATATTTTGTCCAACGCTCTTGAAACACGGATCCCGAAGCGGCTGCTGTTTTAATGTTTCACGGCTTTTCCTTTTACCAGCTACTCATTTCTTGAAATGGGGTTTTTTTGCTTTAAAATTTATACTTGTTTGTTGATCTTTTGCAGTCTGGGTCAATATCTGCCTTGACAATAATAGCAAATAATTTACAAAATCTCCCCATAGACATGTACCTTACTTCAGAATCCCCACCATCCACTTCCTCCATAACCCGCCCACATTGTTTTCTTGGCCAAGTCTATTTGCCAAGGCAGTGGATTCCGGGCTGGCCTAGCTGGTCCTAAGCCTCCATTGCCCTCCCTCAGCTCCCTCCAAGCATCAAGTTCTCTTCGGTTAACGAAAGTGCCATGCACACCCAAACGTAGCTTGATTGGTATGTGTACCGCTGCCAAAGGGCCATCTTCTAGGTGCTGGGCATCAAAGATTAAGAGGTCATTTCTCAACTCATCCAAGTGGTTTAAGAGGACAACAATATACCCTTCGCCTTCTATGCCTGCATTCTTCCGGATAAAAACTGGTTCTTGAAATGTCGCTGTGGGACCTGCCCAGTACGTATCGTTAGTCTTTCCATCCGTCGTAAAATGGCTCAGGGAGTTAAAGAGTCTTCCAGGGGGTGAGCCGCAGTTTTCAAAATCGTAGGCCTTAGCTGTGTCAATTTGCACTTGCCAAAAATGGTTATACTTCCTACTTATAAAACGATCATCAATAAGAGTGAATTCGCCAGTGGTGTCAAAGACATTGCATGGGTTGACACGAGTATCAGATTTCGCTTTAGGATCAAAAATCAAACGAAAAGTCTCCGATTTCAAATGGCTTCTCTTTTCAGGGGCTTGGGGAGGTGATCCTTCAGGCGGGAAGAAGTAAAGAGCATTGTCGTTCCCTATTGTAATGTCGCAAACTATATGTCCTTCATCCTCATAGCAACCAGCAATATGGCCATGAAAACCTTAATTTATTGTTAGCATTATCGTCATAAGCTAAAAATATTGGTAATCTACCATTAGCGGCTCGAAACCACACAACATCCTCTGGCTTCCCATCCCTCCTTGGCACGATTCCATATAGCTGATCCTCTTTCGGGTCCCAAGCAAAATGATTCCCACCTCTCTTCAGTCTCGATAAGGAGATTTTTAGAGGTGTCAACGGAAGTACCACATAATTATCAGTGATCCCACAATCATGGATCATTCCAGAAAATGGTGCCTTGTACCAACACTCCTCAGTTTTCTTCCCATTTTTATCAATGGTATAAACCACAATATCCCGACTGGCATCACACCCATTCCCTCCAGCCTCATACGCAAATCCTACCATCTCCCCCGTCGCCGGATCGATTTTGGGATGACTCGTAAAGGTTGGACTTAAAACCTGCCCCTCAAAGTCATACCGCCCAATCGTCTCCAGCGTCTCTGGATCCACCGCAAACGGGGGACCCTCCTCTCCCAACGCCAACAATATCCCCCTCCAAAACACTACACTCTCATTTGCCGTCGTGCGAATCACACCTTTGACCAAGTCATGATCTGTATACATATTCCTATACCTCCCAAATAACGCTCGCCTCGCCTTCGCCTCCTCTTTAAACCGATCTGTGCGTACATATCGTTGCTTGAAATCTACATGCCCATTGTGGAAGTGGAAGGCGGAGATAGACCCGTCGCCATTGAAATGTGGGTCTTCATAATAGAGAGGGGGGAAGCGGTGATCAGGTTGCATTCGAAAGAATGTGCCGTCTATATCTAACGGCACGCTACCGCTCACTTCGAGATCGGGTATCTCCCCTTCGAAGCGACAGGGTTTATGGAAGCCTTGGAAAGAGAGAGTAGAGGGGAATTTTATTTGAGAGCTGTATTTGAGTCCGTTACGGTAATTGGGGGAGGCAGTTGGGAGCGAGGAGAGGAATTTGGCCATTATGCGACTAGCGAGGCTTTTTTGGCAAACCGTTTCGACTTCTGAGTTGTTTTGGAATGGGAGTTGAGAGGGATCTTGCGGCTTTTGACTTTTTAAGGAAACGGAAATTTTGAAGTTGGGGGTTTCCCCGGGTACGTTTTAGGGAGGGAAGGGTTTTGCCATTGGACATTGAGAAATGGAGAGAGGGTTTCTCGGAGGGGTATTTGAAGGGCCAGCACATTCGGATGATATAGAAAGGAGGTGGGAATTTAGATGGAATGAGAACTTGATAGTCAGGGCTGGTCTGAAAAAAAAGTGATATATATAGGCTGGAATCCCTCTGTGGGACCACGTCACTGATGAGTTATTGTGGTTGTTGGTTACATTATTGCAATAAACACCCCCTTTTTTCCCGAGGCGTTTTATCTTCGTGGGATTTGAGGCAGTATATGGAGGGACTAGCTAGTGTTGTGGACTATAGGGGCCACGTTGGCGCATCATGACAACACGATGGAGGACCCAGAGGTGTTTTCAGTATGTCACTCCCCCAGATTGATGCTTAGTTTGGTATAACGCTTTACTCTGGGTTTTATGATATTCTTTTACGCAAAAAGCGATGATGAAGAGTTGGATCGAAAAACCGAGGATCCTCTCTGGATACATAAAAGTTGTGATTCGCTACGCTTGATATTCGTCTCCATTGGTTGGTGGACTAGAAGAGTATAATCGTAAGCGCAACAAATGGGAGATTTAGAAAAATGGTGGACAGGATCATATAGACCCTTTAAGGCTCGGGATAAACCTAATTTAATATGGAGTAGGCTGAGTAAGAGCGGCCGTGCGGTTCCGGAGAAAAGGGCGAGTGAGATAAGATTCTTAAATCCAGGACAGCTTGACTAATTCCCTACAAAGATTGTTCTTGATAATCAAACATGAAAGAGCCCTTCTTACGCGAACGTACCTTCTCCTCCGACCCTCCGTCGTCAAACTAGACATAAAAACAACTTCTCTTAGATCTAGAAGCAAGAACGCTTTCTCCTTCCTTCCCCTAGCAGGAGAAATTTATTACATCAACGACAACACAAAAATTGTCTTCTTCTCCAAGGCATACAAAAGCTCTTCAAGGAATGCTCGCCGTTATTTGTTAACATTTACAATGGTTCTGTAACTTTGGTCATCAACTTAAATATAAGGTCTTAACTTATTAGGTTTCTCTCCCATTCACCTCTAGTTAATATCTATGTATGGGATCAGAACGAGCAGAGACTGACAAAAACCATCATACTGGCAAGTCAAGCTACTAATTAGTCACTCGAAGGCCTCTCTTGTCTCTCTCTCCTCTATGTTGCACACGTAGTTAAATATTTCACTCTTGTGGCTAACGCTTACATTGAAAAGCAGGGCAAATTCACCTTGACATTTGAAGGGATGCATACATTTGAGAAATCCTCGATTGAGTGACCGTGTGCTGAACTCTATATAAACCTCGTATCAATCATCGACCGAAAAAACCCTGCGCTAAAGTCTATGGAAAACACCCCAGTAAACAAACCACTGGTGTCTGCCTCGATGTCTCTCAAGTCCTAAGTACGGCCTGCCTTCAATTCCAAGATAGCCTCAAGTTCATCCAATTCCTTCGCATGAGGTCGAATCTCAGATCCCTTGTATCTAATTTGATCTTGGCCTGGGTTTCTGGTCAACGTGAACCGCATCATTCCCGTTGCGACATCCAAAGTCTCCTTCCCAGTAACCTTGTAGAGTCCGTCATATCGAAGACCTTTCTTAGGCGCAAATTTCGACTTTTTGTTGACGGCTCGGAGCACCCGAACGTCTTGACCGACTGTATTGGCTTGGACAAGAAGCTTGGTGTTCCTAGTCAATTCGGCTGTCTCGCTTTGGGTACCGCAATATTTGATAACCTTTCGGCACGTTAGCATTCTGCGACTTTCTCTATTTTACAGAGGACTCACCTCTCCATCATCCTCATCAGCATACCCCCCAGCCCCAACAACGATAGAATATGCACCCTTCTCCTTTCCACTTTCACCATAAATGCCGGCTTCGAGGGCACCGTGAGCACCGTCCCGAATTGCGCAGACTCTCAATGGCCACCACTGGCCATTGACAATACCATTATGTCCAAAGACATTGGCTGCTTTCTTGAATGGGTATTTGGGATCGATTTGGTACGAGGTGCGCTTCTGGCCGTTTGCCAGTTTGCCGCTATTGATCTCAATACCTCTCAGGAGGGAGCAATGAATATCGAAAGTCGAGGAAACATAGTCTTTGTTAGACCACCGGTTAACTAGTGCCTTTGCATCCGCCTGAATATCGAATGGAAAGATGCGACTGTCTTTGCTGTCGAAGATACGTGGGAGTCCGTCTTCTCTGAGAGTCTTACAGGTCTCTATCAAATAGGGGGTCAAGAAGGGGAAGAATTCCATCTCGTGGACGCGATTCCGGACTTGCATGAAATAGCCGTCCATATCCTTGGTATCATTATTGAACGCCAAGATGCATTCCTTAATCAAATCGTTGACAAGAGAAAGCGACTGCTTATTAGACCGTCCGCGTGCGCCCCCTGATAAAATGTTTCGAGAGAACCAAGACGATTCCTTCTGGCCAACATCGATCTTGGTTTTGGATACATAACCGCCGCCGCCGCCGCCGGAGTTGGTAGCTCTATGTCGAGGGGCGAACTTGCTTCCAGATCGAGTTGTGCTCGTATCATTGGAATCGTCGGCATCATCTGCTATAGCAACGTTAGATATTCCGCTTACGGATTCGAATACATGCTTCTTTACCTCTCTTGCGCTTTCGAAATGTGAGAGAACTGAAGACGATCTTTTTGGGAATATCATCATCGAGCATTTGGGATGCCATATTGCGCGAGGTCAAGTTTGTGCTTGAGGTTTGTGGTGCTGGTGTTGGGGATCCCAAGGAAACAAGGCTTGTGCTATCTGACAAAGTTTTCATACAAACTCCTGGTAGGAAGACTTAGGATCTAAAGATCAAGGTCAGAGCTTCCGACATTATCTTGTGACAGATTTTGGGTATTTAAAATCGAGATTCAGTTTTACTTTTGTCGCCTTCCCACCCCAAAAATTGACTTCCTTTCAGATAATATTTTGTATTTGGGTTTAGAGAACATAGGGAAAAAAATGAAGTGAATATAGCTATACGAACCTTGGATGTTAATCGTGCGTATAAGATGAGTGTACAATCTTCGGATAGTTTCATGCCATGAATCTAGATACGTAGGGTAGTCGATATATAAGATGGACAGATAATATACTTTAGATGCTGCTCTTTCGTTAATTCAAGAGTTTAAGAGGTTTAAAAGATGATACAGACTGTGGGTAGGAATAATAAATCTTGATCTCTTTCAAATCCTTCAAAGGCCTCGTTGGCACCGGATGATAGATACGTTGTTCAGAGTAGAACAAGCTTGGTGATTTGAGTAGCTCCGAATATGGAGTGATCCTGAGATAAATAGGAAAGTTAGATTTGTTTTGGTTTGCGCTTTCAGGTGCAAATGTAAGATTGAGTTTGTGGGGAACAAATTGTTCACTTTTGTGTCTTTGAGTTGTTGCTTGCACCAGGTCAGGTTGAAGATCATAATCCTCAAAACCACAAAAAGGTGCTTGGTATCAAGGGCCCAGCTCCAAATTCCAACAAGGGGGTAGCAGCTAATCAAAGTCTGAAGCTTGCCTAGTTTTCTAGCTTCAAACTATTTTTGGATTTGAAAGTGTACGCAGAGGCCGTCTCCTTGAAAAGGTCTTTTCACAATAAACCAACCAAATCTCTTACAAAGTTGCAGCAACGCCAAAGGGGTATGTCTTGACTCGTGGCTCACAAAGTCTTAAGGTTGGAAGTAGGATTGAAAAGTTGATCTCGGTTGAAATCGAGGTCAGTGCACTCAGGTTGTTTTGTGAATTCAGGTGATTTCGTGAATGTACTCAGGTAGTTCTGAGCAGATATTTAGGTAAGTTTGTGAATGCAAAACTGAAGAGACTTATTAGAAGGCGCGACTCCATAGTTGGTTTGAGAAGTTTTACTTAGTTTAGAGAGATAAATCCAAGTAAGGCAAGTATGTGCGAGAACCCAAACACAGACGTGCACCTAATGCAGTATCAAATGTGTAGCAGTGTCCTTTGATTTCAGTATAAGCTGATAAGTTAATAATCTACGGTTCAAGCAACAACATGACTATTTGCCCTCATAAAACCAAAAAAAAGGTTGTCAGGTGGCGGAGTTGAATTTAAGGATTCTGTGTTGGCAGTGATTTCTATTAAAATCTTCTAAATGTGGAGATAGCTTGGTAACGCGATCGCCACGTGATATAGAAGCGTACATTCTATCTTCAATAGTTTTATGAGGAGATATTACAGAGTGATGGGGTAGCGTTGAATCCTTGTTGACCCTTAGAAGTATCTTAGTAGTGCAGCTCATTGAGTTGAGACATGAATGATCATGTGATCGGTGTTCTTAGCTCTTTGGTCAAAGAGAGATTGATAGTTTCACCTTCTAAGGAGGAAGAAATCTTTCCTTAGATACTTAGAATAGGAGAAGTTAAGCATAAATAGGCCTTAAAGCTTGCAGTTTTTGATAAAAGTTACCAGCTATAGGATTTCTTGATATTATTAACTGACTAGTTAAGTCTAATATATCTGTGCATCACGGCCGGAGAAAACCTTAAGACTTAAGATATCACAAAGTGCTTGGCTTAGAGATTGTAAAGGGCGCATCTATCATTGATTAAGGCCAAAGAAAGAAAGTGATGAATCGAATGTGCGAGCCATTAAGTGAAGCGATGCCTTTGGGCCCGCTCGCTCACTGCATATCCGATCAAGTAGTTATTCAGCTCTCAAGGGTAGCTTGGTTATTATGACATGTTAATAACCTAACTCCCTCTCTCTCTGTCAAAAATCCGGTATCGCAATTGAGGAAACAAGATAAGGGTATTTCGACCTCTCAAGATGATTGGAGGGCGATGCGGATGAGGCTTAGAGTGGTCTCAAGATTCGGCGAGCATAAGGATATAAATCCAATAAATGCCAGACTAACGTATCCTTGCTGCATAGTTTGTTTAATGTGCTTGTCAACTTGCTCGAAAGCCTGCAAGAAAGATTTCTAGTGCAGCGAAATTCTTGAGCATATTCACGAGTTGGTAGGTAATCTCTCATCGATATCCTCTTGCCTAAGTCTTAAAACCATTCACAGTATAAATAGGCCACGAGTGAGCCTAGAGAAGAACCTCACGAGGGCGAAGAGACTCTTAATAAACAAATATTAGCTTGTGGTTGTGGCAATAAGTACCATATCAATTGGAGGCGAGTTAGCGATTAGCGTTCTAGTAAAGAAAGCCAACCTTATGAGGAGATGATATTTAATGGCTACTTTATGGAATTACGCACAAGATTTTGAATGCTTAGTACAGTGCTTCATAGATACGGACCTCAGTGTGAATATCAACTGGAATTGAAGACTTAAATGGGGGGAACAAGCCACGGGAATCAGCGCGAGGTCTCGTTGAGGACGATCCCTAACATGCAAGCTAACAGAGTGCGTAGTCTCATCCTCACCCTCACTAATGCATGCGAGTCACAACTAAACACTGTAGGCCTGACGTTTAATTTTGTTTCATGATATTGCCATTCGTGAACCGGCTCCATGAGCAAAGGTAGAAAACAACCCTATGCAGTGCAACACCATATGAGACCATCCCAATAACCACAGTCTATCACCCCATCGCTCAATAGAAGGTTGAAGGTCGCTTGGTAGAGAAGATCTTTGAACCGGCTGCCTTGGAGACGCGGTGAGGAAGAGGGAATTTGAGGTGCTTTGTGAGGAGTTGCTTGATGTAGGGGCGCTTGACGTCATTGGTCTTCTCGAGTTCGACAACCTTCAGGATCTGGGGATTATATTAGTTTCGGATTAAGTTGTCGCTTAGACAAAACATACGTGAATCGACCTGAAACGGGAGCGATGTCTGGCAGCCATATCTTGGTACATAGCCTCAACAGCATCGGTTCTTGACATCTCACGGTACTCCTTGTACATGTTGTGGGTGCCAGATCGAGAGTCATATCGGATCCAGATACCAAAGTTCTTGACCTTCAAGGGGCGCTTCTCGTGGATCTAGCATGCAATCAGTACAACGTCTTTGCCATATTTCTTATTATCACATACCACGTTCAGGCTGACGATCTCTCCATTGGCCTTCTTAACCTTTCGGAGTTTCATCAAGAAATACCAGAAACGGGACTTTGCAACCACGGTGTTTGGCGCAAAGATTCTCATCCGGTACAGCTTTGGCGCTGGGTTTGCCTCGGAGGGCAGATGGCGGCCAATGACCTGGTATTCTGTGAGGCGACCTAGAAAACGAATCAGCTTCTCTCCTTCATACACACGCAGACCAGTATATCAATATCCCGAGGAGCGACTGGCAGAAAGTCATAATGTTAGGGTTTCGATTTGGCGAGTAATTAAAATATTGCGATGTGAGGGTATGGCTGCAACATCGCATGGGCCCACAGCACTTTGTCCCTCCCTTGGAGCTTTGCAGGATTCGCATGCCTCCCAGGCTCTACTGTCACAGAAGCAGTGCTGTACTGTGTGGTGGTACGAACTGGACCTTGGTGCCATGGCTGGTCAACATTTCCACCCCCAACGATCCTAATCCAGGAATGGTCCCGAAATACAGTTGCGATTTGACTTCCTGAACCTCTTGTCTCGTATGCAATAGAATCTAGTCGTTCCGATGGCTTGCTCATCCAGGAATAATTTTGTTGCCTTCGAGGGGTCGTATCTTTCTGTCATCGCTCCTTGGGGAATTGAGGGATTGGAAATTAAAGCTTACCCATCTGCAAACAATTAGCGATAGATCGAGGCAATTTAGGGTTCTGCGGCACTTACTTTGAATTGATGGCCGTGATGGTTGTCGATGTTGTCGCGAGTCGATTTCGTGGATACAGCTTCAACCAGAATTGGCAAACTTCTTTAGGGTTGTGAAAAATCGGTGCCCTTGTGTGTTTAGCGAGCGGCTATGACTAACTTAGACTAGCGTGGTTTAGACCAGACGACAGAGCCGCAACGTATGGTAAACAAAAAGATGGGGAAACGAGGAATTGAATAAGTTGGCATGTTGTGATATGAAATTAATTAGTGTTCTTTATTCCGTTTCTTGAGAATGGCTCATATGAGGCTATGAGCATCTTCGGCCTCGCAGCGCGAACAAACCCTATATAAGGCACGATTTAAGGTCGCCTCGGGATCTCTAAGCTTGCTTCTACATGCCAAGTCACGAGGATTGTCCGATTGCCAGCAGCTCCATTGATACAGCCTCGTGGTTTTGACAATTCACGTCTTCCAAATACGAGCAAACGCGAAGATGGATGCCATTTTCGAAGAATTCAAGCGGGCTTGCGAGATGGGTGATGGCTACGCCCTCTCTAGGACCCTCTCTCCAATCGCTCCCATGGCACAGCCAGACCGACTTCGCGACTTCTTCCGAAGCACCAATGCTAGTTTTGCGCAGAGGGATATCAGGGACAAGATCTTGTACAGCGGCCCTTTGAAGCTTTCGGCCGATGAGGCCAACGGCTGGGTCGAAATCTACGTTGCATATTGGAAAGCAGTTGGTGAAATATTAAATGCAGAGGCTATTGGGAAGACGAATGGCAATGTGGGTTCTACTTGTTCAGCATAATACCTTTTACTCCTGAGATGGTTTCATCAAGTGTTGGGAAAACGCGATACTTAACTGCTTAAGTCACGTGCATACCCTCTCTTTTCCAACATGGATATCTGGAAGCAATTTATCAGTGGGACAAGTATGGGAGGCTAACCATACAATAGGTTCCATGGATCAAAGTCTACGAAGCCTGGAAGGAGATGACGAGACTTCTTATCCGAGGCTACACTAACTGCAACTTTGAAGCGTGGACAGTACCTTGTCTTTATGTAGCAGGCAAGTATGTGAGGATATTCGCAATTAAGGCAGACGAAAGTACGAAAAATAACGGAAATGCCCTCCACAACTTCCAGGAGGCAGACCCTGATGCTGGTCAAAACGAGAAACTTGAAGATGCCGCCCGCCAACTTAACTCAATCTTCAACCTATGTTTGAATGATAGGTAATTAACATACTTTGAATCGCCATCAGTTACTTGTACTAATAAAATAATCAGAGCACCCCTTGAAGATTCAAGAAAATGGGGAATATACAACATTGCTAATTTGCTTTTTAAAACATATTTCAAATTGAATTCTATCAGTTTGTCCAAAAACATCCTCAATGCCATTCAAGCATACCGAGGCGATATGCCTGGACTCGATGCATTCCCAAAAGCACACCGAGTTACCTTTAAGTATTACGTTGGAGTAATTGCCTTTCTTGAAGAGGCTTACGAGCAGGTTTGTTTACCTCACATCCAATTATCTCAAGGTGACTGACACACCCTTATAGGCCGAAAAGCATCTCACGGAAGCCTTACTATTATGCTACAAGGATGCGACACGTAACAAGGAGTAAGTGCACCAGTTTATCGTGTCACGTTGCGAGATGTGAAGTACTTTCTAAAGAAATTGACGTCTACAGACTCATTCTCACCTACCTCATCCCTTGCCACCTTCTCACTACTCACACGCTACCCACCCATGCTCTCCTTGAGCCCTACCCTCGACTCCAGAAGTTATTTCTGCCGCTGTCCCATTGTATCAAAAAAGGCGACCTATCAGGATTCGATGCCGCCCTCGTTGCAGGCGAGGACGAATTCGTTAAACGCCGCATATACCTAACGTTGGAGCGCGGTCGAGATATCGCGCTCCGGAATTTACTTCGCAAAGTATTTGTCAGTGGTGGATTTGAAGAGCCTAAAGACCCAGCTGAAAGCCTAGTGAGGAGGAGCAGAATACCTGTAGCCGAGTTTGGTGCAGCGATCAGTATCGGCAGCAAGGGGACGATGGAGAATGACGAGGTCGAGTGCCTATTAGCAAACATGATCTACAAGGTAGGCATCGTCCCATTTTAATTCTCTGTACAATTTTTCCCTCTCTGGGCATAACTCTTCATCAGGTCGCTAGCTCCTCCCCCATTTGCTTCTCCGGATGGATTATTAGGGTGTGTATATATGACTCGGGACTTCTGCTGATGGTGTGCTCTAGAACCTAATGAAAGGCTACATATCCCGCGAAAGAGGCATCGTAGTGCTTAATAAGAAAGGAGCTTTCCCTGGTACAGGTGTTTGAGCAGCGCCGCAGTCCCTATTCAAGCTCACCCTTGCCCGGGCGTACGATCCAGTTTTTCGGTAGCGTTGTTTAGACAACCATGCCCTCTCACCCATCCTTGATTACATCCACAGCACCACCTTCAATCTTTAGTCCTAGTATGACCGAGCAAAAGAAGAGAGTGAAAGTCACAGAAGTAAGACGTTCGCTCACATCGATTCACCAAACGATGTCCTCGGTGAACATATCGAGTCACCATATGTGGTGCAACCTGTTGCCGCACTTGTACAATACATACTACCATAGCAGGTTACCAAGCATTATCTACCACCCCTAAATTCCAGGTCTATCTAGGTATCATGCCACCACGTCCTTCGTTTGCCTCGCTCGTCCGTCCAGTCAACCAGTACATTCTCCCCGACAAAGCAGCACCATGACTCCCCAACCTAGACCCAAGCCGAACCCTTCCACATCATTTCCTTGCTTAGTCTAGCCCAACCTCCTGTGACTCACCCCCTCCCTGCACTTCCCGAAACCTCCAATTGGCAAATCAGCAAGCTTCTCAGGAATGATCTCAGACATTCTGATGGAGCTAATGCAAACACTTTAGCTGATAAGAGCGTTATCTTATTTTTTTTAATCCTTGCCGTCTTTTGGCCTTTGCATGAGATTTTCCTTTTACGGCTGCACTCTTGTTAGGGATCCGGGGAGTAGGGTCGGGGGTTCCTGGAGCTGGGCCAAGAGTCAGCTTTTGACTCTGTGGGTTTTGATGTTAGTGTTGGTGTTGTGAAATGTGCAAGTTTGATTTAATCTTATAAACTCTAGCGACTACACGTTTTGACGTTGTGAGATAGAGTGAAAAATCCTCTATTGCTGTACTTGCTTGCAAAGCCTAAATATCGATATCTTATCAAATTGCCCTTTCCTCCTGCAAGTTGGCTCAAAGTTGAGCAAACAAATGAAATGTCGCCTTCCATCAAATTACATAAATGATGGAAATAAGTTGTACACGCAATATCCCCCCGCCTAGTCTCCCAAATCCAGCCCAAGTCCCAATCCACCAGCCCAGCGGCTCTTTAAATATACCCTATTCAGTTCATACCATATCATACCTACAACTTTTCGCTCTTTCTTCGCTCAACTGTTCTGCAAGACAGGAGATATTGAAAAATGAAAATACCAATATCGTCGCATCGCTTAACTCCAAAAGCAAGACTCTAAATAAACCAAAACAAGCAGAAGCCACAAATAGAGGGCGATGAGCACAAGAATAATAGTGATACATATCCCCAAAAATTAAAGTATTCCTTTCAAAACGCCTGGTATCGAATTATATTCCCATCAAATATTGTTGTCAAAGATTTGTGTCATGATATGCCCGATAAAGGAGAGATTGGAAGCGAAGTCGTTGTCATGTAAGCATCGGAGTTAGCGAAGTGGTCAAGCGACCGTCGACTCATCAATCTAATGATGCGTCCTCACACTGCGCGGCGAACTTCTTTTAAATATGTTAGCCTTGTGCTTGAGTTGTCGCGGATTTTAAGAAAAGCAATAAAACTTACGCAATACTAGCTACATCATCAACATGGTTGCACAGTGCCACAAACAAATCGAAAAATAGCTGAGAGCCGCCAGCGTGCATCTCCATTTGCATAGTCCCGCTACGCTTAAATGTGCCGCGGCTGCGGATTATGAGTGCGAGGTAGTGAGCGCGGAGTTTAGAGTCGGTGTCGGGTGTGTTGGCGTAGGCGTAGCGGGCGGAGGTGAGGATTGTGCTGCATTGAATACCAGATTCTATTTTTCGAGTTGTTAGTTTCTTGCCTTTAAGTTGATGTGTTGCAAATGAGACGGATGATGACTTACGCAAGCCTTGTTTTCGCAATGCGACCCTCTTTAGTTCGTCCAACCCGTACTTCTCTGCGGTGCAATAAATAACTGTATCCTTCAACAACTCCCCTTCAACGCCATGATGGTAAATTGTACTCTCAACGCTACCCGCTCCTCCCTCTCCTGTTTCCAGCTCCCAGCTGTTTCGCTTCTTGTTATGTACGAGTCGAGGGTAATAATCCCCTTTGTACAGATATTCCAACACACTCGAGAAAATCTCGGGTTCTTCGTCTGGCAGTGTAATGCGCTTTGTGGAGGCTTCGAGAAACTGGCCCCGGCAGGCAGCAGCAAAGAATGGGGATATACAGAGGACGTCCTCGTGTGCTGCGAAGAGTCGTTGTTCGCGGCCGACGACGAGGGTAATTATCGACGACGTGAGAGTCCTGTAAAACGCGAATGTTAGCAAACTTGGTCGTGATTTTGGTTGGCACACGGAACAGAGGGGTTCTCACGATCCAAGTGGATTCGCAGTCTCCTCGCTGGGAGGCCTGCGTGAAGTTCGCTCACTCCGATTCTTCGACACAGCGTGGTCTCGAAACGACGACCCTTTCCCTTTTGTGCTTCGCCTTCGAGAAAAGCTCTCCGTCTGCGATTTATTTGGGTTTCGGCTGAACATATTGGGTCGGTCGATTATCGGATCACGGAATGCTTTCAGTCGGACTCCTCAAGTTGTTGAAATATGGTTGTTCAGCGAAAAGTTGTTGCTGGAAATATCGTGGAATGGTGTCGAAGTTGTCGAAATTGATGAGCTGCTGCCTTACCTGTGGAAATGAGTAAGAGAAGAAGAAAGAAACGGGAGAGCGACCAGCTATATATAAGGGTACACGGCCATGGCTGCCTTTGCAGGCAAGGCGCGGTCGAACTTGGGTGGACGACGCGTTGCGGGGGTAGCACTTTACACGAACCAGACACGATCAGCGTGACTCTCGTCATGTGCCAGGATCCCAGGAAGCTGGGTTCGCATAGGGCAGAAAATATAGGGCGGCGAGGAAAATGTGAGACTTGCAGGGAGGGGAAATGCTAGTATGAGAGATTCCGGCTCTTTTTGGAGAGGGGATGTTGCATCCGTGAAGAAGCAATTCTTGACTGTGAGGAACCGGAATGGGTACGAGGCAAAAGGCGGTTGCGACGCTCGTCGCAACTTTGAAAAGGCTGGATACTCTGTAAATGTTGAGCGACACAGAAACACTTGCTTCGTCGGACAATTATGGCTTTGTTGGTGAGTCTTAAATCGAGTGATGAACCTTGATATCAATACCAAGACATTGGAAAAAGCGATGGGGGTGTGGGGCCCGGAAGTTGGTTTCCTCGGTGATGGTGATACAACACCCTGGCTCCTTAGCTCAGGGGCCGAAGAGCTATTATGAACCTGCATATATCCGACGGCCCTGTCTCTTTCGACATAACTTTTAAGCCTCCTTTCAGATATCATATATCAACTGCTTTTTAACCTCTACCGTTTTGCCCGGCGAATTGAATTTGCGATAGGTTCTCGTGATTATCCATTGCTTTTACCACGAGATCAAAGGTTGACGAGTTGAGGGTTGAGTTGTAGGTGGAGCTGTTTAGTTGGAGTCAGTCTCAAAGTCTCCTACGCCTGCGAAGTTTGAATCTTAATACGACTATATAAAACTCTGCCACATTACTCCATGCTGACGGTGTCAAGCTCGGTCTTTTCAACCTTAGCCTTGTGTTCCATATATCGGCTAGTGAAGCCATGCTACCTCGTTCTGCATTACGGCACTTCTAATCTTCTAATCCCCAGCCAAGTAGTAAGGGTATGACAATGGCAAAACAAAACTTGATCGCTCTGTGATACAGAGACCGAAAAAGCACAATTTCCCACAATAGAGAAATTTTAATTTGGGGAAGAAAGATGAATTATGGCCCTCAAAAATTATTTTGTATCACGTTAAGAGTCAGCCACTCGTAAAGGTCTAAACAGCTGTATAGGCGCTAACATAAGAAGTTGTCTCACTTTAAGTTCAACTCTATTGAGAAAGTTAGACTTCAAATATACGTTTGGAAAGACGCATATCGCGGTCTGTGTGAGGGAAAAAGCCCACCGCAGTCCTCTGTATGGCCTACTATTACATGCCAGTGACCCCTCAATAGATGCCACCTTCGTGCGGTTCACCTAACCTATTCTCTTCAATATAATTCTTGCAATCCAAGTATACGATCCAGCCCAGTTCGTGCCACTCCTTCAAATTCAAACCTTCCTGTCCAGGCTCGAGTGTATGCGCATTCACACTCAAATATCCTGTCTCTCCTTCAACATAGCCTTCTGCCTTAGCAGCCCACACCTTTTGCTTTTGTCCTTCGATCTCTGCCTCTCTTACTTCTCCCTCGCCCGTGAAAGCAAAACATCGAACGCCGCAACTCCCGCAGAAATACCAATGGATCGTCTTGTCAAAGCAGGTGTAGTCGCTCAAGTCGGTGGCGGGATTCAGGGGAGAGAGGAGGAGAAAGTCGTTTGGTGCGTCGATGAAACGGACGTGGAAGAAGCTCATCTTATGGCAACTAGAGCAGTTGCATTTTCGAATTCGGACGGTAGAAGAGGGAGGGGGTGTGGCTGCTATTTTTGGGGGGAGTGTGAGGTATGCGATATAGCGGATATGACCACAGTGGCAGGAGCCTTTATAAGGACGGCGAACAGCATCTGTAAGGACTGCTTGGGGGCCATGGGAAAAGGCCATCTTAAACTGTAGGGTGTAGCAAGTAGGCTTCAAGTCTGCTAGGGAAGAGGGGTGTTATTAAAAAAACGCAACAACGCGGAGTAGTCGAGGAGAAATGAAGCCGGTGTGACAGGTGCAGTAATATAGTACACACTCTTCACTCGAAGTTAATGGCCAAGTAAGAGAATCTAGTACCTGCTGCCTAAGGGATAGTCTCATGTGGATTAAGCCCCACCTTGCAATCTGCCAACTTTGACGTTAGAGTTACACGCTTCCTCTCCTAGGGCGTTCCCCAGTAAAACACGAGAAAACGTGACCGTGCGGGCATATCTAAATTTCCATCGCCCGAAGTCCAAGTCGATACTGTAATGATTCTCTGACGAGATCAGCCAATCATCAGTATTCCTTGGCTTTCTTTACACACCCTCCAGCTATCCAATAGTAGCAGAAAAGATGACTTGAAGATCATCTCGGTATTTCCTCCAAATTCATTCCTCCTGCTTGCGTCTTTTATCGTAGTCACCTCAAATATACTAGTGGCAACAACTCCACAAGGACACTCTATTCGGCGGAGAAAAAACTGGTGGCTTTTAGCATGGAAGGCTAATACTATAACCTTGTAAATTGTCCTTAAATTATAGCGTAAATGACAACTTTATAGCTTTCAATAATTCTGGGCCGAAATCTTTATACAAGAAAAGCTATTGAGCCGTTTTACAGAGAAGCCGGAGGAGACTGAACGTGTTCTTTCTTTGAATACCAGGGTCTCCCTAATTAGAAAAATTTGAATAAAACTAACCAAATCGAAATGCTCAGGTCTCGAACATATTTATCATCATGTAAAGCACAAGTTGTAGAGCTGTGTTATTGTAATTCTGCCCCACCTACCTCTCGGTTCACTTCTAAAGCTCGCCACTTCAAACCAGAATATAAACTTAATGAGTTGGTATTCCAGCCAATCATATCAAAAGGCCTCGTGGCCCAATGGCAAGGCGTTGGACTTCGATGTTGAAAAACAGGAAGAATGAGATCCAAAGATTGCGAGTTCGACCCTCGTCGGGGTCATTATGTATAGAGTAGCTTGCTACTATATTTTTTTGATTAATCTTTCCTCCCCCAAGCTCAAATTTCAGGGAGGGAGATGAGGTTTTTTGGGATTTTATTTCATTCCTTCGGAAGCCGGAAGCAAGTCGGGAAAGCTGCAGTACAAGCGAGGCCTATTCGATTTCACCCCTATTCAACTTTAAACTAGAATAAACAAAACATCGTTGCAACTCTACAAGAAGCGGGAGAACTACTCCTGCTCACTCGATAGCTAGTTGTATTTTTAATATTATGATATGGGGAATAGTAGAACAAAAGTATTGGTCAAGTGTTTGTTTGAAAGACTTCGATTACTCATATCAGCCCCTCCAGTTTCACTCCACAACAACACAAAAACTGATGTTTGTACTTTATGTTATACTCAATTCTAGAGCGACACCTCCCCAAATATTGATAGAGAGGGAATATGTGTAACTGCTCTTAATTACTTTTTAGCGCAACAGCCATTATTGTCTTGGATGTCTTAGTATTTCTCGACGGCCATAAGCCATTGTATAAGTCAAGTGGAAGTGATCTTCTTCAAGAAGCTACATCCGAAAATGGGGGGTTTGCAGGTATTCTTGACTTTCAATGTGTGCTTTGAAGTGTTTTTTCTTCTTCTAATCTTGTCCGTAATTATTTCTCTATTTTCGGTAACAGGTTCCATGATGTAGACCATGACTCTCCTATACAGGTCTTGCTGAAGCATTCGACGAGCTATCTATTCAAAGGTTGTAGTTCCCTTCTAGATCCACGGTTCAAAATCAAAGATAAAGGTAGTGCAGCTTATTGTTTT
Source organism: Ascocoryne sarcoides NRRL 50072 (assembly GCA_000328965.1). NCBI lineage: Eukaryota > Fungi > Ascomycota > Leotiomycetes > Helotiales > Gelatinodiscaceae > Ascocoryne > Ascocoryne sarcoides. The sequence continues at coordinate 1,749,248 of KB205945.1, read as the reverse complement.
AAAGACAATCGACTCTAGCATTGTTTTGGTTTCAACTCTCGGACCCACATGCACAGTCTTCCTAATTCATCACAGATGTAACGCCCTTTCAGATCGACGTTCAAAATGTTCAAAACTCACCCCTCATCCGATTGATTAGAGGTTGTCAACGGAAGCGGTAAACGCCCCTGCAACACCAAACAACCCAGACGCGAAAAGCGCTAGGCACTTTGCCTCCGGCCAATCATCACGCCCATCACAGTGCATTCCCGCTAACCCCACCAAACCACAACCTCACTGGACAGCGGTAAGCAAGCCTAAGATCTATTTCGAGATACTCCCGCTTTATCGCAAATCAGATGCGCATGGCAAATTTAGTTCTAGGGCGGCTACTATTTCGAGACCGGGATTGAAGGAAAGGAAATGTGAGATCTGTACCTATATCTAGAAAGAGGGTCCCGGCATCATGACTGAGATGGAGCTTATATCACTGTTTGCTTCTTATTCTTTGAGATATTGGGGGTATCTGGGATACTTTCCTCTCCCTCAAGATGGGCGAGAATAAGCCTGTGAACATGGGACTACAGTTGTTCCCCCCTCCACCCAAAAAGGCGAAGAGCCCACCGAGTAAACCGAGCACGAGACGACATGCAGTGGCACCTCAGTCCTCTCCTCAATCGGCTACCGAGAGAGCAGATAGCCCTTCTTTTGGGATGGATAGACCTCCCTCTGGTCTCGATGGGAGATTATCAGCATTGGGAGGACACCAGAGTCCCCAAAGCGGTCGAAATACACCTCAGCCTAGTCAGCAACTAGGACGAGAGACCCCTCAAACCGGTCGGTATACACCTCAACCCGGCCAGCAACCAGTATTAGGGGGAAGACAAACACCCCAAACTGGCCGAAGTACACCTCAACCTATAACTGTCCCCTCACAAGCCCACATAGGCTCAGAAATGCCTCGTTCCCATACCTCATTCTCGGAAGCTCCTACACTTGTACGAAGCCACAGCACCTCGTCCCATAATTCGATTGCCAAGAACGGGCTCAACTCTCCAACTCGTGGAGAACCTGTTATTCGGTCTATATTCCCAAGATACAACCCCGACATACCCCTCGAATACCAACCGTACTACCCCCAACAAACAAGTCCCAAACATATCCCACGCACCATAATCAACCGAATGTCCTATTCCCCAGCCATAAACGATCGCAGTCCTTCCGGCCTACAAAGCCCCATGACTTCCGGCACCGCATCACCTGGCCACTTCCCGCGGGGTGTTCTTGACGAAACCATCCTCGAGCCCTCCTCTACCGATGAGCTCAAAGATCTCTGGAAAGTTGCCAACGGCTGGCGGGTTTCCCCCTCTGAAGGCCGAAAATTCTGCCTCAAGATGACTAGCAACGTCGAAGAACCGATCCACACCCTGTCCTCCTCTTCCCAACCCTTCTACACACTTCGTCTAGATCCCACTTCCACCTCCGCCCAAATGACAATGACCCGCCACGATCCCAGTAAACCTGTCAAAGATAAAGACATCACTTCCGCACGCCTAACCATGTCTTCCCTCTCCTCCAAAGCCACCAATCCAGTCATGGAAGTCCTTAGTACCACACTAGAAGAGCACGTTCGTCGCCTGCCACCAAATGACGGTCTCGTTGCACTTTTGTATCCTCGTGCCGCAGCAGACATGGCCGTCGAAGTTGCAAACAAAGCTTACAGAGCAGATACTGACCAAGTCATTGCAGCCGCAGAACGAGAATGCGGACGTCTAGTCTGGGATGAAGATAGTAAAAAATACTATCTCGTTCACCCCGCGATCAGCACCCCCTTCATCATCACCATCAGCTCATCCCCCGCCTGGTCGCGCGTAGAATACACACTCGAACATGCAGAGCTACCACGGAACATCGTCCGCCTCGTACGAGACGGCGCTGGTTCCGGCTTCCTGGAGGTGGATACCGCGGCCGCGGCAAAGATAGATTGCTTCTATGTCGTGGACGTCGCAATTTGTGCGACGATGCTGGTAGCCATTGCGGAGGAGAAGGTGAATAATGTAGAGAGGTTTGATGGTCCGCCCTCGATCGTGCCGGATTCGCCTAAATCGCAGAAGGAAAAGGGGAAGAAGAAGAAGAAGGAGAAGGAGAAGGAGAAAAAAGAGGACAAGAGTATTAAAATGGAGGAATTCGAGATGGACCTTGAAAGTCAGGAAATTTTGAAGGAGAAGATGGGGAAGGAGAAGGAGAAGGAGAAGGTTCCAGGCTTTTTTGGATTGATATGGATGATGGTGAAATGTTTCGTCTGGACGATCGTAACGGTGTTCAAGGCACTTGCCAAGTGCATAATCTTGGTCAGCAAATGTTTGACAAGGAAGAAATTATGATATGAGATATGAAATGATTTGGCGTTTGGGCTAGGTATGGGGTAGGAATGGGTTTTCTTCGCTATATAATTTCGCTGGCGATCTGGGAAGAAGTAGAGCAGTGGTATAGGGAATGGGGTCGATGAAGCTCAGCATGCAAATTTCGTCATGTCTGAGGACCAATTAACAAATATTTGAATATGGTATTCGGCTGGGTCTTTGAAGAACGAAGCAATAAGCCATCGACCTATTGGCGCCTTTGTAGGTGTTTGTGATATTGATTAATATACAGGTCGTCAAACTCCTATCTTGTCAACTTCGACGTAAGGATTGACTCCAGCCGGCCCCGAGGGTCACGGCCACACCTCTGGAATGCCAAAGTTGAAAGTCATGATCTAGGGAATGATGTGGGGAATAATACACAAAACCTTCAACTCACCACTATGATCTAGCCATTAGCCATCTTTTCTGAGTATTGGGTTGGAATTAACTTTATTTGGTTATTGATAGACTCTTTATCTCTTCCGTTCTCTTATCTTGTACTTAACCCCGTTCTTTGTGATCCCGCCTATCGTTGGTGTTTTTGCAGTCTTCGCCCGTTTCATCTCTAACGCCTGTTCCGCCGCCGTCAAATCCCTTAACCTCTCCCGTGCAACCTCGAGTCGGTTTTCACTTTTGCTGATCTCCTTTGCCTGAAGTTTCCGACGATTTTTCTCCTCGATGCCGATATCTTCATTGTCGTCATCGTCCATACTGATATCTTCCTCGACCTTCTCCTGTTGCTCCACCTCGTCGTCTACAAAAACAATTTTCTTCCCTCCTCCTTTAATCCCTATTAATGCTTGCTCGAGCATTTCGACCTCCTTGTGGGCTTTGTTCCTCATCGTCCTGACATATCCCAGATCCTGCGTTGTGAATAACCTCATAGCCTCCTGGCTTAATGCCTCGTTGCCTCTATCTCCGTTGAGCGTGCCTGTTCGATTCTTTCCCGTAGCAGAGGGGCCCTTGCGGGAAACCATGCCAAAGAAGAATTCATCTGGGTTCTTATCGAGCACCTTTTGGCGGAGGGCCTTGAGTTTGGCTTTTTTTATTCCAAAATCTTTCGCACGGGCTGAATAGTCCTATCAGATAATTGTTAATATATAAGAGGGAGAGAATTCGGAACGGGAGGGCGTGAATGGAAATACCTTTTTCTTCTCGAGTAATCCAAATTTCTTGCGCTCTTCGGGTTGGCCTCGCTCTCGGTGGTTTCGCCGTTGAACGGCATTGCGCATTGAAGACATTGTGATGGATTTGAAGGTATATGGTGTTTCTAGATAGAGGAGGTAAAAGCTGCGACGATTAGGTTTTGAGGCCAGGCCTTAAGAATTATTCTGCTAAGAATTGCGCGGCCGCTAGCGCATTTGTAGTTAGTGACCTATTCATACAGATGTAGGAGGAACAGCTGCAGAAACTAAAGCTAATGCTGTTCTATTTGCCCATTCGACTCTCTACAATCACCAGAATCATCGAGTTTAATTTCGACATAGTCATTATATAGCTTTTTACATAGACTTTGCTTGGGGAAAGGACCCAGAAAATAAATAAATCCCTACGGGTGCGGCCGCTAGCGCCTTTCCCAAGCAAGTGCAGCAACTCCATTTCGACCTCCCCCAAAAGCATACGATTCTAATTACAGACACAAAGCACTGCATATTCACCACTGTTCCTCGATTTCAATGGCAGAAATGGCACCTCTCACTCCAGATCTATCGAATGTTCCGCGGCTACCAGTTCCATCCCACAATCCTCTTCCCCTCTCCGCATCCCAAGAATCACAAGTGCGGGAATTGTATCATTCGAGAGTTAGAGGATATTGTGCAGCAGAGATTAAATGTCCGTAATTTTCCAAATACCTTGCTCACTCGTTCAAGTGCTGATCTGATCCATTGTAGTATTCGCCGATTGCGCAATGGGGCGAACACTTACAGCGCCCTTCAAATGCCGAGACCAGAATAAAGTGATGAATATGTGTATGATCAAGCATGCCACGCCGGAAGAACAGGATTTGGCGAGGGAGGAATGGTTTGCAATGAGATTGGTGAGACAGAAGGAGAGGGAGGCAAAAGAGTTGAGGAGAATAGAACAGTTGAAGTTTCATAGGGAGTGGTGGGGTTTACCGGAGGAGGACAGAGATGGTGAGAAGGGGAGGGAGATATTGAAGAAAGCGGAGAGAGTGGGTGGATTTCCAAACAGGGACGAGGGACAATTGAGTAAGGACCGACATAGGTGAGCTTACCAGAGCATTCAATGCAGCGTGTTCGGAGTTTGGAATCATTGTATGGTGTTTGGGATGCTTGCACATCGATTGGATGTGCATGTAAGCTAGGGATGTACGAGACCTATGAATCGCCAATCTGGACTGAACCGGAGTATCAGTAAACATTTATATGATATGGAGGTTTGCTGAGGAGTAGGAAACGGGCAGGTTTTGCAGAATTTTCAATCAAATTGGTTGGGTACATGCCATTCGACAAATGCTACTCGGAAACAGTGGAACTCTTGGATGGATTCAAGTTATTTCCAACACTCCTTTGTCTTGCCTTTTATGTTTTAGTCATCTTGTCTCTGCTGCATTGTTGTTTGTCTGATTTTGTCATTTATTAACCTTGCAATTTCTTCTAAGCACTACCTTCGACGATTCCTACCTTTAAATGATCAGATGGAAAAATATGGCCTTGATTGGTTCCAGAATTGTCAAGGTGGTGGGTATTCAGGGGAGTCTATTTTATGCAGCCATATCTGGATATTCTAGATACAAAATAATATATTAAGCATACGTGGAAGTTGTAAGCCACATTTTCACCCCAGAGACTTGCTACAATTTAGTAATAAGTAGCAGTCCTCCTCGAACCTTATCTATTCATAGTCAAGTCCGCGAAGACGTTAAACTAACAAACTCCCAAAATCCGTTTGTACATGAACCTCCGAGATGATCGACTCGGTTCTTGATCTTTTCCTTGACACCCTTACTTTCAAATTTGTGTTGCTTTGTTAGCGCGTCTCCTCTTTCGATCATCGCATGTCCGAACTCATAGGCGCCCGGCCTTCCTTGTTTATATATCAATTCAATTAAGCAGTGCATGGATATCAACTCAACGGGACGTGGCTTAATGGTACAGCGTGGAACTCAAACAAGAATGCTGCGGCACTTTCTTGCAAAGCTAGACTCTGGCATGAGAGACTATTGTTTGACGCACAAAATGCGGTTTCGATTCCCGCCGTCTCCATACTTCTTTATCATTTTTTTATTACCGTATTACCTTTTTTCCTTTGTAATTTATAATAGGTAGTAAGAAGTGTTTTTTTTTGCCGTTGGTAAAGATTAGCAAATCTCACACGAGAGAAACACTTTTTCTAGTGCTACAAAGTAAAAGTGTGACCATGGCCTGTCCCAAAGTGCATATAGTTATAAGCAAGAATAACCAACGGACTTGTAACTTCTCGGGGGGGTCTGGCTTAATGTTAAAGCGTGCGCTTCAAAAGGTGCTGGTTTGTTGAGCTCATAAATTGTGTCCCTGAAAAGGAGAGCTAAGATTGACTCCTACCTCAAGGTGCAAGATACTAGTTCAATTCTAGTGGTCTCCATTTTCTTTTTTTGCCGCGCTTTTACTCCTTCCCCCTCAACGCATGTTGCCCACTTTCTCGCAAATTTTCTTTTATATGCAGTAATGAATTGTGCGTATTTTCCTTGAACTAGATAATATGAAATATCTCTCTTAATGGAAAAAGGTGGAAGAGTTTAGTGATGCTTATCTATATTTTGTCCTATAGCTAAGGAAGCTCAAATGGCTCGGGTTCTAGAGTATTGCAACTAGCTTTTCCATTTTTAAGGGTATATTTACCCGTATTAGACGTCCTCTGCTCGTTCTAATCTTCACAACATTAAATCCCAGCTTCATGCATCTGATCATTACCTTTCTTATTTCAGAGTCCCTCCTGACCCTTCAAAAGGCTCACGGTATTTTTTACTAGATGCGTATACCCTCAGAGGAGATTCAGAAATGCCTACGGTATAGTGGTTTGCACTCTGATATCTTGCAACTGAATATAAACTTTTTTTTTGCAGTTTGGGAGTACATGCTAACGGTTCTCTCTCTAGTACAATGAGACGTGAAACCAACCCCACAAGCCAGAGGGCTTACACGAAAGAATTCAATGAATGTCCGAAAATTCCACTACACAAATCAGCGGCAGCACACGAACTGCCCGCCTTCCTCTCACCTCCAAGCATCGTTCACAACATCCCCGCACCACCGACTCCATCTCCTCCGCCCATCTCCCTCAATCCCGCCCCACTGCGTTATCCTGAAACATTAGGTACTTTAATTGAAATTCGCGACTCCGAGTCCAAAGGCCTTGGCGTCTTCGCACTTCAAGACATCCTCCCAGGCACCATCGTACTCTGCGAAGCTCCGCTCGTAACCCTAATTGACACCGGTACACGCGCTGATCCTCTCGACATTGTCGTCAACGCCCTCTCACCACCCCTGAAGGAATCGTTCTTCAAACTGTCTCACTTTTCGTCCAACAAAAACGAATCGGTTTCTCGCAGCATCGTCTATTCCAACGGTTACTCGATCAGCAACGATCTCGCGACGGGTGTATTTGAGACAGCGAGCAGGATCAATCACTCTTGTGTGCCGAATAGCTCTTATGTCTGGAAGGAGGAGGCCGGAAGAATGGTGTTTTGGAATACGTTTAGGTTAATGGAAGGGGAGGAAGTGACGGTTGATTATGGGCATAAGAAGAAGCAGTTGGAGAGGATTTATGGTTTTGTCTGTCAGTGTGGAGGGTGTACGGATAGCGAGAGTCTGAGCCATGGATCGTCATCTAGGGGAAGCAGCAGATGTATTGATATGGTTACGCAGGAGATCAAGGATGAGGAGAAGGCTTAGGTGAAAATATATTGAGATGTAGAGATACGAGGCAGCTATCATCCGTAAAGACTGCGCTGTTTTGTTTGTTGTTATACAGAATATGCAGCATGCACTTTTCTTCTCTTAACTTTCTCGAGCCTCGTATCCATTACATCTTACATTTCGCCCTCTCGTCTCCGAGTCCAGAACAACTATTACTCTACCATTACACAAAATCAAAGTCATTTTTCTCTAAAGGTGTTATAAATATCCCAGTTCTTACAACAGCTGTGTCTTTCACAACCTATTTTCAGCTTTACAGCTCCATAATTTAACCCTCAGATTGAGGCTGACTACTGTATAATATTCGAATTTAACATCTAACCGGAGTAGCAACCACAAATTTCGCCTTGCAAAAGCACACTAGTGAGCCAATTAGGAGTCGATCTAGGTTGCAATATCAGCTTCATGGAGTCTCACATAAACAATCGATTGCCATTACGAAACGTCGAAGTCGAAAGCGAGAGAGACAAGTCAAGGAGTCAAAGGACGGCCGTCCACATTTATTCATTTAAAAAACCAAGCAATTGTAGTATACCTTGCTGGCCACTTCTCGATTTCAGTACACATATAAAGGCCAATAGCATCTTCCTTGTCCTAATATCCAGCAGCAAGCAGAAAGACATCGAGCCATCTACCGAAAATCTAAGCACATTATCATCAGCTTCATATCATCCTTCTATTAGTTATGGTATAGTAAAAGCTATTCAACCAGCCGGGGAGTTCTTGGGCCTGAAGTTATGATTGGGCTGCAGAACAACCAGCCAAAGCTGCGCCAAAAACCGAACCAGCGGAGCTACCGAAAGTTGAAGTGCCCCTTATTGTAACAGAGCCGATCATCGAGTTTAAGGCAAAAGCAAACTTAGATGACCTTGGTGGAGCTGATGGTAGAACAGGATCTCGGGAGAGAGCAGCCGGGGGAGTAGTTGGGACAACGGGTGAGGCCTCAGAGCTACTGGAGGTAGCCAATCCCTTGAGCGTGAAACTCTTAACTGGAGGCGGAGCGGTTGTGGCTGGCGGCGTTTGGGGAATTATTTTAGGGAGAGACACTGGGGTCGGGTCCTTTGGGACTTTGGAAGGGGTTGACCCAACTGATGATGACGACGACGACGACGACGACGAATTGGTCATGCTAGAGAATACTGAGGAGCAAGTGGAGGATCCATGGGAAGAGAGCGAGCTCGGCGAAGAGCTCAAGATCGAGGTAGGAGCTTCTTGGACCGGGACACAATTTAGAGTCCAGGTAGGATTGGTAAGCGGAATGACATGGACTTGTGGGATTGGGAGATATGACCCAAATGGTACCAATGTCTTGCGACCAAGGCCAGGAATAAAGTTTGGCACTGTCGATGCCTCAATGAACGCATCCTTGGGGAGGAACCTAGGAGGTGTCAACGCTTCCGAAACGGATGCAAATGTCGAGCTTCTGAGAGACTCCAGATTTGTCATAGTCGGTTCCATAACTGCCGGCCAAGGCATCGAAGATGATTCGACTTGAAGGGGAGCACAAGGGGGAGGATTCTGGGGAGGTGAATGGATGTATCTCGTAATGCACCCTGGAATGAAGTCTGATGACCATGGTGGTATAACACCAGGGTTGAAAAATATTTCCTTCTCCTTTAGCGTTAGGAAAAAGGCATGTCTGACATAGGAGTCAAGAGGGCAATACCCTGACCATGCGGCAATCACCTCCAGGTTGGTAGTGTTCTTCGGTTCCCACTTGATCCAATTTCCCGCAGCACAAACCGTCATGATATATTGAGATGGCTCTTGATGGGGGAGAGTTGGATATTTGTATAAATCGCCAGGCTTGTGGAAAAGGCCATAGAAAAGATCCCCTGGTATTTTCTCATTCGCGGGTGGGTGAGGAGGAAACGTAAAGTGTGTAGTGTAAGTTGGATCAACGAGATGATGATTTGAATATGCAAAGTCACTCCAAGGAAGGGACATATAGGAGTTTCTCCTTGAATCTTGGGCGTTCAAAGAATGTGGGTGAAGCTCGCCAAATGTTGGAAGACGAGAAAGCCAACCGTTGCTTTGCGGCGTATTTTTAATGATCTTGGTGTTCATGCCTTGGCCATACTTTAGAGTTTGAAGAGGAAGTTGTTGAGCCAGTTCACAATATCCAGCCTGACGCTGCTGAGAGAATTGCTCGTGTTGGGCTGGCAGCAATGGCTGATCAGTCATTGCGGCTGGCTGTCGGGAGAAGAGGTGATCGCCCAGCAAAAACCGGTCCTTCTGAGCTACCGTTGTGTTGTCATTGCTTCTAGGAATAATTGTTATGACAAAACCTCTTACTAAAAGAACACCTTATTGAGAGCTTACAAATTTGGAATACCCTGAAACCCCGACAAGCCAAATTTAATAGAGCCGTTATGCTCTTTCTGTTGAACCGGGGGGTCAACTGGGACGGTGCTAATAACACTAGGCTCGGAAACGGCAACAACAAACTATAACTAGTTAGAAGAGTATTTATGGGTGAGATATTTAACTTGCTGCGGATTGGACTTTGAGGGAGCCACTTGTCGTGGCCGAACTTTTGGCCGCCGAAGATTTTGTTGAGCGAGTGGAAGGCCAGAATTCTAGTTGCGCGTATGGGATGGCGGCTGAAAGAGCCGGAGACGTTGCAGTCGTCGGTACAGATGGTGGCGTTGTAGAGGATTCTAGGCTTGTTGATTTTGATGCTGTGTCGACTTTGGAACCTGCGACGGCGAAGGGAATTACCCCATTCTTCTGAGGAGTAGATGTAGTATTCTCTTTAGAACCTGCCACGGCGAAGGGAATCACTCCGTTCTTTCGAGGTGCAGATGCAGTACCTCCTGCTGAAGACATTCTGACTAACGAGATGGTGGGAATCTTTGTTTAGCTTAGAAGCAAGTCGGAGCGTTTGAATAAGAAAGATTTGAAAGACGTTTAAGACAAGGAAACAGCGAGGTATTTAAGCATCTAGCAAGAAGCTTCATTATATCATCGTAGCCTTAGCTAGGCTTACTTTGGAACCTTATACTATTGTCTCTTCTAATGGCTGGGTTGCGCTTTCATTTACTATTGTAGTAACAATAGCACGGCCCCTGACGAGATCTCGCTAAAGATGACAATACTACGGCTCCGCAAGGCTGCGAGCATTCAACTTGCATAGTCAATATCGGTGTTATCACGGGATAAAACTCCGCCGTCATCTAAGTATTGTCTTCCGCTAGTATTGAGGAGAGTAAGGCTACTTTCTCCCTATTGCGGTAAGGCTTAGTTTTCGCCTTAAGCCTCGACTTCAAAGGCTCTCGTCTTTCCTTCTTTTGGCCATTCTATCAGGATTTACCGTTTGAAACTATACACCACATTTTCATTAACAATCTCTCTTGAAGATGTCGCCAAATAACACACAACTCTTCAACACTCCTCATTACAAAATGATTTCTCCAAGAACCTACAGCACCCTCACACCCACTCATTTATCCAGGCAATACGCAACACAGCCGCCATCACTTCCATCATCTTTCCGACCAGATGACATGGAAGCTTCTTCTCTACCCTTTTCAGCTCGTGCTTATGCTCCCTACTTCCAGGCTCAACCATTGACCGATTCGTCAATGAGAAGCAAAAGAAAGGGTCCAAGAGACCAAGATGAAGATGAAGATGAAGATGAAGAAGAGCATGACTACCGCCCTCGAAAGCGACAAGCAACTCCGCCGCCGCGATCCCAAAGCCGCTCTCCTCCTCAAAGCCGCTCTTTTCGAGGGCGATCCCCTCCCCATTCGAGTTCTCGTCCACGCTCGCATTTACGTCCGCGGTCGCGGTCGCGTTCCCCTCCCAGAGCTCGTTCTCCCCGCGAGAGTCGCTTCCTTCCTCAATCTCCAACGGCAGCAGGTCCGTCCAATTATTACTACTCTGCACCACGTCCTTCGGTGGAACAGCAAGAAGAAGGAGGAGAAGAAAAAGAAGAAGAGATGGACCAGCAAGGCTCGCAGAAACTTGAGGAAGGGGAGACAGCGGAAGATGCCAGCAACTCCAACCAGCCGAATCAAGATTCGACCCCCCCATCATCGCCTCCCTATTCACCACAATACGATCCACCGTCCGATCCACCACCACCATCCTCGCCATCGCCGAATGGCGAAGGTGACTGGCCCTGGGATCCGATGGACTGGTGTCTATCGTCCTGGTACATGTGGAGTTGGTTCGTCGACTGGATGGACTGGTATGCACGCTCTTTCTCCTCTCCTCTCCTTTCTCACAGCCCTATTCTCCATTTCCATTATCCATCCGAGACATATCACCCTTTCAAAGGCATAACTAACATATTTCCAGGGAGCAAACTCTAATGAGAAAGGTAAAGCTCATCATGGATGCGGAAATCTGGGTCTGCGATTGAGAGATTTTGGTGTTCTGTCTTGATTTTGGCTTCACAGCCGCTACACACTCCTAATATCTCCCCTTATGTCCGAAAGCTGGGTTCCAGACAAGATGCGTGATGTCGTGCATTGCACATGGACCACCTCTTCGCCTTGGAACTTGTAGCACGGAATAAAGGGGAGGAGGGTGACGATTTGCTAGGTCTAACTTGGGTATATGACTGACGAGTTAATGGATAGAGATATAATGTGAGAGTTTATTTGGCGGAGGGGTGATTGGTGCTTCGGATGGATGTGGATGGAGATTGGTCCTGGTATATTGGCTCTACTTACTCTCTATTGCCTTCTCTGTGTCCAAAAGCTGGGCTCCGGGTAAGATACGTGATGCTGTGCATTGCACTTGGGCCACTATCTTCACTTTAGAGTCTGTAGCATGGCATAGAGGGGAAGTGTTGAGGTCGTCGTGGATGGGATTTGTTGTGAACCGCAGATGAAGATACTCTCTTGTTTTCTTGGTTGTGAGTTGGAACATTTAGTTGGAAATATTTCTGGCTTTTTAAATTGGGCCCTTTTTGGATGGTTCGCCTACTAAGCATTACTGTGATCTAAAGTCATAACAATGAAAGAGTAGTGTCATTACTCACGATATAGCTCTTAAGACTACTTTACAAGTTCGATATTGCATCAGGTAGTGACGTTGTCGGCCCTGGCCTCAAGGCAGGAGCCCGAAAATACCGTTGCTACCCTTAAATCGTAGACGTCAATGACTTTCCCACCTTTTTAACATTGAGTCTGGAAAGAAGTATTTTCTTTGCCTATATGCAGAGTAAAAACACGAGTTCTCGAGGGTGTATAATTATGAAAGCATAAAAGAAGAAAAATCTGTTATTTACTCACGATCATCGCTGTATGTCATCCTGCCCAATCCAATACCCGTGCTAACCTACACCTACAATGCCCCACGAACGCCATTCACAATGAAATTTTGTCCCCTTTCATTCCTATGCTGCAGGTCCCTGCTTCTTTAACTGCCACCGCCGCAAAACAACTATGGTGCTCCTCGCATCAAACTCTTTCGTCTTAGGATCCCACGCTGATTTTACATCAAACACCAAATATGCTCTTGTAGACTCCAGCTCTACCATTCCGGAAATGATTATGGACCCTTTTGGTGGGTAATGAGGGGCAGGTTTCCAAGTTTGCGCGAGCTTACTCTTGAAGGCTAAGATAGGGCGCACAAAATGCACACCTAATGCTATGCCTGCTTTTGCAGCTGGTGAAAGTTGAGCCTCCTCTGGTCCTTTACCTGCAATATCTTTCTCGGAGGCTTTAACAATGGCTTTGGCTGGATCGGTAACCACCGATGCTGGGGTAGGACCATCTTTATTTGGCGCCTGAACCCCTTTCAATTTCGAAATTTGCTGGCGCCTGAGCTCAAGAAGTTGATCGAATGATGATGCTGGCGACGACTCAAACCCCAGCAGTTTTGCTAGCCGTTTGGTATCATCTTCCACCAAGACTTTCGTGAGAGTCCAAAATGACTGAAATAAAGCCGAAGGCCATAATGCTTGTCGAATTCTGAATACAGTCAAAGAATCGACAGTTCTAGTCCCCCAATTTATATAATCGTCACCAATCTCAATTCTATGCCACTTGTGAGCTAACATTCCTCAAAGTATTGTTACAGGTAAAATGCATACCCAGATCTCTCGAATTCTGGCGGCGCGTGATGAGGGAAATCAATGTCAAGCCACCACCGCCGAACCTTATAGTCTTTCCCAAGTCGTAATGTCAATACAGAGGATCGCATAGCAACTTTTCGGACAAATTGTGCAAGATCATCTGCATCTAATGTCAAAACCAGAATAGTTTGTATTGGGAACCAGGTTGTTACCTCTGACTTGTTTTGCTAAATCTTTGTCTTTGCTAAACTTGACGAATTCCTGCCATTCTGGGTCACTTCCCTTATACGGTTTTGGCGGAAGCTGCTTGGTAGTTCCTGGAAATGGTATGAAGAATGGCTTCTGTTCTTCACTTTCCATTTCTCTGATTTCTTCCTCCGATAAATTTTTTATCGCCTCTGACGCTGCACTCTCGAGGGGATCTAGGATGAGCTTCGAATAGAGTTGGTAACAAGCGTAAAATCCAATTATCATTATTGATATAGTGCTGAGGATACAGGTTAGCTTATTTCCTTCACTTCTTTTGTTCGCGTAGTGACACCTACCTCGCCCGCGTTGGTGCCCTCCTGAAGCGCACTTTTTGAACTTGTATTGGCTGTCCATTCTGCCGCTGGTATTCCAGCTTCAATGGTAACCTGCTCAGTGAGAAGATGGTCCTCTGGGAGCTCTGTCTTGGGTTCCGCGGACCCATTGTTATCGAGGACATAAATCTCTGGGGCGATCGAAATACTGTCGAAGGTAACCTGCTTGAGAAAGACATTGTCCTCCGGGCTCTAATAGCCCTGATCATGATCGAGTTGTCAAGGCCCGCCTTTCGGCTGGCGAGCCTTGGAAGCGCTTGCATTAGAGCAACTAAAATGATGGTTCTATAATAGTGACCACAGAACCAACATCCAGATTTCAAATAGTCGCTGTGAAGCGACTAAAGTCGATTTATTGAAAGTAATGAAGGTTTCATCACATGGGACAGGCTGATATTTCTAGATGTTCGAGGGCGGCAGAATATCAAATTGAGCTTACCGCCTTTGTCTTAGTTAAGCTGGCCCGGGCTTTATCAGTGTGAGCTTCAACCTATCGTCATCTGAATTTAGTGAGTATCAACAACCCCATCCTCAGTAGCATCCAGCGACAATGAAGCTCCCAGGAACTCTCCTGCTACCACTTTTGGTCGGCGGTGCTTTGGCCACACCAGAAGCCAGTGTGTATATCTTTCCAGCGACTACACCTCCCAGCACTTCAACTCCTCCCTCTCTGTCGCTAGAACAGGCACGATTGGTCTTCGCACAACGGCTAGGCGCGTCACAATACCATGGCCTAGGAAAGGCGAGCCAGGATACGATCTCATACATCAACCAGTTTGGGGGCCATGGAGAATCGCTGTTTGAGGGTGCAAAAGACAAAACACCTGAGCTGGTCTTAGTAGTGGAGGGTGTATCGGAACAAACTGCAGGCCCTCTCTTCCAGGCCTGGTCATCGATCAAGCCAGCATTTACAATGAAGAATCCGCCCTCCGTTGTTGCCAATTCAAGGCTTATAGCAGATCTGATGGAACAGACTGGGAAAGTTAGCGGTGACTGCCGGTCCCAGAAGCTTCATGATGCCATCAATCCTTTCGATTCCAAGTGTTGGGAGAGAAAATCCAAGATCTTTAAATATGATCTAACGAGGGCAAAGGTATTCATCTTCTAACCATCTATCCCACCGTTTCTAACAATCAGATAGGTTGCTGAGAGAACTGCCGCATTAATGGATGCAGAGAAGCGATTATTACGATTTGCAGAGAAAGGAGACATGAATGTAGCAGTCATTCTTATGCCAGGTTCGGATCGTTTCTCGGCACCGGGATCAAGTCCTTACGGGGCCTACGAGATGCCTTCACAAAGGCAGATAGGCGCGAAAAGAAGTATTGCTGAAGAGCCCATGACGGAAGCACCCACTTCTTCCTCGACTGTTGTCTCGTTCTCGAATAAGCAAGTCCTTGTTTCCAACTCCTCTAGCAACTCGACCCCGTTCAAAAGCCTACCCCCAAGCTGCTACGTGTCTTTGGACGATTGCATCAAAACAACCCGAAACTGCTCTGGACACGGTGCTTGTTACAAGAAGTATGGAAATGCAGATTCTGGATTATGTTTTGCTTGCGGGTGTACGGCAACCAATGAAACATTCCTCTATAACCAAAACAACTCGCGGGGTTATATGCTTGCAAGGTGGGGTGGCTCTGCATGCCAGAAGAAAGACGTCAGCGAGCCTTTCTGGCTGATTTCCGCTTTCACAATTGTTATGGTTGGGTTAGTGAGTTGGGGAATCGGGATGTTGTTCAGCATCGGAGAGGAAAAGCTACCTGGCGTAATTGGGGCTGGCGTTTCGAGCAAAGCGAGATGAGGAGTTGATGTACGATTGGGAAGGGATAAGCATATTCCGGGGGCTCGGATTGCAGATCATGGCGTTAATACTGTACTTATGTTCGGTTTGAGACAGTGTATAGAGTACGTAAATGGAGTTTTTGCTTGATTTAAAGTAACTCAGTTAGTAAGTGTCAAGTAGTTCAGTTAAGATTGGGCTATTTACCTATTCCTGATTGACTTTTATGTTGGTCTCTCGTAGGCACGGCGAGGACGAGGTACCCGCACCGCTGCAATATCTTACTAATATCGTCACGATAAAAGCCTTATGGCTGGCTACCCTGCACTCTCCGAGCGAGGAAGAAACAATTATGCTTCAACCGGGAATGTGTATGTGATATAGATGTAGAGTACTGTGCCTCTCTTTTCCTTGGCATGCAGTTCTTACAGCCTCCTTTAACCTTTATATTTTCCACATATCTAGTGTGCCGCTATATGGGTGAAAATGGTCTCGGAGTCTGTTGTTGGCATTAATAGCGATTCAAGTACTGGTATATGGCGTAGGGTAGCTAGGCGGGGGGTGGGGGACTGTTCGTTTAGTTGATGGCTATGCGTGGGAGTGTCCATATTCCGTAGTCAGATTCTCCCAATACCCTGTCAGAATTTATGGAGTTTGTGATTGAAGATAAGGTTTAACTCCCTGATGGCAGTTTATCTAAATGCGAATACGCGTCTTGGTTTTGTGAAGATTGTGGAGAGGAAAGGGCAGGAGGATTTGAAAGGGGAGAGTTGGATGCATGTAGCACCTGCCAAAGATGAGCTGGGAGGTTCAGTACAAAAGAAAGATAAAAATGTGAGGATTGCCATTGGGGATGAAATAGTCGGTAAAAAGCATGGCGATGGAGAGGAATACGAGAAAGGATGAGAGAGCAGGGTCCGAGAAAATCGAGGGTAGGAAAACAAAGAGGATGCAAGATGGGCAAGAAGGTCGGCAGTGACCGGAGCGGCCTTGCGAGATATAAAGGTTGTGCCTAGATTTAATATAATCCTAAATCATAGACGAATCGGAACATATCCCATTTCTCTAGCAAGCCATTAGAACTTCCACGGAGGGTTAAGTCGTTAACGCACTTGATAAGCAACCAACGAGGAATTGCACGTAACCAATAGAATCTATAAAATGATACTTTTGCCATGCGGGTATCGTTGTAGTATCATGTGCGCTCATTAAGTCCTACATATCGTAAGATAAGCCTTCATCTCCCGTAGCAGCACAGAAGGCGCCATGGTGTAAGTGGTCAGGTCAAACTGTGCTGCAAGCCGGCTCGAATCGGAAAGAACCCGCGGGGTTTTGTACAGTGGCACCTAGCAGGTCTGGTTGCCACTGGAGTTTTTGTCTTTTCTGCCCTTTATTCTTTTTTATATTTTACTTTCAAAGCTTCTTCCGGTTTGTGGTTTAGACCGATGCCATCTTTTTTGGCAATGCGATTTTTAGCCGGTTGAGGGAATCTCGCTTAATTTGTGTGTACTTGATATATGACGTATTTAACCGGCTCCTATAGAGGCTTTGATGTCCTTGGAGCTATCAGCTTTTTTGGAAATGAATATATTTGTCACTTCGGGGTGGAGACTGGAATCTTGGTGCTTAATAAATAAGAAATATACCGTCCCATCGCCTCTGCTCAGCAACAAGATGGATAGTCTAAAGCTTCGAAATGTAAAGGCTCCAGGTATAACGCCCGTAATTCCTTCCATCATCTTCTTTCGACATGTCATACGCTACTCACGAAAACCTAATACCAAGGACCAAAACACATAAGAGAGGTAGCCATAGTTTGTAAATACCTCATTTATATTTACCGCCACCATAGACACACATCCAAAGCCGTACACCACCATCCATACCCGATACATCAAATACCCCGACGTCACTACCATCGCAATTCCTCTCCCCTCCCTCTTCACACTCTAATCCCTCCCCCCACAAAACAGAAAACACACCCTACGAAACCTCACAACGTAGATCCCCACCACCAATTCTATACATCCCCACCAAACCAACCACCATACAAGCTACATGCAATACAACCCCCATCCCACCGAGCTCAACCCAAGATATAGCTGGTGAATGAGAAGGACTGGTTAAGAAGTACATATATATACATACAAGATAGACCATCCGGATGGTATAGTATTAATTAAACAAACCCCTGGCCCCCCTCCCCCCCAGAGGTTAACATTTAAGCTAGATGCGCCGAGCACGACCGCGCAGAGCTCTCCCTCCCGCGCTCGCAATTTGAATCCCAGATTCAAATATTGCAAGTAGCTGCTCCCTCCTTTCCTTCACGGTTCCCGCTCCCCCTCTTCTCTCCACATATCCTCCTCTCTTCTCTCCTTCTAGCCTTTGCCTCCCGCAATACCTGCTCCTCCCTCTACTAACAAGACCACCTCAGCTACTACGAACGTACTCGTCCCTCCCAGGGGAGACCGAGGGAGCTGCCCTGCAGCCATGTCTTCCATTTCGAGTGTTGGGTGGTGTGATTTGGTGCGTATGTCAGAATGGAGAGTTGAGGATCAACTATTATACGTATTGACTATTTATTATAGGCAGTTAATTGGTGTTTGCAAACCGATAACGCTGTAGATGAGAATACCCTCATGGAAACCATACCCACCCGAAACGAAACCGCCGTTATTCTCGACTCGCCCACCTCGACTAAAGAGACTGCTTTCGCTTCCGCGTTGAAGTTTTCCTTTCCTTTCATCCATCTATCCATCCATCCAAGCATAACAAACCTAAATCCGAAAATAAATACAGACCGCACCTCAAAAAGAGAAAAATCTCATATATCCAAATACCAACGACTTTCATTCATTATATATCTGCGACCTGTGTCCGATCCGCAGGCATCATCATCCATCAGACAAAAGGAAGCCACGCGGCCGTATTATAAACTTAACATATACATCCTCCCAATTCAGCCCCCAAGCCCACCCACCAAATCCATCCTGTCCTCATCATGCCATCATAATACTTTTTTGAAATTTTGTTTTCCAAGAAACGCCTCGGGTACCGCCCCTGTTTTCATTCAAGTATACATGCCGAAATGCAGCAGCCGGACAACACAACCCGTAGATCCAAAATTTCATCTCCGGATATGGTTGCCAGTTCCATTGCATGGCCAAACTCCCCCAATCCTTTCCCCTCCCTCACCCCCAATCTCAATCCATCTCTGCCAGACATGCGTAGGATTCCAATCAATTTCATCAATCATCAATGCAACTTCTCTTTCAAATAAACGACCGCAGCATACCCCGCACAACAACTCGTACTCATCCCATGCCCACACCAGGGGCACTTCACGCTCGTACTA
Organism: Ascocoryne sarcoides NRRL 50072; assembly: GCA_000328965.1. NCBI lineage: Eukaryota > Fungi > Ascomycota > Leotiomycetes > Helotiales > Gelatinodiscaceae > Ascocoryne > Ascocoryne sarcoides. The sequence goes on along the minus strand of KB205945.1, from coordinate 1,730,201 downwards.
ATCACCCCACTCACCTTCCTTTCCCGATCCTCCACCAAGCTATCCGGCTTTGCCATGCACTCGTAGATCTTGCTCGGCATATCGTGGAAATATTTGCACGAGCAGCATACCACGAACATCTTGGCGATGGGCTCGGCTCCGTGTTCTACTATGTTGAGGTTGTGTGCTGGAGGAAATTTGGGTGTGTGGCCTCCTGAGCGAGGGAGGTTGAGTCGGGCATTTTGGAGGTATTTAGAAGACAGAGGCGACGTAGGCGAGTTGCCTTCAGATTTAGTGGCCGGGACCAGTGTAGGGCGCACGAGGACTTTCCCTATCCCGGGCTCTGCGGCCATAGTGACATGCTTCTCTTTCTTGTCCTTGCCAACGAGGCCTCTCCCTTTTTCTTGATGGTGTCGGGTGAGAGCTTGGTGTTTGAGCGGGGGGAGAAAAGAGAGGTCTTGCATTTCAGGTGTTGAAATGGATCGGGAGAGACTCGGGCGCCGGTTAAGGTCGGAGTCCTTGGTTACAGCGTCCGACCGGTCGGATTTGGTAACATCGTGTTGAGGCTCCTTGCCTACCGGGGTCATCTCGTTGGTGGGCGTTTTGTCATGGTCTTCGTCCTCTGTCGGTTCAAGTGGTACAACTGTTCTACACCAACTATCACGACCGTTGTCGGCAAAATTCGAAGTAGTAGGGTTGGGCAACAAAGCAAATCCATTTGACACCGTCTTGACAGCATCCTTCGTCTTGAAGGGGCTTGCAGCAGCAAAAAAATCCTTGCGCGAATGTGGTCTCGAGGCTGTTGGTGTTGTGATATCTGAAGACTCATTGCAGGTATCATAGGCATCCTCACTCGAACCTGTCGTGGACCTGGAACGAGAGCCTCTTGGCGGAGCTGAAGAGGAAACCTCAGCACCTCTTTCTGTACCTCGAATAGCTTGACGCCCTGTTCTTCCGGATGGACGCCCCGATGACTTCGGCTGCTCGGAGGACTTTGGAAGCAGAGCTTGATCTTGCATGACAGGAGAAGAGCGAGCGCCAAGCTCTTGCCCCAAGACTCGCTCGGCTTTAGTGAGCTGTGGGGGCTTTGCACCAACGATTCTAGTGGAAACAGCATCTGCGGATCGTGACTGAGAATGGGGGGCACCCGGAGTGGGAGGTCTATCTTTTACCGAGCCTGAGCCCGTCGACTGTTTTGCAAATGCAGCTCTGATACCTTTAAGACCGGAAGATTTGCGCTCATGCGAAGCTTTCAGATCGTGTGGGAGAGACCCCTCGAGTGGCGAGGATCTTGCGCTTGGGGAGTCGAGCGTAATGGGAGAGGCCGTATAAGACTCATCCAAGAAGTTGAGAATTGGCTCGGTGGCCTTAGCATCAGTTAGATCTGCCATTTCTCTGGAAGATGATTTGCGTGTGTCGAGCACTTCGACAGACGACTCATGAGAAGAGTGTTTCGATTTACGGAAAAAGGAATGATGCTTATGACGGGAGTCTGATTTCTTCACTGAAGAACTGACCTCTTGAATCTGCAACTCGTCCTGATATCCATATATAGACCGATCTTCACTTTGCCTCCGCGAATTTCCAACATAACTACCGCCGGGACGACCACGATGCGGTGATGAACTCCGAGAGTGCTGCTCTCCAGGTTGAACGGAAGATGATGTCCGGTTAGGTGAACCCGCGGTGGCCGAGTGCCGACCACTGGTGTTCGAGTCGCCCAGGTTGTCTGGCGAGCTCAAATCTTCTACCGACAGTGGGAAATATCTCTCGAGGCTAGTAGGAGGATAAGAGATTTTATTTCTTTTCCTGGTATCCCTTTCCTCCATCGCCGGTATAGCGTCGTCCCCTAACTTGGAAAGATCGTTGCCGCTAGCAATCTTAGCTGCTTGAGCATAAATCGAGTCCCATTGATGTGGAGTTCGTGCGGTCTCATCGAAGACCGGCGTAGGCGGTTGGTTGGATTCTGCTAAGGAGCTTCCACTGCTCCGGTCGAGCGACTTGGGTGCCGAGTCGTCGCTATGTAAGAGGGCGAGGGCTTCTTCCTTGCTCTCCGTCACTCGCACTCGGATTGACTCCTGCACTGTGGCATCCTCAGCTTGCCTCAGTTTCAGTCCCCCAATAAAGCCCCCGCTGGAGATGCTCGGAGTTTTCGAAAAGGTTTCCCTCGTCGACAAGAGAGGGTCGTCTCCCAAAGGTTCTGGTGTCGGGGCCGGCGTACCATGAGCACTCTTCCACGGCACGGGTATGGCATGCGTGGCCTGCATGAAGTGCTTCAAGCTTATTTCCACGCTGCCCCTCCTCCCCGAATGAGGATCGACGCCCATCTTGAGGTCGGTGACTGGTGGCCTTGACGATGTCTGCATCACGACGGGTTCCGTCATAGACCGTGTCATGGTGGACCGATCTGCCTTGCTGAGTCGTTTGTGAGTTTTCGGCTGGCCCTTGGTCGCTGCCTTCTTGATCCTCTCGGCCTCCTTCGCCGCTTCGCTTTCCGCTTTCTCCTTTTCCTTTCTCTTCTTCTCCTTCTCTCGTCTCTCCTTCTTTCGTTTCTTGCCCGTTAAATCGTCCCACCCCGGTGAATGGCATATCGACGAGGCCGTATCTGACTCCTCCCCTAGCTCCCCTCCCTCCCCCACCAGGACAATCTTCCCGTCGTGTCCTATGGTATATTTCTTCTTGGTGTTATTCTCTTCGTGCTTCGTCGGCGGTATGGATACGGACAACGGGGAAGGGGTCGTCATCGCTCGACCAGTCGACGCCAACGAGGTCGCAGGGCGGTGTTCGAGGTTGGGGGTCGAGCTTGAATCCCGACTCTTGCCTAGACTTGTATTCGGACGGGGTAGCGGAATGGAAGATGTAGACGAGGCGGAGGAAGGGTGCAGTCGATTCAGTAACTGGGGGGGGAGTATCGTATCAGCAAAGAGGATCAAAACGACGTCGCATCTGCAGACGGGGAAATCAGGAGACGCACCTTGTTCTTCCTTTCGATATCCAGCATTTTTTGAAATGTATTCCTCCTGTGGAGGGTTCCCTCGGGGTTGACATGCTTGGTGGTGGCATCCATTTGAGGCATAGCTCGTGGACTTGCGGCTGAGGGATTGCCGAAACTCAGTATTATTGAATATTAGGTTATTAAATGGAGCTATTCCACGCTCCAGCTGGGGGGGGGGGATACGCGCATGCACCCGGACCGACAGTAATGAAATGGGGGGGCAACGAAGGTCCAACTTCAGAGTTTGCGAGGTGTGAAGGTCGGAAGGGTTTGGAGGGTTGGAATGGGCTGGTGGCCACTGTACGGGTGTGAAGGGCCCTTTTTGATCCTGATCTCGTATGGGTATGGTGGTCGGAGCGGGGCGCTCGCAGGAGACTGATGATTCAAAACAAGAAATCCTGCAAAAAATGAAAAGCCGGGATTGTTCGACGATGAAGCAAGAAATGAAATGGGAAACGAGAGGCGGTAGAAGGGGTAGAAGGGGTAGAAGAGGAGGAGGAGGAGAAGGATGAGGAGGGGAGAGGATGGCGGAGACGGGCGACGAGAAGACGGACGAGGAGGTTACATGTGTTTAAAGTAGAGAGAGTCGAGTCGGACGAGGTTCTCAGTCTCTCGTCCTCGTCCTCGTCGACGAGCAAATTGGAGAGAGGGAGGGAAGCAGGGTTTTGGGTGGAGTGAACGCAACAGCGGGGATGGAGGGATGGAGGGATGGAGTGGAGTGGAGTGGGTGGGTGGGTATGGTATGGTACTGTAGATACTTTGTAGATGGCGGGGGCGATCTGGATCCTCCGGTGTTTGACTGGGGGGGTTCGTTGAGGTTGAGGATTGTGAGGGTTGGTGATGCGGTTTGCTGGCTGAGGTTTGATCGCGATGGTCGGGGCCCCTTCGAGAGGGTAGGGGTAAGGAGGGTAAGAGGGGTAAGAAGGGTAAGAAGGGTAAGAAGGGTGAGTAAGAAGAGTAAAAAGGGGAAGAATAAGAGTCGGGATGAGGGGGCATTAGAGAACAAACCAGACAGAGTCGATCCGGGCGCAAATCTCCTCGAATCTACACGTCGCCGTCACCCTCCCCTCCCCGTCAGGCACATGGTGGAGGGGAACCGACCTGGATGAATACGGGCTGCGGGCCCTGGCTGGCGCGGGCTGCGGCCTGCCAAACTCTGGGATGCCCGGAGCCAGCCACGATTGCGGAATTTCCAGCGTGAACCAGCGTGAACCAGCCCGGCACGCCCTCCACCCGAAACTGTATATCGCGAGCGAGGCCGTCCAGTCGATGGCAGCGTGAGACGAAGCGCTGGATCCGAATGCTCCTGGAGGGCGCCCGGAGAGCTGCAAACAGAGACGGCAACAAAGAATCGTGGCGTGGCAAGTCGCTCAGCCAAAACCTATTTTGGGAATGGATGGGAGTTGTAGCTCACCCAGAGACTCACTAGTAAGAGACTCACGAGTAAGAGATTCACCCACCAAGAGACTCACCAAGAGACTCACGAGTAAGAGACTCACCAAGAGACCAACCGAGAGACTACCGCTGACCATCCCGGTGACTGCCCTTGACTGACACGCCCGCGACTCAAGCCGGTAATCAATAATTCCATCGTCCCAACGCCGAAGGGGTTAAGCGCCTCGTGAATCGTCCCAAACGGTCAGAATCAGGCATGGCATCTGGATGCTCCGCAGAAGACACCATCTTCCTGCGCAGAGAGATCTGGCAAACCCCCTTCTCGTCCTCGATACGGTAGCACGTTTCATCTGCAGCTATCGCTCCTTATTCGCTCCTTATTCGCTCCTTATTCGCTCCTCGCTACTCGCTTCTCGCTTCTCACTCCTCACTCCTCACTCCTCACTCCTCACTCCTGTACAACGGTACCTCTCGTGCTACGACTCCGTACTGTGCCGCGACCGTATTCACGGCCGATCTGCTGCTGCTGCTGCTCCTGCTTCTGCTGGGGTCGATCTCACCTCGATGCCCCTCCCTGCTCTCGCAGACATGTACTGGTACACGTTCTCCGTATATCTCCGCCGTATCCTGGCGCATCTTTGGCGTCTCGAGTTGGCAATTGAGACCTCCATCGTCGCTCTTCCGGCGAGGTGGAGTCAGCCCGACCTGGGGTTTCCATGGGAATCGACGATGAATGGCTTTTGCCAGCTACTTCAGTAGAAATCTCCGGAGCTTTGAAGCCGCCAAGGGGGAAATACCCTCGGATGAAGACACGACTTCTTGGAGACGGCGCTTTCGACCATTCAGAATCGATGGGCATGGATTCCACCATTATTCTGGGGGAGTGTCCGCCTTGCAGTTCCCAAATACAGGCACAACCAACCGGGGCGTGCACCTGAGCGAAAGAACTTCAACTCAACAAGCCCATGGCCACGACACTTCGACTTCATGGTTGACGTCGTCTCTATCGGTTGGCTCTTCAAGGTTACTCCCATCCCAAAAAGAAGTACCAGCAAGATCACCACAGGGGTGGGTTAGCCAAGCCAACGTGGAGAGGACGACCCCCCCCTGAAACGCTAACACAAACATAGGGCGGGACATAAATTGTGATCACGGGTTCGAGACGTTTAGTCCAAGTGGATCTTTTGTCGGCAGGTAAGCTAAGCTTCATCGTACGTACCGAGGGGAAGACGGGATGAGTTGGACTGCCTCTGTAGATCCTGCTCAGCGGACTTGACATGGCAATCCCAGTCCTCGCAAATAGCATAGCTGACCGGAGCCTCAGCTCTTGGGATGCACCTGGCGCAAACCCAGAGAGGGGGCATGGCTGAGAAAACCGGACAGCACATCACCACCAGAGGGATCAGTTGGTTCAGTAACCAAGTATATTCTAATGCGTCTGCACCTAACTGGCGTGGTTGAGGTTGCATTTCCAATACTGAGATTTTGACGACCGAGTCACACCATTCCATTTCACATCACAACAAAATGAACGCATCAGCTGAAAGCTTAAAATGCATCTTGACTCGGCTTGCCAATCGTCCTTCGTACCGTCGAGCAATCATTTTCCGTCTGTTAAGCCTCATCATTACATCATGTACCGTACACACTTCGCCATCAGGTTACTCGGATCTCGTTCGGTTACATGACACAAGACAAACCGTTTCCAACGGACTTGCACCAGGCGCCGGGCCTCCCGAGCGTTTCACGTTCCGGGCAGCCATGTTGTGTTCTCATCGGGATTTAGAAGTTATTAATGGAATGGAATCCTGTCATTTTATTTATTACGAGTCCTCTGGGGATGGAAAGAGGAAATTTCCTGCTGAGGGATGTCTTTACTCCAAGCAGGTTGACAATCCCTAGTCCAAAGATAGATTTTGCTTTTTGCTTAACACACGGTTCATTGTTGTTGTCTCATATGTCCTTAATATAACTCGCTCTTGAGAAAATTTTCGCAAAAGCTTTTGCTGCCAAGTCTAGAAAACGCATTGTGTGGATCTCGAGGCGGCGTATTAACTGGCTTGATATTCCAAACCGCCCCTCTCTCCCCCTCTCCGAGCCCTCTCCGAGGCGGGCGGTGATCATCTTTTGACCTCTCTTTTATCATCCTCTATTGCCTCACTATTGTCAAATTCATTCCTTATCCGCTTCGCACAATCACGCCGGTATCCCTCTCGCTTTCAACCAATTTCACCAAAGTGCTACTCATCCTCTTGATACTCAGGCAATCCCTTTTACTTTTCAAGTCAAACTCTCTCACTTCTTGTCCCTTGTCCATATGTCCAGACATGCATTTGATACTTATTATTCAACCCAACGAACTCTTTTCTAGAACTTCTTGCCCCTTCTCTCGCGCGCAAATTCAACTTCGTCTTATTCGACCCCACTATACCCCCCCTCCTTGCTTCACATCTTACTTTCGATGTACTATACCTCCAGCACACCTCACTATGCATCTCATCTTGTCAAGCAATCCCAGACCGATCTCATCTCAGGTACCATTTCCGATATCCGGTTTCCCACTTCCAAACCAAATTTCTACGATTCGTACCTAGCTTCTCTTGCCTCTTCTCGCACAAACCTCCTCTATCTGACATCATCATATCCAGCCCACTATGGCCCTCTTCTTCCCCTATATCTTACATCTACATCTACACACTGTGCACAGGTACAGTCGCCGATGTACACTTGCTGCATCATACAGCTCATCTCATCTTGTCGAGAATTTTCAGATCAATCTATCTTATTTTAGGTATACCTCCGCTTCTTTGTTTTATGCCATCCATTTATCCATGTTGATCATCAAAACCATTACTGTACTCTATATATATCGGGTATTTTCCCGATCACATCATCTTCCGGCCTATATATCTCCAAAAAGAATGTCTCCCATTCCCAGCCATTACGGTAAAAACTCGGAAGGAAAAGATGATGCGCCCAGGATGAATACGAAGTCAAAACAGTAAGATTGCAAGGCCGGGTATTCCGGCGAGCTCTGGGTGTAGTGTGCTATGTACTTTATTAGTATGGACACGTGATATGACTATAGCACGTGTACATTCATGTACATACGTAGAAATTCAGAGTCAAAGTAGAGTAAGATAGACTGGTAGATTTGCTCCGCTGTTACCTTCTAGGCATAGCAAACTCCACAAAATTAAAATTTTGAGATGGCGTTCTTTCACTTATTCCCAATCACATGACTTGATAACTCAAATCCCTGGGACGAAACTGCCTAGGCAGCGTAGCTCGAGTAAGTATGTGCCATGGGAGTTGATCGCTAAACTTTCTTTCCTCGCGTTAAGCGCTCTACAGCCCCTCGATATCATCAGCAATCAGAAAACCAAGTGCCAATTATCACTCGAGCAAAGAGGAGAGGATGCGTTTCGTGAGAAGAGAGCTGCACTCAAGGTACCACCTATCTTGACCTGTACTATCAGTAACGACAACTACCAGAGTAAGTGTTGTGTTGTTATTACTTATCGAAAACTTACACAGGTGGCTCCAATATATGCAACTCGACGGCGCCTTTCTTTGGGGAGATAGATAGATAGATAGATTGGACCTGGGGATACCGGACGAGGTAAGCAGTCATAGTTGCCATGGCTGAGATTATAAGACGATAGTGGAGTAGGAATCAAGATAAGCTAGCTGGTAGGATATCTAGACTTTGGAGATCTGAAAGGAGAATCTCATCCGGACTGAGGATGCATGGGTTATTGTCTTGTTGGTTGGGGTTGTGGTGGCTGGGCTGGCTGGCTGGTGGTGGCTCTGGTATGGTGTAGGTAGTAAGAGTTAACTGTTGGGTTTGCTTTTGTCATTACTGCTTGGAGAGGGAGGGAAGAAGGGGGCAATTGAGAAGTTCTCTTTTATGCCCTTGTACACTTGATAATGTAGACTCTGGATCTCTTTTAGAAGGCATGTTTCCAAGGTGGTAATCATGGAGTTATAAATGAGGGAGACTGGTGTGGGAGGACGATTAGAAATCGGTCGGTGGGATTTGATTTGATGGGATATGTGAGGTGCACTTAATAATGTGCTCTGTATTTAATTAGCACTCCCTCATAAATGCACGTTGGTTTGTAGATTTCATAAGGGAGTTGTCCTGGTGCTTGCTCTGCCAAGTAGAAATCCCTATTCCTTCCCCCCGGCCACCCCAAATCCACGTCAAGACTCCTACCAACCGTGCACAAGAGCTAACAACGCGATCTAGTAAAGAGAACTCCCTACTTCGTTACAGGCAGATCAAATCTTAAATCCCTACATATAAAGAAAGAATTTACTAAACCCAGATTAGATCCAGAACAAGTTCCGTCTTGTATTGTCTCTAGATCTAGAATCCGTAGCGGGATAGCGTACGCCGGAGAGCGAATTACGTACGGCGTACGTACAGAGAGGAGTGGTGGAAAGTCGAAAGAAGAATTACCGGAAACGGAAACGGGGAATCCCTCCGCATCGCGACTTAAAAATGGGGGAGTTTTCCGCGGAGAAGATCTCTCCCGGATCGATCTGTGAACTTTACTTCCTTGGCATCTATCTCTCGCTCTTGGCCGCCCTGGCTTGGCTCCAAAGCTCCACCCCTCGCCAAAAAGCCCCAAAAAAAAGCAAGCATCGATTTTGAGTTTCCGCGTAAAAGCCATCGAGGAGCTAGACTGCCCTAGTAGGTAAGGCCCGCTCGCTCCGTCGTCTGAAACCGATATTTTGACCTCCGGCACGCTGGGGAGGAGACAACTTTTCGGTTTCGGATCTCCTCTTGCTGGTTAGTATCTCGGCGATGGGCTCCTCATTTTTTCTCGCTCCGGAAGTTTATTCGTTTTTTGAATTGGTGCTGGCTGGCTGGGGCTGGGGAGTGTCGTCATGGTTCGGGAGGAGACTTTGGTGCTGAGGAGAGGATTAGCATAGGGGTATATATATTTTCCCTAGATAGCGACTAGGACGCGTGGCATTTATTGATTTGGCTTCAAGGGACTCGGGAGGCAGTTGGATCTCGTTGCGGTGTGGAAGAGGGACATACATAAAGTTACATGTCGGATAAGTGTCTACCCAGGTGGCTCACCGAGGCCCTACCATTGTGCATAGCTATCGGTCCGTACTTCTTTCGTTTCTGGTCGATCGACATAACGCGAGAGGATTTGGAATTCATTATTCCCAAGTGCATGACTGTCGTACGGCATTGAGAATTGAAGCGTAAGAGTATCGAATTTGCGGAAGATAGGCCGTGAATATTTCCCTATTATTACGGAGGATGACATTTCGTGCTACTCTGGATATGCGGGTTTCCCGTCTATGCTGAAGCGTTTAAACGATAACAATGCCGTTAAGCAAGATTTTTGGCCTTGGCTAGTGTATTGGGGGAGGAAGAAAAGGAATAATGCATTTCATCTTTTCATGTCTTCTGCTAGTATTAAATTGACCTGAAGAAAGAGTGGCCCTTGAAGCGACGAAGTTATGACACGCGTTTACTTACGAGGCTAAACCCTTTGACTGAGCCTGCCAAAAATCGCATTTGAAAAAAGAAGTCTTGAAAAGCTTCGCATAGCCATTCATTAATGACACCAGCTTGTCCTCGCCAGCTTGCCCTCTTTGACTTATTCACCCACTAACTTAATTGCACCAACAGTGCTCTTGATCAACTCCATATCAGAACCAACTCGCTACCTCCCCAAAATGTGATATGCAGTCTCTTAAGTTCTATGCAGCAACATAGAGAACAAGCTGCCACTTCTCCGCTTTTCGCGTTGCCCAATTGCTCGTGGTGGATGAATAATCGGTGGTCGTAAAACGATGGATACCTTAAAGAAAGATCACAAGGGGCACGGCAAAGACTAGTATTTCAATTGGAGCTGCTTACTACGAGTTAGAGACATACATGAGATAGAGTTAGGTTGAGATGGCAAGAGACTGGAATGCTGCTGTGGAAGAGAGTAGATGATATCGAGAACGGAGGGTTGTCGTATATTGTAAGAAAACAACAACACAGGAAGAAAAGGGAAAATAGAACTGGGCTAGCTAGAAAGAGTTACAAGTGTTTAAAAATGAAGATATGATACTTAGCAAGGCTAATTAATCCCTTCTTCCCATAAATTCAAATTCGTTGGCTTTTGAAGAAGAAATTACTTTATAACATACAGAGCAAAATGCATAGCAATAAATTTGGAGAAGTATAAATTTGAAGCTGCAGACCTTGATTCCCGTATTAATTTTGTGCCCCTATCTCTGATGAATCTTACAAGTAAGAAAAATTTATACTGAACTCTGTATAGACTGTAGAGTCTATGTTGTTACTCTCATACGCCGACTCCACCATCCTATTTTCACAGCTTCCTACAGCAATTTTCTTAGACACCAGCTTTCTCAGGTGTATCGGCCTTCTCAGATATAGCAGTCTTCTCAGAGACAGCAGCCTTCTCAGAAGCAACAGCTTTCTCAGGGGCAACAGTCATCTCGGGAACAACCGCTTCCTCAGGCTCAACTGCCTTTTCAGTTACAGCAACATTCTCAGTTACAGCAACCTTTCCAGCTATAACAGCCTTTTCGGGTGTAGCAGCCTTCTCGGGTTCAACCCCCAAATTCCAATTAATCTCCGCCCCCTCTCCATACTGCTTAACTAACCACTCATTCGTTTTCTTGAAATGCCCACAATCAAACCATCCCCGACTGGCGCTCAGCGGGCTCGGATGCACAGCCTGCAACACCAAATGCCTCTTTCGATCCACCTTCATGACTCTCTTCCCCGCAGGGTTCCCCCACGCCAAAAACACCACTCCCCGCGTCCTCTTTGCTGCCACAATATCAATCACCTTCTGCGTGAACTTCTCCCAGCCTCTATTCGAATGTGAATTTGCTTCGTGAGCTCGAACTGTGAGACAAGTGTTCAGGAGCAGGACGCCACGGTCTGCCCAGGGGGTGAGGAGACCGCCATTCTTTGGGGGTGCGGTGAAGCTTGGATAGTCACGCTTGAGGGCAATGTAGATGTTTTTGAGGGAAGGCGGTGCGGGTGTAGGTGGGCGGACAGAGAAAGAGAGGCCATGAGCTTGGTTGAAGCCGTGATAGGGGTCTTGACCAACGATGACGGCTTTGACGGTGTTGAGTGGGGTGTGGCGAGACCTAAATACGTCCTTTATGTTAACTAGCTAATCTTAGATGCTGAGGGGGGGTGGTGGTGAATAAGGGACATGAAGAAGGTTCGGGCGGGAGAACAAACCAAGAATACACATCCTCCATTGGCGGAAATATCTTCTTCCCCGTATCCAATTCCTTCTTGAGAAACCTCTTCAGGTTCAAGAATGAATCGCTGGTAATCTCATCTTTCAATTCCTTCAACCATGTCTCGTGCAGGGTATCTATCTCCAATTTTAAGAGTTCTTTCTGCTCACTCGTCAACTTCTTCAACCATGCCTCCTTATTGAAAACAAGGGTGGGAAAAGAATTGTTAGCTTCTCCAGAGGTGCCATTTCCTTTGGCGGAGGAAGAAGCGGTCTTTGGAGGCCCGAAGAAGGAGGTGATGGATCCATTCGCTTTGGGTTTTTTGGAGTCTCCGGTGGGAGTATTGGTGGCTTTGCGTTTGAGAGACATTACAAAGTTTCGTCTTGGAAAGCGTAAAAGAAGTAGCAGAGACAGATTGATTGAGAGAGGAGTTGTAGATTTAAAGGGGAAGTAATGGACGGGGCGGTGGAGGCTGGCGTTGGTGTTGCAAAAGCAAGCATGGTGAGATTCCGTCGCGCTTGACCTTGACCGCGCCCGCGTCGTGGAAGTGGTTGCAGGGGTAGCGCGAAGTCAGAAGGTCCGAGTTGAATAATACGGGTGAATAGTACATACGTTTCGTACCGAGAGGTAAGCTACAGGTACCTGAACTAATTTATCGGTGAATATCTAAGAGAGAAGACCTATTGAGTAATAAATAGGCTTTCTATATATGGCAACTGGCAGCATATTTCCTGAGTATTTACACGAAGATCGGCATTGGAAAGCAACAGCACATGTTTTGAAGCAATTGGATATGAGTGAAGCCAGTGTGAAATGAGGGGATCAAGTTGTTTTTCATAACGTTTTGTATCCTATCTTACATCACCTATAAACGCTCAGTTGGTGAAAATCCATGCAGGTAAGTGTTCCAACTTCTGCCCAAAACGCCGATTTTATGCTGAGGAAAGACGAGCGACACTTATACAGATGTTCTCTTTCGTTCGACCCGCTCATTAAGACTTCTGAATGCTCTCTTCCCTACTTCATAGCAACTGATCATGATTGCACAAGATGGAGCCACTTTGAGGGTTCGGGGTATCCATCCTCTCCATAATCCACCCATTCCTTCCTCCTTGACGATATGCCATAAGAATCTGGGCATCGATCGTTCCTCGGGGGCCAAGACCTTTTCAGAACAAGCAACCTGGCCTCCGGGATTAACATAGACCTGCCGCCTCGTCTTTCCAACATCAAATGGCATAGTCAATATGGAAGCAAACGTCCCAGAGGCTCCTCCAGCAACGAAAGCATCTGCAAATGTCGCTCCATGGTTTTCCCGACTTTGGGATCGCCTTCTAGCCCGGGCCCTTGATTCTCCCGGGTGGATATCAAGTGACCTACCTCTTTCACGAGCGGTAGTCAGAAGGCCCCGGAAAGTTTCATAACCAAGCCAATATATCCCCGAGAATGGAACATCTCGCCATAAAGTGAGGGTCAGTCCGCGCCATAGGGATCGGTACCCATGAGTGGAAACCATATCTTGAACGCCCTTGATAGTTTCTGCAAAATGGCCCCCTTCAGATCGACTTGCTTGCATTCTAGTCCGAAACATCTCGATTGGGCTCACAACGGTTGCAGCAATGATCCTGGCCGAAGCCCCTGCTACTAAGGGCGAATAACTGTCTGATAGAAGGCGATTGATAGGGCTCTTCTTGTTGAATCGGAGCCAGTCATAACCCGTGAAATATATAATGTTCGACGGTACCGTCATAACCAGCGTTGGGGATAACCCTCTCCATAGAGAAGTAATTCCTTCATTACGAGCAATTTTCCGTAGACCATCGAAAGTTGTGTTGAAGGTTCGCCTTTCGGTTTCCTCAATTGCACATTCTGCCCCACCGATTGATTGGCTCAGTGTGCCTATCCTCGGAGCAGCCATACAATACTCCACGTTATTATTGGCAAAGAAGACTTCTCGGCAGCATGCAGTAATTCCGAGATTCGGTGGAAGTGTACTGAAGGACCCAGGTGAAGTCGCTGCCAGCTTTTGGATAGCTATTAGGGAGGATTGTGTGGGCTGTGACTGCAGACGAACTCGGACCACATCGAGAGGGGTTACTGATCAAAATCGTTAATATATACGTTCCAATATTCAAATGTAGCGACGTACCTAGAAGTGAGGTGAACAAGCTTCCCGATACCGCCGAGAGCATCTTCTGCTCTGCAGTAATGTCTACCTCGATATCCTCAATATCGCCCGTCATAACTATGGTCGATGAGACACGGGGCATTGAATTATCTCCATGAATTCGATCATGCCCGCGGTCTTCAAAACCCTCGTTGCTCTTGAAAGTGGTGGCGGGTTCGTTTTCCGTTTGAGAATAACGGCCCCATTGACCGGACATCAGCGTTGGATTGCTTAACTATGAGACTGTTGACGCTTCCCGTTACCTTGAGAAAGGAGCGAAGATTCAGTCTTTATTATCGACTTGAAACTCGAACGGGGTTGGATATTGACTTCAATGATGTCGTGAAATATTTTGACGATCGAGTTCCTCCTCGGAGCTAAGAAATCGCAGTATTCCCTAAAAGGCTTAGATTCACGGCCCCCGCACGTAAACAGATCCGTGCCGGCGATAAGACACACCGATGACTGCTCTCCGATGACGGTGTGGGTGTCGAGGCGTTTTATTTGATAACGACCTAGCGATCCCAGAACATCCACTCACTTTCCCAGTGGATCAACTTCCTTTCCTATAATGCTCCAAATTCCCTTTGGTCTTCATCGCTTCTTCTTCTTACCTAGACTGTATCATATCGTTCAAAATGGAAGAAAGCAATCCTGAATTAGAATCGTTTCGCCAGCAATGGCGCGCAGAAGTTTCCGCCAGGTCTCAGGGTGATGGCAACAAGAGTTCAAAGTCATCGAATGCAGGCCCATCAAAAATATTCCACAGGCCGCCTCCTATTACAAGTTCGGCCTCGGAACGGAAAGGCGAAGATGAAGAGTATGCCGGCCCTCGAAATGCATTCAAATTGGGCGGATCGATTCGCGTGGAGGGTGAGGAGGCACAAAGTTTGAAATCTAGCAACACAGAGCCTCAGACTGCGTTGGAGCATTATGAAAGGGCGGTAGAGAGGGAAACACAAGGCAGGCTTGGTGATAGTCTGAATTTCTACCGCAAAGCCCTTCGTGTAAGTCACAGAGCAATGCTGCGAGACACGTCTAACAAGTTGTCAGATGGACCCCTTGGTCGATCAAAAGTACAAAGACAAGCACTTTCCGCCGTCTTATTTTTCTTCAAAACCGCAGAACCCAAACCCAGCAAAGGCCATTGTCGATATGCCAAATACTGCACACCACTCCCTAGAAACGCACCCACAACCTATAAAAGAGCTCATTGCAGGATTTGCTGACCTTGCCATGCAACCTGCTCCACCGGAGATCGAAGGAACCCTAGCTCCCCCGTGTCCTCTAGCTGAACTACCCGACGAAATTACCATTCAAATCTTCAAAGAAGTAGCTATCCTCGATGTGGCCTCGTTTGTACGACTAGCCCAAGTATGTAAGCGGTTGTGCTACATTGTAGCTACGGAAGAGCAGATATGGCGACGAATCTGTCTTGGTTCTGAAGTTGGCTATGAGGCTATGCATTATCAGTGGCAGCAAGAAGTTCTTGGAGGCCCACTGCAAGAAGAAATTCCAGACCTCGACTCCAACTCGAACGAGGAAGATTCGCCTCTAGCTAAGCTTGTGCATCCTCTCACCCAAAATGCGATTACAGAAGCATTATATCATACTATTTATTCTTCGTCATGGCAACTAATGTTTCGTCTCCGCCCTCGAATTCGATTCAATGGGTGCTACATTAGCACTGTCAACTACTTGAGAGCTGGTCAAGCTTCCCAGGGTAGCTGGCAAAACCCGACGCATATTGTAACCTACTACCGGTATCTTCGATTTTTCCGAGATGGTACTGTCATCAGTCTTCTCACTACCACAGAGCCAGCAGATGTTGTCCATTATCTCACAAAAGATCTCCAAGAAATACATCGCGAAGGAAGAGCTACTCACCTGCCCTCTATTGTGATGCAAAATGCGCTTCGGGGGCGATGGCGATTATCGACTATTGGAGATAATCCAGCAGCTGACCTTAAAGATGCAGAGGGCGACGTCTTCGTAGAAACAGAAGGGGTAAGTTCGAGATACATGTACCGTATGAACCTTTCCTTGCGGAGTAGTGGTAAGGTCAAGAACAACAAACTTGTTTGGAAAGGTTTCTGGAACTACAATCTCTTGACTGACGACTCTGGCGAGTTTACACTAAAAAACGACAAAGCATTCTTTTGGAGTCGGGTCAGAAGCTATGGAGACGGAGCTTAGACTCAACCCGCTGATGGCTACCAATGACAATAATGGTTTGAGACAAACCTATCTCGTACTCTCGTTGCCAAAAATTCGATTCAGGGAGCATTGCGCTAAAGTAAGTCCCAATCCTGTGCTATGCAAAATTTGATTTTACATTTTTGAACCGGCTGCTATCAACTCCCTCCACCAGTGGGTGACACAATAAAGTCCCCAACTAGGAAATTGAACTGGTGATAAATTCACAACCACAACACTAATTCCAAAGGTAAATGCACAGAATTGATTGCGAAGAACCCGCCTTCAAAATCGGTGTACAAACCTTTCCAGACTCTCCATTCGTTAAGGAGTTGTGGGTGTCTTCTTTTTGAAAATGGAGACCGAATTGTGTCACCCCCTAGTGCTCCCAAAATGCAAGCAATTGAATAAGCGATTTAAGAATCATGCGGCTTTGGTTTTTACAGTATATTCTTACTACTTAAAGCTAACGAATGCGGATCTGGAAAGTCGACTTTAAAGTCAGCTGCTGGTCCGGTGTAAAGTGGAAGTAGCCGCCCAAGTAATGAGAGATAAGTGTGGCTATGGCGCAACTGATAGATATTAACAACCAAATTTGAATCTGATAACTCGTACATAGGTCCGGATAACTTAAGCACCTTTGTCTTAGCTACATACCCCGGTGTTGGCATAAAACTATCAAATAGGAAACACTTGAGAAAATAGTGTTTCCTAACCCTAGCTAGGAGGTCTGTAGTTCGACTATTCTCGTCGCGTATTTCTTTCCGTCTACATCTCTAGTACATCGTATTCTTGACTATCTTTTGATTTAAATAGTGTCTTTTTAGACCTCTCCCACCAAGAATTTCTTCGCCGTTCTTAATTAACACACTCTCTGTGCTTCCTATCCAGTGTATATTAGACTTTTTTTCTGCAAATTCTCAAATACTGTTACACCGCGAGCGCAGTAGGCACTTTGATTTCAGACACTGTCCATCCGAATATAAAATAGTATTGTTGGCTCACTAAGCATAAAGGAAAGGGGAATTAATGTCCACCTGCAGGCGAGCGAGGCATTGTATCTGACATAGTGGGGAGCATACAGTTAGTGGGGTGAGTTAGGAGGTTCCAGGTGGGGATGTGGTTTGTTGTGAAGGAGATACTATTGAATAAATTCGACAATGGGGAAGTCGACGTTAATGATGTAGTTGATATCTTTAAGTTTAAAGACTAAGGAAGGGAAACGGTAGAGAATGAATGTGTGGGAATAGGAAGACCGGAATGTGAACGAGTTTGGGCTGGAGAAGCTCTGTTCATTCAGAAGTGGATGACAAGGTAGTTTCTTTTTAGTAGACCTAGTAACTTATAATTTACTGCTCAATGGCGGTCCGTAATTGAAGGTTTGGAAAAAGGGCATTGATAAATTCAGAAGAATTGTGGAAGTGAGAAAATGGTAGAGTTTCAGATGCCAGGCTACCCAAGCTAACATACAAATTCTTCATCCTAGTAGAGTAAACCCTTGGAATGTGTATATGTGGCCAACAACTTCGTAGATCTTTCTAAATTGTCAATCATTTCTCTAGCGAAAGTGTTGTAGCAGCTTTTGACTTGATCTCCTCTTAATGTTAGAATCTAGAATTTATTGCACATCTAAAAGTATGAACATGTCCTTGATTTCAGCGCTTGTGCGCTTTTGAGCCCTTATTGGAGATATTAAGTATAAGTGGAGGCTAGTAGGAAATATCGATCCTTTCAAGACCTAACTTAATCACGATGTAGGTTTTTTAAGAAAAGGGGGCTTTACCGAGCTTGCCCCATCTCCGCTCCGCTCCTCCCAATTTGCTGTTTGGGCTACTCCTCTCTCCGCTCGGACCTCTCCGCCAGCGCGCCGAGCGGGCTGGCTTGGAAATGTTTTTCACGTGGCGATACCATAAACCTTTACCTTTTCAATTACTCCCTCTTCCATCTATGTTTACCATTTAGAAGTTGTTCTTCATATTCAGCATCGGAACTTTAGTGGAAAAGACAAGACACGTGGGAAAATTTGTCCCGCCAAGCTAGGGTTTTCCATTGCAGAAAATTTACCTTTGGTCATCACCACGTCGATGAGCATCTTCCAATTGTACAATTCCGATGGCAGGAAAAGCTGAAGACCGCGAATGGAGCGAAAATGTCTCATTGTTGTGCAAAACTGTACTGGAAATTCCACCAAGCTGCCTGGAATTCGTGCCCGAGCCAAAATCGTCGGGGATTCCATCGCATATGACGATGTTTTATCATGAATACTTTGTTGTTGGCACTTACAACTTAGAGACCGAAGAGAATACCGAGACCGAAGAGAGTACTGTTTCGAAACCGCAATCTAAAACCGGGAGTTTACTTCTGTTTAGGTATTGTGATGAAACCTTGTAAGTTAGCCGAATTTAAATAACATTTCTACATGTACCTCTGTGGTACTGCCATCCGTTTAGTGACTGGATGATCGCTAAGACATTTTAGAAACCTCATCCACACTATTCCGTATCCCTCCGCTGTGTTTGATCTACACTTTATCCCCGGCACCCAGATCTTCGCCATCGTCTCGAGCACAGGGACGCTCGCAGTTTTCCAGTTGACCGAGAAGGGGTCTACAAACGTCCCAAATATCGAGACTATAGCCACGCACGAAGTATTCAAAGGCGATGTGGCACCAACCTACTTCACCTGGGCTCCAGGCTCGGAACATCTCATGGCCGTCGCCACATCCGACGGCGGCATCTACTTGGTGCACCTTAGCCCGGACTACCAGTGCTTCGAAATTCTGAATAATGCAAAGCCGGTAACCAGACATTCGGAGTATGCATGGTGTTGTACTTTCGCTCCCGAGTCCAGATACATCTATTCTGGGGGCGACGACAGTAAATTACGCATCGAAAGAGTTGGAATATCCCTAGCTGGACTTAAACCAGAGCAGGAGCTTGAGCAATCAGGTCTCTGGTCGAAGGGTATACCTGGGCATGATGCAGGCGTGACATTCATTTTACCCCTACAAATCGAGAGGATAGACGGAGAACCAGAGCTACTGCTTACTGGGTCTTACGATGACCACATTCGCATCATCTCTATCCCGGAATATCCTGCTCGACCGAAGGTCCTTTCCGATCTTTACCTCGGCGGTGGCGTATGGCGTCTAAAGATTATAGACTCAAGCCCGGCTTCTCCAAGCTTTAAGACCGATGAAGTTATTCGTTTCACGGTATTAGCTTCTTGTATGCACGTCGGATGCAGAATTTTGTCCATTTGCGGGAACAAGGCCAATGCTGAAGGTACCCCGGAGTGGAAATGGGAGATCACTGTGCTGGCAGATATGAAATTACACAAGAGCATGAACTATGCTTCAGACGTCCAGTTGCTGGATATCGGAGAGCGAGAGCGGGCGGAGAAGAGGAAACGGATATGTGTCAGCTCCAGCTTTTATGATAGGCTTCTTTGCGTATGGAGTTGGGATCCTGAGAAGTGAGATTGAGATCACTTGCTATTCTCAAATGGCTACTTGAAATACCCCAAGGAAATGATTTACTATATAGTAGTGGCGAACAAGCTTCCCGTTCTCAAAATGGTGTCTTATCTGAGTGGCTATCCCCACCCGAGCACAGAGTTCCTTAGTGAGAGGCTGAAGGGAACCACTCCAACAGTCGAAGAATGTCTCTTTGGACAAGATGAAGGCGAGCTGGAGCTCTAATATCTATTGCAGCGTTTCGAGTTCAAATCGTGTTGAATGGCCTCTTAACAGCATCTTCTTGGTTCTAATGACCTAATACCAGAAGTGGGAAATTGACCCGCTTACACTAACCCAATTCTTACATCCCCTTCATAGCTACCACATGTCATGACTTCGCAACCCGAACAAAAACCCCTCTCATGCTAAAGTCCCTGTCATCTCATATTTAGCATTCATTCTATTTCGATCTAGTCCTTCTTACTCTTCTCCCCCCTTTTTTTAAGCGAAAAGATGGCGTCGTTTACAAAGCAGGAAAAGATCATTACTCCCTCCCTCCCTCCACAAAACAAAACAAAACAAAATACAACCCAAACAAACAAACAAGAGTTCACGAGCGCCGAGGGACGGAAACCGAATAATCAATTCTCACTAATGTCTTTGAATCGGGGTTTAAGGTCTCAGGAATGAGGCTTCTCTTTCCCAGGCATCCTTTGCGCCACGAGCATTTTCTTGCATACGCAAACTTCGAATTCAACAAGAAGCAGGTCAACATAGGGTTGAGTTTCAATCAGACAAATCAGTTCATACATTAGGACAGGCACCCTAAAAGCAACGTTTCCTACATACTTCATCCTATCACGCTATCTCATGAGATTTTCCCTCAACCCACTAGTCCTCAGACTCTGTACCTTGCCTCCAAAAGGTAGGTCCATGACATGTTTATGCGCATCCCTAACCCCATTTCCATTTCCATTTCCATTTCCATTTCCATTCCTAGTTCCATCCGTTTTCCCTTTAATCTCCACCGCACTCTCCAAAGCTCTTCTGGCTAGATCTCCCTGTCCCGCATTGACACTACTAGACGTGCTCCCCCTACGACTTTCAATGCCAAGTTCCATACCACGTCCCGTCAACAAGCCTCTGATGCCCCCCCTCTTCCGCGCTGGGAGCTCGCTATTTCCTGCGCTACACACGTAGAGCAAATACTTCAGATTCGGCAACGTTTGTCTGATATCCATCACCTTCAAGCCTTGGCTTTCCGCCAGACACTCAATGTCTTTATTAAGTAAAAATACACCATAGTCAAAACGAAAACGGGCAGTGCCTTTCATGTACAAAGGAAACACACGTTGATTATCTGCAAGGATGGAGATGTTGTCTTGAATCACGGAGCGGGAGTTGTAAGGAGATATCGGATATGGAAGTGAAATAGATAGGTAATACTGCAGCATATCGACTATCCGAGCAACGTACCCAAGTGCTGCAGATACTACTTCTTCATCTACATCATCAAAGTTGGAGTTCGGGAGAGCAAGTCCGCAGATGGTGAATAATAGCGGATGGGTCGTTGGCTCGATGGGAAATATCTCAAGGAGTTCTTCACATATTCGTCGTCGCTGGCCATGTATTTCAGAAGTTGTATTAGTCAGAAGTGTTCGACAACTAGACAACTTTTCCTGGGCGTCGTTGATATCCTCTAGTGCCCGGGCTTGCATGTCTTTCCCTGCTTGTATGGCTTTATTGCGTGCCAATATCGATGCTTTGAGTTCCGCTCGCCGTCGAATTGAGGATTTCAGAAGCTTGCGCTCCGAACTAACGTATCGAGAAGCAAGAGAAGCGCCCTCTTTTGCCTGAAGAGATTCATCCACAGCTGTCGAGCTTAGAATTGCATTTATTTGTGCTGCTAACTCTTCCCTTGTGGCCAATGCATCCTGTATCGAGTCGTCAAGATTCGAAAGGCGCATCAAAGCATTGTATGAGGAGGTTGGCAAGGACGGAGCATCCTTCGGTCTGGGAGGCTTTGAAGCGAGGTCGATTGTATAAATGCCATCGATAAGATGGAAAAGAATGCAATTTGGTGGGAAGGAATGGTCCTCTAGAGCTCCAATGAACTGGAGCGACTGAAGATTAACCTCCTCTTCAATGAGGGGCACAAAATCGTGTCTCTTCACCCATACCCTAACAGTCAAAGTATCTCGACGTGTAATCGTAGGACCGAATCCGGAAAGATCAAAAAATCGAAATGTAGGATTCATCGCCTTTTCTACCACCTCGCTGATGTATATGGGATCATTCTGTCCTTCGCAGTGTAATGTAAAGAACGTATCTGCCATCCTGCTATCGATCACGTCTTCGAGTTTCTTCTGGCGGAAATCCGGAGTCGTTCCAGCCCAGTTCGCACTCGCCCGACGAAGGTTGGGCGCTCGAAGAGCCCCCGAAGAATGCGCATGATGAAGTTGTGGCTCTCGTAGAGCTTCGAGCTTTTGGGGAGTCTTATTGAGACCACCATCATCGATTGTTCGCCCGCGTGGCCGTAACAGCGTCAAGTTCCGTATATATATGCCCTGCAGATGTCGTATCTTCCTATTCTGCGAGAGGAGCAACGGCCGCGATGGCTCGACGGCCATCTCGATGATAGGAGGAGCCTAAGGAAGTGAAGTACGAGCGAGTGGTTGTTTGCTTCAAAAAGGTTTAGGTGAATGTCGGAGTAATTAGACCAAAACACCGGTTTTCAGCCTCGCCAGCAAGGCTGCTGTTCTTGATTGAGAGTTTTGATTTTGCGACTCCCTTTTCGTTTCCTCGTCGATTTTGGAGATGTACAGAGAGAGCAGAGTTCCCAACTTCCCAGAACTAGGGGGGCGATGATAGAATTAGAGGTTAGAGGTATGGCACAAGGACTATTCAGCGACAAATACGAGTAGCTTCGGAAATTTGTAAAAGGTTATCTAATTTAGAACCGGCGCCTGTTGCAGTGCTCACTGTCTATTTTGACACTTCAATGATGTGACTTTTCGTCTTCCAGAAACGAAGCAGACCCACAGATGTTCGAGGGAGCACTGCATATCGCCGACTTAACGTGGAATGGTTACTCATTACATGGAACCGGTAGCACCAACGGAATTTACCCAAGCCTATTCCTATTATCTGGAAGCTGATGTCCGATCGTTTTCTCGGGTTTGCGCAATGCTCCCGAGATCTACCACGCCCTCTTCTTACAAGTATATCCCTCATATAGCTATCTCCCCAACCCCTCAATGTCGACAGTTGGCTGTGCAACGTCGGCGAGGAGCTGCGGAGCTGATCCTCCATGTGTAGGTTAGATATGAGTTGATTCATAGAGATGGTAGAGCATGTACCACTGTTGATCAGTGCTTTGGAAAACCCAACGAAAATGTAGGGGCAGGGAGAATTAGGTAAATGGTGTGCAGCGTTCTTTTTAGTGAAAGCTTGAGAACTACTCCGAAGAAATATGAAATGACATCTATAAGAACGCAAAGATACGGCAGGGGAGAAGAAATATGAGGGAAGTAGATGGCAAGATAGTTGTCCAAATAAAGCTCCGCAGATCGATTTGTTGAGGCCATATCTAAGTACGTCGGCCGGTATAGAAGTCGCACAAAAGCAGCCTTTGCAAGTAGCGTCTGCAGTGTATCGAGATGGCATTTGCTGAAGGAACGCAAGCTTCATCACGGCCATCCTCAACTAATGATTTATCCATCCTGATGTAAGATTGCATTTTGAGAGGTATCCAACCCGCTGTCCATGAACAACGTATCCTCTTTCCGAAAATGCCGAAAATGCAGCGACGAACTCTATGTTGAACAACGCCCCCAACACCAGATACACACTAAATATTAGATATCGAAATATTGGCTGTTACTTGTCGGCCTTCATATCGTCCCGGAGAAGTGTCGCGACCGGAGCGGTGAGCTTATCGCGGCCCTTTAAAAAGTCGAGTTCGAGGATGAAAAGGTACCCAATTAGATTCCCACCAAGTTTCTCGACTAGTTTTCCAGCTGCTCCAGCAGATCCGCCTGTAGCACAGATTTAGTCAGATTTGGCTTGTTCAGAGAGAGAAAAAAGTTATGATTTGGCATCACAATAAGGCAGTAACTAACCAGTAGCAATAATATCGTCCACCACCAGTACTGTCTGCCCTGGCTTCACGGCATCGCTCTGAATTTGGAAATAATCCTGTCCATATTCTTTTTCGAAAGAAGCCTCCTCAGTAGGGCCAGGCAATTTCCCGCGCTTTCTGACGGGGGCGAAACTCGAGCCCAGTCTCAGTGCGAGACTCGGGCCAAACAAGAATCCTCTGGCATCGAGGCCAATAATGACATCGGGCCTCACGCCATTGTTGAATCGAAGGACTTCCAATTCCAATGCTCGTATAAGCAGGGTGTGAATTGAATGCGAAGCGAAGAGCGGAAGGATGTCAACAAAATCGATGCCGGGGATTGGAAAATCAGGAAATTGTCGAAGGGCAGCACGCAGCTTTAACCTGAGATAAACGGTGTGGTTAGCATCTTTCAATCGAATAATCGTTTCAAAGGTAAACAAGAAAGGGGTTGCGTCTTGGAGTCGGGGAGGATGTAATATCGAGAAGAGAAAAAAAATCTCTTCCGAAAAAGACGAGCCGAGAGAAAGCCGCATAGCATATACTCACTTTGTACTGGCGAGTTCGGAGGCACTGGCGGAAGAGGTGGTGGACTCGGGCTCAAGTCTCGGGGCATTGTCTTTTGCGTCTGAAGAGCTTGGTGGGAGAGCAGCGGGGGAGTGTTGGGCGGTCATCGTAGAGAAGGAAGAGGAAGAGAGGTGGGAGAGGGTTTGTGGTTGGGAGTTCTGATATGCAACCGACAAAAAAATCAGGGACGGGGAATGGATGGATGGCTGCGGTGGTTTTCGGTGGGTTGGGGGTGGATTGCGTCTAGCTAAGAAAAAGGCTCTCGAGTGAATGCGCAATAGGCGTGTTTGCCTGCTACCAGGAAGCAGGGGAGCGTGAGATGGACGAGAGATGAAGGCGAAGTTGAAGAAAATACTTCCTGATGTGGTCAAGCTGAATATGAAGTTGGTGGGGTGGGGCTTAGGGCCGTCGGCAGGATGCAAGGTTGGGCCAGTGGGAGTACAACGGGCGCGGTTGTTGGCTGTCCCTTTGGACGGTTGGAGATGGAGAAGAGAAGAGACCGACGGCGGTGAGGGGAGGGAGATGGAGGGGGGAGGGGGGAGGGAAGGCTGACTGTCAAGACTACGACGGAACCGAGCTGCGAGGAAGGTAGTAGTAGTAGTAGTGATTGTGTTGTGTTGTATTGTGTTGCGGCCTGACGAGTGAAGAGAAAGAGTAGAGTAAAGCAAGTGCGTGGGTGAATAATAGCCATCTCTCTCCATATCTTCAACTGCTACTCAGATTTGCTCTCTATACACTCCCTCCCCTTGCGGCTCGCTACGCTCAACACAAAGCCCACCGTGTGAGGGCTCTCTCTCACTCCCCCCCCGATACCTATTCGGAAACCCATCCACGGAATACTTGGATTCAGCCATGGCCATGGCCTCAACGCTTCATCCGTCACCCCATCCCCACTCTATCTGCTATACATAGCACCGCAACTCTGTCCGAGTTGCCGATTTCGGTACCGCCGTATACCACAGCTATTTTCCCTTCCTTGAAAGAACAGATCTAATATCTCGGCCAGAACAAAAGGCCTTCGAGCCGATGAGGTGATACTCCCCCTACCCCGAATGGGCCCCGGTTTCACGGCGTGCTCCTTTTCATCCCAACCACCATACAGTATCGCCGTGGATTCTAGAACTTGCCCCACGTCGTGGCTGACAAGACACTGATCCTGAAGAGTCATCGATTCGCATTTCACATGTGTGTCTTTCTGCACTGGTATGGAGCGCCTGATAAGATACCACCGTGCTACCTGCCCTCTCACAGCCTCGCAGCCGCTCGTCTCTCTTTACGCTCTTCCAAGTCAACTCGACCTCCCACCCGGAACCCGTCCGCGGAGTAGGGCCTACCACCCGAAACTGGGGAGACCGTCGACAGTTCAACGTTACGCTATTGAATTTCTCCAAGATCTACCCGATTTATCTGCCTGCGATGTCGTGTTACCCACAGCCAATGCACATCGACGAGGTAGCTGCAGAGAGTATGTTGCCTAAAGAAGTGAAGCGCACGAAAATCACTATCGATAAGGCGAGGAAAAGTGGCATCGCCTATTTCGTTGACAATCTTGCTCTTGCCATTGCCATCTTCCTCCCTTCCCTTCCTCTTGGGCACATACCGTAGACCACTCACGATTGGCACTTATTCTGAGATTTTACAGCCTCTCCCCGGCCCAGCGGAGAAAGTTACTATCAAGTTGTGACTGCTGGATCATAAGGAACGGGCAACTTGCCCATCGTCGACCACGTGATGGTAGCTGTATGGGATACCAGAGTTCGAGGTAGGTTACCCCATCAAGGGGTTAACAATGCCTACGGAGTATGTACCTGGCAGGAATTCGCCTCACGAGTAGTGCTAACCCCCTTTGCGGAACTGCCACCCCACTCGGGGGTTCAACGCCTTGATTTCATAAACAGAGTTATGGGGCCAGCCTCCGTTATACGAATAGACCAAAGTGAGGTATAACCGAATCTCTAGAAGGTTAGATAAAGCGGTTTGAACCCCAGTATTGCCGGAACACCTGCAAGGAAGATTTAACATCCGAAACATATAGTGACTCAAAATACATGCGATCCGCAATTCCTAGCCTATATCCTCGCTGTGCCCATCTGGAGCAACCCCGGCTCGACGCACCTATAGCTTATGGCGATAAGTCATTATGATCTTTTTGTACCAAGATTTAAGCATTCTATTCTTGTAACATGTGCAGCCGCTTGTGCCATTATCAGCTTCAGACTTTTCGTTCTGGACTATTTCACAGTCGCACGGCTTGTATCTCCCAACAAGCTGTTTAAACACGATCGCAGGATAAATATTCATAAGAAAACAGAAATTCGAAACGAAGAGATACAAAAAGATTCTTCTAGCAGGATCAATAGATTTGTAATACTACTACGTGTACAAAGTAGGATGACAAGTTAGCAAGCCAGCAATTAATAGCTTTGGTGCAAGGCTACTTGCTCAAAGAGACCTTACAGCATCATGCATATTAGAATAGCCGCATATACCAAACTTACCACAGAAATATAATGTGCCTAACTGAGATTTTTTTGGACTTACCCAACCAACAAAATTTCATAGGAGACGGCGACCTTGGTCAAACAGCAAGGCTACCCAATCACGGTACGGTCTGCAAGGCTGGCACAATTGTCTTCCGATTCCAACATGGAAAAGTACCTAGAAATCAATCAAGAGGTTCCATCTCAATGTCCTACGGCGAATATGAGAGTTGCCATTAGAATGAGATGTACCACTACACCGCCACTGGCATTGTCACCAAAGATTGACACCGAGGTAGTTGACTCGGCTGGCCAAGGATAAATATACCATGCCAAGCACCGGTACATTTATTTGTATGAAGACCAACTGCAGTTTGCATATAAAGACAGTATGCAGCAACGATATTTACACGGACCAGGAATAGAATCGAGTGAAAAAAAAAACAATACGAATAACCAAGGACGGGATGGGAAAGGTAAACTTGACTGGATGAGTAACGGTTTAAGAAAGCATTAGGAAGGGTGATGATTGCCAGTTGGAAGTCAAAATGCATTGGCAGGAAGAGGCACGTGCGTATCGGGGCAGCATTCCTTAGTGGGCATGTGAACCTCCCAACAAACAACATAATAATACTTGCAAACGCTGCATCCTCTTCACCCGACAATTAGCATGTAAATATGCTCATCGCCCGTTTGTACATATAAAAAGAGCTTAATTTTAAGGGGATGGAATGCCGTCCTTCTTTGCTTTCCAGCAAGGCAGCGAATCTCGAACTCCCGCAACCGATAGTTCCCCATTACTAGGTCGATTCCGGGCCGTCCCAGACGTCCAAAGGCAGGGCAGGCGAAGCCAAAGAAATAGCTTCCTCGGTAGCCTAACAGGTGGAGGATTTGCGAGATATGGCACAAACTTTAGAGACGGCGACGCCGATAGCGATGAAGGTGATCTGTTGGAAGTGGAAGATATGGGCGCGCTGCGAAGGTGGGAAAGAACGCAAAGAGATCTCTGGTTGGAACCGAAGCAAGCTGCCGTTGCGAAGATAGTCGATAAATGGTGGTCGAGATGGATAGTACTGGCTGTATTGCCCGCTGCTATGGTGGGGTTCCACTTGACTTTGCAAAGTACATAATGCTAACAACCCCAAGGCTGTAATTTGGTGTGCCCTACCATTTCCACAGTATGACATACCGGATGATGATACCGATGGTTTTACATTTGGTATAACTGGACACAAGATACCAGGTCACGGAGAAGCGCGAGTTGAGATCAATTTCTGGTTCTTCCTATTTGTATACTACGGGCTGTATAATATCATTGCATTGATGTGGGTTACCAAGGTGTTCAACATTTACAGCTTGAATTGGTAGGTAATCCCAAAACTTCCTTGAAGCATCATGCGCTGTGCTAACCTCCAAAACAGGTGGCCGGAAAGCCTTGGCTTCCCCTTTACAATTTCTCTCATTGCTATCATATCAATAGTAGTCCCGATTCCTATATACTTCTTTCCCGAATCACGCTACTTCACCAAGCATAACACTGCATGGATATGTTGGACATTCTTCACCATGGCTATGCCACTTATTTTAGCTTGTACGATCCTCTTAAACCACGAGCGGCATTTAGGGCTAAGAAATGCTTTATCGGACACTCAAAGGCTGTTCACAAGCTCTTGGTGGACAGGTGATACCGAAACAATTGCAGCTCGAGATAGACCTCGCAGGGGACATATCCAACAAGCTGCTATTTTCGATCCAGACGCCCCTCTGGAAGTAGCCCTTGCTTCCGATGCCAATGGGCGTGAGCGAAACTTAGCTTTGAGGAGACGGTGGATTCCAGCAAGTTTTATGAGGTTTATATGGTTTTGTGCAGCTCTGTATATCGGTATGTTGGCATACGTCATTGGAGAGGCATATGGAGAGACGTATTTACGAACTCTACCACACAACACTTGGCAGACACTTGTTTATGTCTACACTTGGACAGCAACAGTGCATCTCTTGGATGGGTTGGTTGGTTGGATTTTAGGAGGAAATGAGGGAGAGAGGGTTGGGAGTTATCCTCTGGGTTGGATATTCAAACTGTAGGTGATTCTTATAGATCTAATATTCCCTGGCTAACTCTCAGAAAGATACTTTTCATTAACCTACCAAACATACGTTCGTGCCTTATACGCCAGGCTTCGCTCTCCCCAGCAATTTATTATGCTGCAAGTCCTATCCTCAACATTTCTGATTGTTCTGGCCCCTCTCACGATTTCGAAACCTTTTCATTATATCCTTCAAGTCCTCACAATCAACGGGCAGACTCTCCCGGCATATCAAAAGTTTTGTGCACGGAACATTTTCATCCGCTCATTGGCTGAGAACGTCTCTATGCTCGCCTTTTTGGGCTCTATCCTGGTGTTACATTATGGGAGCAACAAAGACGTGTATCCTTATTTCGCATTCGATGAGCAGAATATGACACCTCCACCAGATGATAGCGGTTCACTCCCAATTGGTGGTGGAGAAGGATATGATTTCGGGTTGACATTCTACGCTTCTGCCGTGACGTGGGGATGTGAAATTACAGCAGCTTGGATTGTGCGGAGGATACTTTGGTATGGTTGGAAAGTCGATATCACGGGAGAGGCGAAGCAAGATTTGGGTATGTGGCCTGAACTCTTGCCTACTGGTGTTGTGGTCATGGTTCACGTGCTTCAGAATATGCTATTTTCTATTGTGCGATTGAGGTTTCATTAGATGCATAGGATGCGGGAGGTTAATTTTAGATGGGGCATGAGGGTTGGTCATAAGCGTTACGTAGTAGAGGCGTTCTTGGGATGGAGTTGTCGGCCCTTTTTCGATACCCTATTTGTTTTCCCCTTATTTGTTTTCTATAGGAGAGAGTATTGTTTAATGCCAAGAAAGCTGTGGAGACAGCCCTTGAATGAAAACTGGTTTTAGACATGCAATGTGAAGGGGGGAGGAACGCGTAAGTCGACGTCTGCTTTTATGGATACATTATGTTTCATCGATATTTCGTCACACGCTATGTTTTTCGCTGGGTCTATTGGGATGATACTTGAAAGGGTGAAACGTTGATTGGAAACGAAACCTTCGCTTAAAAGGGAAGCAAAATAGGAAGCGGATCGACCCAAACTGATTAAGTGTCAGAGTCTCACGTGGAAGGTCTGGATGGTGCTTTGCCCACCGCATAGCCTCTTACCTTATGTTAGGACCGACAATTATTTCCACCTCTCAATACATATCCTGCATTATAAATCCCGACCTCTCTTCCCTCCAGCATTATTACCCACCACCGCCTTCTACACCTCCCTCACCACCCAAACACTACCTCAGCTGCTCAGCCCTCCTCCACATCCCATCCCAACTCCCAACCATCTTCCTTCCATCTTCCCGCTTCCCGCTCAGCCCAAGTGGGATCCTCTCAAACATCTCGTCCCGCTGAAGATAGAGTTCCAGTTTCGAAGGCGAGGTCTGTATGTTTTTGAGGTTGGCTTTGGTGAGTAACTGAGGGTTTGGACGTTGTGGTGTTGTGGTGCTTTGGTTTGAAGGTGTTAGTGTGTTGGTTGTTTTTATTGGGGGGGTGGAGGGGGGAGGGAGGGAGATATCTGGCATATGGAGTTGAGAGGAAATGAGATATTTAGTTACCTTGTTTGGGGTAGGGGTGGCATTCTTGCGGGAGGTTATCTTAAGTTTTTGATCTACCCTAGGGCTTTGATTTATGATAGTCCCTGGAATGAAATCGTGCTTTGATTGAATCTTGTCAGAACGAACGCTTTTGCCTCTCGTACTTATCCTCTCTCAAATGCCATCCTGACAGGGACGCTCGTCCTGCTCTTGTTCACACGCAGTAGATAGAAACAACATCTCAGGACTGCATCTCTTCTATCTTCCTTGCCAAAGGACGAGGTTGTAATGTCCTGATTACACGAAGAAGCGAGCCACCAAAAATGGCTGAATGCCTCTCGAAATTGTTCTCTAGGTTATTTCCTAGTTAGCCTCAGAGCCGCAGGTCCTGGACGAAGGAACCCAGGACCGATATAGAAATAGAATCCAAGCTTGCCCTGCTCTCCTGTCTAGGCAATGCATTCCCCAGGTCCTTGCCCATCCAAGAAAACCGATAGAAAGCAGGAAAAAATTGCATGACCATCAAGTATCCCCTTAGGGGTTTATTTCATTCATATTACTATCAAGTGTTAAGAGATATTTATGCGTCAACTCATATCAAATCCACATGATATATCAAATCCTGCACAATGATGAGATAAGAGCTAAACAGAAAGCCCCGGTCCTTCTTAACTGCTCGACCACCGTTCTACGATTAGTCTCTAGCGCACTGCAGATCCACCACAGTCATCGCTTTTCTTTGTCAATTATTCCCCTCCTTGCTAGAAGTTCTCATTTGCTCCACCCTCCTCGATTGCATTCTTTTCAGCATCCAAACTCCCCAAACTGTCTTCACGTTCTCGAAATTTACTTATCAAGTTGTACCCAGAGATCAACTCTGGTGATGCATACTTCAACGCCAACTCCATGTTCCCCAGATGTTTCTGCCTGCGCCGGTGTTCGAGGAGGTTGTCAGACCGCGTGAATCGATTTCCACATACAGAGCATCTGTGAGGTTTCTTGCGGTAGATGCCAGCATAGGGAGTGGGAATAAGGTATCTGCATGTCTTTTGATGGCGTTTCAAGTTCGATGCTTTGTTGACTTTTTTGCCTTGCGGCTCGTAGCCACATTTGCATTGATATCTTGGCCCTGCTTTAAGCGAGATTTCGGGCGATGGCATCCAGGCCGGCAGAGGCGGAAACGGCGATCCTATCTCGGGGGTTGTAAATGTATCTTGATAAGTTGAGATTTCAGTCGATTGAGATGGCGAATTATCATCATTCGGAGTGGCATTGTCACTAAGCTCGAGGATTTCAAAGTCCAACTCCGCTTCTGTGTGCAAATCCTTTGCATCTTTGCATATGCCGAATTCTGCCTCTAACTCTTCAATCGAAGAATCAAAGTCCTTAGACTCAGGTACAGTATAGATAACTTGAGGCCCATTATCAAAAAAGAGCGAGCCGGTAGATTCGAATTGATGCGGACTTTGTGTATCGCCAAAATCAAAACTTGACATTGTGGTGTCAAGGGTTGGCGAACTTGACAATGAGGAGACTGTGGAGTATCTCGTCATAGACAAGGGGCTTGCCTGGCCCTCTAGAGGAGATACCATGGTCGTGTCGTCTCTTGAGTGATGAGACTCGGGAGGAGGAATATCGAGTGATGGCAGATCGCTGTCCATGTGGCTTTGCAAATTTGAATATGATGGCTCCAATATAGGTGAAGCAACATTACTAGTGGGGATGTATGTGCTTTTACCTTCGCATTGTTGTGCCGCCGTACATGATGGACCGTCTCTTTCTCGTTGAATTTTAGGCGAACGTTCGGATATCGTTGGGTGAATTCCAGCTCCAAGCTCCGCTAAAGAGGCATCGTTTGAAAAGCTGTGTGCGCCGAAGCCATTGGGAATTTCCTCGTTAGTCGGGAACTCAAATGGCCCATTCTGTAAGTTGGTGGTAGAATAGGACATGAAATTAACGTCAACTGCAAGTTCTCCTCGTTCTTCGACAGTCGCTAATTCAGACCTGTAAGGCCAAGAGTTGAATAGAGCCTCGGGGACTTCGAGTTCTGTGGCACAAGCGGAGTTGCAGGGGAGCTCACATAACGAATTCAATTCGTCGAGCCGCCTGGGGGTAACCTCTGCCATTTCAGGTTCGTTGAATGGATGATTATTTCTCCTAGTGCGATGTGAGAAAAACCGTCTTGCGAACCTTAAGGGATTTACAATCGAAGAAAGGCGAGGTTTTGGTTGCTGCAGTGGTCGACAAGTATGATTAAAGTGCTTGCCAACTTTTTGAGGGTGGTAACAGAAGGTACACCTGTATAACCCGCTTGAAAGTCGAGGACAGGTTTGAACATGCTGGAGCATTATTTCCGGATCATAGAAAAGTTGCTCGCATCCTATCAAAGGGCAAGTTCGTCGTTGGGTCTCATCAACATTTGGGTCGTATTTTCGTGTATAAGCCACCCAAATCAGAAACCGAAGCTGCGAATTATTGTGGCCAGATGTTTGCGAACTGCATAGCTTTAGTTTTGATATTTTCAATTTAGGGAGGGGGGTTGCAAAAGTTCTAACCTAGACAAGTTTCCCATGCTAGAATTTCTCGAGTTCCTCCCTATATCCATCGACTCCCTCGTGTGCTCTGCATCGTCATGAGATTGAAAATAACCGTATGGCGAGAGGTCTTGAATTCCATGATAGCTGGCCATGTTAAAATGTGTCATTTTTAGTAGTGTATGACTATGGTGAAAATGAATCCCCGGTCAAGAGCTTTTGAAATACAATCTTCAAGTTGTATGGGCGCGATTAGCCAGATCTCAGGAGATGTCTAGCAACTCTCTAAGTGGCCTTCAACCATGTGGTATATTGCAGCAGCCTGAGGGCACCCATCCTTAAGGACGAATGTCATCCCGGAAAGTCGATGGCCAAGCAAATGTCCGCGTCAATAAGGACGGGGTGTGGTATGCGAGGAAGGGCATTTTGTTCGTGAGTTTAGGTCCTGAATTCGTCACTTTTCCATTCAAAGAGAGTCCGCACTCCCAAGTTTGCCTTTTTCTGCCTCGTCGAGTTCGGCTCGCAGTTGCGTCTACCCTCCACATCGAGTTTCGGAACGAGTGCGGACCACCACGTTCCCATCCCATGCTTTTGACTAGTCGTATAACAATACTGATATGTAGACAGGGCCTGCGGAGATATTGGAAACCAGTAAGTGTTTGGTGATTGATGCCCGACAATCCCGATGTCTATGATCATTCGCAGAATATTCCTTTCAAATGTTAAGAAAAGTTATGTGTTAGGTAGGCGGTGTGGCTTTGGCTTACCGAGTAGGTAGGCTTACCTGACGCAAGTACGATCGATATGGGTGCTTTAACATGTCATCCATCTTGAAAGCAAGTGTAAAGGTTTACAATATTAATGGCATTGATAGAGAAGGAAGACATATATCTAGAGTAGAGATTGGGGCAGTGCAAAGAACGCAGCACAGCCTCAAAGGTGCCTTAGGATAACCTAGTTTTCTCTATCTACTACCATTTGAGAACCCATTATGTGGAATCTGCATGTGCTACTTCGGACAGGTAGTAGTGGGCGCTTTGCTACCCACACTATTTTTCCGCACTGCTAGTGCTACCTAGATACGCCGGCTTATTCGATTGCTGACGCAAGTCAGGACTTTGCATAATAGATTGGCTACCCTTGGGATGTTCAGCTTCAATTATCTGAGGCAGCTGGAAGAGAATGAGACCATTGTTGCTGGAAGCGCAGACAGATGTCGTTCGCAAAGCATGAACTAAAAATACAACAAGCCTTCATACGTTTGGTGCCTGGAAAAATATATGATTGCATGCCAATAATTTTTACGAGGCGCAATTATCAGCAGATTTCCCCTCCTCGACTTGGGTGCACTTGCGTAGCGTGAGGCTCCTTGTGTAACATAACCCAATTTGACCCTAAACCGAAAACAATCGCCGAAAGCCTGCATTTCTTCTGCAAAGTCCTGCCTCGGCTCAGCAATCATGTGCGCCAACCTCTAGGATGATACAACTAACTAAATGGAAGAAATAGAGTACATTGAAAGCGGGATGCGCGTAGAAGTACTATACGTGCACAATCTTACACCAAGAGGAACTGACTAGTCTTACTGCGTGTTATATGATGAATTGCAAACTTGAGCACATAGCGGGTTAAAGAAAATACTTGGACAAAAGACACTGCAAAGAACCTGGATATGATAGTGTTGTTTGAATGCGTTGAAGTACTAGAACGCACCAAACCAATCTGAGGTGGTTCTCTATCATTAAGGCTTCTAACACCATGATAGCTGTATGTATCTCTGAATCTATTCTGGGTAAATAAACGGATTTAAAAAAAATGGCATTGAGGATGCTCTTCCGGTAAGAACTACAAATACAAGAAAGTATACATTTAGTCCCCAAATGGGAAGTTGAAAGATTTGGAGCACCGATCATCCTCGGCCGTGGTGGCTAGAGATCCATGATACAAGCTAGGCCCTGGTCTCTCCATAGTGTAGACATAACTTCGAGGGTAGTATTAACTTGTAGTTAATTCTCAAGTTGCCTGATGATGTTGCAATATCTAGAAAGGAGAACGAGTATAGCCATACCAGCGTGGCGTTGAGTCAGTCAAGCAGCATCAGAACAATACGATCTGCTGCAAGAGCATAATTACGTATAAACATGAATGCGAAGTGACAGTGTATTTGAGGCCATTTGGGTTTTTGCCGTATTCCGAAACTCTAGCTTTTGCTCGAAGGAGATGGCGAGTATCTCCAAGGCCCCCAAAGCAGAAACAAAATGAGATATTCTCCAGGCCGAAGGTTTGATTTGGTTCAGTGGCAGTCAAAGTTGAAAGGTGACGAACTTACATCAAAGGCGGCTACGCGGTATTTCTCAGGAATAGCAACGGAATATGGCCCTACCCTCTTCCCACATTTTAATTCATCTGTCGCAATAATCGGCATGACTAGCTCGATGCACCAAAAGAAGCAAAGCCCCTTCTGCGGCTGGGAGACGTGGCATATATTCCAATCAAACATTTTGTTGGGGGAAGAATACCGGAAGGGGTAGCATCAACAAGCATCAATCCAGCGATTTTCTTTTTCATGTGTCTCGATAGATAGCTGCAAATAGGGATTTCCAAGCCATCAACGGAACTGCGTAGCCAAATTGATAGCCTGATATTTCATGGATTTCGATGGATTCTGGATGTGAAGGGACGAAACAAGTTCCTAATTATGGCCTGAGATTCGACAAGCGCGTTTTAGCATGTCCAAATAAGCTTCACGCCAAATCACATGATAACATTGATTTTAGACACAACAGCTGCAAACATGGAAAATAGAGCTAAATGCAATTTTTGTGCCATATAAGTATCTTTCATAAATTTAGATATTTTGAAGCAAGGCAATTCAATGTGAAATTGCCACTAGTTGCTATGTGAAGAGTATATAACACAATCTGAACTTTGTACCTATCTTGTGCTAACGCTCGAGACTAACTAGTACAATTATAATTACGGAGGTACAGCGGTTAAGTGTTGTTAGTATGGCCAAGGGTTCAGTCAGGGGGTTTTCCCATCATAAATCATTGTGAACCTTTGGCAGTACTAACAATACTTATCCGCTGTACCTTCGTATAAGCTGAGAGAAGGATGCCTGGGATACTCGGTGTGCAGAACCCACTTGAGCTACGGCAAATCATTTCCTAGTGTTGCATTATATGTATATCGGAAATTTTACTATTAAGTTCAGTTTCTACTTCTATACGCACGCATACATAGTTAAAGAAACTCATTTTCATCATAACTTTTATTATGTTTTTCAATCGAGAGGAGTGATAGAGTCATTCTTCATCAACAAGACACCACTATGAGGGAGAAGCCAAGAATCAAATCTATTAGCTTAACATGCAACTCTAGCAGACTTTAGCCGACCTCATAGCTTGTATGTATCATCACTCGAGTAGAACTCGCGACCAGCAAATTGCAAAGTCGCAGCGCCAACATCAAACAACGTCACCACATTTTTCTGGAACACATCGCCCAAAATAAAGATATCCTCCGAAGCTGAAGATCCACCGTCCTCCCAGCCTGTAATGCAAATTGTCTCTCCGTTATCATCAGTAGTTTGTAAGATCATATCCAGCGGGTTGATAGGGAATTGTGTTCCAGCGATATCGATGCTCACGGCGGGAGCTGTAGCAGTGCACGAAACGACGTACGCGCCATAAGTTGAAGAATAGGTGGCAGCAGGTGAGTATGCGGCGTTAATTTTAGTGGCAACAGCAGTAGGGACATAGTTAAGCGTCGTGCCAGAATCAACAATATATTCATATGAAGAGCCGCCGGATTTGGAGATTGCAGCTCCCTTCAGGTAGATACTGTTAATGTTGATAGTATAGAAATCATAGCTATCTGGATACCCTTCAATCGAAGTGATAATGATGGGGGTAGAAGTGAAATTCTGAGTGAAGGCAATATCTGGGACACCTCCCAATGCAAGGTATCCAGATGGGCCGGTGGTATCTCGCTCTATCAGGAGAGAGAAGTAGTCGTTTGCAATGAGGCCACCTTTATACAAGCTGGTGAAGATTGGATTGTACTGTACTTGGCTACCACTTTTTGAGTAGGCGCTCGTGCTAGGAGAAATTAGATACTTGACTTGAAAGGTAGCACGGCTAGCAATTTTGGGGAGGGAGTAAACTTACAGTGCTGGGTAGGCAAGGCCAAGCAGACCAGATGTGGTTCCATCTCCTTCCCAATCGGCAGCAGTTACCAGAGCTATCTGCTGGGAAACGGTAAGACCGGCAATAGTCACGGACTCAGTCCCAAAGACTCCAGTGAGGGTTTCCAAATCCCCATATTCAATGCTGAAGGTCTGGCCGGAAATGGACTTGAAAGTGCTTGATTTAGTATAATATGGTCCAAATTCACATGCAGATTCAGCTGCGGACTTTCCAGTCTCAAAATCAGTACAACTGAATCCCGTCTCAACAACCCAAGTGTCACTGGATCCAGTATCGACAATCAGCTCAAAAGTTTCAGTACCGAGCGTGACCTGGGCTGCAAATTCCTCTCCAATCTCTAGAGAGGTCAAACCAGTGGTGCTGCCATTGCCGATGGTTGCAAGGAGAGAGGAGCGGCGAGCCGCGGAAGCCCCCTTCGCAGGTAGGTTTTTCAGTGGCAAGACAGCATCAGTGACGACAATTGGGCTTGGGGCTCGCTTGGCGACTGGCTTTTTGCTGGAAATTGTGATTCCATCAGATCTCTTGACATATCTGGCTTCGGTCCCAATAACTAAGATACCCGTGAGGGCCAGAATGGAAGTAAACAACATGGTGGAGTAAGTATGAGTTTGCTGTCCAGGGAGTATTTACTGGCTTGAGATAAAAAAAAAAGGCACAAGAGAAGCTGAGAGAGACTAAGAATATATACATTTAGCTCGCTCCGTCTCTGAATTTCTGTTTTTTGAGCTCACGGGGGTGGAGAACGCATCGAACCCACAATAAATTGGTTAGTCTCGGCCTGAGAAGCTAAAAAAGGAATCTGAGATGATCATATATACTTAACTGCCCTTCTAGGACATTATAGAGTGATCACACAATTTGAGAAAGATGAAGATAAGCACAATGGACTGACTCCGAGGCGTGCTGAAGAACTGATGATGCCTCCTGCAAATTTAAACCTTGCCATGCACCTCAAGCTTCCGCAAGGCTTCTACAAAGCTTATGAGGGATAAAGTTACCGCCGAGAACTTTGCGAGCTGCTTCATTCAGCTACCCCGCGAGCGATAAGGGTTCTGCCAATTTAAGGTTCTCAATGCGTAATACTACGTACTTACGGAGTATGCGGTAGGTGATGAGATCTGCCGAGAGCAAGGGTATTAGGCCAAGGATC
The DNA here is from genome assembly GCA_000328965.1 of Ascocoryne sarcoides NRRL 50072. Classification (NCBI taxonomy): domain Eukaryota; kingdom Fungi; phylum Ascomycota; class Leotiomycetes; order Helotiales; family Gelatinodiscaceae; genus Ascocoryne; species Ascocoryne sarcoides. The sequence continues at coordinate 1,692,075 of KB205945.1, read as the reverse complement.
TATGATATTGCGAATATTAACCTTGTTATTATCGGGACTATTGACTGCCGAGGAGCCTTGAGGGCCATAACAGTGCAGTTTGGGACCAATAGAAAAAGCGGTTAAATGAGATCGCGATGATCAAATACTGTTCCCCCTACATAAACTCTGCGTCTTGATTTTTTTCTCCGAGTAGTTAAATGCTTTGCGAAGCGCTTTGACTAAAATCCGGCTTGTGCTAAGTATTTAGAAGGCTCTTGAAGGCCTTTTGCCCTGGCAACTTCGGGCTTCTACTTAGCGATTTCTATTTGCCAAATCCCTTGCTAGGCCCCATGCAAAATCAACACGCTAGAATTGATTTCGGGGGGCAGTAGTAACTGGGGACAGGCCACTTCCTGTAGGTCAAGTGGGAACGGCATGTGAAATAGTATCAAATTGGAAGCTGAAGAAATGTGGTTCAAAATACACCGTGACAGCGACCGTTGACTGCAATGACGTCTCTATCTGGCAGGTCGGTATGCGCGTACTTTAGGCCAATAAGTACCGTCTCCGCCATCACTTTTCTCACTGCCATTCAAGCGCGAGTGACACTGACAGTGGGGAAGCGTGATTGTGGGGCATAGGCTAAGCCGGCAGTCCTTTGTAGAAAAACCTCTAGATGAGGTTGGAAACACAGTTTGCAATTGGAATAAAATTATTCCGGCATAGGTATTTGAAGGGAGCTATGTGAGTCGAATAACAGTTGCTCTCTTTATGTAGACCGTTCGGCAGGAAACAGATGAAAAGGAGAATCTCCAGCTCCTACTTTGATGTCTGGAGAGTTAGTTGAGATCCAAATAGTAATTGAAAATACCCCAAAAAGCTGCAAGTCCGGTCACGAGTTTTGCCAAAGCCATTTGTTTCTCACATAGAGCGGAGCTTCGACGGCTCCTACAACTTTGTCATATCCACACCCTCTAATGCATCGTAATTATTGAGACGTAACCTTCGAAATACCCTCTCAAGAGCTTGCTTTCATCTGTCCACAAGTAGAACAAGTCCACCACTTATTGTCCATCTCTGTAGTACACCTTTGACACTTCCATGTTTGCACTTGCAAGCTTTGAGGTTGTGCAGTCTTGACCTTCTTTCGGCCTGCTTGTTCTATTTGCTTCATAATTTCAGCGGGTCGTTCGGAAGTGCATGCATCACAACTGAGAAAGTTAAGAGGATTGTGTAGGGTACAGATAGAACATGTCCATCCGTTTGGGAACGGTTCTGGTGGGGGTGGATCAGATGTAGCGGCAGCTGCTGGAGCTGGAGTCGGTGTCGAACTTCGAGTCAGGTCCATTACTCTATTTCTAGAGGGTGAGGTTGGCTTTTTTGTTGAAGCCTCAGCAACCAGACGACTGACAGGACGACCAGGATGCTGCCGAATTGGGGGAGCATTCGTTTGTTTTGGTTTGGGAGTTTTCGCAGGAGATGAGGCTTCTCTCTTGATAGTACTCCTATTGCCAAGATTACCGCCACCACTACCTGTTGGATTCTCAGCTGTAGACGGGACAAAGGAATCGCCGTATTCTTGCTTCTCGTCCTCTTGTACGAGCTCCCACATAGCTTGTGCAATAGCTTGCTCGTTTGCTTCGTCTTCGTCTGCTTGAGTCTTGAAACCGTTTCTCGTAGCCTGGTCCGCTAGATCATCCATTTCCTTGTTATTTTTCTGCTCGCCGGACCCACAACCCTTCAATACTTTGTTTCGCCGCTCGATCGCTTGGATGATAACTCTCCGAATGTCTGCTCCTACTGGCACAGGTGCCCCTCCAAGTTTCTGACCAGACCCGGCATAAAGTGTACGTCTCTTTTCAGCAGCCGCGCGAGCTATCCGCCTGGCTTCGTCAGGGGGCACTCGTCGTCCACCACCCAGCCGGTGACCCTCTGACATGAACCCTTCCCCAGTGTATCCTTTGGATAGCAAGCCTTGGTATTCCTTCCGAAGCTGGTCCCACAAGGCATGAAACTCACTGTTATGCGGGCTGTGAACAATGTGCGCCAATTCGTGAAGCATCGTATCGACACAGTCTTCGAACGGTAAGAATTGATTCTTGTCTCCTGGATATCTCAGCCGCAGACATATTTTCTGCCCCCTATTTTGGTTTATCCCTAGAGTCTTTAGCATCGCCATCAACATTAGGGTGACACTTTTACATACCTAACAGGGATATATCTGCAGGCCAGAATTCTGCCAGAGTATCGACTCTCCAGTTACGCGCTCGCATTATTGGCTTGACGAGAGAAGAAATCTTTTGCAGGGTATGGAGAGCTTCTTGTTCGCGAGGAAACTCTTTAATGTGAGCATACTGCGAGATCCTTGGGTCGATTTCCCTCATTTTGACGACTTTGAGAGCTCAATACAGTGTGGCAGTAAGTCTGAACTAAAGAAGAGCTACGTTGGCGTCTCAAGGGCTAAGGAGTAGAGTGGGAATGGGGAATAGAATATGAAATAGACTCGCCGGGTGGGTATCTCAGAATCATCTAGAAGGCTTGCTTCTTGATACAGGTGGTTGAGTTGTAATCAAGGAGGCGAGGCTGATGAGTTGTTGCCTTTCCCGAGCCAATGCTGTTCTAGCGCGTCGTGACATTGACAGCGTTAACAGTGCCCGTGACTCTACAGTACCAAATAAAGATGGCTACCAGAAGATTAAAGAGCTTCCTACTCAACATTGTAACTCTTATTTTGTCTTCAAAGCATGGATCCTAGACTTGAACCCCATTCCTGTGACAGCTTATTACAACCAATCACGGCGCATAAATATAAATTTAGTATACAGGTAAATTATCACAATTTAGGAAGTCATACATAACCTGTTCCGCTAGGGTCTTTATATTATTGATAACACATCATCTAATTTAATACACACACCATGTACATGTACTCCTTCTCTTAGTAGAGTGAAAACTTCCTGTCTCTAATAACATGAAGATTTCTAGTACAAAAAGGATTACCTAGAGATTTACCGAGCTATCAAATTGCAGTCCTAATCACAAGGACAAGCTCAAGCTATTCTTCAATCTTAAAACATTCAGAGAGCTGGCATCTCAGCCAATGTACGGTCTTTTTATTTCAATCTCTCCATTTATACTGAACACTTATTTCTTTACCTAAACAAAAAAACTCTTTAACATCCTCTGCAGCTAATTAACTAACTAGCTTCACCTAAGCACCCTTCAGATCTCTTACTCATGTCACTGTCTTTTTAATCAGAAAAACTTTGCTCACAAGACAAAGCCGAAGTCCGTTCTATAACTTGTATCATCTTTCCTGGTAGATCAAGGAGAGTATAGCTCTGAATATGACGTTTACGAGAGCATAGCTACTTCTAAGTATAGAATTTTGGACTGGCTTCCATCTAGCTTTTAAAGTGAAATCTGGCATGTCGTTGCGAGTACTACTTTCTTCCAGTAGGAATTCACTTGAATGATATTTGAGCTAGATGCTATTTCGTTAGTGAATAGAACAATTTGATCGCTAAATAGAAGAGAGACAAGAACCAAAGAAGGAGGAATTTGAGAAGAGGTGCATATAAGTATTGGTATTAGTACTAATATATAGACGAAAGTAGATTCCGAAAGTAATAGTAATAGGTAGAATTAAGTAGTAAGCCCGACATCAACATAATGTTAATGTCAGTACTCTATGTTGATAACTATAACTTCTGCCCTGTCCTAACCTGAAAGTGATCCTGCATGCCCCTCATTCTAAGATATGGAGATTAGAATCAGATTCATTCCTCAACCTTCACCATCTGCCAACTCTTTGCCATCTCAAATGCTCTAGGCTAATACTCATACGTCACCTCCTTCCCATCCCTCTCAACTACAACTTTCATCTTCTCTTCAAAATAATCTACGCACCTCCAAAGGTGTGAACTCCGAACAATTTTATCCCCTTCTTTTAACCCCGCTTTCGCCGCTCTACTCTCGATTTTCAAATCTTTCACTAAACCATGTTCAAGCCCTTCTCTATCCATTCCGAAATCCAAAATTTCTTGGTCAACTTGCTTTAAGTAATGGCTCTTAGCACCATATAGTTGAGGGTTAAGTAGTATAGTTCCCCCCTCACAGAATTTCCCATATCGCTCTTCTGCTTCCTCGTCCATTAATGGCTGCAATAACTCTAGGAACTCTTTAATCCCATACGGATTTCCTTTAGCTCTCTCCTTCACCAAGGGGTTTATGGCAAGGTCTTCAATCGGGCGTATCAACTTTGACATCCTTCTCGCTCGAAGATCGATACTAACGACCAAAGCCCAAGCCTTATATTCGCGCTGTTCTCTAGCATATGCATTTGTCGGTGCAAGCTCTAGAAGATCTCTGACTTTAAGGCTGATGAGAGGACTTGTGTAATATCTCGTGCAAAGCACACAGATAGTGGCCTGAAAATAGTGCCCTGTCCGGAACTTGTTGCGGAAAGGAAGATAGATAGAAAGACAATTCTTGACCCCTTGAAAAAGGATGCCGGGTGCGCCGTCGAGGAGAGATCTTCCAAACCAGTGATGCACCATCTCATAAGCCATTCTTCGGACTAAATCGTAATCCCAAACTTGGGAGATTTGGTCACCATAATCGAAAATTTGGCTATTCCTAAAGCAAGTGCCGCCAAATGCCTTTGATCTCGGATTCCTTCGAACAAAACTTCGGTATGGATTTTCTGCCGAAGGTGGAGGAATATCCATAAAAGTAGCTGCTCTTAAGGCGAAATCGGGATGGATTTCCCTAATGGTCTCGACGTTAGGCGGAAGATCCCCAAACCAGTAATAGCCATAGGACCCTGGTGGACTTCGAGATATACTTGTCAGAGGAGTGCTCTGAATATGTCCAACCATATAAACAGAGTCGCTCAACACAGAAATATCACCTATCCTCTCAACTGGGCCTGGCCCTTCTCCAAAAGTCCACACTGCTCTTGTACTCTCTGGTGCACATTCAAGATTCCACTCGACAACGTTGCGGAAAACTCGATCGCTTTTTGGAAGTGGCAGCCATGATAGTCCACAGCCAAGGAATCCTTCTTGGCAGTAATAAAGGTCTAAGGGTGATCTTTGGCCATCTGACTTTTCGGGATGAGCAATATATTTCAGCTCCAAGTCGCCATCTATTTTTTTCTCAGTAACCCAGGTGGTCCCAGATTTAGGATTCCATTTGGGTTCAATAAAAAAACTCCCCTCCCGATCTGTAACAATAAGACAGTGTTCTGGATGGACAGGAGCCTTCACAAAAGAGGGAAGTGTAGCAATTTCAGTGCCTGCGTCAAAACCCAGGGTTTCTATGGTGATTGTGATTTCAATCGAAGGTTCGATGCCAGGGCTACCGCTATGGAATATAGGCTTCAGTTGCACCTTAATAATAGGTAAATCATCACTAGCCATTTTTCTAGCGACTTAAGGCAAGAATATATTGATATTTTTAGGGGAAAAGAGGGGAACCAAAGAATTATTTCAAACAAGCACAACCATATATTGAAACCAATGAACTTCGCTGCAAGAGGTTTAGAAAGAAGCACCTGCGACGATGACTCAGGCTCAGGTTCTGTAAATCTGAACGCCATGCAAGGTGTTGATGCCATCATTTTGGTTGGAAATGATCGATTTCGGGGGAGGTGGAGAAGGTTAGCTTGAGATATAATATTTCCGGTTTAAATATATTAAAAAGATTCCAGTCATTGTGAATAGCGTTGGCGGAAATACGAAATTGGGGGAGTGGCTGCCCGCTTGAGGCTCGTTGACGTAAAGCTTCCTCTCATCACGACTTCCCCGCTTCCCCCCAAAAGGGCAAGTACAGCAGACTTCATCTACAACACCATTTCACATAACATCGCAGCGCAATACGTCTAACCTGTGTTCCATCATGTCTGCAGACGACCAAGCATTCCTCGATCTTGTAAGCACCTGCTAACCTCTAAGAGTTTGAAGGCGCTGACAATATCTTGCCACCAGCTTTCTTCAGTGCCAAACGACATTCGACGGTACTCCAACGAGGTCGCCGATTATGTCGACAAGCATCTCGACCATGTTTCTAGCACACTGAGAGAAACTCTTTCCTCTTCGAAATGGATTCCGGAGTCTGCGAGACCTAAACCACCGCCTCCGCCTCCTCGGCCTTTCATACACACCCCATCTCCTGCCTCTGCCTACGGCCACATCCAAAACTGGATCATGAAGCATAAGATTTTGACCGCTGTTGTTGTTATTGCTATAGGAGGGGTGACCTATCACATCATAAGGAAGAAGGCAAATTACCGCAGAAAACGAAGGGCGAAGCGGGCAAGTAATGGCGCAAGGCTCGAGGTTGTGGTTATTGCAGGAACTCCATCAGAGCCAATAACCCGTACAATAGCCCAAGATCTCGAGAGGAGAGGGTTTATCGTTTATGTTGTCTGCAATAGCATCGAGGAGGAGGTGATGGTCCAAAACGAAGCTAGGCCCGATATCAAACCTCTGATGATCGATATTGTTGATGTAAGTCTCGTCCTACAAACCTTGGATTCCTCATCTAACAAAGTTCTAGCCCGATAGTACAAGAGCATCAATCGAGCGCTTCAGAGCCCTCCTCGAAAGCCCCCACACAGCTTTCCAGGGCGCCAAACAACACCACTTTAACCTCCGCTCCCTCGTTCTCATCCCCTCCCCCACCTACCCCTCCACTCCAATCGCAACCCTCTCCCCAACAACTCTCTCGGATCTCCTCAACATCCGCCTCCTAACACCCATTCTCACAACACAATCGTTCCTCCCCCTCCTGCAAAACACGCCATCCTCCTCCAAACCCTCTATCCTCCTCCTCACCCCTTCTATCCTCGCCTCCCTTTCCCCCTCCTTCCACCTCCCGGAATCACTCATAACTACCGCCCTCACAACCTTTACTTCCACCCTTCAATCAGAGCTCTCCCCTCTCTCTATTCCGGTAACGCACCTCCAACTCGGAACCTTTGACCTCTCTTCCTATCTCCCCCGCCAACAACAACTCCAACCCTACCCCGCCACCGTGGCTGCCCAGCGCGCCGAGACCCTCAAATGGGATCCCGAGTCCCGACAAGCTTACGCCAAAAACTTCATCACCGTAAACTCGCGCGGAACGTCCATCCTCCGCAAAGGATCTTCCCTCCGCGAGCTCCACAACGCAGTCTTCGATGCGGTAGTCAGCCCGACCGGCGGAACAGTCCGCGTCGGTATGGGGTCAACGATCTACGGCTTTGTAGGGAAGTACGTACCGAGGGGATTGGTAGCGTGGATGATGGGTGTGAGGAAATTAGGGGATCACACAGGGATGGAAATGGAGTTCGGAAGGAGAATTGGCAACGGCAGTGAAGGGGGAAGTGGGAGGACGAGTCCGGGGAGCAGTAAGAGTGTACCTGGGGTATATGGGTTTGGATTAGGTGGGAGTGAGTACGTTCCTGTGTATTCGGATGCTTATACGCCGAGGGATGGAGAGGAGAATGAGCATTATCAAGTCAGCGATTATTAGGGAGTGTAGTATTATTCATTTATCGGTGGTTAATTGTACGAATGGATGGTATAGTATAAGGAGGTATGGATATGTGTATGGATATAGATCTGAATATAGGAGACAGGTTTCCAGGAGGAGTATGGGATATATGGGACGGGACAGAAATCTCCATTGTTAAATATATGAGCACCACTTCGCTCAATCTGGAACTTGGAACCAAAATAGAATACTTTACACTCTAGCAAGCATCGATCAGGTAATCAGGTAGTGGATATGTGCAATAACTACTATTGATGCTGCTAACTATACCCCATCACCCTGTTGGAGATATGCAGATGATATGACATCAACGTCCATAAGATGTAGCAGTAGTAAACAGATTCCTCATAGTATTACCTCATGCCACCTCTCCAGACCCCCCCCAACCACCTTTTTCAACATCAACACTCAAAAGCACGTCTAAAACCAGAGAATATGAATAGAGCCACAAGGACAAGAGCCAGCTATGCTACTCACAGGATGCAACGTCGAAGTTGAAAAAAATGTCAAGTCACCGTCTAATGACCAACTTGGGAGTTGAATTGAAGAAGTGCGGTTTACAGTATGTATAATAATCAATCCAAACCGGACCAGTGAAAAATATCATAACGAAATGGATTGAGTTATAAAATGATGGATAGAGAGGTAGATGAGATTGGTATAGAGAAAGTTGGATGTAGGTAGGGTAGAGGATAAAGAGGATGGGTATATGTAACTACTAATTATATGTATAACTTAACAAAATACCCCCTAAAAAATTATAATTTTTTTCCTCAAACACAAGATATAAATATAATTGAAAATAAAGTTCCACCAGATGGATTGACGTTAACAATCCATCTCTCACCTCTCTCACTCTCACACAAAACATCTTCTAGGTACTGTACGATAGTACTGCGGGCGGACGGGCCGGGAACCCTTGCTCATCTCGCGAGGCGTTAATTTCGATGAATACGGAGCACCGTAAAGAGATCTCGGTGCTAGCGTGGGGAGGCTGCACGTCGAGGTGGGAACTGGGGTGCATGAGGCCAGCGGATGGGAGGGACCGGTATGTTGGTACGTTAGTCATGGCTTGGAATACGACGTATTGTGCATGGTAAATGCATCTCCCATAAAATAGTATTCGGGTAGGGGTAGGGTATAGCGGAATCATGTAATGAATGCTCCAAACCTGTTTTATGTCGTATAGGACATTTCCGATTTCTAGACACTAAAGCACGACGTAGGAGAGCTACGATCCAACTGGGTAAATCGGATAAATACACAGTATTTCCGAATGGTGGTATAGTCGCAATTTTCTCCAATCCAGAGGGCGGGATATAGATGGTTCCTGCATGCTACCCGAGCTGGGTAACGCAAAGCCCTCATGGCTGGCCCAGCGAAATAGCAAACTTCTTTTGTACTCCCCACATTCCTATATACTCGTACATATCCATAGCATGCGGTAGTAGCGTAGCATCGGTTCCCTAGCCATGATACCCCCTTCCTCTCCTATTCCCACCACCTCTCCCTCTCCCTCCATACCCACCGTGCCATCTCCCCCTCCCTCTCCCGCCTCTCCCGCCACCGTCCTCCCCATCCCTATTATATTTTTCCCTCTCCCTCTCTTCCTCCCTCTCCGCGTTTTGCATCAACACCCGCTGCTCCTCTGCCACCTCCTCCGGGTCCCTCTCCACCCTTACCGTTGGCTTGGCGAGATCGGTCGGCCATCGAGGATGGGCGTTCTTGCAGGACTTGCCATTGGGACAGAAGCCCGCGAGGTAGAACTCGCAGATGGTTTTGCGGATGTGTTTCTTGGAGCATGTTGGACCGAGAGGGCAGAAGCCTTTGTCGTAGTGGGGGCACGGGGGGAGTTTGGAGGAGGGGTCAATGTGGAGGTATAGGCATTCGTCTTTGGAATGAACTCCATCAGTATGGTACTTTAGAGAGAAGGGGGAGCTAAGGGGAAAGGGGACATACCTCCGTTGGAACAGTATCCATTTCTGACGAAGAAATTACATTCTGGCATCTTCCTCAGATTGTACTCGTGCAAAAACTCGCAGCTCTCCCCTTTCTTGCATAATCCTCGAAGCCAATGCTTGCATACCAGGTTATTGAAGTTGGAGTTATTGCTCGGGGAGGTATGCCGGTCTGGACAGGTGGCGCCGAGGGGGCAGTGGCCTTGGAGGTAGGCTTTGCATACTGGGCGATCGGGGGAGAGGCCGTAACGGTATGTGTGCAGGAGGAAGGGGGAGAATGCGAAGGTGTAGGTTGGAGCTTGATGTTCGAGGATCTGCCGGGCGAGGTCTTGCGGACCCGGGCCGAGGGAGAGGACACCGGGCATCTCGTGAACCAGAGAGGGGGTGTTTTCGTAGGGCTGTGCCGATTGGGGGTGGCGCGTTCAGGAGGTGAAGGAGTTGACGACCGCCCACGAAGTCTCGGGGAGGGGGGATGATGGGGGGTGGCAAGGCGCCGGACAGATCGAGATGGTGACAATATCGAAGTTGCAGAGGACGGGCGGGGAGGGAGCTGTTCTCGAGGTCCCGTATCTATCTCCTATGCGGGGTCGCTTTCCTGGATCTGCCTGTCAGCAGTACGAGAGGGAGGCTGGATGCACGATGCGATAATGTTGGCTCAAGGGGGTCGGCTGAAGGCGCGGCGCTGCAATTGTAGCACGATGCGGAGTATATGAATTCGCGGTGTTGTCTGGTTGGCATCTGCGAGAGACCATTAGACGATCATGGTGGTCAAGGGTGCGCTGGTCGGTTTAGCCCCGGGAGCAGAGAAGGGGTGGGCAGTGGAGGTGGAGGTGGAGGTGGAGGTGGAGGTGGGAGTGGAAGTGGAAGTGGAAGCTCGTAGGAAGAGGCTATTCCTATTCTCATTCTCACCATTCATACTGATTGGTAGTCACATTTCGCACATGGCCAGCCGTCGCTAATCTGCACTTACAAGGCTGGTTTGCTGGGGCTTGCTGGGGACCTCGGTCTCTGAAGACGCCATGAGGTTGCACAGAGTAGCATTCTGGGAACTCGGAAACGCATCTCAAAAACAACCTCCTCCAGCGGTCCAACTGCATCTCACGCACTCGTCGCCCCCTTTGCCGGGACCACAATAGCCCAATCCAGACGCCGCCGCCATGCTCGTCCGTCTCGCCGTGTCCGGATCCCAATGGCGGCTTCGTCGACTCCTGCACCGTGGATCGGCTGCATGAGAGAGGAAGATGGGCGCACGCAAACTGGTTCCATCCCCGTCACATCTGCAAGTAGGTGGCAGAAAGGACGGGGCAATATCAAATTCGAGTGCCTCTTTGCCAGTCCCATGATGTGTGCATGTCGATTTCCATCATGCCAATCCAAACGCTCCTTCGAAGCACACTCCCCGAACACTTAATCATGAAACCCATGGCCGTCGACCGTCGACGGGGAGTGGTCACAGCTTTGGGATCTGATCGAGTTCTATTTGCCAGATCTCCTTGTCGGCGCCGCCATGAGTTCATGCTTTTACCCTTTGTCTAGGAGGGAGCCTTTATCAATCATACTTCGTATATATCCGGGGCTCTTTGGCCCTATTCTGGCTACGTTGCGTCCGCTCTATGGGGCCACCCCCACTGCCTCTCTCTCTTCGGACATGGGCCAGGGGCGTCTTTCTACAGTATATTTCTCCCGACGTGGAGACTCTCACGGTCCGATCCATCTCCTCGGTCTTGTCTGCACGTCCAAGTTCCCGGTGGTAGTGCCATCTGGAGATATAGACCGTCTCTCGATGGCCTAGTCAGCTAGTCTGCTAGTAGCAGAGAGAGACCGGGCGAGACAAGGCCACTCGATGACCGTGACGGAGAGAAGAGAGATACTGTAGAGTTGTCATTATGACACACATGAACAAACATCTTACCCCCCTTTCTGAGAGTTCGAGTCGAGTCGAGTCGAGTCGAGTCCTCCTAGGCCCACCCGCTGGCGTCCGCACTACTACGGACCGCTAACCCCTTTTCAAACGATTATCTGGCATCACTGGATTCTCTCCATTTCTCCCTCCCCCCTTTCTCGGTGCCGAGATCAACTGTCCATAGGGAATCTTTCGCGCCCGTTCCCAGGCTGCCATTTCTGTGGCGATATCGCCTTTCTAGTGACTTTGCGGTACTTAATGTCAGCCAAGGAAGTCCTGTGGGCGTCGAATCGATCACAAGGTGGGTATAACGCGTTAGTGGGCGTCCGACAGTCTGACTATTGCATCGACCTCGACAGCACAAGAATCGAGACCCGGATCCTGTTGCTGCTGAGCTCCATTAGCCGACAAGTCGACGAGTTACCTCGTGGACATCAGCTAATGCATGCTGAGGCCATGACGCTCCGAGCACGCAGTACAAGCTCAAGCTCTCCCCACCATTATTCATCGTATCCTCATGGAAGGCGGTCAACACAAGACCGGTATCCCGTGTTATTTCCGAAATAGATTGGGAGAATCTTGTGACAGCACTTGTCAAAAGCCTTCCCTTCTTCTCGTCTCTAACACCTACACAACCGCACTCTTCGGAGCTCACGCATCTCCCTCCCTACTGTACATTACATCTCCAAGAGTCGATGATAAACATGGTAAGCCTCGGGTATATCCCTGAGCCTCCCACGCCGTTGGCCGCTGAGGTTCGAGTCCGCACACACACACACGCTTTCACTGCTTGGCCATTCGCACGTAGTTGCCGCCACACCACTTTCAACCCTGAAGGTCCCCGATCGCTTGGCTGGTGGTGGGGAAATGAGCTGGAGCTTGTGCTTTTGATTGATCGAGCTCTGTGATACTAACTGGTCGCATGAGCTGGTGGGGGATTAAGTCATCCTTTGGGTACTATTTCTCTTGCCGTACCATCTTTCCCCTCTTTCTTTTTTGCATTCACTTCCTTGGACCATCGGCAAATTTCAAGATCTCCAGCTTTTCCGCCTTCATCGATTCAGGAGAAAGGAAGGGCAGGCGTTGAATAGGGCATAGCCCACTTACCGCATCCGGAAGCATCAACAAAGTATAATGACCCCGCTCTACCTCTTTCCACGGCAATGAATTCAAACGGAACAGGGACTGGAAACTAGAAAGAATACAAGAGCTCAGCACTGAGCTCGTCGTGAGCTTAACAAGAGCTTCGGTGTCTTTCGATTTCAAAATGTCAGTTTACTTCGGACCAGTTCCGCCGCCTATACCATGGGGCTCTCGACCACAAACAACCCAACTCCGAAGACCATCGCAACCTTCCCTAGATGCAAGCATAGAAGACCTGACCCGCAAAAACGCTGTTTACTATCCTAACTACCGCGTGTATCGAGGAGAGACTCCGGCGTCTTTGAACTATAACTGCATCAGCCACGTCTTTTATGCCTTTGCGCAAGTGTCTCTAGATGGCACTGTCTTGGTAGGTCGAGCTAAGTCAACTTCGACTTCTACTATTCGGTTACAAAACTTCAAGACTAAACAAGGCAACAGTTGAGTGACGAATATGCAGACGCACAAATGCCGGTAGATGGCGCAATTGGATGCATAGGATCTTTCATGCGCCTAAAACAGGAGCATGACTACCTCAAGTTAATACTTTCCATCGGTGGCGGAGCTGCTAGTCAACACTTCGCAACTGTAGCTGCCTCGGCGGCATCAAGAGATGCGTTCGGGAGGTCTGCCAAAGGCCTTGTTGAGGCTTCCGGGTTTGATGGGATAGATAGTAAGTATTCCCCCTGACTAACTTTCCGAACGTCTGTTGAGATAATGAATCCAAGTCGACTGGGAACACCCTTCCGACCCCGAGCAAGGGCGCAACTTTCTCGCGCTCCTCGCAGCAATACGTCTCCATCTTCCCGACACACGTTACATTCTCTCCGCCGCTCTCCCGGCCGGCCAATGGGCCTTGCAAAACATCGACCTCTACAAAGCACAAGACTACCTCGACCTCCTCAACCTCATGGCCTATGACTTCACGGGTCCTTGGTCTCAAGTGGCCGGTCACCACGCTCAACTCTTCCCTTCGAACCCCAACGAAGCGTCTGGTTCCGCTGCTGTGGATTACGTCTTGAGTACAGGATTTCCAGCCAAGAAGGTGTTGCTAGGTGTGCCGGTTTATGGCAGGAGCTTTTTGGGAGCGAGGGGCCCGGGAGAGGGATTTCGGGGGGAGGGAGGGGAAGAAGGGACGTTTGAGTATAAGGTGCTACCCCGCGAGGGGGCGGAGGAGATTGTGAATAGAAGGCTAGGGGCCGCTTTTTGTGAAGGGGGGGATGGGGGGTGGGTTTCTTATGATAATACAGAGACGGTGAGGATGAAGGGGGAATACTGTATGGAGAAGGGCTTAGGGGTGAGCGTTCGCTTTCTCCTTCAGTTACTTTCAGTTTGGTTTTTTGCGTAACTGAAAATGAGGGTAGAGATGGCTAATCTAATGTAGGGACTCTTTTACTGGACTGGAACTGCAGATGCGCCGCCTGGATCAAGGAGTTTGATCTCAGCGGGATTCAAGGCTTTACATGGCGGTTAAAGTGCGAGAGTAGAAGTTGTTGTTGGTGATGGAGTGGAGTTGTTGTTAAATGCATGCAAAACGTACAAAAGAAGCGATATGATAAAGCATAAAACGAGAAACGAGAAACGGCCTTTGTACTCAATACAACAAAACACAGGGAGATTAGGTTCTGGTTTAGGAGGCTAGACTCGGGGTGCATTACTGGGTGCATTACTGGATACATTGCATTGGGAACGGCATTGGGGACGGCATTGGGGATGACTGGTTGCATATTGATGGGTAGACGCGAGCATTAGCTTGGGGTTAGGGATCCTCGACTAGAGATTATGAAGAGACGAATAATGTTATGACTCGTGGAAATGGAAGCAAGGAGTAGCAAACGTTCAAGCTCAAGAGGTCAGATATGAGAAGTTGCTCTCGATTGGGAGGTTTGCATGCTCCTTTTCTGCGATGCGAGGTGTCGGGTGGAAGGCGGGATATCGGAATCCGGATCTTGTTGTGCAAGGTGAGATCTTACTGTGAAGGCGGCTTTGTATATGTTTCCCCTCTTCGTTCCCTCTTCTGTTTCCTTGACGAGACTCAAATTCCGCTATGAGCTAAGCTGCTTCGGTCTTGGGACGCATGATACACCTCTTAAGGTATGTATACCCGTGTTTTACTTATTCACAAACAAACATACATCCTTTGCTCGACAGTCATGTACCATGCTCGTGTGCACGGATCAAGGCTATAAGCCGGTCGATCATCCTATCTGTGCGAGCTGTGCATAGCCATGGTTGTTCAGAGATTGTGAACAGGGCGTTGAGTCGTTGTGGGCTTATTGGCTATTCATCTACAAGAGTGTACATGACGCGAGGAAATTTTTCGATGGGATCTGGGGGGTGTGGATGGGCGGGCGGGCAGACGGGTAGGTAGGTTGCCTGCGCTCTTGCAGCGCATGATGTGTTGCTTGGGGCGGATCTTCCTTTATACTTGGGAATGTATGGGGCCTTGTACGTGCATACGACACTTGACAGCTGGGGGATCTACGCTTCCTCCTTCCTCGAACGACCTTGGGTGATTTGCTCTTCTCCCCCGTAGATAGGTAAGCCTTGGGCGTCTTTGCAGTCAGTAAGCAATGTGGATGGTCTTGCTATCCGAGGCAGGTGGTCCTAGAGGTGATCCTGGAGAAGAGAGTTGTGGCGCCGAGTCGCATCTGTGCTGTGATTTGGGCGTCTATAAGAAATTGCTTCTAGAGGTTGAGAGTATGATTGGGATGATTCCGAGAGGGTGGGTGACGTGTCTGTGTGTGCGCGGAGTAGAGGGGGAAAGCATAGCGGGTGGTCGGTTCGATATCGCAATCGTTATACTATATCTCTGTGTTGAGCTTATCAGATCCAAAGCCTCAACTATTGAAATATGCTAAATTAAGTAATATTTCTCCGCACCCGGGCGATTCATTGGTCGAATTCCCCTTGTTCAGAAGAAGTCTCTAGAATTCCTGATGAAATACCAGTACCATACGATCCCCCCACCCCCAACCTCCCGTGCCCCGGCTCCGAATCGAAAGTTAAATCCTTGTATTTGCAAGGAAATCGACATGGGATCTAGCAAATAAAGCTTTCTGGAGGCTCAAAAGTTGGCAGAGCTGAAAGACCCTCGGATAGAGACGCGGCAAAGGTTGCGGCCTCTGTAGAGGGTTCTGAAAGAACACCAGACACTTTTCAACAAACTTTGTAGTCTGCATGAAACCTTACTTCCTTGAGTTGAAGATCTTTCTAGTCGATTTGTACTATTGTCTCGACGATGAAATGTGGTGGTTTTCCGTATGGAGGGGGTAGGCAGACGCGGGATATCTGGGCTTCGTATCGACATGTTGATACTTTATCTGGATTGGTGCCGATCATTAGCAGATACGCATCAGTGTGCGAGCGCGCTCTCTCTCTGGTGGGCTGTCCTCGTGTAGCGGATTCGGCTCTTCGCAAAGGAAATCAGGTTGAAGGAAATGTAGCTGCTCTTCTCTTATGAGCAATAACGAAAGTATCATGCCTCGCCTGCTACGAAGTACATAGGGCACGGCACCAGTCACGGGCCGCCGACCATGAAAAAAGTCCAAAAAAACCCTTTCTGTCTAAAGCAATAAGTACTTTGAAATGTGTTGTAGTAGCGGCAATATAATGAGCTAAGCTAAAGGTTTAAAAAGAAATTGGGGGGAGCTACGGGCATGTAACTCTGAAATGTATAGTGACTCACCCCTTGAACATTTCTGTGTAAGAGGGCCAAGAACACCGGTGGTAATGCGGTGACTATGTCTCAATGCGGTACCTGCCATACGGTATTTTTGAAGATCGCACATTCAATAGGTCTAGAGTAACCAGCTCCCCGGCAAAGTGAAATCCGAAGTATATCAAAGCCGCGTGTCGTAGGTCACATTACCACCTTAGTTGTTTGGTTAGAATTGAGATTTGAGTGCAAATTGTTATCAACTTGCGATCTATCCAACTAAGCCAAAGTATAGTAAACTGTTGAATTGAGATTGACACGCTTAACTTAGGCTATACACGCGAAGTTCGATTAAGCGAATTTTGGGGAAAATTTCACTTTAGATTCACTCGACCCTATCATTCCAGGAAATTTATCTGCAGAATCAATATGTTATCGCAGTTACTTTAATTTCTTTATATCAGTTAACTTATAATGTCTGAACTTATCATAATAACTTTATCTAGAAATTTATCATTTCCGTAGCCTCGCAGTTCAGTATATGCGAGCAATGTCTATCTGTTTTGGCTCCTCTTTTGTTATGGCTACCATTCAAGCAAACATAAATCATTTGCGAGTCATCAGAAACAGGCTAAAACTCGAGCTGATATTCGACTTGAACGAAACGAGCGGTACTAATTAAGTTCCTCTATAGAAATGAAATCAACCTCTAGGTGGTTTTCCTTCTTTTGACTGCCTCATGTCCCGTGATCAAACTCATCCCACGCCCAGTAATGAATAATACATAAGGTCGGGTCTGCTAATAGAAAGTGGGCATGATGTCTCAAAGTTTCCTTAACGAATCTTCACAGAACGCGAATAGTTCTGGCAGCTCCTGTAAACATTTGCGGTACTCGTGATGCCCAAAATTGCTAGCAAGATTCAAGGTCATAGGCACCAAATACCTGTAGGGTCTTGAGGCTGGACAATACCTTGAGGATCATATTTAGCAGGAACTATTGCTAAATAGAAAAGCGAGTTTATAAAACGAAACAGTTGTCGACGTAGATGTTTTCTAAAGTCGTCCTTATATAACATAAGATATTGGAGATTTAAATATCCAAATAAGAAGTTAGGTTTAAGTATATATAGATAGCGAATGGGTTATCTTGTATATTTCATGCGTGTAGCGCGATTCGTAAGGATAGTTTGACACGTGCTACTTGTATAGCTGAATGGGGCCGTCTATCGAATTCAATGTTTTGCACTGCTTGCATTGGTATATTGGCAGAGGTTCACGCAATAAATACTTTATTAGAAGTCCCGCATATTTCCGCTTCGTATGCAAGTTTGAACACATCTAGATACCTTTCAAGGAAAGTCGGTTTATTAAAATACGCTCGTTGGCCGAAATGGCGAGCAGCGACAGCTGATTGACTTGCAAACAGCGAAGGGAATAGGCTTGTGTGGCGGTGATGATAGGTGCAGGAGGTGTTAGTCCTAGACTCCTAACAAATCTTTTGGATATGAGATGGATTTGAAATTGAAAGGGTGTAGAACGATAGGTTATGACTCACCAATAACGACATAAAGGGTTTCAAAAAGTAAATTTGATATGATATGGGATGAAAATGAAAGTGAAGTTGGGCTATGTTTATTATTCACCCTTCCTAAGCGAAGCTTTTTTTTATGTGGGAAAGATGAACTTTGAAGAAATGATCGACATCTATGGCCTCATCAACACGAAGGCAGCTTAAAGGTTAATTTCAACATTGATGTATATGCCATAACTGGTGTTCATTCTTGGCCGTTAGATTTAGGCCTCCGTCCGGAAATTCTTCCACTTGCGTTCAGGTGCAACTGGCTGCTATTCAAGCCAGCAAGATGGCTCGGCGCTCCGGAATGCTTCACCTTAAAAAAGGGAGTTAATTCTCAAGGACTTAAGAAGGCAAGATAGCAATCAAGCAAACAATTCATCTCACACGTTGCAACACTTTCCAGACCATCCTATCGATGCGAAGACTGATGGGACTACCAAAATCTACAAGCATACTCTCGAGCACAATGGCAATTATTCAAGAATAGACAGCGCAAATGAAAATACCCGAGCAAGCAAAAGACAACGCACAGAAGCTGCCAACGTCGACAAGGACACTCCTCTTGGAAATGGGCTTCTTACACGTGAAAAGGTTGCTACAAGTCCGCAAAACGAGAAGTCACCAGTGCCCGGTTCCTATGTCACCGAGTTATATGGAGAGGTGGAAGAAAATTTGAGAGATTGGCTGGATTAGGAAGATACCGTTCTTACCGTTGATTACTATCAATTCCTTGGTCTCGACCAGAATGCTTCTCAAGCTCAGTTGGTTTCCGCTCAGAATCATAAGGACAAAGAGTTAAAGGCAGCAAGACTGAATTACGAGGATGCGAGGGAAACTCTGCTAGACACCAAGAAGAAATACCGGTACGATTGTGCTAGGAAAAGTGACATTGGGGCGGCCACAACTTCCACGACACCAGCGAATCTAGCCAAAGGAAATGGAGAGGAGCGACTGGAGAGCTCCAAGGCACAAAATCCTGACGAAGATATTGCCGCTCTTAGCGACGACTATATCGAGATCGAGGGCTGGGACGATATAATTGTGAAGGTGCCAACGAATTTGATGCTGAAAAGGTATTCTTCTCTCATGTAGTAGACAAGCAACTTGAGAAAGAAGAGACAGCAAGACAAAGATGAAAATTTTCTAGCTTCTCATTGCAAGAATTTGCGAGGACTCTAAAAATGAAATGGTGATGTCTGACTGTTTTGCAGTCTTGGTTTCAAATTTGATCTCCTTAGCGAGTCATGAAAGTGCAACTTTTAGCTCAGACTTTAAACCGCCCACAATATATCCACTACCCTTCCAAACCCAAATTTCCTTCACATCTACATATGACGATAGCATGCACTACCTTTTTGGTGATTCTACAACTGAATACCATGGTGCCTCGCTATTACTTTGATCTAGTGCTCCATCGTTTCTAGGCATGTAACTGCATCTTGATGATTTATATCAGTATATATCTTGACATGCTGTGTTCTGCACATTTCCTACTTTGCTGGCACTACACGCATTAAATCTGCCCTGCAATTTATAGATTGTGGTCCACGATATCACAATTGAAAAGGTTAAAATACCTACTTCTGGGTAAACTCTAATGTTGAATTGAGTTGTCGAGTCAAGCTGATGATGCTGAAAGTGGCGAGAGTAAAAGTAAAATAGAGTTATCTAAGCTTAAATGATTGTGAAAGTACATTGGAAGAACTCTAAATTCTTCAATTCCTCAACGCACTTTTAATTCGCATAAATCCAAAGAAAGTCCGCTCTTGATGAATCGACATTGTGAGATATGAATGTCAGAAAATGAAAGGTAGAAATAGGATTTTGCTTTCAACTAGTACACCGCGAGTCAGCAGCTACAGGAAAGCATAGGATGCTACTTAGCATAAGCTTTACGCAGCCTCAAAGTACAAGTTGGAAAGATCAGTTCTGCTGAAGACTAAGTATCATCTTGAGTTCTTAAAATGAGTAAGTTTACAAAGAAAAAGGGAAGAAGGGATAGATTGGTGACTGGTGAAAATATGGCATGAGCTTTGAGGAATACTCTTTTACCTAAATTATTCCTTGATTCCTAAATGTGGCGGAGAGGCTGCAAACAACTTGCTCTGAGTGGTACAATCCCTAACTTATACACTCCCGGCGTTACACATCGAACTCATCCTTAGCCCCCCCCCTTTCAACTTCAACATTCTACCTAAAGTAGAGTACAGTCTTAACTCTCAAGTAAGGGCAAGCTTATTACATTTTACGCTTAATGTTAAAGTATAAAACATAGAGACTAGGAACCTTTACATTAAGAAATGTTAACTCTTATAAAATGTCGATGCTTTCTTCTCTGTACGCTCTTCAAGAACCGCGTCGAGTGAGCTTGTGAGCCGCTAAGCGAATAAAAGAAGACTCTAAGTGAGATGAGCGGCCAGAGCGAATGAGAATGAGATGTGCAACAAAAAGAATGGTTGTCAAATGTCAAAGTCCTGCTTAGTCATCTGAAAGAAGGCTGTACATAAAGTTATGTAAGTTATGCGAGGCTGCAAACACGACAACAACATCGCAGACCAACCATTGCTAGTACCGCAGCTTCGGAATCATTTGACTGTTTTAATGATTATTTCGATTCGAATCTGGGTGTTGATTGTTGACTCTCCTAAAGCTTTGCAGTAAAACGCAATGAACGGCACACCCGCAGCTCCGTCATCGTTGGATGCAGGTGAGTCTCCTAAACACCTAGCACTATACCCAGGAACCGGACCCCGATGCTAACCACCTACACAGTTGACTACGACCCAATCGAACACCTGAATACTATATTCTCCCATCCATCCACTCTCTCCTCTATATCTATAACCACAACCGCCCTCCGAGCGCATCAAGATGACCTATCGAACTCCATCTCAGTCCTCGAGGCTTCTCAAGCATATAACAATGACTCCAGCCTCTCGCGCATGCAGTCCGCCAAGGAAGAGCTAATGCAGCTTTTTTCAAAGATAGAATCCGTACGCACAAGGGCTATAGAGACAGAGCAAGTAATTACTTCCATGACAGCGGATATCAAACGCCTGGATAATACCAAACGGAACCTCACACTATCCATGACAGCTCTAAAGAGGTTGCAGATGCTCACAACGGCATATGAACAGTTGAGAGGATTAGCGAAATCGAGGCAATATCGAGAATGTGCAAGCTTGCTCCAGGCTGTGCTGCAGCTTATGAGACATTTCAACAGCTATAGGAGTATTGATCAAATTGCTACTCTGAGCCGGAACGTCGCGGATCTACAAAGAGAACTGCTAGAGCAAGTCTGTGATGATTTTGAGTTAGCCTTTGCAAGGGATGAGGTTACTGCTCAGAAGAATATGCTTGGAGAAGCATGTTTGGTGATGGATGCATTGGGCGAAACTGCTCGAGCGAGATTGGTGACTTGGTATGTGAATACGCAATTGAGAGAATATCGACAGGTTTTCAGAGGCAATGATGAGGCGGGGAGTTTAGACAATATTGGGAGGAGATATAGTTGGTTTCGGCGGATGCTAAAGACGTATGAGGATGAACATATGGGCATTTTTCCCTTGCAATGGAGAGTCAATGAGGTGTTGGCTAATTCGTTCTGTGAGGGGACGAGAGATGATTTTAAGGGGATTCTAGAAAGGAGTATGAGGAGGGCAGATGGAGGGAAGATGGATGTTAATCTGTTGCTGGGTTGTTTGCAAGAGACGATGGATTTTGAGCATAACTTGGAGAGGAAGTTTGCTAGTGAGCCGCGAGAGAGCATTGATACATTGAGTTCGATTGAGGAAAAGCCCCACACATTTAATCGTTCCATCTCAGAGGCCTTTGAGCCATATCTCAGCCTCTGGGTCGATTCTCAAGACCGGCAACTCGCCCAGATGATACCAAAATATCGAAATCAGCCTCTAATAGCTCACGATGAAGAGTTCTCTGCTCAGGCCGTCATCCCATCTTCTATCGAACTTTTCCATTTTTACAAAACGACACTAGCACAATGTGCCAAATTATCTACCGGCGAGCGGCTGTTAGACCTTTCTTCAACCTTGGCAAAATATTTGGACCAGTATGCTCAACAAGTACTTCTGTTCTTCATTCAAACACCAGGTGGACCAAGTCTCCACAATACCATATTGGTTCTCAACACTGCAGACTACTGGCATGCAAACACACAACAACTAGAAGACAACTTAAAAAAACGCATAGACAGTGAATTCACATCTAAGGTTGACCTGTCCTCTCAATCCGACGCATTTATGGGCGTCGCTAGTGCGGCTGTTTTACAACTGGTTCATCGAGTTGAAAAAAACAGCGAAGCACCATGGCGAGAAATGCGAAATACAAACTGGAGCAAGATGGAAAGTGTAGGAGATCAAAGCTCTTACGTTGCTGAGCTCCTACGCTATGTCAATGAACAAGCAGAGGAAATATTGCCTCTAGTTGCAAAACAGCAATATGCACGAGCCTTCTGCGATAACCTCGTAGAGCATCTAGCCAATGTCTATATCCAAAACATCATTCAATGCAGACCCGTTTCTGAAGTTGGTGCTGAACAGGTATGCCTGCTTCCATTCCATTTACATAAGAAATAAAGCTAATGCTATAATAAAGCTGCTACTTGACAAATACGTCCTTACTAAGGGTCTCACAGCCCTCCTCTCCCACTCCCCATCCACAACCGCAACCTCGACGGCTAATTTCACCAAACGCGTGAACCAAAGCATGGCTCGCCTTGATCCCTTACTCAAAACGCTACAGGTACGCCCCTCTCCACCAGAGGGTCTCGTTCAAGCATACCTCATTCACATCTCCGATCGCTCCGATACCAACTTCAAGAAAATCCTCGACCTCAAAGGAGTACGTAAATCGGAACAAGCGTCCCTAGTGGAGTTGTTCAATATTCATCAGAACAGCAAGAGTAATGAGCAACTGGTCCAAAACTCACCGTTCATGACGCCGCTGATGAATAGTTCAAGCGTGGGAGGTCTTGGTATCAGTAGTGCGGGAAGTGTGACGAGCAACGGAGTTCTGCAATCGAAGGATCTAGCTGGTTTTGGGGAGAAGCTGTTTAGTGCGGCGCGGGATGGGGTGGGGAGTCCGTTGGGTGAAGATGCGAAGAATGTGGTGGAGGGGAATTTGAAGAGTATTGGGAAGTTCTTCAGGAGGGACGTGAGCGGGTTTGGGAGATTTGGTGGAGGGAGGGGGGGTGGTAGCGGGAATGGGAGTGTAGATGAGACGATTAGGTGATTGGGGGTTATACTAATATAGAAGATGGGTTTTGGCCAACTGTGTAATCGCTCTTCTATATGAGTCGAAGCAGTGCGTGATGGGTGTTTATGCCAGTCACATGTTTTTTTTTTTAAAGAAAACACCTTTGGGAGGCTTTAGGGAGCCTGAATAACTCGAGTACGATGGAGCATGAAGCTATAATGCATTGTAGGAAAGTGCTTTGATAGTTGACTTGGAAGCAATTATGAAGGGCAACAGATTGATAATAGTGTTGCAAATAACGAGAAATGTGCAAAAATGATATAATAAGGAACTTCAATCCACATTTCTTGATTTTGAACAGTGAGGAGCAAAGAATCTTATATAGTTCTCTTCGATTACGGTATTCAATGGTTGAAAATTATTCAGGATATTCCCTTCCGCCTTCTGCGTTCAACAGGGTATTGTCAAATTAGATGGGTTCTCTTAATGAGATAGCCAGCTGGCATTCGCCATTAAGATTAAGGTTGAGATATGAGGATACTCCTGACAGGGCTAAATTACCTCCACTCAAGGCAGGAAAGCTGGTTAGAAGATTCTGTTCTTCGTTTTCATTGCCATCTTCTATATTCTAGAGTGAAAACATTGTCTATACAACCTCTTTCTACTTCACATCATTCCTCTGTTATTCCACGCTCTGGTTATCACAACTTGAAAGGGGTAATTCTCTGTTACTTCTACCCATCTCTCAGTAACTCTGAGACCAGCTGTTTCAAATTTCATACAACACTAAGAGCGAGTAATTATCCAAAGTCTAGAATTATGAGATATGGAGCCATTCGCATGGTGGGAGCCGAGGAAGAGGACTAGGGTCTATATAATAAGCGAGCTTAAAAGAACTTATGTGATAAATATTGTAGAAGAAATTGTAGACAAAACATTGGAGGCTTAGGAGGGATAGGTTGGCGAATAAGCTTAGCACAAAACATATTTAGCAAAAGACCTTGAAAGTAGGAGAGCTGTTGAAGGCTCGATACTATGTCATGTTTGAAATATTACTTTCTCATGCTTAACGGAGCAAGAAAATGCCAAACAGGAAATAACCATTAGTTAGATATGAGAACTTTACTCAGCTTTCAAAAATTAGAGTGTCCTGTAAACCACTCAAGAAGACCCCTTCGAGCCTCCAGGTCCTGTGCCTACTACCTCTCGAATCCTGGCTTTTTGCTGCTCCTCCCGACTCCATCTGCTCTCAATATTCCCCCATCCCTCAGGACTCAACGCATACCCCTTCACTATGTCCTCGCCAATCCTCCTCGCCATCCACCCACCCCCAATCATCAACAGCCACCAAACAACCCAAGTAACAATCAAACTCCACAGATCTCCTTCAACCGGTAGCAGCTCCTCCCTACTCCCCGCAAACCTCTCGAAGCCCATCACCGCCCTAAAGGCTTCCACCATGACCCAAAACCTGCCAACTTGTGCCTTGGCCATCATCCCCAGCAGTAACTGATGCGTCTCCACGCCCTCGATCCCCTTTCTCGGCTTCTCGTTCTCGAGAATAACTGGGATCCCGAGAGAGACATCTAGCAATGTCTGCACCAGGTCTACCCCGGAAAGTAGAGCGTTCACTGGCTCGACAATTCGAGGGTTGATGTCGATATAGAATACTTTTCCATCTGCAGTCAAGATCGCATCGAGACTCAATGCTCCATGCCATTCCAAACTCTTCCCCAATGTTTGAAGATGTGTCTCAATAATAGGAAGAGGTAACCCAACTTTCTTACTCGCCCCTCCTCCAAACCCTTGATGCACACGAACACAAGCATGCCAAGCCAACAACCGCCCTTTATCAAAAACGCCGCAAATCATGAGCAGGCTCCCAATGACCTCCTTCTGCACCAATAACCTATCATTCGGACTCCTCGGCCTATTTGTTACCCTCCGAATCTCTTCCAAAGTGTCGCTATCGGCCACTCCTCCAGTTTCAGGCGACGTAAACACCACTTGGCCGTCCCTCACAAACTGCTTGACCACCGTTTCCAGTTCACTGACATCGGCCACCCGCCTCACGCCTGTACTCGCCGTCCCCACATTCGTCTTCACATAGCCAGGCAAGAACTTCCCAAAAAGCTCCGCGTTCATCTCCAGGTTCAAATCTTCGCTCCCCACCACCAACCCATCAGGCTGGTCCAATCCCACTTCCTCCAAGCAAGCCCTCTGTCCCGCCTTCCCCATGACCTTCCTCAACGAATGCATATCGGGAACACATAACCTCACTCCAGTTCTTTCGATCCTCGCTTTCCCTGTACTCAATATCATTAGTACTCACTCGCTCTCTAGGCGTTTGAAATAAGTCTAGAGCTTTAAAACAAATCCCAAACGCCCACCTCTTTCTAACCATTTAACCCCCTCTCTCCCTCTCCCTCCACTTAGAAAAAGAAGCAAAGAAAAGTAAAAGCGAAAACAACAACAAAAGACCTCACTCACCCCAACTCAAAACCGCAACCTGTTCCTGACTCGCCACCAAAACACCAAACCCCCCTCCCCTCTCCCTAACCTCATTCCCAATCGTCGACACCGCCGCCTCCAGCCACGCAAACGGGTTCCTCCCAAACGGCGGCACATGATGGCTCTTGGCCACGCAGCTCGTCAGCTTACACAGGTTGAGGCCCCGCGGGCTCAGGACGTGCACCTCGTGGCCCTTGCGGCTCAAGATCGTCGCCAGCTGCCGCGCCGTCGGGCTCGACGCATCGGATAGTAGGACCTTCATGTTTTCTCTCTCCTCCTTCCGCCGACTCCGAAGTGCGGTTCGAGCCTGAGCCCAAGAACGCAAACAATTAGTCGATCAGTCAGTCAATCAGTCGGAAGCCACTATAGTAGCTAGAAGCGTAGCCTCGTTTGAGGAGAGAGAAAGGCCTCGAGTAAGATAACAAACGAACAAACGAACAAATAACAAACTCAAATATTCTTGATAGCTAGCCGAACCCCTCTATCATGGATAGTTCTAGCACTACCACGGCATCGCACGGCACCACCACCACCCACCCACCCCACCGCAATTGAGCCGAAGTGGGCTGAACGGAGCAGCGACGAACGCAATCCCGAACCCTCCCGTGGCGGGAGGAGGGGCGACCAGCGCGCAAGCATCTATCCAGTAAGTTAGCACGGAGGAGCTCACATCATGAAGTGACAAAACAAGGTTGGCGGCATTCGAGAGGGCATGTGAGTGCGGGGTGTGGGGGAGTCGCGTGATGGGTGTTGCGTGGTGCGTTGCGTTTGTGCTTCGGGCTTTGCAGGAAGGATTCTCCATCGAGGTCACACAAGGTCTCGGTCTCGGTCTGGGGGAGTGTGCATGGTGCATCTCCAACTCCTCAGAATAGGGATATCGACTCCGCCCTTTCCAGACCCTTGGGATTGGGAGAGAGCCGGAGGGCCAATTGCATCTCTGGGAAGCAATCTAAGGGAGTAAGACAAATCTACAACGATGTACCTGATGCAGCAATACTTGCGGCCAAAAGCATTTCACATAGAGGTTGAGCATCAAGTACAAGGGTTGGAACAGTAGCTATCACATTTCACAACTCATAAAGATCTCTCAAGCGCAGACAACAAATGGATTTTTCATTAGGTATTAACGTGTGGTTGCCCTAGTGGCAGATTGCGAAAAGACAGTCTGGGTATAGGGGTATCAATACGCAGCAGAATGCCACGTCGCAGACCAAAGGCAGCAAAACAAACAAGACTTGGCGCAGTAATGCAAAAAGAGAGTGGTATCAAGAATCAACAATCAATCTTGGGGTATTTCAAGGAGATCCGTCCTGACCATAATAAACTCGTTCCGTACTGAAATGACAATTCGGACTTTGCAACATGCACTTATGCAGAAGCAGTGACCTGGGTGGTGGTTGCCGGGACAACTGGCTCAGGGGTAGCGGCGACAGTCTCCTCTGCAGGAGCTGCGGCAGCAGGAGTAGAAGACTCAGCAACGGGCTCAGCAGCCTTCTCAGCCTTCTTGCCCTTGACAGTAGCACGGAGCTTGGCAAAGGGGGACTTTGGCTTGTCTGCCTCCTCGTCACTGGTGGGGGCTGACTTGTCCTTCTTGCTCAACCATGGGAGGGAGCTCTTGCGCTTGTCTGCCTTGGTGACAGGGGCGGCTTCGGCCTTGGTCTCGCCGTTTGTAGCTGGGGCAACCTCGGTGGTCTCGGTGGCAGCGGTTGCGGGGGAGATGACAGAAGTTGCCAATGGCTCGCTAGCCTCGACGGCGGGGATGACAGGTGCATTCTCGCTCACTGGCTCAGCAGCATCCTTGGCTGGAACAGCAGGTGCTTCGGTCTCGGGCTTCTTCTCCTTGTGGGATGTGAATTGAGACTTGAGGGTACCGAAGATCGAAGAGCGCTTGGATGGGACAGGGCGAGCTTCGTCGGTTGGGCTAGCAGCAGAAGCTTCGGCAGCAGGCTCAGCAGGGGCAGCAGCCTCTGCAGCTGGAGTAGACTCCTCAGCGATAGCGGGCTCCTCGGCAGTAGGTGCAACTTCAGACTTGGGAGACTCGACCTTCTCTTCCTTCTTTCCGAGACCGAAAGTGCCGAAGATGGAGTTTCGCTTACGAGAGACGCTGCGGCTCTTTCGCTCCTTCTTCTCCTCCTTATCTTCCTTAGGGGGCTCCACGATAGCGGGGGTGGCGGTCTCCTCCTTCTTGTCTTCCTTCTTATCCTCGACCTTTTCGGCGCTCTTCTTTGGGTGGGCAACGGCAGCAACAACTGGCTTAGTCAATGCAGCGTGGCTCTCCTTGTATTTCTCACTCTCGGTGACGGTAGGCGCGAGCTCCTTGGCCTCGGCAGCCTTGGCCTTCAATTGTGCAACCCAGTTATCACGCTCGACAAGAGTGTCGGCCTCGAAAGTGTGCTTGTGTCCACCGAGGGTGAAGTGGAACGCAACGGTGCCCTCTTCGGAGATGTCGGAAACCTCTGACTGTACATAATCCTCGTCAGAAATTGTTTGTTTGCACGTGATGTTAACAAGATGTGCTTACCAGGTTGAATACGCCAGCAGGAGTAGCCTTGTCAGCAGCCTTCTTGCTGAAGAACAAGAGACCCTTTCCAGTTTCCGATGCCCATGCGACATTTTGGTTGGCAATATCCTGAGCCTTCTCGCCACGGAGGTAGCTCGACAAAGCCTTGGTCTCAACAGCGTCGGTGCCGAACCAGAAAAACTTGTTTTGGAAAATGAAGCTCCTGGTGGGAATTGTTAGATATGGATCATGCTTGCGTTCATGCAGATATGCTGAAAGGGAAGGGTTGATTCCAAAGTCAAGCAGGGTGAAACTTCCGCCTTGTTGACGATTGCATAAAGAAATAACAAATCGCGTCCGACTAGGCTTGTTTGCGTGTGATAGCAACCCAAAATTGCTTGCTATACAAGATAAGAGCGGTAATGCTTCACGCATGTCGACAGTCCAGTGGGCGATAATATAGAAACATGTGAAAGTATATGCTTACTTGAGAAGTCCAGGTCCCTTGTATCCAAGAGTGCCCTCCTCGACCGGCTTGATTTCCTCCTTAGCAGGCGCAGCAGCGGCTTCCTCTTCCTTTGCTGGCTCGGTGGCAGCAGCGGGTGCCTCTGCAGCTGGAGTTGGCTCAACCGTCTCGGCGGCTGTGGTCTCCGGGACAGCGGGAGCAGCTGGCTCAACAGCTGCCACTGTGGGAGCAACGACAGGCTCCTCGACGGGCTTGGGGGCTTCAGCAGACATGATGGGGGGAGGTGGGAAGTTGTAGGGTGTATTAAAGAGGCTTTGCGAGATGAACCGAGATGATATATTCGATTCGATGCGCGAGAGTCTAGAGGTGAAGACGGATGAAGAGTGGGAGAGAAAAAGTTGGGTGGAGGTTCTCTGGGCGAGTTTTATGATTCGGGCCAGGGGGGGCAAAGGGCGCTAGTCGAAATGAGATATAGCCGCTAGTAAGGAGATTTGTCTTCAGTCGGAAATTCAGTCAGTCAGCCAGCGAAAGCTCAGACCAGTCAAAGTCACTACGAACGAGGCTCGCGTCGATCATCCATTCACCCATCCAAGCACCAAGCATCCAAGAGACACAATTAAACGATGTTTATTTGGTGATTTCCACGAACTCCAAAGCGTCGCTCTCGGTCGGGGCCCGTATACGACGGCCTGGTCAACCAACGGTCTCCGGAGGACATCTTATCTGGGCTCCCATTCCTCCCCAACACGCCATCCGAAGGTGCAAGATCGACATGGCTGATCATGCGAGCACCTTTCCTGCCTCCCCCCAAATGCAGTAAGGCCTCGACGCCTCGACGCCTTGCGGGTTGAGGCAGACCTCGGACCGCTATTGGGTGCGAGTGGACACTGTTGGGCCAACAGGACGGACCAGGAGAACAAGGAGACGAAAAGACAAGGGGGAGGGAAGAGAACGAGAGACGAGAAGACGAGAAGACAAGGGAGGGAGAACAGAGACGAGAAAGGAGGAGCAAAGGGTGGATGAAAAGAGGGAATGGACTTCTGATCCCCAGCTCTCGCCAGCTCTCACCAACTCTTCACGACCTGCTGGCCGACTCCGACTTCTGGTCACTTCTGGTCACTTATGTCTACACGCGTAGGTGATATGATGGTGTGTGTCTGCAGAAAGCCATGTTCTCTGCCTCTTTGCCACCTCCAGATGGATGCTCACATGGCATAGCTACACTTGACGCTGGAGATCTGGGACATGCATAATGCCCTCGTGTACTTTCGTACTAGGCTAACGACGCCATCTCTTTTTTTTTACCACCAAAACAAACAGTTTTACGCTTGCCCTGCTTAATGTCATGCCAGAGCTTTGATACTTCTAGCTCCTACATACCATACCATACTACATAGTAATACCACAGTACTATCATCAGTTTCTCGGCTTAATAGGCTTATGCACTTGATTACCTTGATCCATCCTCATCTTCCACCTCCACCTCCTATGTAGAAATGCTTCAAGCGAAGAATGAAAACCCACGCTTGAACCGACTCTACATGCCGGTAGTCACCATTTGACTCCAGGACGAACTCCTTCCGCTCTTTGCAGGCCACCGGAAACAAAATGCAGCTAATGCGAAGAGATTTTTGGGAAATGTAGGGAGCTTCAGGGGGTTGAAATTGGATGTTCCACTACGGAAGCTGGTCTTCGAACGGTATGCTACGAGCCTACGAGTCATCCACCGCCATCGTGTCGAAGCCGTTCCAGTCGGTACGAATCCGCCCAGATAGTTTCGATGGATGCCAACTCCTCCTCCGGACGGCGTCCAGAATCCAGCTCGGGGGGCCAGAATGGGATGTCTCTGGGTCCTTCAGCGCGTCTCGGCGGCCCTCCCCTCGCATCGACGATGCTAGCCCAGCAGCGGCGCCATGCAGGTCGTCGTCTACGTCCATCTATTATTATTCCATTGTTTGGTTTCAGCCAAAGTAGGTACCGGCGCTCCTGGGACAGATCCAAGCGGCTTCATGGTTCCAGGAACGACAGCCGAAGTACAGTATCATCGCGCCGCGTCGAACAGCCCTTGATTCTTGGGGGCGGCCCTCCTCCGTTAATTTAAAGCGCCCAAGAATCCGCCAGTGATTCAATTTACTTTCTCGATAGTTTTGCGCCGCCCCTGCCCCAGCTAGTAGACGTTTTAAGTGGGCTAACTCTCAGATCACCGTCCAATATACTTCCCGCTAGCCTCCCCATCCAAAGCGAAAAAGTGCAAAGCGAAGGGGACACGATGGCCGATTTGATTTCCCATCGCGTTCTCCAGCACGTGCAAAGCGCTGTCCCGAACCTCTGCCGCCGATGTGCTCCGTCGGGCGCATTTATATGTTTCACGTTGGTCCCTGGGAGGCTGGGAAGAAATAACATATGGGGCCTCGAGATGCGATCCGTCCGACATGCTCGTTTCAAACGCTCAGCACGTTGATGCACCGCCGTTGGTCGCGAGGTCGGAAATGCTGCTTTAAATCAATCCATCCACTTACGAAGGACGAGAGGGGACGTGGGGACACAGAAGAAGATCCTCTTGCCACACCTCACACAGGCCGGGATACGTCTCACCCAGCCAGTCCCCTCCTTTTCCAGAGTTGCTCTCCCCTCCATCCCTCCATCCCTCCCTCCCCCTCTGCTCTGCAGCAAAAAAACAGCATCAGGGGGCACTTTCTCTCCGCCGTCGATGGCCCATTTGCAAGTCCATGATCCCAAATTCTCCACTGCCGACACAGCATGCCAAGTGAGAAGGATCCTGCGAGAAGAACCTATCGAGAGATCTGAATGCACGAATCCAGTGGTGATCGTCAGGCCATACACCGCTCACGATAAGGCCACCAGCTCTTATTGGAGATCCGAGTCGCCTGACTCTCCCCTGGTTGGCGGAGAGGCATCATGACTCGATGCGTATTGGTAATTGATATTGGATCTGTCTCGGCTGCTGCGGGATTTTGTAGTCGAGTAGGCTTTTCCCCATCCCTTGATCCCTTCTTCTGTGAGGTAATAGCCCATTGCTAGCGCCAGCTTAAAACCAACGACGTTGAAGATGGGGAAAGAGCCTTTAAGGTGCAAGCTACAAGCTAAAAGCTCGAATATTGGAGAGTCTGCAGATGCGAGATGACTTGATGCTTATAGAATACATCCCCACCCCCTGCACGTGAACGAAATCACCACTTTGGTTACAAGGCGAAGTGCTTGGGCAGTGAGGTAGAGCCTATATAATGTCCATCCATCAGATTCACAACTTACATTCCAGGTGCTTGAGATAGTCATATTTCATCCCAACAGATTCCTCGAGTTTTGACTATAAATTACTATTCCCACCAAATCTTCGGTTTTCGTGCTTATTCGATCAAATATAGGAAGGCAGCGTAGACATTGATTTTTATAACGGCACAGTTGCAGAGAAAATTGTTCGGATTTTGCAGCATTGCTCATTACGATCTGAATGCACTCCTCCGAGATTCGACATTCAAAAGTACCCTACATTGAGGAGTGAAGTTGTAGATGAGTCTTCACAGGCTTGCTTTCATACCTGGAGCCTCTGCATCTCTACTACCCCAGAAGTTGTATATAGTGAATAGCATCGCAAGTTCTAAGAAACTAAATATTCTTGATTGTTGCCAGATGGTGACTACCATGGTCTAGACATAATCACTTCACCCCCAAAACCGGATTTATAAATCCGATATTGTCGCAACATTGTGCTTTAGTAACGGCAGCATTATTGTGATTTTTAACATAAAGCCCTGTATTTGTCTGAATTATCTATGTCCAGCATCGTCTGGTGAGAATTTGCTTTTGGTCCGAATAATTTGACCGGGAACCCTCGCTTGTTCGCTCTTACAAGTAAGTCCGAGGAGGGGGGTAGTAAAACCCTCCGCAAATCCAACAAACCCAACAACCTCAACAACCTCTTATACATTTTTCTCTGTCACCTTTGGCTTCACCATCACTGTTTCGCCCCTGTGCCCAACTGGAACATACTCCTCGCCATTACTCCCTTTGCTTGGTTCGTCTCAGCATAACATCTTGGTCTTTACGCTTTGGTATGTACACATCTTGTTGCTCCCCTCCTAATTATTTCCCAGTTATCCCTCGTGGTTTCCTCTCTGCGATACGCAACTGCCAGTTACAACCTTTTGTGGTTGCGCACAACACGCACAACGCATGACACTTTACCACACCTTGACAACCTCAACAACATCAACAACCTTGATAACCTCCTCTTACTCTATCACTTTGGCTTCTTTCTTCGTTTCCTTTCCAACTCAGTACATTATTAACAACCGTAAACAGGCCAACACGCGCTCGCCTTTTGCTTCTTGGATAGCTATCTGGTTCGTGGCCCCTTCTCTTCTTCTTCATCTTCCATCATATCTATTTTATGAGGTCTTGTGTCAACCTCACTTACTACCTAGGTCCTCACTGCATCTTCTTTATAAAACATCCACTATCAACAATTCTCTGTTCTCCTTCTCCTTAACAAACACCATTTCAACCTCCATCTTCGTCTTCCCTCCTCACTTCTTTCTTCATTCAAGAACTACCCATTCACACTCATCCTTTACAATCCCTCCCTCATCTTCCCTTCTCTATTATACAACAACTCCCCCATTCTTTAATCTATCAATAAGACTTTTAGCTGGCAAACTCATATTCTTAACACCGATATAATTATCTGGTTAATATCTCACCCCCCCCCCCCCTGTATACTCCCACCTTTTTCTTTCAGCAATCCATGATCTGAAAAAAACCCCTATCAGAATGCTTTACACTTTTTCCTCGGATATCTGCTGATAAAATTCTTTGAACAGATACCGACTCAGCTTTTGATCCCCCTTGGAATATTCTCACCGATTACTCCTTTGAAACCAACCAACAAGCCTTATCTCCTGGTCAGTCGTAGAAATTGAGTTCCCGTCTTTCGTATTACAGCACGTCAGTACAGCACGTCAGTACTTTCTCGGTTTATTTTGGCTCAGCCTCTTTGTCTTCAGCTAATTACACAAACAAACCCGATTTGCACTTCAACAAACCGACATCTCAGATGGAGACTTTCCATATCATCGGAGTTGGCAAAGTCTTCTCGTCTTTCACGCACACAATTTATCTATCTATCATCAGGAACTTCCTTCTGCAGAGGACGAGGGTCATATGATTGTTTTGGTTTTGAAGGTGTCAACATATACTTAGAACCCGAGTTTTTTTTTTTGGCGAAATTACAGACTGCACAGGTCCTTTGCCTTCTCCTCCCCAGGCTACTCCCAACTTCAGCATGTACCCCTGCTTTCAAATTACTAATCCTATCTCCCTTTACTATTGTCTTTCTCTTCAACAATGGCAGCCACTCTCTCTCAACCTATCACGTCATGTATTATCTTTCCGCCCATCACTTCTATTGATCCCAATCACAATGAACATGACTATCCGCAATATACTAGCCCTTCACGATACTATTCCTTGAATAGGGTACTTTCACAATGGCAAGCTCTACCTTATCTTCCTCCCTCATCTCCCCAAGTCTTCTTCTTTTTCCTTTCTCATCAACATCTATCTCACACACGACCCACGATCTTTGATACTCTCGCAAAACCTCCACACTCACAACTTGCTACTACAACTCATATACGAAAGGCATGTATTCCATCATCAAATCCCATCTGCCAAGTTACCTGTTACCAAAGCCCTTTTTTTTCCCCCCTGAACATCCTTCAGCGGCACACCTCAATTGTCTTTCCACTTTTACTTATGCTATGTTGTTTCTTCTGGAATCTACTTGATTTCAATTCCTGACCATAATTCTTTTCCTCTCTCACCAATGGCAATAATGCTGGACTTCTATCTGCTTTGAACATATTATTTCTCAATTCATTTTGCTCAACTTTCATCAAGTATGTCATTACCAACGAAACTAACATTATGCTGGATAGAGAACGCTTTCGATAACAACTTTGGAAATCATATCTTGATTACAAGTAGCGCCCTTTGACGTAAGTGTTCCATTACAATTCACATACATCTTTTACTACTATCAGGCCTCCAAGAAATTTGGTCATCACCATTCCTCCCCTCTTGAAACCTCTTAAATATACAGGTACTAACTGAACGCAGACGCCAAAATGTCTCACCAATTGGGCCCGTATGTTCGCACCGCACCCCCTTCTTGGATGGGTAAGAAGGGTCGAGCCCACTGGAACAAGCAGAAAGATCGGGAAGAAGCTTCTCATAACAAGAAGTGTGCACTCTTGGATGCGGGCGTCGCCTATGAAGACCTCGACGACGTTATGCGTCCTAAGCCCAAGTGGCCCCTGTCAAGTTATGGCACCCTAACCTCTTGGACCGATGAACCAGCCCCCAAGACCGAAGAACAGCTGGTTGCGGAGCGGGTCGAGAAGTACATGGAGGGAT
Organism: Ascocoryne sarcoides NRRL 50072; assembly: GCA_000328965.1. Taxonomy (NCBI): domain Eukaryota; kingdom Fungi; phylum Ascomycota; class Leotiomycetes; order Helotiales; family Gelatinodiscaceae; genus Ascocoryne; species Ascocoryne sarcoides. Next base: position 1,657,210 of record KB205945.1, on the reverse strand, counting down.
GGCCTTGGATTAAGAACGGTGGTATTTCTCCAAAGGATTGGAAGAAGCTGATATTGGTTGTAAGTTTCGAGATCCAAAGCTGTTGTGGATGGGGAAGACTAACACATGGCAGGCTCCGTTCAAATACCGTGAATCTAGTGGCACTGCTAAGCTTGAGTACCATGCACAAGACCAGAGCCCTTTTATGTCGAAGTTATTCCGTCAATCACCCTTTGAAAGGATAATTCTTGAGTATCTGTGGGATTGCCATGATGCCGCGTGGAAGTTGTCTGCAACTTGCCAAGAAGCTTTCGAGCTGGCAAATTGGGGTTGTGTAAGTCTCTCTATTACATATCTTTTAGAATATAACATTGATTTCTCCAGGACCACTGGGACATGACTGCCGGGGACTTTCGCCTCACCGAATTCCCATCTTCGGGCCCGGGCTCGCTTGAAGGACATTTGAATCAAGGTAGCGTCGCTTCCAACCTCATCATCTCGCCTCAACGGAAGCCCCGAACTGCAAGATACTTCCGTGGGTCGAGGAATGATCCCAATGACAACTTGATCCCGGACGGAGGACGCATTCCCTATCAGAGACAGATTCAACATATTCACCAATTATGTAGGTCCTTCCTCCTTCACTATCATATAAAAGCCTATCGTACACAGACTTATAATATCTTCTAATAGGCATCTCGGTCTACAACTATGGTAAATTCTTCAAGAATGTCCAAATGCACCGTGTCCCCCTCCTCACTACTCAAGTCCTTGAGCTAATTATTCCATGTATGCCGGGGCTTGAGAAGCTCGGCATCTATAACTGCCAGCTTTTGCATATTGGCTCTACAGTTAAGATTCTCGACATCCTTCGTATGGACCGTCCTCGTGGCCGCGAGAATCAAATCAGCTTCGACTACTTTCCTAACTTCCATCAGGGGCCTGCGGACACCTCAGGCAGTCCATATGCCATCGGCCCTTATGGTGCGACTTGGGATAACTGGAACGCTGATACTTGCATTACTATTTGGGCTTTGATCTGCCGCATCATCGGCCGTGCTAGATGGCAGGGTATTGACTTTGAGTCTCGCCATACGGCATTCAGAAGATGGCTCGACAAGTCACCTTGCTACATGGTCGAGGAAACCCTCGAAGCCATGTTTAATGTCGACACTCCTGTTCGGAAGGTCGCTATGATGGTTGATTGGCGTCATACCCAAGGCCGTTCAAACTTTCACTGCACTCGTGCAGACTATCCCAAGAACTTTGACTGGTATGTATCCACTCTCCACTGTTAAATTTGAGATTACATTGAATCAAGCTGACGAGAAAAACAGGTGCACCAAACCTATCCATTGCGGGACCTGTAACGAGGACCTCCTCGGAATCTTCTTCGACTACGGCCAGATCAAGAACATCAAAGACTACGACCTCCCCGACCCCCCCAAATGCATGGGTTGTAAGTTGAACTCCCACCTCGAAGCCGAGATCGATCATTACAAAGGCAACAAGCGCCGAGACATCATTGAAAAATGGCTGTACGAGCCCGAAACCGGCGAGTGGAATACCGCGGACCTGCACAAGGCCATCGACCAGGATTTCTTCGTCAACAAGGTCAGCGCCTGGGCAAAGGCTATCGACAGGATGCGCGCTGCTGATATGGCGAAGCCTGGCGGCTATGATCATGAGTATGACGAGCGTCAGAAGCCGTATGAGAAGAAGGAGCGTGGGAAGCGGGGTGGATTCCTCAGATCGCCTTTGTGCAAGCAAGATTTGAACTGGTGGGGTCATAGATACGATGATCATCTTCCCAAGCACTATTAGGTGGTTGCGATATTCAGGACTCCTGCTCTGGCGTTCTGCTCTCGTTGAACCTAGCCCAGATTTGAGCATCGGATTTCGACGTCGGAGGAAGCTGTTGCTATTTGCAACAACATTCGGTTTATTATTGCTTGCGTTGACCATATCTCAAGTTATGCTTCGGCTCTCGGTATCATACTACACACTTGAGATGGCAATCCATCTGATATTCGGATCTGCACGATCTCATATCGGATCTCATATCATCCTTGATGAATTTTCTGAAATTCACCCCCTCGATGTCGCTACAGCATACATACAGCGATACGGAATTTCCACAAACAAACACGTACACACACACAAGGCGAGGTATTTTCCAGGCTAACAATGACATACACACTAGACGCGACGACTTCAACATCGACTCGCACACGATTTCCAAAACGATGCTTTTTCTTTCTCTCCCCTTTGCGCTTCTTTCAAGCTATACACTCACTCGCACCAACAGCACATTTCTTGTTCTCCCTTGTTGATGTTGATTTCGATCGATGGATTGGTCGATAAATGGTGGTGGGAGGAAGGCTATTCTATTCTATTCTAGTTTTTTATATAGTCGGAGATGGGAGGGACATACTATAGGATAGAAAAGATAGTCAGGATGTATCGAAACCACCCCCCAAAAATGCAAAGTTTTCCAACAACCCCCCCTCTCCTAAAAATGAAACAGATGTCGAAGGGAGGGGAAATGTCAAGTGAGATAGATGCGATGCTATAACCGTGATGTGAAAACAGATCGGATGTCTAGCTAATAGAAGCGAGATGATTTTAAGAGCGAGGGGGCAACGTGACTCGAGGTGCCTTTTTAAATATCATTGGGTATATTTAACCATGTCTATGCGGCCATTCATCTTGAGTGGAGCATTGTGAACATTGGCGCCTATGAGAGCGACGGGTGATGATATAAGGGAATGGGATTTTGAAGGGGCGAGCGGTTCATTCATGTGGAGGTATATTGGATAAATGTTGTTGGTGCGGTCAGGGGTGTTTCCTATCATGATTCCCATTGGAACCTTCGTGGACCGCGTACCTTCGTCAAGGATGTAAGACTGGGGCCTAAGCTAGGAGGAAGAGGAGGAGGGGTTATGCTCGAGTGAGATGACGGAGAGGGGGCATCTTGTGGTTCAAGTGAGTGCGAACTGTGTTTTGTTTATCCAACGAGAATAAGAAGTTTAGTTACTTGAGATGAGGTAAGAGCTGAGGATTGAATGAATGACAATAAGGTTGATTCAGAATAGTAGCACGGAATGAAAGGTTGTGTGCAGTAAGAGTGAGTACTTTAAATATGTATAGGCTTAGAAATTATTCATCAAGGTGAGATACGTGGCGTTTTTAGCTCATCTGGATATCCCAACAAGTAAACCCAACCCAGAACCAGCAAGGCAAGGAAATTATACCCAATATACATCATCCAATATCCTACTTAACGCCTATCTTCTTCATTCCCAAACTCCAAGTGTAGCTTACACAAAAGGAGAAGATAGATGTCTATGCCCACCTCCCTTCATTATCTCTTAACGGTAGTTGCCTGTCTAGAGTGTTGAAGGCCAATGTCCGAGGCGTATATGGCTGCATCGGGGTAGCCGCCGTAAACTTCGGCACCGGCTTTAATTCCCATTCTTTATCCGAGGCCTTGTCTGAAGAGGGAGAATCTTTCGATTGCATATCGTCAATCGGTATCTTGTCGTTGGCTCTTTGCGCTGCGGTGGGAATGAGGGACCAGACCCCGAGGAGCATGTTGAAGAAAAATATTGCCCTAAGAGATCTTTTGTTAGTACCATTTCTAGGCGAGGCAAATTGGGTTGAAAGCTTACGCCATGAAGACAGTTGTTGCAAAGGTTCCTTTTGCCAGGAGGCAGTAATGCTTATTTTGGCCACCGGATGCTTCAGCGTAGTCGCAACTTTTGGAAATATACCAGGCGATATTGGACTTATGGGCTGGATCGTTGTGATCGGGTCCCATTTGGCCGTACATGCTCACTATCCACATCGCGGTGAGAGCAGCGTTGACCACGGTGCTGAGGATGGGGTACCAAACGTGGAGCAGGAACATGGAGACTTTGACCAGGAGGATAAACATCGATAAGACCGACACAGCCACATTGAAATCCGTTAAGCTACCGACGAGTCAGTTTCTCGATTGCAGCGGCTCTCGAGATAAGAGAGTACGTACGTTTGAGACCACACGAGTGGGATTTTGGGCAATGGCTCATAATTTGCGTATGCGTATAATATTTGCCTTGGATCCGAGTTGAAACCATTCTCATAACCAATCTGCCACAGCCTCGTCCTGAATAAATTCGGCGATGCAATGCCAAAGAGCGCCAGTCCGGACACCGTCCCCGCAAACTCAAGTGCGATCAGGATCCATAGTATCCGTGGCCATTTCCACCTCTTCTCAAAATGGGGGATTCTCAGCCTCCAGAACATGATGTCGGGTAATGCGCAACGGGCCTGACAAGCTACTTGTCGATGCAGCTATATAACGATCGGACGAAGTTGGATTTTGAGGACAATCAATGCCGCAGTCACAATGGATGGCTCATCGACGACGTCGTCGACTTGAAAACGAAGCTTCACATCGGGAGCGGAAGAGGCTGCTTGGAGGGCCTCTGCTTGGTATTATGGGGGCGTACATCCTGTCAGCGCGAGCGGGAGTGTGGTTGTCGGCGCCAATGAGGTGTGATAGAACACATGCAGCGCTTACATGCAGGGCGACAACGTCGAAAGCGCCCAATCGGACGGCGACATGGCCATCTGGTCGTACGCCGCCAGGATCGATAGGGTTAGGCGGAAAAGGGGCAGCAAGCACTGCCCCTCATAATTCGATATCTGCTTGGGACGTGAGAATCGGCCGGTCAGAGTTGGAGAGAAGGGTGTGGGTGAGCTGATGCCGGGCGGCTCGTTCACATCTCACATCGACCCCCTCTCTCCCGGAGTCGGCCGATGTCGAGGAGGTCGCAGAGCACTAAACGCCTATGATTTTGTTATCGAAGGTAGGGAGATGAAGGATGATTCGATAATTATGTGTGATTTGCAGCTTCTCAGAATATATAATATATATATATATATATACCCATGCAGGAGAGTTCCCGGGAGAAATCGAGAGAAGAACGGGATTTCTTTGCTGACTGCATCAGACAAGAACCGAGACAACCCTTTCAAAGCGTGCACAGGTGACAGAGAGAGGCAGACAGGCAGGCAGGCAGACAAGCAGACAAGCAGACAGGCAGAGAGGTAGAGAGGTAGAAAGGGCGTGGGGTCTAAAATTAGAAGAGGAGAACTTAAGCGCAGACGGATATCGGAGAATGGAAGGATACGGTATAGTGAGATACAAGCGGTAACTGATGTCGGCTCCTTTTCACAACTATGCCCTTTCATGAAAGTACAAAGTACAAAGTACCGGCCAGTCGTAGGTCTCGATTCATGGGCTAACCCGCCATGATGGGGTTGGAATCTTTCCCGCATCGAGACCGGACCGAGCACTCGGTACCCTTTCGTTCGTCCGCACCCGGGACCCGAGCCCGTGATCTCGGCTCGGCTCATGCCAAAAGCAAAGGGTTCGAGTCTGCTTACGATGACGTCGTGTGTAACGTAAGACAAATAGTTTAAATTAATCCACGCCAAAGTCGCCCTTCCTGCGACCGAAGGATTGCCAATCTGAGCTTCTCTCGAGCCTTCAGCCGAAGGAAGATGGTCGGTAAAGAGCAAACAGGGTTCCAGCATTCTAATGATGTCATGAACCACTCCGCGCTCGACTTAGACTGACTGTACTGTATGCTTCCGGAGAAGATTCCATATCAAGTTCTCCAAGTAAATGGCGAGGGGGGGGGTGACGGGTATTCCGCTGAGAAATCCCCACCCCTCGAGGTCCACATCCCTTTTTTAGACATCCATCCCATGAGATGCCATTGCTGAATGCCCATCTTCTCCTATCGACCGCCATCGTCCCCATTCAGAGTACTATCCCCATCTCCATCTCCATCTCCATCTCCATCTTCGTCTCCATCTCCATCTCCTCGTACTTTATATCTCCAGCTCGACGCGGACCCAATCCCCGTCTTCCTCGTCGCTCCACCGTTTCATACAGGACCAAGCAGGTTGACGGGGCCTCAGAATACACGCTTGATGACACCGGTCCCGTCGCACCGCGCACTTAACTTCGTACAAGTTACAGCTCTCCGGCCAAGGGTTTTGTCCCCTCCCTCCCCTCCCACGCCTCGGGGTCCCAATCCAAGAGCTCGGGTTGCTCCCATCTTACGGGTCGGAGCCACGCCCTGCTGCACCTTTGCGCACAAGGCACAGTGGACGGACCCAAGCTGTGCTGCCTCCTCTCTTATTCGATCTTAATGAAGCCGGAGCCAAAGTCGCTTTTTACCTCCGAAAAGAGTCTTACTTCTCAGCTGGATCAAGAACGGAGCGAAGCTCCTGAAGTCTGCCCACCCACATCGACATCGGCATCGACATCGGTCCTTTCCCTTCCAGCTCCCATTCCCGGCGACGAGACCCTGAGCAGGGAGCGGGGTCAGAAGAAGGTATCATGGGGAGATGCGTCTAGTTCGACTAGACGGATATCCGAGGCGGCAATAGTTGATCGAAGTCGTCAAAGTTCACATTTTCAAACGAGTTCAGACATTGGAGCACGAAATAACAGAGCATCTGCCAATGCATTCCCCCGAGGACAGCGCATCGAGCCTATCATCGAATTTCCATTGGAGAAGCCAGACTTGCCTGCCCACCACACTGAATCTGAAGCCCCGGGCACAGCGTATGCCTCGACCTCGAAGCATCCTCGCGCGGACGACAGCGGCGGGTCAAGGCCTATCTCAACGGAGAGGCCACCGAAAAGAACGAGACCAAAGTTGACAGGACAGAATACCCCTGATCTTCAAACCTTTCTGGCGGATCCCAAGAGATCCCCAGCTTCACCACCCTCCTCACATACATATAGACAAAATCCCATGCTATCCGCCAGCTTACCAAGCTCCGAAGCCGTAGCTGCAATGCTGAACAAACCACGCGTGGAGCCTGCCGGGGTGACAACTCTCAAGCTCGCCAGAGGCAGTATAACTAGTGGCAGCCTTTCGAGGGCGGGCAGCACCCCCGGCAGCTGGACAACTTCACCGAGGAGTCCAGACCCTACAAATAAGTCAAGCTCTGGTTTGCAGTTGTTGGGGAGCGTTGGAATTATTGAGTTTTTGGAGCAAGATGAACGCCTCACTTTCATGATAGATGTTGCCAATTCCGCCAATTTTCTTCCTGGTGGACCTTTGCAGATTACCTTCGCCAATGCTTCTTTACGTGCATCCAACCCTATCTTGGAAATGGTTGCCGGCAAGGTCGATTTGGCTAGCCCAGGTGTTGTGGTCACAAATAACTTCCCTGAGTTCAAGGCTTGGGTGTTGAGTTTTGTCAAAGATGGCGAATCTTTGGATATCTTACTGCCTTCATTTGTTTTTGGAGGTTTAACTTGGACATGTAGTACTTTGAGGAAACGCTTACGGCTGATTAGCGCGAGCGACAATATCATAGCGGGTGGGGCTACATCGGGGAGCTCGAATGGCTCTGCCTCGCTTTGCGTTGAACGAGTCCCAACTCCATATAAGAGTGCACCCTCTCCCCTAGCTAGCGTTATGGAGCCTCCGGATTATTTTGGTGACGCTACGGCTACTCGCCCTCCTTCCATAAGCACTTCACCATTACAACTCTCATCAAACCCAAATGCTGATGATGTGAATCCACACCAAAATAAAGTAGTAGTACAGAGCGAAGGATTGACCACCGAAATGATGCAAACACAGTTTCCTGAAGCATCTTCCTTTGACTGGACTCGACTTCCATTGTCCGCCGCACTCCCAAGACATATACAATTCGCTCGAAGCATCGAGTACGTATCCCGAAAGTCAATGATTTCTATGCTATTCTTGATATTTTATTGCCGAACCAGGTTTTGGGGCTCAACCCTCATCCCATACATCCCAGACGAAGTAAAATGCTAACGCCTGATCTCCTTTAGCTGGGCGGCGACCCCTCTAGGACCTATCGAGGATTGGAGCTTCGATCTCCGGGCAATGTGTAATTTGATTATGGGCTCCCCCCATCCGGCAGCGATGTATTGGGGCCCTGAATATATTGCGATATATAACGAAGCCTATATAATGCTGGCTGGGCAAAAGCATCCTTATATGATGGTAGATACTCTTCCTTTCTTCCTAGATCATGCTTGAAGGACTCTAAGTTTAATTTAGGGTCAAAGTTATAAAACAGTATGGGCTGAAATTTGGCCAAAAATCGAGAGTGTCTTTTCCAATGCTTGGACTTCCGGACACGCAACAATGAAGGACGATGACTGTCTCTTTATTCGGCGAAACGGATTTCTGGAAGAGACGTACTTTTCTTGGTCAATCATTCCCCTCGTAGGCGAGGATGGATCTGTTGTTGGACTTTATAACCCATGTTTTGAAAAGACTCGTCGCAAGATTGCCGAGCGTAGGATGTTGACATTACGGGAAATCGGAGAAAAGACAGCTGCAGCTAGGGAAGTAAAGGGGTTTTGGGGTCAGGTGATTAAGGGACTCGAATACAATCGTACAAACCTATTACATACTTGGTGTTGCCCACGCTAATCTGATTGTAGACTATGATGTTCCATTTGCATTCCTCTACTCCGTCAGCGATGATTCAGATAGCGACGTGAGTTCAATGCATTCTGGATCTCTTGCCCAAGCTCCACAATGTGTACTCGAAGGTACATTAGGTGTCCCTCAAGGTCACAAGGTTGCCACGAGTCCTCTCGATTTAAAGACCAGCGATGAAGGATTTGCGCCATATCTCCGGGAGTCGATGAAAACCGACAGCCCGGTCCTCTTGAAAAACGAAGATAATGGACTATCTTCTACTTTGATTGAAGGGCTTCAATGGCGAGGCTTTGGTGGCCCCTGCCGTTCTGTAGTTGTATGTCCGATACATCCAACAACGGCGTCGACGGGAGAGGGAGTAGCAATTCTAGGTTTCTTGGTGATGGGAATCAATCCACGGCGGCCGTATGATGATGATTACAGCCTTTTCATCCAACTATTGAGTCGGCAATTGGCTACTTCAATGGCATCCGTAGTTCTGTTCGAGGAGGAAATAAAACGCGGTGAACAGGCAGCGCGCCTTGCTGCACTAGATCGACAAGAGCTATCCAAACAGCTCGATCTGCGCACACAAGAAGCTGTCGAGAGCGAGACGAAGTTTACTCGAATGGCTGAATTTGCCCCCGTAGGGATGTTTATTGCTGACTCTTCTGGACAAATAACTTACAGTAATGATGCATGGTGGTAAGTGACATTTGCAATCTTCTGGTCTGATCTTAGAGAGCAGACTCGGAAACTAATTTTACACAGGGAAATTTCGAGGCATCCAAGGGCTGACGATAGCGCCAATACTTGGATGGATAGCATCAAAGATGAAGACCGCGAGAGTGTCGAAAATGTTTGGGATACCTTGATCAACAACAAGACAGCTGTGACCCACGAATTTCGTTTCAAAACGCCATGGCAAGATCGAAATGGCAGTAGGAGTGACACTTGGGTCCTTATGAGCGCTTATCCCGAAAAGGATTCAGATGGATACCTCAAGAGTGTTTTTGGTAGTATTACGAATATTAGCCAACAAAAATGGGCCGAAGATTTTCAAAAGCGTCGAATGGAAGAAGCATTTGAGTTGAAAAGACAACAAGAAAATTTCATCGACATGACTTCGTAAGTTCCCAAAAATGTGATGAGATCACTCCTAGAAGGCTTGTAACTAATATCTTGGATAATAGCCACGAGATGCGGAATCCTCTCTCGGCAATATTGCAATGTAGCGATGAGATCACCACCTCTTTGATGGAACTCGAATCTGGCGACGAGGAGGCTAAGACAGGGGATAAGCTTATTGATGTCCTCGAAAGCAGCATCGATGCAGCTCAAACCATTGCCTTGTGTGCTCAGCATCAGGTAAGGCTCCAAATCGAGCTCTAGGATACTAACTAATCTAATATTTTCCAGAAACGAATTGTTGATGATATTTTGACATTGTCTAAACTTGATTCGGCACTTTTGATGGTAACGCCGGTGGCAGTACAACCTGTGTGTTAGCTTGCATCTTCAACAAGAATTCAAAGCTAATTTAACACTAGATTTCTGTCGTACAGCGCGCTTTGAAAATGTTCGAGGGCGAATTGGATACTAACGATATTGCTATAGAGTTTAAACTGGACCAGTCGTACTTTGACCTCAGTATCGATTGGGTCAAGCTAGATCCTTCGCGATTATTGCAGGTTTTGATAAATCTGACGACTAATGCCATTAAGTTTACGCATGGGCAAGAAAAGCGGACTATTATAGTGAGGGTGGGCGCAAGCAAAGAACGGTCTAGCCACAACAGTGATTATGAAGTGTCATACTTTCCGAGTCGTTCGAATCGAAAAGATCTCGATATGAATGACAAGGAATGGGGCACAGGGGAAGAAGTATATCTTCACTTTGCTGTTCAGGATACTGGGCGTGGATTGGACCCCAACGAGAAAAAGATTTTGTTCCAGAGGTTCAGTCAAGCTTCACCTCGAACCCATGTAAGTATAAGATTTTTTCTGTCGTAAAGTAATGTAATTAACGTGTTCAAGGTACAATATGGTGGTTCTGGTCTAGGGCTATTCATCTCTAGAGAGCTCACGGAATTACAAGGCGGAGAGATTGGGGTGTCCTCTCAAAAAGGTGTTGGTAGCACCTTTGCATTTTATGTCAAAGCGAAAAAGGTGGACAACGTCATGGAAGAGCCACCAATTTCAACTACTATCCCTTCTTTAAGAAGGCATTCGTCACAATCAGTGGCTCTCGAAAGAAAACATGCCGCAGAAAAAGTCATTCAGTCATCAAGCACCTCGGTTTCCTCGCCAAGACGAGCGTCTACTATCGCCCTCAAATCATCCCCTGTACAAAAGCCACCAACATCATCGCTCGACCACAGCACGCTAAGAATTTTGATTGTCGAGGATAATCTAGTTAACCAACGCGTGTTGCAAAAACAATTGAAAAATTTAGGTTTCATGACGGAACTTGCCAACCACGGAGGTGAAGCTTTAGATATCCTCAAAACCTCGACCTACTGGGCAGGCCGAGAAAAAGATGGTTTGGATGTTTCGATGGTATTAATGGACCTAGAGATGCCGGTAATGGATGGGCTTACATGTGCTCGGAGTATCAGGGACTTTGAAGATGCTGGCACAATTGTCAAGCATGTCCCAATTATTGCCGTCACTGCAAATGCACGAATAAAGCATATCGAGACTGCCTTGTCAGCAGGAATGGTGAGTGCTAAAATTTACGGGTGATTCGTGCAATTACTAATAAATTATAGGATGACGTTATCTCCAAACCCTTCCGCATGCTGGAACTCATCCCAAAAATCGACGAGCTCGTCTCAAGGCACAATTTGACAACTACACCTTTAGCCGCGCCCAGCAGGACATCGGAGGCAGGCTCTTCTGCATCCTCATAATTAGCTTTGCATTCGATTTTTTACACATACACTAGGACATCATAAAGGGAATAGGATAACAACAGGACTAAAGTAGGAGATTATGGGAAGAGACAGGCGTTTAGGTGCATATATGCAGTTTAAGAATCCAGTGTAGGATATACCAGTTGGGAGGGAGTTGGGGCGGGAGCGTGGTCTGTCCTTGGATGGATAGATACACATAGGTATTTATAATGAAAGTGTTTCTGTACATAGAATAGATGGATTCGAGAAGAGTATGAGAGGAGCATATGAACCAGGAGACTCTCGTCTTCGGTTCGCAAGTTTGGACGGAGGATGGTTTTGTTGATGTGGTGGTACAAGTAGCCGGGCGAAGGAGAATATTTACCCCGTAGTCCTATTGGAGGCACCAGTGTGAATATGCCATATGCCATAAGCATTCTAGAGTTGTGCTTGTGACTTGGGCATTGTGAATAGGTGATATCATCGAGACTCAAAGATCTCGACCGGAAATAGACCGACGGCCTACGTCGATCCGGTCTCGCTAGTAGTACCTGATCTATACAATTCAATCCAATCTGATATGTATTCATTAATACGACCCTTATTTACATGCTCATAAAATTTGTCGTGGAGATTTATAGGAGACGGCTCTAACTCTCGATGAGCAGACTTAACATCATACGGGCTATTGGAGAAGGCCTAGACTAGAGGGTGTCGATGTCAACCTTTTAACCATGGCTTCGGGACGCGCACTTGCCTTCAGGTTAGTTTAGTCATCCAGATTGATAACCATCGGTCTGGCCAGCCACCTCGTCCCGATCCGCGAAGTTTTTTGGCGGGGCCACTTCAAGCCAGCAACCTCCCACTTAGAAATCAAGAGACCGGAACTTTCCCTTTAAAAGCTACATAACGACATAATACCAGTCGTTCTTCAAATCCCCTACCATAAACCTCGCCACTTCCACTCGAGCTTGAATAAGAGACGCAATCATTCTAAACGGGATAAGCAAAGACCGTCACGCTGTTTTCCTCCACGCTCAAAAGAACCTTGCGCTCTGGTACTTCGGGGTTATTTTCTATTGCTGCAGCTACGAGTATTCAGAAGGAATCGTCGGTGCAAAGGACTAGAAACGCGAGTTTACTAGCTAAGAGCGCCGAGAGAAGGATGCATAGCAAGGTTGTTAGTGAGTAACCTATTAACCCCACCGACCCCCATTATCTCGAGTCCTCTTTGCAAAACTCGAGAAATGGGACGAAGAAGGTGAACAAATGCTAATTGAATCTCAGTCATTGGCTCAGGCCCTGCGGCGCACACAGCTGCTGTTTACCTTGCGAGAGCAGAGTTGAAGCGTAAGCTATAAGAGAGAATGCAAGGCGACCAAGTGCTAATACTCCGCAGCTGTGCTCTACGAAGGTTTCCTTGCCAATGGCATCGCGGCGGGTGGACAATTGACAACTACCACTGAAGTTGAGAACTTCCCGGGATTTCCAGATGGAATAGGAGGATCTGAATTGATGGTACCTATCTTGCTCTCTTCGATAATCTCTGCTAATAGCTTCAGGACAATATGCGCAAACAATCGGAAAAGTTTGGTACCCAGATTATCACCGAAACCGTTGCAAAGGTCGACCTCACTTCTCGCCCCTTCAAATACTGGCCCGAATACGAAGAAGACAAGGCACCGAACACGGCCGATGCCGTCATCATCGCCACCGGCGCTTCAGCACGACGTCTCGGTCTCACGGGAGAAGAGAAATACTGGCAGAATGGCATTTCTGCTTGCGCAGTCTGTGATGGTGCAGTACCGATATTCAGAAACAAGCCGTTGGTGGTGATCGGTGGTGGGGACTCGGCGGCAGAAGAAGCCATGTTCTTGACCAAGTACGGGAGCCACGTTACGGTTCTCGTACGAAAGGACTATCTGAGGGCTTCGAAGACGATGGCCAAGCGACTGTTGGCGAACAAGAAGGTCACGGTTAAGTTTAACACCGTTGGCGAGGAGATCAAGGGCGATGATAAAGGCCTCATGAGTCAAATGGTTATGAAGAACGCTACAACGGGGGAGTTGGAGACCATGGAGGCCAATGGACTATTTTATGCTGTGGGACATGATCCTGCGACGGCGCTCTTCAAGGGGCAGATCACGACGGACGACGAGGGATATATTGTCACGAAGCCGGGGACGAGTCATACCAATATTGAGGGTGTGTTTGCCGCAGGTGATGTGCAGGATAAGAGGTATAGGCAAGCTATAACCAGTGCTGGTATGTCTTCCTTTTTCTTTTCTTTCTTCTTCGTTAAAATGTGCATCATTTACTGACGCAAATAGGCTCTGGATGCATAGCAGCCCTGGAAGCAGAGAAGTACCTCTCGGAACTAGAAGATGCCGAGGATTCAACAGATGGGGTGGATGCGAAGAAGGGAGCTAACCCTGTACTTTAGAAGATCGACTTTTGATACCGAGCTATTCCTCGCTTTTGCATTGCATCATAGATGATCTCCAGTTCTAGAAAGCCATAGAGGCATAGTAAGACAAAATAGATGAATGTTGTTTCTATAAATCATCGGGCAAGTTTTTGAAATGGTTGCCAATGTCAGGTAGGTAGAGATTTGCGGCGTTTATTCGAGTAAGAGCGGACTCGTTGCTCGCCTGGTTCGAAAAGGAGTTGGGGGCTCGTTTGAATGCTCCCGGTTCAAGCACCGTTTGAGAGTGTTGACATTCATGATGAATACAAGGCAGTGCAATTCTTCATCTATACAATCGATTATAAGAAACATCACAAGCTCTTAGCCATTTGAGCTAGTGACTACCTCACGCACCTTTTTTATATCAAGGGAGTAATGAAAGAAAAGTCCATCTCTACCCAGTAGGTCCACAGCTACACATTGAGTCATAGCACTCTTAATTACAATAACTAGCTAATGTTCTCCACATATATTTAAAGATCTTTAGCCAGATTGGGCGCTTCATATTGCCACGGTGTTGTCGAATTTTGACATGGCGGCTAAACTCTTATAAATTCTAGATTTCTAACTAACGATAGTATAATGCGTACACTATTATCCCCAAAGCTTACTTCTAATCATCATCTTATCATTTCATGTAATCGATGATTGGGCGGTAGCTCGTAGGATGTAGCACTCTCTGGAGAAGGGCAAAAAAAAAAGAAAAAGAAAAACGGATCTTAGAAAAATTTAAATATCTTTAGTTTACACTTAATATGGAAATAGCAGGGAGAGAGTATCAATCCATCATCTGTGTACTTGAAATGAGGAACTGTTATAATAAGTTAAGGTGTAATACTAATCTCCCAATATAGAAGTCTCGAAGCTAATACCGTGTGTAGTTGTGCTCTAGAGGCCGAACCTTTCATAATTTTGCCATCCAACCCTTGCTTTCTCGACCTTCCTCTCCCCTACCCGTAACGAGTTACGCAACATTCTTCTCCAACCAGGCCTCCCACTGCTCTCCCGTAAAACTTGAACTGATACTATTCTCCACCACGCCATCGAAGACCACTGTGGGCGTGACATGAATGCCTTGCATTCTGTTCATCTTGACTAGAACCTTCAGCTCGTTCGTTACGCCATTGCCTGTGTTAAGGCTTCCATCTTTGTCTGGCTTGTCTGAAATCCAAAGCAGCTTCAACATCTCTTGCTCATCGACGCCGACCTTGCCTCCAATTTTGGCCAGACGCTCATACGTCTTGTTGCGAGTTTCATTAACGACATTGACATCGTAGAAGGATTTTGATTCATCGAAGAGCGCCTGTGTTCTCTTAGTAGAGCACTCAAGGTCGAGACAATTAAAAAAGATATGGAAAATGTACCTTGCTGAATTCGAAGAACTTATTGGGCTGCAGCTTGAGCACGGCAACGCCGGCTTCATGGACTAGCGTCGAAGATGGATGCCAGGGCTGAATCTGTTGTCGGAAGAGGATTTGAACCTTCGAAGCATATTTTTGCCGGATCAGAGGAAATACAGAACCGTAGACGGTATTGTACATCTTTGCAGAGTAGGGACAGACATAGTCAAGGTAAAGCTCGAGTGTATGTAGAGTCGGGGTATTGTTAACCGAGAACTTTTGGCCCGCAAATTTAGGTGCTAACGCCATTTTGATAGACAAACGGATAGGTATGAAAGGATTGAGATAGAGAAGGGTTTGCAATTGCTTGAAAACGGTGTTGATGGTGAGGGAGGAAGTTGGATGGAGCTTGATGGAGGGGTCGAGAGAATTGATGACGTACGTCTGAAGTGGGTAATACGATAAGGTTATCAGCACGTGAATGTCGAACAATTTCAAATTTACTTCTCCGGACTCGGAAGTATTATGGAGACAGGAAGATTGGTAATTGAGGCATAGAGTGAGAGTATGATGCTCTTTTAAGAGTTACAATTGACGAGAGTGAAGTGACCTACCCTTGTGTGACTTGACGGTGAACTCAAGCCGCAAAGGCTGTGTGTGTAAGCTATCATTAAGGTAACATTGTAGGCATAGAGTACCTGAAAAAGCTGGCGTTCTTTCTCTTATTGTTTATCCAACATGAAAAGAGCAAAATCAAGCTCCCAATGATATGCTATACAAGCATAAACCAGACACAACGCCTCTTCCAATATATAGTACAAGGTGAGTATTAAGTTTACGAGAAGAGAAATTCTTTTAGCACAGGAGATCCAGAGAATTCCGGGTTTAACAAGACACAGCTATGCCGGTTAGTACTTCTGCAGCTAGGAAGCCTCGGGAAACTCACTTCAGAAAGTATTGCAGACCAGTCCTCCGACTCTCCAGGAACTGGGGTCTAAATTTTGAGATGACGCTCTTGGGGGGCAGAGACGGTATAGTACCGGCAGAGTAGGGAAACGTTTGGAGGAGTTTGTTGCGGAGGTCGTCGAACTCAGAGAATCGTTTTCGAATGCACAGAGACCCGCCCTACCACCGTTAGCTCTGAGCCAATGCCACTCGGATCAAGCCACATACATTGAGAGTCACTACGGTGATGTTCCACGTCACAAAACTCCCATTCACCAGCTTGCCCGGCGAGGAGGCCGAACCGACTACCACATAGTTCTCGATATAAACGCTCCTCGCCCAGCAGGCCTTGTTCTTCGTATCTTCCTCGTCTGTGTTATCCTGCAAAATGATGGCCCCCTCTGCGGCCGAGTCCGCTGAGATGTTGGAGAAAGAGCGGTTGTGGGAATGCACCCAATATGGAGGCGAAGTTATGGGCGACGAGACAGGGGATCCGTTGCTATCGTCGTTGTCTCCGCACTGAGGGCATGATGTATCCGCCCGTAGACCGGTGGTCGTTCTGCCATGGCTGGATGGTTGGGCGGGCTTACTGGGAACAGACTCCATCCATTTGCGAGAGGTGCGCACAGAAGCGCAGATACGATGAGGTTGGGGCAACTCGTGGGGTTGTTTTGCGACTAGTGGCGTCTTCGCGAGAGTTCGGATTCCTTCACCGGTAGTTGCTGGGGCAAAAGGTGAGATATTTGGTATCTGAAAGGTCTTAGGTGAGGGATACGATCAAGTTGGATCCCGTTGAGCTTTGCAGATCTATCTTGCTTCGGGCTTCGTCTTCGTTGAAGCATGGACCATGCCCTTTGCCCTTTTTGAGATGTGGGGATATCACGCTTTTGGTGGATGGATGCCCTTGTCCCCTTTATTGCTTCAAGTTAGAGTTGATTCATGGGCGCAGGAGGAGTATTTAGGTTTAGCTCTCGGACTCTTAGACAAGGATTTGCCCCTCGAGCTCGCCAATTTCGGCAATAGAGACAGTTTTGATATTGTTATTTTGCCTCTCTCGCGTCTTCGCTCGGAAGCAAACCGCCGCAGTGGGTGGAAGATGGTCTATTTTCTGCTTAAGACAACGCTATCGAGAGCTTTATGCACAAGTGATCATCACGACGTTGAACACGAAGAGGAGCGTCTGCGATTAGAAAACCTGACCGGCTGGGGTGCGATCCAAGTGCGATCCACCCGGTGCTTGACTAGGGAGAGCTTTTCAATTAAAGCTCCGGTTGGTGGACGCTCCGACTGTCTAACTGTTTGACGTTACTCCTATCTTTAAAAGTGGCTTGCTAGTGTATGCACATATCACTGTGCTCCGTACGGAGGCGGTTGAGGTGGTCGGGGCACGGGTTGAGATTCCAATAAATCTCCTGTCTGTCCCCAAGACCAATTCCTTTTACTCCAGACGCTCGCTCAGTCCAACACATTCGCTTTGCACTTTGCGTACATATTCGATTTCTAATATTTAGTTTGGTTGTTGAGAAACCCGCTCGCTCGTTCTCCCAGCTTCCTTTCACTAGCATCTCTCTGAAAGGTATGGCCACTCTATAAAACAGCAACAACCGCATTCTTCGCAATTGATCCCGAGCCTTGGTTCCTATCACATTGCATGCCAGGGCCTGTCATGGTTTACTAACAATCAAGTTCAGATAATACTCCAGCCTCGAGTTTCTTGCACATTTACTACGATAGTCAATACTAGCACGCGAAAATGCATTCGATAAAAGCCTCCGTTGTCGTGTTGGCCACATCGCTCTTCTCTCTGGGCGTACGATCTCAAGCACTCTATGTCATTGACCCTAATAGTGTCTCGTTGTCTATTCGGAGTAGGCGTTCCTCTACATATCATTAGGGGGTTGAGATACTAATTGTCCGCAGCTGGTTGGTGCACATCTCAGACGCAATCCTGTCCCGCACTCTGTCTGCAACTCCCTGGAGTGACTTCCCAAACCACAGAAGCAAATGACTGTAATCCTGTAAGCGTTCTTTGCTCTTTAAAAGCTACCTTCGACATCCAACTCATTCCAAACAGGCAACTCTAACCTATGATTGCGTCTGTGACAACGGGAAGTCGCCTAATGCCTCCGAATACTCTCAAACTTTGCCATACTTTATCTGCACAGAATATGGTACTCAGTGTGTAGCGAATTGTGGAAGTGATACAACTTGCCAAAGTGCTTGCAGGCAGGACCATCCTTGTGGAGCCCAAAATCCCGTCCGAGTCAACACCACAACCTCCGCCACGATGGCATCTACAACGTCAACCTCCACAAGCACCGGTCCGGTTGTATTCGACGGACTTGCTGGTGCTACCACGACTGCCGCCTCGAGCTCCAAGAAAAGCGGTTCCAATGCGGCATTAGACCTTGGAGCCACTTATGGCCTTGGGATAGTTTTTGCAGGTCTCTTTGCAGGATTTGCATTGGTTATGTAGGACCGTATCGTATTGTTTCTCGAGAGCCTGCGTGGCTCAGTTAGTTGGATAGCACTTGATTGTTTTAGCGAAGACATGGAAAGATGTTCGGTGTTTTAGCGTTTGAGCGTTTCTTAAACATAGCATTTGCAGGTACAGACAGATTGGAAGCGAGAGCATAACAGACAAGGTTTCTGCTTTAATAATAATATGGATCATGATGAGGAAGTTCTTGTCCGGGGAAGAGAAGTGATGAAACAGATATGAATGAAGAGGCTCCTGAAAATTGTCCAATTGCAAGAGGCTCGAAGATGTTGAATTATGATGGCTCACCTCAGTGCCACTGAGCGATAGGGGCGTGAATCTTGTCATCGAGGCGTCTGTGAGGCCCCGAAATGATTTGTTGGTGAAGACAGGTGTAACCCAAACGAACACTGGCGCAAGAGAGCTATCAATAGCGAAGTAGCACATGTGAAATGGCCAACACACTTGAGGGGCCCCTCTTCGGCGTGTAAATAGAAGTTGAGTTCACATGAACAGAAAACGAGTTTACCAAGAGGTGAAATGATATTTAGTACGAAAGTACACATTTCACGTGCGCAAGCGATGACGACCAAAAACGCCCCAATCCCAACTAAATTTTAGCGGGCTGCTGCTCCCCCCTATTGTAGAAAACAGTTTTTAGAGGACTTCTTGTTGTGCCCTCACTCCCACCAGATCTCTTGCATTTTTTCCCAAGTCGCCGAAGTCGGAGCGTTTTCCGACTTTCTTCTTCAAGATTTCTCCTCTAGATTTGCTTTCGGTGAAGTCGGAGAAGGCTTTGCTTCCTCCTCCTGTCACCACCCCCACAGCTAAGATGGCCCCAAGTAAAAGTAGGCAGTTACTCCCAATTCGAGAGGTGTGGGCTGACTTGTTTGCACTATCTCAGAGGAGCTGAAGCATGAGTGCGTCTCAGAGGATGCGCTGATACACCTCAAATCCTACAAATACTCCAGCGTCGACAAGTCGTTCATATCGAATTATATCCTCAAGCACTACGTAAATCCCCCCACGAAGAATCGCAATCTGGAAAGCCTTTTGCTGAGAATAATCTAGTGGAATGGATTCGTGGAACTTCTGCCATTATGGCTAGCCCCTAACATGGTTACTTTGCTTGGATTCTTCTTCATTCTCTTCAATGTGATCTGTCTGGTCATCTGGATGCCGGATCTCGTCGGACCTGTACGTTCTACTCCTCTGAGTTATGAGGTACAGTCGCTGATATTTGCGCCACATAGGGACCGTCATGGCTGTACTACAGCTTTGCATTCGGTCTCTGGATGTACTCGACAATGGACAATTGTGATGGCAAGCAGGCGCGAAGGACTGGCACATCTAGTGGACTAGGAGAACTATTCGACCATGGAATCGATTCCTTGAACTGCACACTTGGGAGCTTGTGCGAAACGGCGGCAATGGGTCTGGGTACATCAAAGGCTGGAGTATTTACCGCACTCATTCCATGCCTTCCCATGTTTTTCTCTACCTGGGAGACATATCACACTCACACGTTGTACCTTGGCCACTTTAACGGCCCCACGGAAGGGTTGATCATTGCGTGTTTGATTATGATTCTTTCTGGATACTACGGCCCTCAAATTTGGGAGCAACGGATTACGGACCTGCTGGGGCATCACTACTTCTTCGGATACCATGAATTCTTCGGGACCTACTCAGTTCGAGATCTTTGGGTGCCCATACTGCTTATTGCCCTGTTTGGAGCGCACATGCCATCCTGCGTCCTCAATGTTATCAAGGCCCGAAGACGAGACAATCTCCCAGTTATGGAAGCATTCATGCAATGGACGCCCATGGTTGTCTTCACATTTGCTATTGGCGCATGGTTGTTCTCACCATTTTCGACCTTGATGCCAGACAATCATCTTGTGCTTTTCTGCTTGACGATGTCTTTTGTCTTTGGCAGGATGACAACTAAAATCATTCTTGCTCATCTCACCCGCCAACCGTTCCCTTACTGGACAGTGATGATTACGCCTCTCATTGGAGGAGCATTTCTTGGGAATTTACCTCGTCTTGGACTCCCAGCTGTGAGCGCTTCCATCGAGCTATGGTATTTACGTGGATATTTTTGCTTTGCGCTGATTGCCTACTTCCATTGGGCACTCCTTGTTATCAACAGCATTTGCTCATACCTGGGCATTAATTGCTTGACAATCCCGGTGGACAAGCAGGTTGCCAACCAAGAGAAAGCCAAAGCTGCGAATGGGGCGGCAAACGGCCATGGACCCGAGAAGAGAGTGGACTAAATCCGGATCTCGCGGAGGAATGGAAAATGCCAGATATCACAACCTGGCTACTCAATGCTTTCAAGGACAACGAAACAATGACTTGTGGGTATTATACGACGATTACGATTCTGGGAGCATCCATTTACTTAATCTTATAACATACCGGTCGAGCATGTGGTCAACGGGGGCATTAATAGAGCGCGGCCCCTGCATGTCTGGAGCGTATTTGGGAATGCTGGGAAAAAGTGTCTGCATAGTATTGGCGTTGTTGAGAGCATGCTTGGTGGTATTAGATGGGTTTCTCTGATTTGTATAAATACTAGCAATTCGATGCTTTTCTGCATCTGATTGAGCATCTTCTGACAGGGTCATCAGATCGCCTGAGATGTACTCTACTCGAATAGATTTGCCTCGGACTCTCAAAGAGTTACCGATACTGACATTGACGCCGAGACCGCGACCCCGCATATAATTAAATCTCTCAATATGAAGCCTTGTCTAGGAGTAGAAATGCAGATATACTCTTCTCTCGGGACCGAGTTCAGCATGAATAAGTTGGAATAAAGTTTCGTTCCAGCAGAACAGAGGGCCTATCACACAAACTCTCTGACCACCATTGTTCGGGTGTCTTCGCACTCCACTAATGACAAGGCAGTAGTCACAAGATTGAGGGGCGAGGTACACAACGTCATTCTGCAAGACGCGTAACGAAGAAAATGTCCCGTATCTTTGATACTTGGCCAGCTGAGTGTATAATGTCCAACTACTTTTGATGAAGCAGGGCCACACCCACAGCGTAAGAACGTATGACAAGTATTCCCTCCCACCTCTCATGGATTTGAAGGACCCCTCCCCCTCCATCTTCAGCCACTGCCGCAGCTCATCCAAGTTGCCAAGAATAGTCTCGGATTCACAACGGCTCTTTCGCCTTTGCCTCGTTCATTATATTGTCTCGAGGTCGCTCTCTGTCATTGAAAATCAAGCTTCCTCCTTATTCAGTAACACACAGCTGGTTTCCTATCACATAATCCTTCCAAAGCACAGGGTACTACCCTCTCACTCCAAAGGCCCAAGCTATTTCGTAACTTGCGCCACATTTGACAACCCCGCTAAATCAATCTTGCAGATAATTTAAACAGGCTTGCAAGATTGGCCCGCGCTCACGATGACGCTGTCTGCTGCTTGCCAGGCGGGTTCTGGCAAAGCAACTACCGATACTAGGCTAAATAGTGACACAACAGCTACCGACGACAACAAAAGCAAAACGGCCTGGCTTGCACCTACTAATTCCCCCAGAAGGAGACGCGATTCGAAAATCAGTGTCAGCTCCAAGAGTTCGGCGAGAAGTCGACAAGAGTATTTCCATAGTTTAGCAATGCCTACAGAAGAGGAGATCAAGAGGATAGCGCAGGTCCAGGAAGGGAAGGAGACGGAGAGCATTCGGAAGATATTGAATTTGGATCATGCGGATATGAGTAGCGAAGAGAGGGAGAAGGCTGCAAAATTGATACAACGGAATTATCGGGGCCATAGGGAAAGGCGGATGTTGGTGGGTCTGAGTTTAGACCCGAGTACTAGATGGGTGGAAGCTGTCAAGGAGGCCAGGTATAGGCACTACACACAACCTAGAGCGCGGCAAGACGGGAGCGGAAACACGCCGCGACAGAGTATAGAGAGTGCCGGGACCCTTAGTTCAGAGGGTGGGAGGTCTATTAGTGCGGCGAGGCAGAATTGGAAGAAGATTGGGATAATTGCGAGGAGGGCTGGATGGGACGAAGATTCAGGGGACTCGGATGATTCCCATGAGGAGGCAGACGATATACCGCCCGAAGAGAGGGAAGCGCGGCGAAGACGAAGAAGGGAAGAGAAGTTGAAGAGGCAGAAGGCTGCTAAAGTGATGGATTTGCAGTACTTCCTAGAGATGGTCGATTTAAAACATCGATATGGGAGCAATCTTCGGACTTACCACGAACAGTGGAAGAAAGCGGATACGAATGAGAACTTCTTTTATTGGCTAGATTATGGGGAAGGAAGATACATTGAGTGCGCAGGATGCCCACGAGAAAGGCTTGAGAGGGAACAAGTCAGATATCTGTCCAAGGAAGAGAGGCTGAATTATTTGGTCAAGATTAATAAAGACGGGCGATTGTGCTGGGCAAAGAACGACGTTCTGATTGACACCACAGAGAAATTCAAAGATTCTATCCATGGCATTGTACCGGATACGGACGATACGCCAGCTTATGCACCCCCAGGAGCGGAAGCTGCACCAGGTCTACAAAACGATCAATCATCTAGTGATTCTTCATCTGAGGAAGGAGACCATCACTCAGGTTCTGAATCAGCTCGAGCAAACAAGTACGCTACTCCGGAATTTGATAAAGCAAAGGGAACAAAGAAAATCAAACAAGTATCGGCAGCGACTATTTTCAACAAACTCCTTCGCGGGTCCGTAAAGAAGAACACTTGGATCTTTGTTGCAGATACCAGCTTCAGACTGTATGTTGGAATCAAACAATCCGGTGCCTTTCAGCACTCGTCATTCTTACACGGCTCTCGCATTTCGGCAGCTGGTCTAATCAAGATCAAGAACGGGAGGCTCTCTAAACTAAGTCCTCTAAGTGGGCACTATAGACCACCAGGTAAGAACCTCGCTTCTACATCAATGTATAAACTGACAAACGAAAAGTTTCAAACTTCCGCGCCTTCGTGCACTCCCTCAAGGATGTCGGCGTAGACATGAGCCATGTCTCCATCTCTCGGTCATATGCGGTTCTTGTTGGCTTAGAAGCCTATGTCAAAGCCCGGAAAAGAGGAAAGAAATTGGTCAGAAAACTCGTGCACCACAGAGACCAAATTCTCGCGCCAGAAGAATTTGCGAAAAGGAAGGAGGAGATGAGAGACAAGACCGAGAGTGCGGCGAAAGAGAAGCAATTTCTGGAGTCAGAAGAGAAGGCGGAGAAAGAAGAAAGGGATGCTGTAAATATGGGGTTATTGGAGAAGCTCAATATCAGGAGCAGGGGGGCAGAGAGAGAGAAAGTTGAGGATCTGGACATTCAGGCTCCTGGATCTGGGCCGGAGAATGCTATTGCGCCAGAGGGGACGAGAGATTTGTAACGAGGAGTGTTTTGATGTACATACAAGACTTGATACCCATTTGTAGATTTTTCTTGACGGCATGGCGTTTGGAGCCATCGAGATATAGAGATTAGCGTTGGAGAAATTTAGTGAACGGCGTGGAGAAGATGAGATATATAACATCAGATTATTCTTATTATTATTATGTCCATTGCGGGCTTCCTACCTCAATTGGGATTTGTAACGGTATACTGTGCTCGTAGATGTCAAGCAACGTCCTTTGAGGAGATCATTGTAGATTTACGACCCGAGTACTTGGTGGTGAAGATGTTCGAAGCTTGGCGGCGCGCCCTGGGCGCTGCGCTGCTTAGAGACGTTGAAGGGGCATCGATATTACAGTATATATGATGCCATGGTGGAAATTTAATGATACTCGCGATAGATAGGACCACTGCGTAACCCCTTTAATCTGGAACCAAATAATGTTTCTCGCCTGTCAAATACAAATGGCTGGAGACTTTATGCGTAAGGGATGGAGGTAAATTACGGTATTCGCGCGCGACTCTGCCAGCTTCTCAACCTCCTTAGCCCATCTTTAGTACCTACCCTAAGCTGCCTTTCACCAGCTCTATCGTCATACTAGATCAGCGAAAGACTGCATCGATTAATCTAGTCGATTTGGCCGATTCTAAATGCTCGGACATTCGTTTTCAATTGAACACACTAACTTTTGGTTTTCTGCCATCCGCGTGAATGCTCACTATCCCCGAGTGCCTTCCCCTGCTACCCACGGTACTGTATGCTATTGATCGCTAACATAAACATCGCTGGAACATACACGCTTTCAACCTCGTGCCATACTTCGCGGCCCCTGCAAAGCCATCAAGATCAATGGCTTCATCATTTACTCGGTCTTCTAGGACCCCCGTAAGGCTGTCCAGGTCTGCTACCAGGAGTAACGCCATCCTCCACGGCGACAACAAGTATGAACACCAACAGCCCAACATTGGGCGCAAGAAGCGCGCGCGAGAGTCCGCAGATTTTGGAGAGGAGCCTTTCGCGAAGAAGAGGCAAAAGAGTGTGATCGAGCCGATTATCGAAGAGATCAAGCTAAGGGCTAAGGCTTCCAAACCACGTCAACGCCCTCTACCCACCACCAACGTGTACGGCACATCGGGTGTCGCGAGAAGTTCTGCGTCACCAAATCAAGAGTCCGCTACCCAAACCAAACCCACCCAACCGTCACCACAGCTCCCCAAAACCCCCATCAATCATAACGAAAAGGTGGTCAATGGTATCAAGCACGAACTCAGCCGTTTACAGCCAAATCCTGCAGATGTCAACAAGGACGAGGGGCGCAAGCTGCGGTCCCAGCAGGACAGACGGTGCAAGAGCAAATTGTTGGATTTCTTCACAGACTATGACGAAATCATTGGGAATGAGCCCAAGAAAGAATGTTAGTTTACCCAGATCTGCCACATTAGAAGCGCTGGAAGCTAATGTCTTTGGTTACAGACACCTTGAACCTAGAAACCCCTATAATCATCAGCGACACAGGCGACCAGATCCCTGCCAGACAGCCTTCTGTTCACTTTTCACCCGAGTCCCACGATAAAGACTATCCCACGCAAGATTTCCCCGATGATTACTTTTTTTCTCTGTACGATTCACAGAATGTCGATTGCTCCTTCATCGAGAAGAATTATAAGGAGGAGGGCGGAGAAGATCCAGTGCCGGTTGAATACTTCGAACAGCTCCATCAAAAACCCTTGAAGCAAGAAAAGAGCAATCGCAATAGCGATAGGGAGAAAGCTCAGCACGAGAAGAACACCCTCAAAGATATTTTGGAAGGTCTTCGCGGTCACGAATGGTTGAAAGTGTTGGGGCCGACCGGTGTCACGGAGACCAAAAAGAAGGAATACGAACAAGCTCGAGACTACTACATCGCCAAATGCGAGACGACACTCGCCAAATTTAATAAATGGAACGAGGAAGAAAAACGTCGCAGACTGCAAAAGCCAGTTGCCCCGGCGAAAGTGGAAAAGCACGAAGAAGAAATCGTTGAAGACGAAGGGAATATAAGCGACGGCGATCCACCTGATTACAACGACATGGATATGGACGCCGCGAGACAACTGCGCGAAGAAGCATCTGCTCGGTCAGCCACCCGGACCAGGCACCCAGAGAGAAAGTCCAAGGTAATTTCCACTTCCACCCCCGATCTTGAGAAAGATTTTGTTTCTTTCTTCGCCGCACCACATCTTCGAGAACGAGCCCTCGGCAAGCACCGTCGGAGTGGGAGAAGTGTTGAAGCCTGGGGCCATGCCATACCAGAGATACAAATAAAGGATTTCGAGCTGAGCATAGAATACAGAGATGAAGAGACATTGAATGCGCGTGCCCGAAGCAAAAGGAGAGAGCGGAGAGTTAGCAAGACGTAAAGGTGTCATACTCGAGCATATCACAGGACCGACGGGATGTACGGTGGAGATAATGCATGGCCAACTTGAAAGTGCTTCATTTGGCCTCTGCTCCACAGTTGTATGATTGTACGATTGATTAACTTGGTAATCGATAGGACTGCGGGGGCGGCGTTGAAGGGAGGGATTTGTCATTAGTTTAACCAAATTTTGTATACTATTATATTGGCTTGTTGTCGTCACAGCGAGCGGAACATTAACATACGAAGAAATCATTGTACAGCTAAAGAGACGGATGTTTGGCAATATATCCCTAGCCGTGCATGGATTTTTATATTCAGCATTTCAAACCCATTTCTGTAGGGTTAATTATGGAAGAATCCATTTACATAGGCCTACAGGAACTAACTCTTCTGCTGAATCAGTAAGCACCTCATAATACTTTCTCTGCAGCTTCGAGATTCGAACTACATCTCGAAGTAGGTCATGTAAGGACGTGAGCATTCGCAAACGTGACTTTGACCAGGAGCTATCTAATATGTAGAGTGTACTCCGTACAGGAGAATAATCTCCTTACACATTCTTCCTAATTCTAGAGTCGGGAACTGGTGGGTTAAGAACTTGAATAGTGAGTGAAACCATAACATCTAGGGAAGGACGCCACTTACTAACTAGAGATTTCCTACCTTACTTCAACCGTCTACCTTCTTCGACCTTGCCACCTACTTATTTCCTCCTCTCCTCTCTTTCTGAGAGTGCTTCTTCTAATTTATTTAATAGCTAGCATTCAAGTAGTCCCAAAATTTAAGGCTGCAAAGTAAAGAATATTAACAAGAGGAGTAAATATACCAAAGAAGAATAGGAGGAATTCAACTTCGTAAAGTGTTAATCAAGTTGCATCATCAGAGATCATTCAAGATGTGGTCTGTGCTCACACCTCATACACGTGATCAGCATAAAAGATCCCGAACGCCAAGGCATTCAACGCGAGGCTCTGTTTCCCGAAATGGAGATGGAGGTTCGCGGAACTGAATTGCCAGGACATTTTTTTTTGTTATTATATCGGCAAGTTGTTCTACGATTGTCAAAATAGGGGGCTCTAGCAATGCTCTTTACTGCCAACTCGGAATCACGATTTCCCAAGGTCCAAGTGTCGCGAAGTTGAAATTCTTCATGACGCTGGCTCACCACGATCGCGACCTCAACCGTACCGCTTGCCTGCAATCCATCCTCGATTTGCTCTCACATTCACCACAATCGCGCCTCCACAAACCTGACGAATTTGCCAACATCAATCTTTCCATCCCCCGGAGCTCTTTGCATCTGCGGTAGCCTTATTTTATTGATTTCTAACGCCTCCAAAGGCACAGCGAATCTACAACGATCTTTGACCGAGCCTACACTACCTTTTCGAAACACGTCGCAACTCTACGCTTCCCTCCGGAAGACCTTTGCTGAACTCAACGGGCAAGCGCGTACCATTTGGGGAGCTCCTGGAGAGGCCTGGGAGCTCTGGAACGAATGAGAGCTTCATAGGAGGGGTTTCGTCGCGCCAGAATCGCTGGACCTCGATTCAACCTCAATCTCACGATAACTGCAGTGCCAGATAATATGCCAGGCGTGGTACCTCCTGACATGGAGCCTGAGCCTGCCCCGCCATCACTGCCACTGCCAGTATACGGCTTCACAGTATCACACCAAAAGCTGGATTTGGAGGTGGATTTCGCACGACAAACTTTGACCGGATATACTGAAATCACCATCCTACCACAGGACCGTAATCTGCGGGCTATCAATATCGACGCGCGGCAGTGCGTTATACCAGTAGATGGTGTTACGATCAATGGCAAGCGTGCCCGGTTCAGCCATGAAGATTATATGCAGAAATTGGAAATCCCAGCTTTCTTGCAGAGCCCAGAGCAGTATGGAATGCAACTGGATAGAATCATGCCTTTGACCAACGGGAGGGCGACAGAGGGGGGTCTGGCAATTACACTCCCAGATGAGATTCGTATCGAAGGGGCCAATCTCTTCTTAAGCAATGCTACACCTGCAGCAACACCCCGGCCTCTAGGTTTTTCTGGCCGAAGCTCTTCTTTCGCACTTGATGGGTCTGGCCCTCCTTCTTCCGCTACTTTCGCTTTCACGCCTAAGATGGTAGTTGCAGAGCAGTCCACTCAGTACCAACCTCTCATTGTCCGCATATCCTTTACTGCAAGTAACTTCAGAGAAGGGTTGCATTTTGTTGGGTTGGATGGAGTTGATGAGCGATATCCTCATGTCTATACGAGACATTCTATAGATACAGGAATCGCTTGTTGTATATTCCCTTGTGTCGACGATCCATCCATGAGATGTACCTGGGAACTTAATATTAAATGCGCGAGAACCTTAGGCGATGCCCTTAAACGAAGCTCTCTCACTCACGGGAACAAGGGGGCCCATCACGTCAATGGAAAGAGAGGCCTTACTAATGGGCATGTCAACGATACAGTTGAAGACTTCGTCGTTCCACTTAACGACGAGGATAAATCTCTAGAGTTGACTGTTGTCTGTTCTGGGGAGTTTAACACCGAGACTATAGACCTCGATGATAGCTCCAAAAAAAACGTTTCTTTCACTTGCAGTACTGTTGTTGCTCCACAACATATTGGATTTGCAATTGGCCCCTTTGAGCAAGTCGACCTGGCTGAGTTTCGGGATGCTGAGGATGATGAAAAGCTCAGGCAAGAGGTTGTACCTATCTCTGCCTATTGTCTACCTCTGCGGGTAAACCAGGTTCGGCATACCTGTTCACCATTAGCAAATGCTCTTGACTGGTTCCAACCCACCTTTGGCAGCTACCCATTCCCAGACCATAAACTCGTTTTCGTTGATGACCAGCTGCATGATATAGAGCATACAGCTTCGCTCTCGCTGTGCAGCAACAGATTATTATTTAGCGAAGATATCATTGATCCGGAAACGGAAATCGCCAGAACACTTGTTCACGCAATTGCCAGCCAATGGTTTGGAGTGAGCATAGTTCCTAACCAACGGGTTGATAGCTGGGTCACCATTGGTATCTCACACTTCATGACTGATTTGTACATGAAAACTATCTGTGGATACAATTGGTATGCATTTCGTCAGAAGACACTCAGCGATAAGTTGGTTGAACTGGATGCTGAGAGACCACCCTTACATGCCTTAGGAGAGGTTCTTTATTTTGGAAATTTTGAAATGGAATTTATGGCTCTCAAGGCACCACTGGTTCTATTTATTCTAGACAGGCGTATTATCAAGGCTTCGGGTTCTGCCGGTCTTACAAGAGTCATATCTAGGATCACGGCCACTGCAAGCACAGGCACCTCGAATGATAGTATGGTTAGCACGGAAGGGTTTCGGAAGTTAGTTGAGAAAGTCACCAAATATCGGCAAACGGAACCTTTTTGGAACCAATGGATTTTGAATGCTGGATGCCCACGATTTCACATAATACAAAGATTCAATAAGAAGCGTCTTTGCGTGGAGATGACAATTTCCCAGACACAACAGCTGAGGGAAACAAATCCCCCCAAAAATCTGGAGCGAGGTTCCTTTCGAAGAGAGTTCAAAGAGCATGTCAAATTTGTGTGGGCAGGACCAATACAACCGGTTTTTACAGGTCCTATGACAATTAGGATTCATGAAGCGGATGGAACCCCTTATGAACATATTGTGGAGCTTAGGGATGGGATTACCAAGATCGATATCCCGTACAATACTAAATATAAGCGTCTGAAGCGAACTCGGAGGCAGAAAGAGAAGATGAATGCTGGCCCAGTAGATGCTTCTGCGGAAGCCGGCGAGGATGCTCTTTATTATTGCCTCGGCGATGTGCTCCAGTCCGAGAACGACGAGAAGGAATGGGGTCTCAGCGATTGGGGACCTGAAAGTCAACAGCTTATGGAGCAAGAATCGTATGAGTGGATTCGAGTGGATGCGGACTTCGAATGGCTTTGTGCTAAAGATTTCATCAGCATGCCCTCATATATGTGGGTTTCTCAGCTGCAACAGGACCGTGATGTTGTCGCCCAGCAAGAGTCTTTGATTTTACTCAAGAGTCATCCGGAAAGCCAAGATGGGAATCGTCTGGTATCAACATTCTTGATTAGGACCTTGATGGATACTCGCTATTATCATGGCATACGAACTATGGCGGCGGCAATCCTTAAAATGCACGCCGTAGCCAAGACTCAATGGGTAGGCATGACACAGCTAGAGAAGGCTTACCAGGAGTTTTTCTGTATACCGGGGACAAGGACACCTAGGCCAAATGACTTCAGCGACAAGAAGGCCTATCATGTCGAGATGGCTATTGCTAAGTCTCTATCTACGATACGAGATAGCTATGGGAAATGCCCCAAGCACGCTAGAAATATCCTCATGGACATGCTTGAACTCAATGATAATTCAAGCAACCAATACTCGGATGATCACAAGATTGCCAACCTGCTATCTTGTTTAACGGAATCGCTAATAGTTCACAAGGATAAGGACAACGTCTTGGAAAAAGGAGGTAACCAAGAAGCCATCGGAGCGATGAAAGCCGGGGAAGCCATGGAAGATATGGAGAATTTGGAGAGTTTGGAAAACGTGGAGAAGGAGGAACTTGAAGTCTTTAAGAAAAAGGTTATTACAAACCTTGATCGTTATCAACGTCGGGATGCTTGGATGGACTCCTATCAGAATATCTTCACTGTCACAGCCCTAGATTGCAAACAACGACTTATGAAAGGTAATGTTATACCCACCGACCCTGTCGAGTTTGCACAGTTTCTAAACGACGGCAATTCGGAACCTGTTCGCATCAAGGCATTTGAGGCGTTGATGAACCTTGGTTATCTTAGACAAAAGAATCTTGCTGGTCTCCTTCTAAGCTCCTTGAGCACAGATAGGTCCCCGCATACGCGCGACCAACTATTTGGGGTTTTCTGTCTAGGACTAGCTGATATAGCATTTGGAGACTTGAAAGCTCCGGTATTGGCATCCGCTATTTCAGCTTCAGCACTCGCTACGGCTCCACATCTTGACGAAAATGGAGAAATGCATCTTGACGGAGAAGCCGATGGAGGCTTAATTATTGAGACCGAGGCTTCTGCTGCCCCACGCAAAGTTCAGAATGATCGGACGACCACTATGGTCGGGGCTTTAGCTGCACTCAAGGAGGAACTGAAGGATGACCGTGACTTTAAGGCGGCGGTTTGGAAAGCTATTGAATCCCCTGTCATTGGAATACATGAACAGTCGGATTTGCTTGATATCTGTTTCACTCTATGTGAACGAGTTTGCTCTTTGATTGTTCGACTCAAGCTGCCACGCTACTGGAAGGTCACTCATTTGGGCAAGGTAAAAAAAGTCTCACTTCTTGGAATTACGTTACTAACATATCTAGGGCCGACTTATCTTTCAAAAGACGAGTAAACTGAGGACCAAACCATTCAAACCCGTGGTCCCCAAACCGCCTGTTTCAACCATCAATGTGGAGCCGTCCAGAGCCCTCCCACCACCAAGAGCCCTCCTGCCACCAAAACCTCTTCCATTACCAAGAGCACTGCCGACCGCACAGCCTCCTAGACCTAGCCCTCAAGTGCGAATTTCGTTTTCGGGTTCTCACACACATTCGACGCCTACGCCTACCACACCCCGAGAATCAACAGGAACTATGAAAGCCCCACGACCTCCAAAGCGTCCTCTTACACAGGAAAAAAATATGAGGTCGGAGGAGCGTCCTCGGAAAATCATTAAACTTAAAGTTGACCCTCGCAAGGTGCAAGCAATTGAACGAATTCCTCCCCATCCAGCCCTTGTTCGGACCAAGCCATCAACCAAAAGTTCTTCTCCAGCACTAAGACCATCCCCCGCTCCCAAGCCATCTACAGCAGTCATTCCTGCTAGGCCTTCTCTTCCTAATGCCACGTTATCTCAAGCGTCATCGACGACTGTAACCCCTCCTTCAGATGGAAGGCCCGGAAACGGGGCTCCTCAACCTAAGATCCGAAAACCCCTCCCTACCTCAGCACCTCGACCTCCTGAGTCAAATACTACCCCGGCAGCTCCCAGAAAATTTGTTTTGAAGCTTAAGACGGGAGGGGCAGTGATGAAGTAGTCCAACCAAATAGGGCCAGTTTTTTCTTTCTTTCCATTGCCTCTGTGAACAATTTGCGCATTTAGCGAAACGGCGTAGAATGGATGGAGTTCGTCGGGACGACGACGGGACGGCGTAATTGGCGACACTGTTGTAGCATAGCATGGGATGTACATTGGAATGGTTGGATGTGACACCTTTTAGGGTGTTGGTAGAGGGAGCAGGTTGCCCATGACTGCGAATGCCGCGTTGAGCAGGGAAGTAGATAATTGCGTTGTGAGGAGGTGAATACCAGTAAAAAAATGGAAACCTTCGCGAAATATCTCTATGGCGATGACATCAAGTTCTGGGCTTGTGAGTGTTTGCCTTGACTCAAGCTTCTGGAAGGATTCTGCGATATCCCTAGCGGTACAGCTACTAAGGCTAGTAGTTCTTTTCAACTTTGTTCTTCGCATCTCACTGGCGGGCCTGGCATTGATGCTAAATTTGCGAGTAATTCTTTCTTCTCATGTTCGGAAGCCGCTCCAGTGTGATCAGGCCTTTATTTTCTGTGTCTTCTTGGTCTCTGGTGATATTTGCGCTTGCACGTTCCCTTCTCCCTCAACCCCCTTCAAGGCTTTCCTGGAACCACTGGATCTCGGAATCCTGACCAGTACCAAACGGTCCCTTATCCTTCCCAAATCTAACCTCTGGACGCCCCGCCATTCCCTAGACCCAACCTCTCCTCCCTTGTCTTCACTTGTGGTGCCCTCGTCCTATCTTGGCCTTGCGGATCTCGGTTTTGACCTCTAGAGGCTTGATCGGGTGTAGATTGTTGCAGGGCTTGCATTCGTGCCTTTTCTTCGCGGAGCTGGGTCTCACGGGCGCGTGCATCTTCGTAGATGGCTATGTCTTCTGCGGTGAGAGTGATAGCAGTAGGCTTGCGGCGGAGCATGGTTGTAGAATAGTTTTGGGTCGGGCTTGCTTGTTCGTGGAGGGGCTGGCTCGGTGAGGCTTGGTGCGGGATGTATTATGGATAGGGCTCTCGATCTTCGAGGTCGAAATGGGGGATTAGAATGGAAGGTATTCTTGTGTGGACATGCTAGGCAATGTGCCGGTAATTGATGTTGGATAGTACAGTTTCCTGGCTTTGTATACAATAAACGAGAGGTTGTCAGTGGAATTTGGTGATAACGATTAGAAGCTCCAATTATTGGATTTGATGCCCCAAGGCTGAGGCAACCATGAGGCATTCGCAAGGCATCAACTTTTTATCGGCTTCTTAGAGACACTTCCGTCAAGCTGTACAGCATCGATATTTTAACATTGAAAGCTCAACATGTATAAATGGCATGTTCATTCTGCCATTGGGCGAGGGAGGCCTGTTGTTCATGATTTTGCAAAAGTCGCAGATGGAATTGCTACGTCTTTGAGGCAGTTCTCTATCTCGGCCTCGAGGTCTGCTGAAGAGGGAAATAAAGGTATGTATTACTTTTTAAAGCTGCATTATCGACGATTAGGGAAATTTTCACTGCTAAGTAATGTACAGATACTCCAGCGCCATCACGGACTGCAAGGGCCAAAGAAGCAGTTCAAGACTTGTCTTCGTTAGCGCCACCACGGAGCCGTGGCATAGATGCCCGTTCCCTCGCAGCAAAACCCCCTACCCAAGGCTTCACAATCACACGCGAGCACGGGGGCTCCGATAGCTATAGAGGTAGGGGTCGGGGAATTGATAGGGGAAGGGTTGGTGCTCCCTTTAGAAGTGCAGGCGGCGATCGAAGTGGTGGTCGCGGAGTTGGTCGAGGAGGCACTAGAGGGGGTCGAGGGGGACGAGGACGAGGTCGTGGGAATGGACAAAAACGAGGGAGGAGAAAGCCAATCGCCGAGGAGAACGAAGAGCCACCACTCACAGATGAAGAAATCAGAAAACTCGATGAATCTGATGGAGGAGGTCCCCCGCATCCATACGAACCGAGAACTTCCCTAGAGTACCTGTTGGGAAAGGGGGCGCCGGCTGTTCCCACTAGCCAGAGAGGAGTGTTAGAGACGATGGTGCATAAATTTGAGGTTGCTACTAATAATGAAGGGTTAGAGGCGCGAAAAGTGAAAGTGCACGAGTGGATGATAAAGTACGGGAAGGGAACTTTCTTTGAGAGTTTGCAGGCGAAAGACTGGGCTGTTGGGGCTAAAAAGCAACACCTGTCCGAGGAGCAGAAGGATGAGATTGAGAGGCATTGGGTTGCAGGACAATATGATGGGCCGAAGTTCGCGGAGAAGGACGATATCATAGGGCAAGTGGAATCGTATACCCGGCGGAATGGGACATATCTACCAGAGGATATGAGAAAGTTACAGGAAAAGTTAAAGGCATTGTTGCCGCCTAACTTGGTAAAGTCCAGTAGATCCCAGCCCAAAGACCTTTGAGGGCATTGCTTAGGATATTGTACGATATAGTATTGGAGTTTTTCATCATACTCGTACGCATTTCTGTAGATAAACTCAAGCCTGTTCCATAGCTTTGCGAGCGGCATCAACCACATTTTTGACCTCCGCAACTGCCTTCTCAACAATCTTCTCCATTTCCTTATGCGCCTTTTTCAAGTCGTCCGGCCTTACCACCTTCTTCAACTCCATCGATCTCAGTCTCTTCTGCATTGCTCCCCTCGCATTCCTAACCCCCATATTTGCCGTCTCCCCAGTTTTACTGGCGGCTGACATCGCCAAGTCTCTTGATTCCTTCGTCGGCGGCGGTATAGGAACATTTAGCTGACTTTGGTTATGAGCATCTTGTACAGGCTGAAGATTCAAATCTTTCGAGCCTTGAATAGCCGACACAATTTGTTTGATATGCTATGACTAGTTAGTAAACGCCTTTAACAGTTTTCCTACAAAAATGAGATTGAGGAAGTAATATCAATACTGACATCCTTCTCCCCTACTAGAATCGTCAACATCCTCCCCCCTTTTGGTAAAACCTGCGCCAAATCCCCCAGCCTCTCGCTCTTCTTACTATCCTTTACCAGGTGCACCCTTAGATTCTCCAAGACTTCTGGGTTAAACCTCCCCCCAGTCTTCAGCTTGCTCAAATCATTCTTAAGCTTGTCCAACGTCTTCTCAATCCCTGTCTCTAAACTAGAAAAATCGAACGGGTCCTCCGCTCCCGCAGCAGATGCCTCAGAGGATTCCTCTGCCTTCTCGCGGTCCGCTTTCTTTATTTTCTTGAGGGATATGGGGGAATTGGAGAATGGTCTGGTGCTGGAGAGGGGCTGAAGGGTGGGCTTTGGGGATGAGGGGAAGGAAAAGGTGGTGCTGCGGATACTAGTATCAATAGTTAGTATCCGCTCAATCGGGATAGGAAGACAGTAAATACAATGCAGAACGTTCCAATTGCACTCCTGCCCTAGGCAGCAATTGCTCCAGCGCCTTTGCACGTATAGATAGTGGTGGAGGCATTGCGTTGTGTTGGGGAATTTTAAATTTAGAGGGTTGTCGAGTTCGGGTTTTGCAGACGAGGCGTTCACACGGCCTTGTGCTGTCTCAGCCTGATGAACCTCCATCGACCACCCAACATCAAGGACCCCGCTCCTTATGAAGCTTTTCAATCTTCACAATCGCACACACCAAGACCTTGATATCCAGGTCCAGGTCTTTTGCATTTCAATGCCTTGGCTCCTTCTGCCTTTGTATAAGAGCCAAGAGTATTGTTTCCTGCGAAAACTGTTCTACTTGAACGAACTTGGACATTCACAGTTAGAAGTACCTTACACCTTTGGACTAAGAATTAAAACCCGATGATATTCCTCCACAGTTAATCACTACTAAAGACGCTACAATGCCATCTCAACGTCCTCACCAACCACTCCGCTTCCTCGACCTCCCTCCAGAGATTCGCACCAAAATCTATATCCTCATAGTCCAATCACCCCTTCCCTACATCCCCTTCGACGCCCACGTCCACTATAGCATCCCCCCTTCGTTCCCACACTCTCTCCTTCTCACCTGCACTCGCATCTACCACGAGCTCCGCCCTCTCTACTTCTCCCACAACGCCTTCTCCCTCCGCCTCACGAAACACAACTCCCCCACCTACACGTACTTTCTCGCCCCCTCCTTCCGCGACAATCGCCGCCAGATCTCCACCCTCAAGCTCTCCCTCCCGCGCTGGGGCTACAAGCGGCACTTCTCCCACGAGCTAGTCCACACCATCGAGGACTGCATCCTCAACGGGCGGCTGAGAAGCCTCGAGGTCTGGGTTCGAGAGTGTGATATGCAGCAGTTGAGGAGTCGCGTGGGGAAGGGTTTAGGGGAAGGGGAAGAATTTGAGCACTGGAAGGCTCTGAGGAGGCTCTGTCTGGATCCGTATTTGAAGAGTGTGTGCTTGAGGAGCTCCGTGTACTTGTTCTCAGACAGTATAAATCTCCGGAGTGAGGTATTAGAGGAAGATTGCTATCGTTTAGAAAAAGGCGATCGAGAAGGTAAAACCGGGCAGTTGGAGGATAATCTTAAAGTGCTAGCTAGTTGCTGAATGGTGTCACACTCCTCTAGGGATTAGTGTAGTCAAATTAGACATCCTATAGAAAAGTCGTCCAACATGTCTGTATTTTAAAAATACATACATTCAGACGTTTCCTTCTCCCTCCGTAGATCTGCTTTCTCAACTGGAATTCATGATCCCTCTGTGCGGTTTTTCCCGAATTATGTGAAGTTCTTATGTAGGATCTTGTTCATCTCTAAAGTTGCATACCTTTACTATAGCTTGACTACATTAGAAAGAGAAGTATTCCACTGTCCTATGGGAGAAACCGATTTATTCCACATAGAAGCAGGATGCTATTTTAACGAGAATGATAAGGTTCAAGATCACAAGCACATTATTTCATTATTAGACAAGTAGAAGTACGAAAGTTTTGTCATTTAGATTCATAATTAAGAATCCCTTCTCCCTAATCTACAAGCGCGCCCCAAGCCCGTAGGAAGGAAGGAAACCCCTGGATCACAACAAAGCCAAAATACCCACTTGGAAATGACTTTTTATTAACCCAGAGAGGAGACCGAGAAAAACCAGATAGGCCAGTCCATGCCATAATATCATGTATCAACATCACTACCCTTGCTCCATGCTTGTTGTGCGGTAAAGGGAATCTAGCGGGTCGACATTGCCTTTGTGACTACACGTTTCAGTGCCAACTCCTTCTTCTTGAGGTCCTCCGAGGTGGAATCCTCAACCTCCAGCTGGGCCATAGCATCACTCAATGCAGACTCGATCTTGTCCTTTGTGCCACGTTTGAGCTTAAGAGACATGGTAGGGTCAGAGACGATTTCCTCAACTCTAGAGATGTAAGACTCAAGTTGTTGTCTAGCCTCGAACTTCTTGCTGAAAGCTTCGTCGCTGTTCTTGAACTTCTCGGCGTCTAATCACAGGTTAGTTACATCTTTTTTGCAGAGGTACAAGAGCGAACTGACCATTAATCATGTTCTCGATTTCACTCGAAGAAAGCTTGCCAACAGAGTTGGAGATGGTGATGTTTGCACTGCGTCCTGATGTCTTCTCAGTTGCAGTGACCTTGAGAATACCGTTGACGTCGACCTCGAAGACGACTTCAAGGACGGCATCGCCAGCCTTCATGGGAGGAATGGGGGCTAATGTGAACTCTCCAAGCGAAGTGTTATCCTCGCAGTTGACACGCTCGCCCTGGAAAACGGGGAATTGGACGGTTTGTTGGTTGTCGGCAACAGTGGTGAATGTTCTTCGCGGATGTTAGTAGATGCTCGAAAGGGTTGATGAAATCGTATAAATCGCGTTGAACAGTAATAAATAGTATGAAGAACAGTAGTAGAAAGTATGTTAAAGCAGACAAATCGACGGCGGCGAATGTGATATTGCGTTCCCCAAAGTATTTTCAAATGAGAAGAATGTTCGAGTATGATGATGCCTCCCAAAACTTGCGTTAAACAGGAACTAAGCAGAGCCTGAGCCCGACAAGACCGTTCCGACAAGGCCAAGTGACGCT
The DNA here is from genome assembly GCA_000328965.1 of Ascocoryne sarcoides NRRL 50072. Classification (NCBI taxonomy): domain Eukaryota; kingdom Fungi; phylum Ascomycota; class Leotiomycetes; order Helotiales; family Gelatinodiscaceae; genus Ascocoryne; species Ascocoryne sarcoides. The sequence goes on along the minus strand of KB205945.1, from coordinate 1,618,769 downwards.
TGCTGGAATTGTGCCTAGTAAGCTCGGATTGCTTCGCGCAAGGAACATCGCAGATGGCACAGTAGAACATCTTGGACTGGTGCGAGAAGGCATCTCCAGATAAGGAAGACCAAGAGCTCGATGATTGTGCTGGCTTCGAATGCTATGTCGACTCAATGAAAGGGATTCAAGCCGACAGAGAGAGCTACTAGCAGCAGTCGACACTACGGATGTTCAACACACGGCAATGTGAAGGACAGGCAGTTGATTGCTGAAGCAGGCTGAGGGCTAGGGGGAGATGGATGAGGAGTAAAGGTTGGAGGAGGAGAGGAGTCAAGAAGTGAGGAAATGGGGGACGCCAATTCTCCCTAAGAGCAAGGCCAGTGTCAAGGAAGGAACAACCTCGTTTTGTTGGCTCATGCCGGTAAGGATTGAAGGTATCATAGGGCACAATCCTCACTGAGGAAGGGGCTCATGATCTCGGAGGAAAGAACGCGCTCTTGCGGCTCCAGCTGGTAAGAAAGGAAGACACCGGAGGCCACCATTCTCACTGAGGGGGGAACCTTCAATAAGGACAGCGTCCTACATGAGAAGTACGTTTTGAAAATAGCGAGAAAGGCTTCAAATAGATGTAAATGTGCTTGCTGACGTTCGATGACGAAAACAGAATGATTGCAAGGCCACAATCCTCACTGAGGAAAGGCTGCGTGTTAAAAAGGACTTTGGGGAATAGCATCAAAAACCAAGCAATAAAGGGGCAATAAAATCAGCGATGAGTAGGAACATAGTTATTCACCTCTTCTTAATAGTAGGGACCTAAATCGAGGGTATTAGCATCTGTCTCTATCATATACTGTTTGAAACTCACTGTTTGGCCACGAGGAACGACAGGTGCGAAGATGTTACCCTCCATTGCAACACCGAGAGAAAGAGGAACAACATCCAAAAGAAGAAGATCGGCAGTATCGGCAGATGTAGCCTTGCCAGATAAGATACCTGCTTGAACAGCAGCACCGTATGCGACAGCTTCATCGGGGTTAATACTCTTCTCAAGTTTCTTCCCATCGAAGAAATCGCTCAGAAGCTTCTGTATCCGTGGGATACGGGTAGAACCACCAACAAGCACAATCTCGTCGACCTTGGATTTGTCGAGGTTAGCATCCTTCAAGACCTGAGCAACAGGGTCCAAGGTGCCGTTGAAAGCCTTCGAGTTGAGATCCTCGAAACGAGCACGAGTGATCTGGGCATTGAAGTCCTCTCCGTCGAATAAGGAATCGATCTCCACAGTGGTTTGGGCACCGTTGGAGAGAGTTCGCTTAGCACGCTCACAAGCAGTTCGGAGACGTCTAAGGGCACGAGGGTCACTGGCGATGTCTGATGCTCTGTTAGCTGACATTATTGATATGCTTCTGAGATCGACAGTGCCGATCATAGCGGATCTTGTTAGGATATGAAACTCCACAGGGTGCACATGAAAAGTTCTTTTCGCCACGGGCAACTCTGCGAAGATGTAGAGGTGTCTTTTGATGATGTACCAGCTCCTTTGCGCTAGTGTAAGACTTCTCACATAGTTCACAATAGTGCACCTGGTTTGCCACATCTGCATTGCGCTGCTTCTTCTTCCTCTTGTACCTAGATACATTAATTTTAGTACGCTTGACAATGAATTCTGGTGTCGGATTGGCCCTTTGCTTTGCATTGTCAGCCTTACACCAATCCCGTTGGTATGACAGCTTGTGATTTCGTTTGGCTTCAGCAATTGCATTGAGCTCCTCAGCTGTATTTTCCAGACCGTTGACTGTTTCAATGAGTGGAGAGTGAGTGCATAGGCCAGACCAGGGTAGTTCATCGCGATTCCAGATTGAATTGTCGGCCAAGCATCCATAATCGTTAGAATTTGAGACCATACACCAAAAAATGGCTGTAAATGCAGTCTCGAGCACAAGATACAATGCACGAACTCGAGGTCGATCTGCAGGCTGAGGAATAGGACTGTGAGCCAGAATGATAGTATACTCCAGAACAAAGCCATCTGCAATGGCATCCAATATTTGCTGTGAGACGGTATGCATAAGACGGTAATCCTTGAAACGGGCTCTAATGCCGAAGTCTGAAGATGTCGCAGACCCAATGTAGATGAGAGGTAGAAAGCCTGGCCGGAGGAAGACATGAAGGTAGAGACCCCAAGAATGGTAAGGTACTTTGTCCTTATCATGGAGAATGCTGAAGCCGACCGATGCAAGCCAGGCAAGTGAAGGAGGTTCAGGTTGAGTGACGACATCCAGTAAACCAGTACAGAACATAAGGCCAGCAGCATCGAAGACGGACATGAAGACATCCTTAGAAGAAAAGACGATGTCAAACTGAGGATTGCGATAGCTTGGATGCGAGAGGCAACTCCAGGCAACGGTGAGTAGTGATTCGGCCATCACAGTGTGGATGCAGGACTTGGAAGGGGGAGCAAGTCCTTCTTATAGGACTTGCTATACTCACGAAGCAGTCGCAGCCCATGGTAGGATAGTGCACCCTATGGAAGGAAAGAACTTTGATGAAAAAGGAGGACTCACTCTTTCCGGTCTTACGGTTGAACTCCTTCTTGAAGTGTTCAAGCAAGGCAGTGTCAAAGTCAGATCCACCTAAATGGGTGTCACCAGCAGTTGCCTTCACGGTGAAAACACCACCCTGGATGTTAAGAAGAGACACATCGAAAGTTCCACCACCAAGATCGTAGATAAGAACATTTCGCTCCTTGTTAGACTTTCCGGCTCCGAGACCATAGGCGATAGCGGCCGCAGTGGGCTCGTTGATGATACGGAGGACGTTGAGGCCAGCAATGGCACCAGCATCCTTGGTAGCTTGACGCTGGTTGTCGTTGAAGTATGCGGGAACAGTGATAACGGCCTTTGCGACCTTCTTGCCCAACTTGACTTCGGCGACTTCCTTCATCTAAAATAGTAGAGCACACATTAGAATTTTTTTCTGTCTGAGCGCAGTAGCGGATAAGCGTCTTGACTTGCCTTGGTCAAAATCATGGACGAAACCTCCTGGGGAGAGAAGGTCTTGTTCTCTCCGAGATACTCGACCTCGACCATGGGGCTTCCATCTTGGTCAACAACCTTGAATGGCCACGACTCGATATCCTTCTTGACAATGGGGTCGTCGAAACGGCGTCCGATCAATCGCCTTCAGTCACAAATTAGCATTTGCTCCTGGGAAGCAACTCTCTCGAGTCGATTGCTGGCACTCACTTGATATCGAAGATAGTGTTCCTCGGGTTCATAGCAGCTTGGTTCTTTGCAGACTCGCCGATCAGACGCTCCTTTTCCGTGAAGGAGACGAAACTATAACATTTGTTAATTGCATATCTGAATAAGACCAGTTATTTAGCTTGCCTAGGCGTAGTATAAGATCCCGCCTCGTTGGCAATGATCTCAACTGTGGTGCCCTCATAAGTGGCAACTATATAATATCAGTAGGGTTGGTGGGGAACAATCGTATGTCGACATACCGCACGAGTAGGTGGTGCCTGTAGCATAAAAATGTTAGCAGCTAGATTAACAGGGGAATAGAAGAGCGTACCAAGATCGATACCGATCGCACCGTCGTAAACTTCTTCAGCCATGATGGTTGTGTTTGCGGATTTCGAATTGGAGAATTTGGGAATGAAATCAAGTCATCGAGGTGGGGGAGGCTCGAACTTTTTCCTGTGTGAACTTTTTTTAGCGCCGATCGGTTATTGTGTTGATCCCTGAGGCATCAATCTCTAATCCGTAGGGATTGAATTTGCTAGCTTTATCTGCACGTGCTCCCCGCATACTTCAGACCAGACACTCGAGCGTGCTTGCAAGCAATAAATAAGGCTTCAAAAGGATGGATAAAAGAAAGGTATCAATTCATAAGTAGATCGGGTGGCCGTGTAACCTCCCCTATTAAACCGACCTTACGGACACAGCTCATTCGCAAATTCGACATTTCAAATCAAGTCTAACTCTGGTCCTCGAGGCCGGGCCCAATTAGCAGCCAATGTCGAAGTTGAAAGTTGAAGCGCAAGAGCCTAACTCAGGATTGAAGTAAGATTGCTAATTAATGTTGTTAAACCATTGAAAAGTTGCCAAAATGTCGATGCATTGCTACCTGCAAGTTCTTGAAACCCCCGCCCCAGGAGCAATTATGCACTGCGAAGCACTGTGGCAGGATACAGGAGCGCAAGCTCATGTAAGAAAATTTAAACTGACGATATGCTAAATAATACAACGCCACCTGTTGCGAAGCTCTCTTACTCCGTCCCTTTGTACACCAACGCCGCCTTCCCAACCCCCCAAGATAATTCTTCCTGAGCATTGGACTCTTGGACTCGTGTACGCCGACCCCCACTTGAATAAGACGTTATTTCATGAGATTCGCGAAAACGGTGATGGTCTCTAGCTCGACATCTTGCCCATTGGGCCCCTTCACTCCTTTAGGTAACGCCGCAATCAATTCTATGTCGATGCGATTGACACCAGGCGATAGTCTCGTCTCAAACAAAGGCCGTCGCTGATCAACAGGGTGGCTAGGGATAGTTGGCATGGCATGCAGTCTATCGTTACCCTTCGTAACAAAAAGCTTGTGATGTCGTTGGAGAACAGAGGTTGCAAGCTCTGGCTTGATCTGTAGATAAAAGTGGCTCGCTGGGAGGTTGATAGTCACCGAGTGTTGGGCCATAGTTTGCGAAGCCGGTAGCTCCATTCGAAAATGGCGACTGAGGTTCAGTTGCGGGTGGGTTGCTAGACTCAAATTTACAATCATTGCATCAGCAGCACCTAAAACCATTAGCCGGGGTTTTTTTTCAAAAGTAAATTAGGCACGGGCTCTCTCACTCTTGCCAGGTTGTCTAAATTTCGAGTCGAACCCGTTATTTGGGGTCTGATATTGCGTATGATTGAACGATTGAGCGTACCCGCCGTGCGAGTAAAGGCCGGGCAAAGCAGGAGTCAGCGGCGGTTGCATGCCAGTACCAGATGGATTCGGTGTTGGTGCAGTTTGACTCCCTCCACGGTATCCGTTATATGGCGTTAGCGGAGCAATGGCGGGTGAGTTCCGAGCATCCTCACTCTTAACAGGCGCTGAAATCGAATGAGAAGGAGATGCCACAGATGCCGAGACACTCCTAGCCCGTTCAAGTTTCTCAAGGTTAGGCACTGGCGTCACAGACGAATGCGAACCACCAAAGGGATTTCGACGAGTTGATCCGTTTACTAACGCGGCGGCTCCGTTGGTACCATTAGGTTGCGAGACAGGCTGCGGTGCAGGAGACTCCCGAGGAGCAGGACTCGCCTTATTGCCACCGCCAATTTTCAGCACTATCTTAGGAGTTGGCTCGGGCATTCTCAATTTGATCTTTGTGCCTGCGGGCTCTGGCACAGCTGCTTTTGCTTGTTGCAGAGTCTTGTTGAAGAATTTCTAAATGATGTCAGTGACGCTCGATCATAGGAAGAGTTAAGAACATACCTCCAAGTCTTTTGCGAGAACAAAAATATCACTGCCATCTTCGTTATAGAAATAAGCATTTTTCCAGATGAGGCTTGCCTCTTCCGTAAAAGCGCCCCAAGATTTGAAGATACTAATGCCAGTTGCAGCCGCTTTGCCCTGTACACCTCTTACACTTTGTTGCAAAGTCTTAAGACTGACAGGCCGCGTGATAACTTTATAATAGTCTCGGTATTCCTTTTTTGATGGAAGTTTAATGAAGGGCTCAAAGGCAGAAAATTCATCTCTGGTACTGCGTTAGTATACCTTGGTGGTGGTGGGAATTGGCATGACACTAACTCTTGGAATTCCTTTTCCCTGATCATATCCTCCACAATCTTCTCCTGAGCCTGTTGAAAGTTGAGTCCAGCGAATCCAACCCCAGCATACCGAGAGTCCGGTAAGGCAGGTGTAGCGCTTGATCGGGGAGTGCTGGGATCTAAGGATATCGTAGGGCGAGTCGGCCTTTTATTTGATGCTAATTGCTCCTCAATCTGTTCGTCGGGCTCACCATCTGCATCTTTATCGCTGGTAGCACCAACCAATTGGCCGGGTAAGGGAGTAGGGACAGAGGTGTATCCAGGGATGGCCTTATACGCTGGATTGTGCTTCGTCATGAAATTGCTCAGTGCCTTTCTTAACCTCTCGGCATCCTCATATACTAGGGAACCCTTTTGGTTGTATTCTTTGGCATTAAGAATCATCCTCTTGAAATAGCTCTCCAGTGTAGCGAGATTGGGGAACTCGTGGTCTTTAAGCTTAGTCTCAATCGTGTCTAACGCAATCGGCATTTTTGTAACTTTGTAGTAGTCAGGAAATTGTCGTTTGCTTGGAAGATTCATAAAGCTTGAAGAGATCAGTCGACCACTATTGGATATGTCAGTCCACGTTCCAAATGACAGGTATACGAGAGACGATGTGCTGTGCTATTTGCTATACAAAGCGACCACGGCTTTGTGACAGCAATAAGGCTTGCAAGTTGCTACAAGTCTCGACCCGCGCACGAGGCTGATGAGAACAGACTCGCTGTCGCATGGGGACTTCGGTGGATTGGATGTGCATACCTCTTATCTACGGTTTTCCTGAGCGTTTCTATCAATGCGAGGCCCGATTTCGTGGTGCTTTCGGGGGTCTCCCCCGTCGTCAAAAGATCGTTGGCGTCCTTCTTCACTGTCAGCCTTGCTTCTCTTCAAGAGATGCGGACTTCGAGGTTGGTGCAGGTGTCGTGAACTCGCGCGCCGCTTCCAATCCCCTGCGACCACCGCCAATACCCCAAAGACAACTTCCACGCTCGCGCACTGCGCCAACCTGAGATTTATCGCAGCGAGGGGATTACTTACGCCTGATGGCTTTCTTCTCTTTGCCGCACGCTCATCCAAGTCATCTCCTGGGACGCCGCCACCGCTGACTTTGCGCTTGTCCATCGTGGTCCTCACGGTGCCGAAGCGCCTGGCTGGTCTAGCAGATCCGTGCGATACAGACGCCCTTCTGATTAACAGCAATCATACAATGGCTGCGAGGTGGTCGGGTTGGGCGCAGAGCGACGCGATTATTGATTTCGCGTGGTACTGTTTGGAGTTTTGTGATCCTTGCCGAACGGACTCTAGAGGGACGAATGCGAATGGGAATCTCGAAAAAACGGTCCTGGCGAGCTCGCGGGGCTGCAGCGAGAGATACGTTATGATTCGATAAGCGCGACTTGCCGGACAACGATATCGTTCAGTCTTTCACAACCGCATGCGTATCTTCTCGTCGAAAGAGCCTCATTGCCAAATTTGACCCGGTCGGGAGATTTTGGTCACGTGGACCCACCGAGCCTAAGTTAGCCCGTGAGGCTCTGTTGGGCTTGGGATGGCTGAGCAAAGTAAACAATAGTATCTTGGCCCCCGCGAGCATTCAGTCTCGAGACTTGTCCGAACTAAATTCACCACACATAACCTGATTCTCTTTCCCACATTGTTTCTGCAACATTTTCGCATCTGTCTCTCCTTCAAATTTGTTACTTTGCCTGCAACACCGTCAACTCGAGACCACTTGCACATCCGATTTCTTCGAGATCCTCTTGCTAAAATCCGGTCCGCCAAAATACGCTCGCTTTTACTCGACGAATACCTTCTACGCGCTCGCCTGAGGTCCCTGGGTGTCTTTGGCGCAAACCAAGAGGATACTGGTTCAGGGGTCGCGTGCTACCCCGCGTTCATCGTCAGATCTTGGGTGTGTGGACTTGGGCTTGGAGTACAATAACAAGGAGCAAATAGCAGAAATGGATTACAATCGGCGAAACAAAGTTCCTCGTCCTCTCACTGAAAGCGAGAAGGCTCGTCTAGAGGAATTCATCGACTCGATCCATTATTCCGCAAGGCAAGTGGAGCCATCCTGGGCCTGGGGATTCTGCCACTCAACAGATGGGACATACTAATTTTTCTAACAGGTACTCGGACGATGAATACGAATACCGACATGTTCAACTCCCGAAGAATATGCTGAAGGTGATTCCAAAAGAATACCATGATCCGGCCAAGGGCACATTGAAGCTACTGTGGGAGGAAGAATGGAGAGCCTTGGGTATCACACAGGTTTGTCTACATCCTACTCTTAGATGCGGCATGAGTTACTAACAATAGCCTCCCAGAGTCTTGGATGGGAGCACTATGAGGTGCACGAGCCAGAACCGCACATTCTACTTTTCAAGTAGGTCAGATCGAAAGCTATCCGCCTCCAACACTTGTTGATTTATTTAATAGGAGACCAATTGGCTATGTCCCACCGAACCAATGAATGAGAGAGGGTCCTTTGGCCATGGACTTGTTTTTGTATTTGGGGGTCTTTGAGGGCGGAACAGCACCTGGACTGGAAACCACGGCGTATGCTTCGACGAAGTTAGGCCTTACGTCTCTCGATACTCTATCTCTCACGGCTTTCTCCGGCATCTTACAATGTACTAGGTTAGGGTGGCTGGACATCCTCCGCTTCAGAAGAGTTCTCGGTCCTGGGTGTGAATTTGTATGATTGGGGCAGAAAATACAGATTGCGCAAGACACGATATGGATAATAGGGTTGTGGCAGCGACACAAGGCTCGACGAACTGGGCTAGGCAATGTGTTCACCCAAAGCCTCTATTTATGCGGCGTGCAGATAGTAATATAAATCCTCATGAAGCTGTGATTCTAATAGTGTTTTTATTTCCATCTAAGGACCCGAAAGTTCCGAATATCAATGGAATAAGAGGGAAGAATTCCGGAGGTCTTGACTTTACACTTCGTTCCATCTATTAGTACCATACGGTAGGACAAGCTGTTAGCAGCCAGACACTTTGGTAAAGCGCCACGTTATCTGTAACTCGGCCGAGACAAGCCGAGAAAGCAGCTTTGTAATTCGGGCTTGGGATTTGCGACTGGGAAGGATTAAAGGGAACGAAGGAAGCAGTGGCGCAGGCATGGGTCTGATTTAAGGTTGTCTTTCTCTAGCAATCATCCCACTGGGAAATGGACAGATATCATGAAACCCATCTGCTTTCCAATCACTCTACGATGTAAAGCTACAAATGTCTTATTTTCTGCCCTTTAATAATTAATCGTATACATTCTCAAGGGCTGATCAGAACCATTTGCCCCCCGCTCCCCGTCGACTCTGACGCTAGTCTGATAGCCCGTAGACCCAAATCAGGCTTCAATAAACCTTTGCGATAACCTCAACTCTTTGAGCCTCGCAATTCTAGCGCCGTTCGGCATAAACGCAACTACACCCTCTCGCCCACTGGCTGGAAAGGCCAGTATTCTTTGTTTCATCATGAAGTTCGCTGCTCATAAATTCTTCCTTTGCTTCTTTTCTGTATTTGGGGTTTCCCATGCTGCAGATTCTAAACCAGTAACCAAATCCCCCTCAGCTGATCCTGATGACTGCGCGGTACGCAATCACCCTCCTCTTTCTGGTGTCTGCCTCTAATACCATCGCTCAGATTTCTCCAAAGGCCATTGTGTCTGATGCGTGTGCCTCCTATACCACTCTTGAGGACCTCAACCAACAACTTCGACCAGCCATAGTTGAGCTTGTTGAAAAGACCGATTTCTTCTCATACTACCGGATGAACTTATTCGGGAAGGAATGTCCATTCTGGGATGAGTCTTATGGCATGTGTGCAAATCGAGCATGCGGTGTGGACACGTTAGACAACGAAGAAGATATTCCGCTCGTATGGAGATCTGAGGAGTTGGGGAAAATAAAGGGCCCGAAGGCTGTTCACCCGGGAAAGCGCCTCCAGGCAGAACGGGAGCCCGAAAAGCCGTTGCAAGGGATGCTAGGCAAAGACGTAGGGGAAAGTTGCGTGGTTGAATACGATGATGAATGCGATGAACGAGATTACTGCGTCCCCGAGGACGAGAGCGCTGGATCCAAGGGTGACTATGTGAGCTTAGTCGATAATCCGGAAAGATATACTGGATACGCTGGGGATGGTTCTGCGCAGATCTGGAATGCGATCTACCGAGAAAATTGCTTCTCTAAAGCATCCTTCCCCAAATCAGCGTCTTTGGGAAGTTCGCCATTTAGTCAGCGAGGTCCTGCAGCAAACGAGCTTCAGAATGTCATCGCCCAACATGGTCGGCAGCAGGCTCTAGAGGAGCAGAAGCGTACTCCTAATGCTCCTTTGGTTGCTGAAACAGGCCTAGAACATGAAGGCGAGTGCTTGGAAAAACGAGTGTTCTATAGGGTAGTATCAGGCATGCATACCTCTATTAGCGCGCACTTGTGCTGGGATTTCCTGAACCAGACTACAGGAGAATGGGGACCGAATCTTTCATGTTACAAGTACCGACTACACAACTTCCCTGACAGAGTTTCGAATCTCTATTTCAACTACGCTCTTGTCCTTCGAGCAGTAGCCAAATTGGGCCCCTATTTGAAAGATTATACATTCTGTTCGGCCGACTCGTTACAAGACACCATGACCAAGGATAAGGTACAAGCCTTGACTAAAGCCGTCGGTACAACTCCAATGTTCGACGAGACTCTGATGTTCGTTAATGGTGAAGGGCCAAGTCTAAAGGAAGATTTCCGAAACCGTTTCAGGAATGTCAGCCGAATCATGGACTGTACGGGTTGTGATAAATGTCGTCTCTGGGGGAAGCTGCAAATCGCAGGATATGGTGCCGCGTTGAAAGTGCTCTTCGAGTTCGACAACAACTCAGATGACATTCCCATGCTGAAACGTACCGAACTTGTCGCTCTCTTCAATACTCTTAACAAAATTTCTGGTTCGTTGGAAGCAATTACCAAATTCAGAGCAATGATAGAGGAGGAGGCAGAACAGGAAGCAAAATTATCTGAAGTAGAGGTTGAGCCACCCAGCATACCGGACCGAGTAACCAAACCGCATCATGTTGTTCCTGGTCAGGACTTTGAGGAATCCAAGCTCTCTACAGAAACGTCTTCTTCTCAGGAGCACGAGCCTTCGGAGACTGCAATTGACGATGGCTCTGATGACCCAGAACTTGACTTCAGGAGAAGAGAGTTACCGGCCAATGCAACAATCGGACAAATATTTGATGCAGAATTCGAACTTATGTGGAAGGCAACAAAATATATCCTTAAGTCTTGGGTACAATTCCCCGCAAACGCGTAAGTCCGTCTCTCGCCTCTTCAGAGCTTTAACTAATTTGCACGTAGATGGCAAATCTTCACTTTAGAGCTCTCGAGAGCATGGAATTCTTTTATTGGCTTGCCGGTTGGCCCTAGACAATGGGTGATTAAACGCCCGAAGTTAGATGAGCTCTAATTAGAAGAGCTGTAGGATGTGATATAGTTGCTTTTAGGAAGGGCGTTTAGCATACATCAGCATTGGGCGTTGGGGTGTGTTTGTATCCTATTCTGATAAGATTATTGTACATTAAACCTCTTCGGATGAGGACGAGGTTATTACATATCAAGCCTCTTCAATTCTTAGTTCGTTGGCATTATTCTTGAGTTTCGTCGACAGTTAATCTTTTTGTCTAAAACACAGTATATTGTTTTGGCTGACTCCAGTTAGGGCACTCTCTACTTCTTGTCCACCGGGATGTTTCCATTAGGTCCTTCTAATTCTTAAATCAAGCTCATATTTAAGCCCTGGTTCCAACCTTCGCAAGCCCTCTACATTATCTGTCCTCGGCCTTTTAGCCTATATCAAAAGCCATCATCGAATCTCACCACGCACCATGAAATACCAGCCTCCTCCTCTCTCTAGTGAGTCTCCATGTAGCCCAAGCTATTCCCACACTCAATATACCAATGACAACTGTCAAGACGCCGATGATGAGGTTGATGCGATTGTCGAGCGAGATATTGCGTCGATACATGCTTAAGATTTCTAGGTTTCTAAAGCAAGGAGTAATATTTGTCAGTAAGGCTATCGGCTCTTTAGAAAGATGATCCTTACTAGGTTATCCTGCTTAAGTAACTCAATTAAGGGGACGAGGATAGTGGATCGTAGCTTCAACTTAAGGCTGGCTTTCAACAGATGTTTAGAAGATGTCCTTCAAAGCAAGAGAAAGCAGGTAGAATGTGAGTGTTTATGGTTCCCAACTTGTGAGTCTGCCTCACTAATATACTGTCACAGATACAGCAACCAGACTGCCGTCAAACTCGCTTGCTGGCCTGTTATGCACAGCATGGAAGGCAGGACTAGAACGGTAGACATTGTAGGAATAAAAGCCGATGGATGCTTGTCCTATCCGTCCAGTGAGCTTAGAGCCTGAACTTCCTAACTGCTGCAAGAACTGTTGGTTTCAATCTCTCAGGAGGAGACGATGGCAAGGAATACAGGTACGAAGACGACCCGGGGAATGGTTGACGGGCATTCCCCCAGTCAGTGTATGGCTGTGGAACCGCACTGGGCTGTTTCTGCGGCCCACACAGCATAAGTACCCGTTCTACTGGGAAAGTTGGGGAGACTTGTGTCTTTAGACCGGTTTGATTTACTCCTCCTATTTTACCGCACGGTGCCTATCTTTGCAGGGAATCGGCTCGGGCCTTCCGGGTCACCTACGTGGAATGTGTCGTAATGCATTCAAAGTACGGGGTATAAGAAAAAAGTAAAATGCGCCACATACTCAACCAACCAGAAGCATTCAAAACCGCTCTCACCCAGCATCGCCTCCAGCGGATAATCTTGAAAGCATATATCAGCCCATAAAACTTGGGGCCTTTCGGAGCACATGCAGAAATGGTTCCTCAACTGCTGAACTGGCCATACAAACAGGGCGTTGCGAAACATGTATTCTCTTAGTCGCCTGGGCGGCAGTTCGGAATACCATCACCCTGGTTCCTGGAAACGCCATTCCCACCGTCTCGGGATTTGGTTCCTTTCCTGGGCTCCGCACTCTTTTTTTGAGTTCGCTTGATACGTTGCAGGATGTCAAAAGTGGACCATAGAGCCATCGAAATGTTTGTGTGCCGATCGAAATACCAGACAAACGACAGTAATAAATCATTTATTTCTGAAGGGTTAGTAGCCAGTTGCGATGGTGGTGAATGATTGATTAGGACACCGATGGAGGGGGATAGCAAAAGCTTTCTTGCAGGGGCATACTTTGACCGCTTATTGTGCCCTGCTGCGTATGCGAAGCACTTGCATCTTAGAGAAATGCACCACATATTGATTGGGTTCCATAACTCACCGCTGAGCCTTTATTCCGAGAGAAAGGATCCCAAGTTACGGGTACTCAAAAGGGGCTTGTAGGCTGAGGTGTTCGCCTTGAGAGTCAGCTTTGATTGTCACTAATTTTAAAGTTAGAAGCTTCAGATATCATGCCGTATACTGAGAATGATATAGCAAACGTTCGCTTAGTGCACAAAAGTGGCATTTTTAAACAGCCCTTGCTACACAAACAAGGAGGTTTAATGTACGGCCTTGATTTGCAGAAAATATGATATATTGGCTACTAGAGTAGGCTAATCCAAATATAGCTGTGTCCCATGGGAGGATCAGTAGACCTGCATGAGCTCCAATACAAGGAAGTCATCAGAGAGTCTAACCTAATCCGCTACATGAGCTCCAATGCATGGATCAAAGGAGCGCGTATGCCAAATCCGGCCTAGCCCTTCTAAGACGACAAGCATAGTTCGGCCTACTTCTACACCAGGGAATCTCGATGCATGATTGATAGATAGATGCCTAATAATTCAAATTATTCAGAGCTTGGAATCAACTTTCAAAGAATCGTGCTTCTCGCAGAATTTGCCTTACCTGACTCCAACTGAATTCAATTGACTATATACCTAGAAGAAAATGTCTACCTACTTCTACCATTCTCTATAAGGCTACTAGGCTACACATGAAATAATTCAGGTTTCATTTTCACTTTAATAGGTGCTCAGATCCTAGATTTGGAGATCAAGGTTGGATATAAATGGTTGGATGTAAATTTGCCACAGAGTGTTACGAACATTTCTCGAAACGGTGTTTCCAAGTCCTTTATTCATAGTGTGTTCCATTGACAATAGCGATAGTCACCCCAAAATTAGCATAATCTCCCAACCATTGACCACCGCATAGATTATAGAGGTCGAGGCGTATGAGAAAATTATTGCTTTTGCCAAATTAGTAAAGTCTAGGAAGAATTCGAAATATCCCTCTCCTATCATTTTGTAGTTTTATTCTCCCCTTTCCAAAATCAAGGCGTTCTTTTCCATATATATCGCAATTTTATCCTTCAACTTGTAGGTTGTTATTCTCAACCTGGTATCAATGACACATGGACTTCTTGTCTGGTATTAGAGCTCGCTAAACTTTAGCTCCATTCCTCCGTCCCTCTACCACTACCTTATTATCTCTTGCTACTCAATCCTGACATGTTTCCCCAAGCCAACCTCATAGATAGCGAGCATGTCTAATTAGTTGACTAAATGTATCAAAGTCACACGGTGAAGTCAGTATTCCACTTTCGCCATGACTTGGATCTTGGCGTCCAAGCCGAAGACTTTCTGCTTCCATCAACAACGGCGTCAAGCGTAAATATATGTACCCAAAAGCTCCATAAATCAAGTTCGAATGAGGTTATGATATATCGTCAGTAGCATAATTACGATGCCATCCGAGCAAGGCAGGGACGTCTAGCTTATGGTAACTACCCTTTTCGTCAAATGGAGAAGCCACAATTTATATTAGAATTCCTCCTCCAGAATCAGCTTCACAAGCATAAGAACACGAAATGGGAGTAAAACTTTAATCTTTAGCTTCCTTGCTATCTTCACCAACTGCAATGCTGCACTAGTCAAAACTCAGTATGCCACATTCAACGGCTACACTGATTCCGCTTATGGTACTGATGTTTTCGTTGGCATTCCATACGCTCAACCTCGTACTGGAGCTCGTCGTTTTCAGCCTCCAATTCCAATTAACCGAGGCCAAGGTAATCTCGATGTCAGCGGTCCAACAAGTAGTCAGTGCTTCCAGCTCTCTGTAGCAACTCTCAATTCCTCGGCAGTATATTCCGGAGATTGTTTAAGCCTAGATATTGTCCGCCCTGTGCATTCGGACTCTCTCGGCCTCCCTGTTTATGTCTTCATACATGGGTATGTAACTTCTCCAATCATTGTATGTCTTCCCTGCTAATCGTGACACAGAGGCTTCTTCAACCAAGGAGACAAATCCGAGTACGATGGCAGAGATCTGGTCAAGACTAGCAGGCAGCTTGATGCAACATTTATCTTCGTTGCCATCAATTACCGTTTGACATTCCTTGGGTTCCCGAGCGGAAAAGAAGTAGAGGCGAATAATGCACTGAATCTTGGTTTGCTAGATCAACGTCTTGCTTTGCAATGAATACAGGAGAATATCAAATTCTTTGGTGGAAATCCAGAAAACGTTAGGCTAGCTCTTGGATTGAGGAGGGACTCTCATTATTTAAGATATTCAAGTTAGCATGTATAGGTTATTGTTGGTGGTCAATCTAGTGGTGCGAATTGTGTTGGGTACCACCTACTTACATACGGTAGGAAGTTGAACGGTCTTTTTCGAGGTGTCATCATGGAAAGCGGTGCTGCCACATCCTCCTCTCCAATCCCACAACCAAATTACCCATTATGGCAGGAAAACTCCAGTAATGTTATATCGCTTACAGGGTAAGCATTGACGTTTTCTCCTTCTCCATTAAGGGACTTCTAAGCCGCTCGTTCTTGAAACTTTTTGGCTTTTTGATCGACTGACTTGAATAGATGCAATGCCACCTTAGATGCTTTTACATGCCTCCAGGTGGCCCCGATTTTAAGTATAGTTGCAGCATATTCAACACTATTTTACAAAAGCGGCCTTCCCCAGATGGACTTGCTGTGAGTTCAAAATAAATCTTCTGGCCTCGGATATCTTTCCAACATATCCAGATACTGACTAATGCTTCTTACAGTTATGCCCCTGTGGTAGATGGACAGTTCCTTCAAGATTACCCCTCTATTCTTCTGGAAGCAGGAAAACTCGCAGCTGTCCCGAGTCTAATAGGTACCACCACAAACGAACTTATTAATCTTATCCCAATTTATGACGCCATTGGCACAAATGCGGCGCTTCTCCAGTTAATACAGAATGCCCACCCACATGTCAATTCTTCAACTCTCGAAGAGCTTCTCTTATATTACCCCCAGGAGTACTATACCAATGATGGTCCCCCACTATCAGGTGCAGAGTGGTCCCGCCTTGTCGCAATAACCAATGATCTTGGAATCTTTTGTCCTGTATATGAGCAGACGTTGGTAGTTTCGCCTACACTAGATCATCCAGTGTGGAAATGTGAGTTACGAATGGTAGTACACAAACCTAATTGCTAAAATTGATTCAGATCGATGGAATGCTGTGCTACAGACTTTAGATGTCCCAAAATATGAAGGAGGTAGGTCAAGTGTCGCAAACAATAACCGCCCAATCTTGATTTTTTTGCTGCAGTGCCGCATTCGAGTGAGCTTCCGTATCTCTTCCCAACTAGGTGACCATCATTCCTCTCCAGGCACCCCTAAAATCTAAAGCCTCAGGAATCAAATATCAAACCAAAGCTCTGCGGATATATACTTGATGGCCGAATATCAACGTCGAATTATCAGCTTGGTCGCTTACCTCAATCCTAAAAAAATCCCAGCACCCGAGAATACAGTCTTTTGGCCAACCTACAACAACAAGACTCAACTGAGACTGGTATTTCAGAAACCTGATGACAATGTAACCGGTGTCCACACGGAGTTTGACGCAATTGATAAGACAGTGTGTGCGTTCTTAAAGAACAATATTGATGAATTCTTGCACTAAATAATATTGTAATTCATGTGTTTTGGGCTATTTTGGGATGATTTAAGGGGAATTGTGGTTGGGAGATGTGAAAAATGTTGGCTTTTTGAAAGAAATGATGTCCATAAGTGAACATCTTTTCCTCCTGGGCGTACAGCATGAAATATGATGTTCCTTTTTGAGGAGCTAGCAATGCTGCTGTGCAGTATAGTAGAAGAAATGAGCATAGATATACTTTTTCGCTTTTACTGATCCTTCATCTCACTTCAAGTGTCTTCATCAGCTCAATCTGTTAGTCCTAAAGTTCATTATCAGATCAATATTGGCAGCTCTTCTGCGCCTTGCACTTTCTTGGATGAGACAAAACTTAGTCCTGTTGGGTACAACTGTAAAATCTACTCTGGTAGAAACTCGAGAGAGGGGTCAAAATTCGCCTGCGTCGATCTTCTCAGCTAAGCTTAAACTTAAACGTACCGTCTCAAACACCGCCATTGAAAACTCCTAGAATAACAGGGAATCAACCTACTGTGACATAGAAACTTGACTGAAGAAGGGCGACTTCTCAATTTGATATGTGACTACCACTTTGGAAAAGAACTGTAGTGACTTAGCACGTTTTTGGGGTGGAGGACACGAAGGCTGGTCACGAATTTTCCTTTGTCCTGATATTACGCTAGAGCTTATTGCAGTGAGCTTACGAGATGTAACTTTTCTGATTTCTTTAGGGAATTTTTCAAGAGTGATCAGAATTCACAAGGCCAAAACCTTACGAGTCAAAGAATATCTAGGCCTTGCGAAGCCTCCTCTAGGGCTTTAAAATGTTTGATTTCTACTGACACTTCAACATTTGAGAATAGAAACATTGTTGCGCCCAATCAAACGATGCAAGAGCAGACCCTAAAAATATGCGAAAGAAAAAAATAGCCTAAGAAAATCCAGTATTCGAATAGGCACACACGCAGCTAAGACGATTCCACTCGATAGAGTTCACGCAAGGAAACTAATCCTCATGATACTGTGACGAGGTAGCAGTTGTGTTTTAGGATACTCCTATCTTTAGAGTACACAATTATATCATCTACAGTTCTACCCTTGCCATCCATCAACGTCTGTTGAATTTGACAGCTTCTCATACTTTTTGCAGTTCTTCGAGTACGCATCAATCTTCTCCATTACCCCCTTATATGCATCAGAGCCGAGGACCACTCGCAACGGTGGATTCTCCATGACAGCGAGCTCATACATGGCCTTTGCGCCCTTCGGTGGATCGCCGGCCTGTGTACCATGCCTCCCAGTCATAAATGTCTTCGCATCAATGTGATCATAAGCAGGATGTCTCTTTTCCGGAAATGACATTGATCTCCCAGCCCAATCGGTACGGAATCCACCCGGCTCGACACACGTTAGGTGGATATTCCATTCCGGCTTTAGCTCATAGCTTAACGACTCAGTGAAGCCCTCTACGGCCCACTTGCTCGAGCAATAGACGCTGAACGTTGGCACACCTCTTTGCCCTCCGATCGATGTAACTTGTTGAATGACACCTCCAGGGGGGTTTTGCTCCCGCATTACCTCCAAAGCTTTTCTCGTGACATCAATGAGGCCAAAGTAGTTTACTTCCATTTGTCTGCGAATTTGCTTGTCCGTCAATTCCTCGAAGACACCAGAGAGCCCATAACCAGCATTGTTGATGACGACATCGATCCGTTTGAATTTGTCAACTGCGGCTTTGAATGCAGCTTCGATCTCAGATTTCTCAGTGACGTCAAGCTTCAGAGGAAGGTAATTCTATGTTTGTTAGAGGGAAGTCGTTCACAAAATGGGGTGCAGAGTACTTTGTCATTTGTGCCCTTAAAAGACAGCCCCTCTGGCTTTCGAGCTGTGGCAACAGCAATATCCCCATGGGCAAGAACCTCTTCCACAAGGTGCTTGCCAAACCCACTTGAGGTTCCTGTAACCAAGAAAACACGGGGCATGATTGTAAACTTTGAAGTGACTTGCGAGATGGAATTTCATGAAAAGAAAAGAAATATCTGAAGTGCGCGTTTGCTTTATACTTTTCGAGGCCTGCCACAAGTGTCACTCACTTGGTATCGAAGTTAACAATACCGCCTTACGGAACCTCACGAGTATGAAATGTGGGGTGACGGCAGATATCAGCTCTTGGCACTGCACAAGATCCAGATTTCCTGGACTTAAGGGGGTTAACCGGAGAAACCATTTTTTGAGAGGATGCTGAATCGGCGTTAAGTGTCGAGGTTGTGTTTGTTCAGACGCCGATATTAAGTGGTGGGGGCGGAGTGGACCGGCAGAATTCTCTAACACAAATACTTGATGCACCCACCGCCTAGTGGTGTTCTCCGAATTGCAGCCTCGGGTTGCAGGCTTAAATCAGAGCGATAGATAAATGTGACAAAAATCTAGCTATTAAAGAGCTATGAAGAAGTACAATAGAACAAACAGCCTTGCTCGTATCATAAATAGAGAAAGTGGAGTGTATTACGCTAAGGGAAACATAGCAGTTCGGTGACAATATGCAGATATGTTTTAAAGCTCCAAACTTCACGAGTTCGGATCAAATATCAGGGCTCTTGCTGTTCAATTTAGTATGATTTTAAATCAATACAAATTAATTTGTAGACGAAAAGAAGGGATCAGCTCAAATGGTAGAGCGCCTGGCTTCTAACGGCGACTTACGCGAGCGAGGTCGGCTACTGCTCTTCCGACTCTTCTCGGCGCGTCAACCTAACCTACGAGATATAGCCGCGCTCGAATTCACAAACTTCCAACTTGTCGCAAACATCAACAATGGATTCCGATACCGAAGAAGAATTGCTCAGAATGCTTGCAGAGGGCAGCCCTATGGATTAGTGAGTTCAGCTGATACCTCGGGGTTCTGCAAAGCTGATAACCGCAGTGAACAATGGCCAGAGCTATACTCGCGATTGATACCCCGATTAGAGAAGGCATGTCTGCCATACCAACAGAAGAATCCCCTCCTAACAAGATCGCAGATTGTGCATACCGGATTCGCATCTCATACGCCATCCAAGATCCCATCTTCCCAACCGTATTCCACCCCGCCACACCCCAAACACCAGACCACCTCCAGCTCCAGCCAAAGCTCGACCCAATCCACCAATAAAGAAAACGCCCCTCCACAATCTCCATCCCCTACCTTCACATCGCCTCTTCCAAAAGAGATCAATGCCATCTTAATATCTATAACCTCAACCCTAGAGACCTATTTCACGAAATACCCACCACACACCATTCAACGCCTAGCGGAACTGCTTTTATACCCCAACAAGCACTACCGCAAACTACCCTCATACCTCCACGCCCTCGACCGTGTCGTTCACGTAACCTCCGGCGCAAACATCTTCCCCCTCCCACCTGCAGTACCTGACCCCTCCGCCCTCACCGTTCTTTCCAACGGCTCGTCAGTAGATCCCTCCTCCGTATCATGGGGCCGCCCAGCAAACACCATCCAAGTGGGCCTGGGCTCCGACGAATCTCTGGGCGGCGCATTGCTCACCCCCATATCCTGGCTCACTGATAGTAACCGTGGATCACTCTCTCCCCTAGCAGGAGAAGTCAAAACCGAGAGCACTGATATAATTGAAGGTCCTAATGGACCTGGAGGCGTTGAAACTGTTTCCATATCTATGAACGGGGTTTCTTCTGCAACCCCAGGAGAATCAGATGATCCAGTAGTGGGCCTTAGAGCTGAGGGTGGAATTACACAAGGAGAATTATTACGACAAGAGCAAGAGGCTGGCGTTGTGCCAGCTGCGCAATTGGCAGGAAGCAAAGGGGATAGCAATTGCCTAGGGGAAGATGATCAAGTTCCTTATGCCAGAGGACCAGATGAAATAGGCGTAGAGGATCTGGGTCCTCAAAGTGCAGGGAGCGGAACGATGAAAATGAGTGATAGGTTGCAAGGAATTGGTATCGATGCTTCTATTGGGACAAAATCGAGCCCAACGCCTAAAGAAAAAGAGGAACCCGAAGTGAAAGACGCCGATGCTATGGAGGAGATCACCAAAGAAAGAGATGAAACCCCAAAACGGGAAGCAGAGGAGGAGATAGGAGGAACAGAGAAGAGAGTCAAATCCGAGGAACTAGCTGGATCAAAAGTGGATGATGAGGGTATGGTCCTCGTCGGTGGTGATGGTTCGATGACCGAGGAACCAAAAATCGAGGAAGCGCAAGACGCGGCGGATGAGATGTCCATAGATACCAGCACGTCATGATTATCTCTTTTCTTCTGGGTCTGGACTCTTGGCGTTTGGTTCGGTTTAGTTATGGTTGTAAAAATAGCAGCGCACGTGATTTACGAGAAATGAAAACGGATTAAGGAGTTGGGAAGCACACATGCCAAGACTGCCAAGCTTGAAATCGCGAGTTGCAACAAAACCAAATGGGTTGAAGATGTGCCAAGGTGAGAGCAGATTGGTGGGATGGTGTTGGTTTTGTTATGCAAAAAGGTTAATATCACGTGCCACTGATTGAAATTTACGTTTTAGAGGTTAGCGAGGCGAGAAGAGGGCGAGAGTCTCATTTGGAGAGTTGCTACACGTAGTACTCCTCGTCCTCTTTCTCTTTGATCTACTTGAGCAGCACCGGCAATCGCTTTCTCGCTAAAAAGGGATCTTTCTCTAGGATGAAGCTAATATAATATTCATTTCCTCTGAGTTCTCTTAATTGCTAGATATTGTGCAACAATAAGCTTTATCTATTGCTACAGTGGCTTTATTTTTTGTCTTTGCCTGTTGTTTTGATACTCCATTTAAATCCCAGCCGTCTTGACTTTGCAACATCAAGACTTTCAAGGACATTTCTAATGAACCTTCTCTTCTCAGCTTCCTCAACTTTCCGCCTTAGACCGTTGAGAACCGCTAAAACTTTGAAAATGTTGGCTATAGGACTCGTCTACTTCTATGCTGAAAGATTTCTTGGTATCGCTCTACTTGGACATTTGATCGAAGCACGTTTATTGTTGATAGTAGAGAAGCAGAGGAAGCAAATGAAGATTTCTTCTAATCGTTCGGTTGACTCTGTTTTCGTTCCCGTGGCATATAATTCAACTGGCTCTTTTATTGCAGTTTTAATTAGGAATGTTTTTATACTACCAAAACTTAGTGATAAAGAGATGTTGTAATTTTAGGTATAAACGACGAACCTTCCCCTTTGCTAAGTGAGTTGAGCTCTGTGAAACTGTAGTGGGAGAAGCTCAATGACCCGAGCCTCGAGATTCAAGCCTACAAACGTATATAGAACCTGGAAAGACTCCTCATGATATATAGACTAGCTGTTGTGAATAAAGTTCCATTTAGTAGCCTGATCCCTAGAATTCACAAAGTAGTAATTCCTGAAAATAGTGCCATTTACAGCCTTGACTTCAGGATCGGGGCTACCGCCCACCCAGATGTCTCACTTAGAAAATAGCAATCGCAAATGTTTAATATATTGATCAACGTCGTAACATCTGATTTCTCGCTCTAACTGATGAGATCCCAGGCTCCTATGCACCATCCCTATGCTCCGAACTCCAAGCAAATACCATGCATACAAACTACCTTAAAGCCCACCCACAGTCGTCCAGGCGTATACAATACAATCTATAATATAACTTGCCTAGCATCTCGCATTAGGCTCTCGTTAGGACAATATGGACACTTAAACCGTCCACCCTTGCTCAACCGATGTAAGCTCTCCCTGGCGATAACATGTCCGCATGGCATCATCATTGGTGGGTTCTCCTCAGTCGTCTGTTCTTTGCTGACTGGACAGACAAAAATGGCATGAAATATCATGCTGCTGGGGAGAGCAATCTCGACTGGTAATTCAGCCTCCGTAGTCCATTCCGTGCGCTTTTCTTTAACAATATTAGCTAGTTTGAGGAGAGTAGGAAGAGCGATAGCGCCGGCCGTGCAGGCTATGTAAAGTGGGGAAGAGGGAGATAGGCCGAGCAGGGAACAGAATTCCCGAGTGAAAGCGTTGGAGATTTCGGACCAGGCGGCGGAGGTGTTGTAAAGATACCAGTAAGGGCTTTCGCGGAGATTGCTGCGATAAAGGATCATGGTCATTAGTTTGGAGCATTCCACCATATGTTTCCGTTGGTGGCGGACGAAGTTCATTTTTCCATATTCATAGGCCCCGCTTACACCGTTATGAATGTTGTCCGGTAAACCATTAATGTCGGGGCCTTGAAAAAGCCAGAGGTATTGCAATTTGTTGAGCTCAAATTCGAGATTACTACCCCTCTTTTCTAGCTCAGCGCTGTTTTGCCTGGCCCATTGTATGGCGGGGTGCAAATTTCGTTGTTTTAGCTCGCTCAGGATTTCATACATGTTTGAGAATTTGTCTTGTAGTTCTTGTGATTTGAGACTGCTGAGGTCGTTCATGTCGTTTGAAAAAGGGTTTGATGTACCGGTCCCAGTGCAATTTGGGTGAGGGGTGCTCTGAGCTTCCGAGAGAAAAGTAGAAGCTACAGAAAACTGCCCTTCTCGCAGGAAGTGCATAGCAATAGCTCTGTTGACCAGGGAAGGATAGGAGGCGAGGGGATCGTATTCTGTAGGGAGGACCTTTATAGGGAAATTCTACGAGGAATTAGTCGAGTTTCCCCAGGACTGCCTTTCTGCTCATACCTGGTTCAGAGATTTGCCAAATGTGGTATGCCCCTTATGTATCTTTCTAAGGTCATCGTTCACCTTCTCGAAGCCATTCTTTAAAGGATTCTGCAGCTTCGTGAGAGTTATAGCGGCAGAATTCGGATCTAGAAAGTCTTAGCAAATCAATTGTTTCCGAGAGTAACGCAACATTAATCAAGTAGCCGCCGTTCCACAAGACGCACCTGCTGCTATGGTCCCCCGTGTCTTCTCAAGCTGCTCGATGATTTTGTCGACGTCTTCGATACTCCTCTGGAGGGTGGCATCCCGCTGGAGGGTTGCCAGGTCTCTTTCAAGAATATCCATATTGGTCAGGTTGTTTCCGCCACTCTGCTATCTTCTAGGCTCGGATCCCGAAGACATCTGTACCTGTCTTTTGGTGTTGTGGATTGTTACAAGCTCGTCATCCGTGAATAGCTGGGTCGTTGTCACTGATGTAGTTCGCTGTTCGCGTGCGTGGTGGAGCAAGCTCTGGTCTCAGGTGGCTAGCTCTGTACGGTGAGGCATTTGATCGTGCCGAGCCAATGGGGGAAATTTATTCTTGGCTCTCCAAGCATCGTTTATAGGAGCAGTGCATAGGCTATTCGCAGTGGTTGCGCCATTACTCATCAGCGAGAAGAATTCGCCTTATCACTTTGGCTATTCATAGGTGAGGGGAGGGTGTTGGTGGGTTTGGACTTTGAGGCCCGGGCGCTAAGCCACCGACTCTACTTTCAAAGTTGAAAATGTATGGTAATGTTATTTGTTAGATGATATCACAAATGTGGATTGAATGTAGATAGCAACCGGGATTTGTGGCATTTATTAGCTGTAGATTTCCCAAGGTTGTGTTAACCGACTCCAATTGAGCCTTTGCAGGTTTAGACTTGAGGGGTCAGTTAGAGAATGTCGAAGTTGAAAAAAATAGTAATTTCATAGGACTTTGAATAATCGACTTTACTATATTCAAGGCACTGGATCTATTGCACAAAGTGCTTTCTATTCTGATATTCGAATAGTTGTCGAGAATCTGGAAACATAAAGGCCCTTGAAAATATAAGAGCGAAGGAGGTGTATCTCTTTGTGACGCTCCGCTGGCTCTCCGAGGGCCACTGCCGTGGAGGCCGTCTTTTTGGCTTTCTTTGACGGAAGGGCTTCTCAACTCGAGGGCAGTGAAGCCGGCCTTAGGAGACGTCTGGTGTCTTGTAAGCTCTTATACACATAGAGAGAGATGCATAGCCTTTTGGCATAACTCTTCCAAATAGTTTGCCGTAAATGAGCACCCCGCCCCGGACCGGCATGTGGTTTGACCTTCTGAGACGAAGCCAATGAGCTGTTATGCGAAGGTCTAAAGCTCGGAGTGACTACGGTATACGACTTGGTAACTGGTCCGCCGCTTGGGTTGTGTGGCTGTGCTTGCTTGCCCCACCCCGAAATCAGGTCTGCACCAGATCAGACCGCTTGGTTTTGGTTTGTCACTTGGTTTGTGAAACCCTCTGTATTATATTAGTTATGCCCTTGATAATGTTGGGAGCGCGACAGAGTGCATGAAGGCGAATATCTCTCTTTCTATTTGCTGCCCCCCACGATGAGTCGAATTACGCCGTACACCTGAATTCTCTGCACCACCATGATTCGCTGTGTGCCACCGGGTGTCTTGTCTTGACCGCAGTTTATCCTCACCCATACCTTCACGGCCAAACGTCATTGTCAAACACCCTCGTCGTGCGACCCTCGTCGTCCGAAGAGAGAGAAGCGCAAGCCGCTGCAGAGTAAAGAGCCGAGACATGTCGATGCCAATGGCCTTCCGTCTTGGCTTCCCCCAGGCCTATGATCCACAGATGTACAGAGAAGAGGCTCTCACTCTGTCCCGAACAACCTCTCAACCCCAACCCCAGAGCAGAGTCGATGGAAACGTGGGAAACCAAGAGCTCTCTGCCATGACGGCGAAGTTGTCCACGCTGCCTTCCAAGTCGGCGCCCCCAGCACCTAAACGGCGGCACTATGTCTTTGCAGACCCCGTCGCATTCAGGCATGTAATGCTCCGCAGGAACTTTAGTTCCTAATGACTGACCATACTCAGATATCTCGAGGACGACTTTTCGACGGTTGTGATCGAGCGGAGGGGGAAGCTGGCTGGCTACGAGCTATACATCGTCGAACAATGGGCCTGCTCGCGAGTAGATCCTACGTTTGTCATCGCGACATACACAGGAGATCCGAACCATAGCATCACCGTTGGGGTGCTTGGGGTGCCTGCAGATGAAAATGCCTGGTCCCCACGGCTGCGCGTATATTTCAAATCAATATCGCAGTTCCATGCCAGAGCAGAGGGGACGCCCTTGGGAATGCTTATGGTCACGAACCTGAGCAGCTTTCCTTCTGCACTGACCGTCATCCCGGTTCCTGATGGAGACGTACGAAAACATAGGGAGGACTTCATTGTGAACGAAAACTTGAAGAGACTGGGGTGCTCTGGTAGGTCTGGGATGAGTTTGTGTCAGCCTGCTGGAGCCACACAAGCCAAATTTCTTCAACTCTACAAAACAAGTGATCAAGTGCCCCTCTATGGAGCCGTCATCGAATTGGTCAAACTCTGCCAAATTGCATTGATGTTATTCGGTAAACTCGAGCAAGAATATGCGGATGGTTGTTTATGTGACGTGACGGAAAAAGCTATAGGTGACTGGTGGACAGAGATTGGCTCCGAATACTACAATGTCGAGCCCACAGACGGAATTCTGGGACCGACCACGGTTGCGGCTCTGCTTGGGATGCTCATCGGTGCCAGGAATCGACTCAACTACTTTGGGGCACCGGTTGCAAAAGATGCTTTCGATGTTTACAGCCTTAAACGTGGCATTTCATACTTTCAGAAGGCGCAGAAGTTGGAGAGAACTAGGAGGTTGGATCGCATTACACTTAATCGCCTCCATCGTGTTACTGCAAAAGCTGCCGCCGGTGAAGGATGGGCTGTCCCGAAAGCTGTGAAATCTACTGTTGCCGAACTCAGTGGAAAGGGAGGAGAGATGGTTATGGGTATGGTTGGAAGGGATAAGGCTGGTATCGCAGATGTTGAAACATTGGACCTCGACCGTTTCGTTAATCTTATTCATGGCGAGAGGGCCAAATGGTTATGGCTAGGAAAACCGAGGAGGAATATTACAAGTGAGCCGTTTGGAAAATCGGACCCTGATGGTGGAAATTTATCTTTTACCAAAGACGATCAGGGGGGTTATATGTGGTCGCATAGCAGATCGGACTCTGTGCCACCCGAAACAGATTCAGAGAAGCGGCGAAAGGAGAAAGAGGAGAGCCCTATCAACATTTACGCCAATAAGCCACCCCCTACTTCGGCCATTAGTATGCAAGAGATGGACAGGAAAAACGTCCTCAAGAGCGTTACGGGAAAGATGAGCACTACAAGATCTGGCTTCGGCCGTATTAAGGATGCTGTCACTCGGAGCCATGCCAACAAACACTCGAAAGACGAGGGTACTGAGAACTTCTATACTCCCATTACTGCAGTAGGCCCAAGCTACGATACGCCTATATATTCTGCTAATAAAGCGTTCACTTGGAAGAATACTCCTGAGAAGTACGAGAATGGCATTGCTCGAAACAAAGACCTCGTAACTAGTATTAGCTCTCTCACCCATGATTCTGATATGTCCTTTGAGTCAACGAAGGTTAACATCCCGCCTGAGATTATTATCTTTAACGAAGATAAGAAATCCAAAAGCCCCGAGAACGAAGCCAGATGGGCCGAGCAAGTCAGAAAAATCCGTGAGGATGTAGTAGCTAAGGATCCATCTATAGCAGGCTCGGTGTACGGAGATGGTGACCTGGAAGGTCCTGTTCTAGAAGCAGAGCGTGCTTCAAACAATAACCAAATTCTTCTATTTCGGCGGCATAGTGTCTCTGGGTCTTCTCCAGTTGATGGGAAACTTCGCAACGAGGCCTGGTGGCCTCGCCAGATGTCTTTCACAGATGTTGAAGAGGCGGTATTGGGCTGGGAGCCGGTATGTGGGGCTGACGACGATGGCGATAATGGCGACAATTGGGCTGCTCTACAGAAGCAAAATAACCTCGCTGCTGAGTTCAAACAGCTGTATGAAAAGATTGTCGAGCTTCAAGAGAAGACTGTGCCATGGGTAGAGAAGACGGTCGATGGTGTCGAAGCTCTGGATGAACAGGCAGCTCAGGATCAGGAAGAGTTTCAGACGTTGTATTATCAATTAACGGAGCAGTATCAAGCTGTGAAGCAGAACTCGGATAATATCCTTAGGGACGAGAGGAGTCATGCTGCGGAATCGATCAAGGATATTGATGTCATGGGGGCAAAATTGGAGTATGAGATTAATGCTTTGGTGTCGAGGGTCCAGGATGTAGAGGATGGGGTCGTGCAATTTGAGAGACAGGTGGACCATTTGGAGGGCAAAGCGGCAGAGCTGGAGACGCAGCTTAGTACGGAGAGCTGGGCGCACTGGATGGTGAGGCGTATTACTGGAATTGGGATGAGACCGACGATTCCAGCTGTGCATAGGGATCTCCGTCCTGGATAAAGGGGCATAACAATGGTGCGTTTGCGTGTGTATTATGTATATCATATTAGCGGGCGTTGGGAATACCCCTGGGGCATTGATATGGTAGCAAGGAGCGTGAATACCTATGATAGCATTGCTTGGTTGGTCTACGGTACTTGGTTGGAGAGGATGGCGGCCATTTTTAGCCATGTTAATACCCAGATCTATAATACAATACAGCCCTTAATCGGGTTTCCGTCGTTTCCGTCCGCCTGCTTTTGCTTCGCCTTGATCCGCTTAAATACTGGTGCTTCTCTCAACTATAGGCAATGATGCAATAGGTATCAACTAGCCCAACCCATACGGACATGATTATCCCAAATAAAACGCCAAGAGAGCCCTCATAAGTAACACATCATGATATCCTTCTAATCCTCGCGCTTCTAGTAACATCTCGCTCTCTCGCAGGATACATGTATCTCACATGCCCCCGAACCCCATCCCGCTCCCCGGCGCCGCGCCTTTGGCAGCCGCTTCCGCCTGCAGCAGCTCAGATACCTTCATCTGCACATCGAAGAACTTGGAGGCGCAGCGGTCAAGGCAGACGGCTTCGCCCTTGTGAAGGTCGCCTTCGCGATACTCCCTCGGGATGCACTTCTTCATGCAGGCTTGTTGGAGTCTGTGTTCAGTACATTGTTAGCTTGCGTATCTATTTAGGACGAAGGGCATAAGTGAGGAGAATGGGGATAGAAGAGGGAGAAGTGGAAGGGGAAGAGAAAGGGAGATATACTTACTTATTGAACATATCGGTGATGAGGTCCATTTCTTGCTCTGCGGCTGCGATTTTCTCCGCCGAACTGGGCTGGGGGCGACCTAGACCGAACATGGACATGATTGCGGTTTGAGGGGTTTCTTTTTTGGAGATAGGTGTTTGGTTTAGTTTGGTTGGATTTGATTTGAGGTTGGAATTGAGATTGGAATTGGAGCTGAGAGTACTGGTCTTATTTTACTGATGTTAGGTGGTCCCTAGCCGGATCGAATTCGTGAAGCTCAAAATTGGAGCTCCGAGGCGGCCGCTAGTGTGTGGGCTGCATACTAAAGTATTTTTCTTCGCGAGAGTTTTGACGATCTTTTGTTACAACAACTTGGTGCGAAAGCTCCAGGTCGACAATTAAATGGTACGTGCTACTTTTTCTTCTTCTGGCGTCTGGCGTTTGTGAAAGGAGAGATCAAAATGATGATTTCAATATAACATTAGAACCGTTGCGACTGACACCTAACCGGTGGCTGATCTCACATCGATCCGTTGTCTGATATATCTCTCAATTCTCTACTGCTTGTTCAACCATACAGTTGTTTAGCTTGCTAACATGAGAATTGATAGATGAGTTCTATTACAGGGCTACGCTTCCTACGGCCGAAGTTGGTACTGGGGAAAGATGTGTCGTCAGTGAGGAAATCAGCGTACTTAAGCTTTTTCCATACCACGTCGCGTCGTCTTCAGAAGATAGAGAAGAGGGGGAATGATGCTGTGACAACGAGAGATACGGAAGTGAAGATCAGGGGCGATGT
The DNA here is from genome assembly GCA_000328965.1 of Ascocoryne sarcoides NRRL 50072. NCBI lineage: Eukaryota > Fungi > Ascomycota > Leotiomycetes > Helotiales > Gelatinodiscaceae > Ascocoryne > Ascocoryne sarcoides. Next base: position 1,589,283 of record KB205945.1, on the reverse strand, counting down.
AAAAGGAAGAGTGAAGGAACTGCAAGTGGCGGATGCGCTACTTTGGCCGAGAATTAGGAGGCGCAATGATGCGGTTACGGTAAGGGAATTTTTGGAGAGATATAAGGGCTTGAAAGACGGTGAGAGGAATGGAGATACTTGTGTGATTAGAGGTATATATCTTTATTTCGGTAGCATAATAAAAAGCGTTTTATTGATCAATGGACAGGGAGAGTGCTAGCCATTAGAAATGCGAGTGCGAAACTTGCATTTTTAGATGTTGTGGATGATGGGTTCGTGTTACAAGTCGTATGTAATATGAAGATGATACAAGAGTCTGAGAAACTTGCGGATATTCCCTCCTCCTTCAAGAACATTCATCGTTTGGTTAAGAGGGGAGATATTATATGTAAGTCATTACGATAGAAGATCTGACGATCAGAGTATTGATTGATACAGCGGTTCATGGCCATCCATATACTACTTTGCAAGGGCAGTTATCAGTGGAAGCATTTAAGCTCCCTGAGATCCTCAGCCCCTCTCTACGTAGTTTACCAAAGACATTGGAGGACGAAGAAACCCGTACTCGAAGCCGACATATTGATCTTCTGGCTAACCCCGGAATGGCACACATCCTCCGCCTCCGCTCATCACTCATCCAAGGTCTCCGAACCTTCTTCCTCAAAGACGACTTCATCGAGGTCCAAACGCCACTCATCGCTGCTGACGCCGGCGGTGCTACTGCCAAACCCTTCACCACCACCGCCACAGAATTTCCATCCAAGCAGCTTGCCTTTCGCATTGCCCCTGAGCTATGGCTCAAGAGACTTGTCATCGGTGGCCTCTCACGAGTCTTCGAAATCGGACCTGCGTTTCGGAACGAGGGCGTGGATAAAACGCATAACCCCGAGTTTACGACTTGCGAGTTTTATAAGGCGTATGCCACTCTCGACGAACTCATCGAGATGACAGAGTCCCTATTTTCTACCCTCACTGATATCACGAGGGAACTGAGAGCAGGTGCCCTCACGAAACTTCCGTCCGTAGACCCAGCCCTCTTAGACTCACTGCAGAAACCATTCCAGAGACTTGAATATATACCTACCATCGAAGCTCGCCTTGGACAAAAGCTCCCAGATCTCTCAGCTAAAGACGCAGAAGAGAAGGTGTTGGCGATGTTTAAGGAGAAGGGGTTGCTGGTTCCAGCGTCGCCGACATTGCCAAGGTTACTGGATGCACTTGCTGAAGAATATATCGAGTCGTTGTGTATGGAACCTACGTTCATCACACACCATCCTGCTCTTACTTCTCCGCTCGCCAAAAGTTTTTACCATGAGGGTAGTCAGCAGTATGTCTCTGCGAGGGCGGAGTTGTTTGTGAGGGGTTTCGAATTGGCGAATATGTATGAGGAGGAGAATAGCCCGTTTGAGCAGAGAAGAAGGTTTGTGGAGCAGGCGGAGTTGAGGGAGAGAGAGAGGCAGGGAGGGGTCGATGAAGGGAAGGGGGTGGTGGATGAGGCTTATTTGGAGGCGTTGGAGAGTGGGTTAGGGCCCACTGGGGGGTGGGGGATGGGGATTGATAGGTGTGTGATGTTGTTTGGGGGGGCGGGAAAGATTAGCGATGTATTGAGCTTTGGGAGCTTGAGGAATGTGGTGGGGCTTGGGGGTGGGTGGTCGGAGAAGAAGACGGCCAAAGAGGTGTAAACTAGTGTACTAATAGTTTGTATTAACAGTATAGCAGATATACACCAACCAACCTTCAAATAGAGGACTTCAACTCGGCAAGTGTGAATTTCAGTGGTATTAGAATGAATGTTTTCAACGAGTATTTCGGGAAGGGTGAAGATGAGTGAAAACCACATAAGAAGAAACGGGAAGTGACTTTAGGCTGAACATGGAGATAGAGATAATTTACGGACTGTCATGAGTGGGGATAATAAAGATATATTTTATCTGATAGTATAGTGAGAAAGAGTTATTTGATACTTATTGAGGTGAGACTTAGAGAAAGTTCAAGTGAAATTTGAAGTAAGGAGAATTGCACGTTGGTATAACGAGCGAGACAAGAGGGTACAGAACCAAAAAAAAAGTGCAAACAAACTAAAAATAACAAAAATGTAGGCACAGGAGGGAAAAATGCCAAAAAAAAAATTTAAGGGGAAAAGGAAGGCACGTTATGGCTTGATCTTTATTGCTTGTTGTTTGAGTGATATAGATACTGTATTATATCAATATTAAGTAGAATCCTGGGCTTGCTCAGTCGCTTATTCCATCATCCCCTGAGCCTCCCCCCTCTTATCTATTTCCTTCAGCTCGAAGGAAAGACGAAGGCTAGAGAGATTGTCAAGACAGCCGGGAACTTAAGAGTAGCATTCAGCTTTGGTCGGATTACTGACTGACAGCCTAGATTCTCTATCAGGTTGATGTAACAAAGGTGATGAGGTGATGTGTCCATTGTTTCGGGGGCTTGCCTTAGCTTACAGCCGAGGGATTTTTATGTAGCGGTGAGCCTGGTTTCGTTCTTTGTATTTTCGAATAGAAGTAATTCCAACGGTTCTGTCGACATCGCATAGTTAACTATCCCTGCGACACGAAAACGGCAATTGTCTAGAACAAAAAAGTAAGCAACAGCTTTTTAGTCTGGTCGAGCTTTGTTCTTGTCCTTAGTCTCGGCATAGTGGGTAGGGCCCACTACGCGAATACGGCGAACGTGCGAGCACCAGAGATGAAAAGGAGAGAGTCACCAGATATCTGGTTTCAAAGTTGGAGTAGATCGAGCTAGTAACCAACCAGGTAGTGTTAGTGACATCGTGAAATGAGTTCGAACTTCGAATTGACGATAGAGCTGAGGCTGACGCCGACTTTGTTTGCTGAGCAGCAGCACGGCATTTATGAAGGCCGAAGGGAAGCAGATAGGTAGATCCCTAGGTAAGATCTGACTGACGAGCAAAGGTGAAACGTCTCGAAAAGGTACCGGTCTAGTCGTACAAGCAACACCTCCTGCAGGATGCAGAATCACGGCAGATTCGCAGTATGGTCACGTGGAACTTGTTGACTTGCCCAACTCTCTTGGGGACAATGATTATGCTCGGAAGCAATGCTAAAGGCTAAAGGGGAGGAGCTGTGGATGGGGCTTTATCGACTTGATAAGCATGTCACTGTAAAGCAGGGCTCTCTCCAACAGATCTTGTGGCGTACCGACACTCGGGTCTCTTCACTGCATCTCCAAACACTTCAACACACACACCCACGGAGTAGCTAGAATTGCCAAGGCTGAGAAGCTTCTTGGCTTAAACGTTCGTGCCTTGGCAAAGGAGTCACCCAACAGATCGATACGAGGAACTCTGTTTCGAGCTTGAAGAGTCCTTCAACATCTCGAGATGCTCGAGTCGAGGTCTCGAAGGGGTCAACTCCTGATATCTGCTGTTTAGATAGAACTACCCGGATCCTCGGGTTCCCTAGAGGCTGGCCAGGAATGTCACAACGCGTATGCTCAGCCTTACTGTGGAGCTGTAGAAGCTGTAGAGTCGGGGGCATGGCTGGCGTCTTGCTAGGCTAGGGGCTAGGCGAGGTCTACGCCTCGGCCTGCAATGCGAAAACACCACGGCATGTTCCCAAGGCTCTCTCCAAGGCTCCGCAGTATTTATTCCGAGAATCATCAGTCCGAGTCTCACAACCACAATCCCGCCCATCCAGCCTCGAAACCGGAGAATTGAAGGTTGGACATCAGATATATATACATATACATATACATACACATAAACACAGACACATCAAGATCCACCACGCACCCTCCGTCCCCACCCCCAAAGTTGTGTTGCTGCTATTCTTGTACTCGCTAAAGGGGAAGACATCGTATCGTATTGTCTGAGACCCGGAACTCTCCCGAGCCTCCCCAAGCTGATGAAAATTCCGAAGCAACATCCATCTCAACAAATGCCACCATTCTTTCAACCGACCTCCTCTTTCACTTAACCACCTTGGTCCAGAATTCCCATCACCTGCCTCCTAACTTATTCCTTTCAGCCCTTCGGCCTCTTCCTCTAGCTCTTTCAGCTGCGCCTCCAAGCATCGACCTGGTAGCCCAGAAACCCCCAACCTTTGCCACGAGGCGTTCGAGGTTTCATCTTTTGACCACACTCGCTGCGACCAACTCCCATCCCATCCCATCACCATCCATACACACACGAGGTCTCTCCGGCCACCATCGTCGCTCTTCCTGGTTCGACCAATTTGACCTGAATCCCATCCCTCCGCGCTGGTAGTACCACCACTATCGACCTCGACACCTTCACGAGCCTGAACCCGACTCTACCTGCTAGAGAGATCGCTCCTGATCAGGAGTGGGCATATTCACCAACGAATGTCTTACAGGCATGAATCTAGATCTTCGCTGATAAGGGAAGACTCTGATCAATTCACACCGTATATAGCCGGAGGATACCACGGTCGCGAAGGGCTAATACCACAAGCTGAACTCGTACGCACAAAGCCGAAGATGTACAGGTAATTGAGACTTCCCGCAGATGATTCCGACACTCTCTAATTCCTGCAGACCAAATTCCACATGGACTTGGGCCTTTATGGTCACGACGACGATACAGGCGGCGATTGTGTTGGCCATCGAAGCGTGTGTATAATCCTGTTCCTCACAAAGGAGTCCCAGCTGACAGATCGGTATAGATACATATTTGCCAAATTTCAAGAGGGGCTGGAACCAAAGGTACCTGCGAGCGCCTATTCGAAATCCATACCGACCTACCTCACCCTCTTCATTTTCGGTTTCCTGTATCAATTAATCTTGGTCTACGACTCCCTGCGACTTAAAAACACCATTCAGGTCATTGGGCTATGCATGTACAATGGTGGCATGCTCATCTATGCTGCAATCCAATACGATGCCATCAAAAAGGTCATTGACAATCTGGAAAACCCCGTAGCAGGAACTGCTGTAGGGATAAGGGCTGGCTCGACCGTTTGGAAAGACATTCAACCTTATCTTGTTGCTGTCCCCTGCATCATTGCCGCTTTCTGCGTCGGAATGTCCTTCATAGCCTGGAAGCTATATGACGAATTTGCATGGACGATTTACAAGCAGATCAGCGCGGATCTTCGAATGAAGCGCAGATTCCTGGCTTATCAGGTAGGCTGAGCAGAGTTGTGTCCCCAGGTTCACGCTGACATCGAATAGGTTTACATTGCTCTCCTGAAATTCGATTTCTTCTTCTTCTTAGGATTCACCGTTCAATTCTTGGTTATCGTTACGGGACTAGCAGACGCCGAGATGGTGCTTACGATTGTCGCTATTCCTGTGACCGTTTTGATTTTGTTCATGGCCGCTTTCTGGACTCGACGCGAAAATAAGTTTGGTATGCTGCTCATTATCTTCCTTTACTTCTGCGCCATGGCATACTTTATCTTCAAGCTCGCCAGAATGTATGGCAAAGCCAAGGAAAATGACTATCTCCCAATTCGGAAGAGTTTGACCAGTTTTGCCGTCATCACCATAGTCCTGATCGTCTTGACTATCTCCAACGCCATTGTAGTCATGAGGAACTTTGGCAAGGGATTGAAGGTACATATCATGAACAGGAAGCTTGGGGGAGGAGACGGAGTGGAAAAGATAGACGTGACGGAGCTGCCTGATCTCAAAAATGGACAGGGACCCATACCGACGCGGATGACGATCGATTAGTTGTATTTATTGAGGTTTTCGTGCGTAATGGGAGCATTTGGAACGGGCACACGCACAGGTTGCGAGTCTGTGTATACTGAGACGACAAACGACTTTTTCCTTGGGTTCTTCATCATATGTCTTGGCCAGTGTGGCATTCAAGACTTGCAGAAAGGTGCAGCTGGAATTCTCATACCCGGAATTGACGGCGTTAAGAGAGTGAGTCAATTGGAGTTTGGGGGAGTTGGATTTTATGTATATTTTTTCCCCCTTTGCTGCCGCCGTTGGGATGAGAAACATTGAGGGAGCTCTCTAGTCTAGGGAGCGAATTATAGCATAGTAGTTGTTTTAGTGGTAAATGGAGAAGGGGATTGGTTCTCTTCAGAGACAGGGACTAGAAACTATCAGTGCTATTTTCCTTGACTTGTTTCGTTCCCTTTCTTTAACGGGGTGGTTCGAGGCCGGGAAGCAACAAGTTAGCCAGTGCTACCTATGTGCCCTTTCTTCCTTTCTTTGTCTCATATTTGATGTTGCTAGTGGAGAAGTATCTCTGATAAAGATAGAGTTAATCGTGCAAGATAATACATCTCTACGTTATTCATGCCAGGACATGAATACGAACATCAGGACGGCTCTCCTCATAATTTTCAACCTCCACATCGAGAATCGATAATCCCCTTCTCATTGTTTACATATTAAGAGAGACTGCCTCTCATGTCCTAGATCTCGATTGAGATCTCGATCGAGACCGAGACCGAGACGTTGAGGGTCATGGTAGGGAGGTTGGTGGTCTTCGCTTCTTCACACTTTATCTTTATCTTATAGGGATGATTGTCGAGTAAAAGTGAGAGGGGGTCGTTGACATGTTTTTTCTTTTTGGAGAGAGGAGGGCGATGGTGGCGGGGTTATAGTAGAGAATGCGAATGCGATAAGTGTGTGGCCTTGGCAGACTCTTGCATATACTCACTCAGGTACCAGAGGTTCTTTTTGGTAGGGGAAAGTAAATTGTGACTGGTTGTCTTGGATGGTGTACTATACTCAAATTCCCTAGCTCCGTTCTCCCTATCAAGCTTAAAGCTGTAGAAGATAATACCAGATATCCCACGATACTAGGAGCTTAGGCTCGGTACCATCTATATAGAAGAAACTGTAAGAGAATAATGATTGCGAGATTTTTATTCTCCGTAGAGGGTTTGCAACTTGGATGGAACTATTAATTCTATGGCATAATTATACTAACTTCTTGCTAGCCTTTTTGATTGGTGGTTTCTAGGTAATATGGCTGGAAATCTAGCCATTATGTCTGTGTAAAATGGGTTTTATATTGTAAAAGAACAGTAGAAAGAAAGTAGAACGCACCGGGATTCTGAGAATACTTTATTTCCTCTGCAAAGAAATGTACGCAAGGTGCAATTAAAGAGAGAGATATTCCTAATGAATTGATTTACCAGGCTCTAAGCTGGAAGAATGAAAAACAACTCAAGAGGAGAGGGAAACAGCAGCTGTGCGTGCTCATGAAAGGAAGAACAGCTTCGAGGGAGCTGGTCAAAGGTGTTGGGACGTGGGGGAGGGATCTGAAGGAGGCAGCCGCCTTTCAGGAATGCGGGAAACATGGCGAGGATGCTGTGAAAGACGGGAGGAGTGACTGTGCAATAACTTTACAGCTTTAAGCATATAATTTTGTTTCACATAACGGATCATTGCAAAGGATGTCGAGATCAATAGCAACCCCATAAATAATAATAACGTAGTCAAACGTATTTCTAGGAGGTGAGTAGATCTACTAGCCACCGCCTCAGCCACAACGTCCAATTCTCACTATCATCGACCAGACACCAACTTATAAACCTCCCCTCCGACTTTCAGACTCGAATCTTGAAAGTGAATATTTCCTCATCCTCTATCAGTCAACTCGACTCCTCCCATCTCATCCTAAAATCACCAACCCACTGACCATTGCTATTAATAACAAGGCGGCTCATGAGGCTGTCCCAGAGGTAACCATTTCCCCGCCGCAAAGGAAACCCAGGTAGAGTGGCTGAAAGGATTTACGAACACGTCCACGTTCCCTCGACACCCCATCTAGCCTCAAATACCCTAAATCTCAAATAATCTCCCCACCCCAGGCTTCCTAGATGCCATGACCTGGACAATAAGGATTAAAGTAGGTGTTGGGGTGATGGGGGGGTATTCCGCTGTTGTGTAAATCCCCTGCGATTCCATACGAGTAAAGCTTTTCCACACTGCTGTTATGCTAATGGGCGAGGAAGGATTGTGTTGAGTACTAATTTTGAAGAGGAAAAGGATCGAGTGGGACAGTCTATAACTATCTTTCCTGTATCGTTTCGCTGTGTGAGGCGTTCTGAAGCTTGGCCTTATATAAGGTACAGAAAACATCCACCACGAGAGCCTTGTACAAGAAAGACACATACTTTTTCTTTAGTTTTAACATTCGCATCTCTCATTTAGCTGGGAATCGGGTCATACACTAGGATCCAACAATACTAAACTCTTTACCACCGTCATACTCATCTTCACCGAAGCATTACCCCAGAAATGTTCCACGCCAAACACCTTGCAGTAGTCGCCATTTTAGCTGCAACATTAGTTGGCGCCGTTCCAACCTCAAGTGTGGCACCTCCTGGCCCTAAATGGAATGACAAGGACAACCTTGTCGTGAGTATCGATGTCCCTGATGCGGATAACTTCCCTATGGCAGCCTATGCCCTCATCAGCAATCCCCAAAAAAAGGTCGCCATCATCTTAACCGGTAGAAAAATCGATTTCGGCTGGTTCAATTGGGCAACAGACTTTCCTGGTCAAGAAAAAACTCCCTTCAAGGAAACGCAAGATGAAATCCAACGTCTCCAAAAGGACCCGAAAGTTGTCCCACCAATGAAAGCCTTTTGGATCAAATACATGGTTGCGGTGACCACCGACGTTGATATCAAATCATGGGTAAAGAATATTATCCCTCCTACTGTCAAGATATGGTTCACAACCAGAGATCACCATGTTGACAAGCATGGGGACATCTATTTGGAAGTTTCTAAAATCCGCTTGATCAAGTTCCTAACCAGAATGAAAATCCAGCCCTCTCGCTATCAAATATTCACACAAGGCTTGAGCACAGCCGAAGTTACTCAAGGCATCAAACATGCTCAACATGTCAATGATTGGTCTTGGGGCCTGGACGACCAAGCAGACAAGGCAATCGAAAAGTGCAAATCTATTGTGAAGAAGTCTCCAATACAGCCTCAGAGTTCTGAAAGAGGCGAGTGTATCGCAAGCGCCCTGACAGCTTTCATTAGCCGATCTAAGGGTACACTCTCAGCTTCTGAAGTGCATGGCACTACGGATATCAAGGGGGAGCTTGATAAGTATTTCGCCACCAAAGACGCACATTATCGCTACTTCGCTGGCGGTCCTATGACAGAGTACCACCGTCACCTTACTAGTTCAGCATCTTCCATTTCAGAAAGTGTTGCCATGTTGCAGAGCTTCAAAAGGGAATCAAACTTATTGGGGGTCCAATTCAACCACATGCTTGATACGAAATCATCCTTTGCAGCAATGGACAGTGCCGTCAATGGCAACACACGCTTATTTCTTGTTCCCACCGAGATCTCCAAAGGCTCGCCATGGGCTTTCACTGGCAACAAACTTCATGAAGCCTTCGGCACGGATCCTAAGCACCCCGTCAATGAATTATGCGAACACTTCAGACAAGGGTCTAAGCTTGAACCCGCGCTGTTCGATTTAATTACTGCAGTATATTTCAAACACCCCGAAATCTTCCCTCCCGCAGTGCAAGCCATTTATACGACAGCCGCTGATGGGTTTGTTGAGTTGAAAGCGGCTCCATCTGGCAGCAAAAGCAAACTCTTCGTTGTTGGTCTCAATAGTAAAGATCCTAGAGACTTGACGACTCTCAACAAAGATCTTCAAAACAAGCTTGGTGAGTTCCTAGCTATTTTAAAGAAAGCTTTCGCAATTTGAAGTGTTTTAGGAGATAAGAAAAATAGATTATGGTCCCGGGAAACGTGACGCAGAGAGCCGTGCCTGATATCATGGCGCTGTCCATTGTTGGGCGTGCGAGGTTCTAAGTCAACAATTGAGGTTACAACTCCTTTTATCAAGCTCAGTCCGAACCCCAGCAAGTGCCAGCTCGAAAGAGAAGAAGACGAAGGCGCCAAAAGAAACTGGCCTCAACTGCCTCGATGGCGAATAAACGAGTCTTGGAACTAGAAGGACATTTGTGAAAGCACATGGTACAAGTAAATAAAAGCTTGCAGAAAGAAGTTTTTTCTGGTGGGGTGTCGAAGAGCAAAAACCTATCTTTTATTTAGAATTGTAGCTTCGTTACAATAGTATACCCGTCGATTTAACATTTATTTAAGCAGGGGTGAAAGGAGCTCACTTAATGTTACGGATCAATTCATTTAGTGCGCTAACTGAGTCTTGCACTGGGTTAAAAAAAATGCCCAAGTCGGCATATGGTTTATTCAATTCAATATCAAAACAACCATTTATTATATGCTTATAGAGGTTGGTCTAGAAAAATCTTAGCACACTATCATAGAACTCTCGATGTGACTATTTGATTTCATAAGAATCAGAAGATGAGTTCGAGACGGTTAAGTGTCAACAAATGTCGATATGTCGAACCAACACGCGAGCTAATTGTCGCCTTTTTCTTCGGCCCGTCGCTAAATAACCGGTGCGCCTTCTACTTGACAAGCGATCGTCAAGGAGAAGGCGTAGCGACTATTACTTACCCCAACTTCCCGCCTTCTTTTCCATCCAACGTCAGCGACGGTTAACTCTATTTCAACGCCCTCACCTCGCCAACCTAACCTACCTACCTACCACTTCTACATCTAAACTCGCACCCATTTCAAAATGTCTCAGAAAGAAGCTGTGTTAACCACGAACGCTCCGGCGCCCATGCCCTTCTTCAGTCAGGCAATCAAATGCCAAGGCATGGTGTATTGTAGCGGGAGTATCGGGGTGGAACCGGAGAGTTCGACGTTGGTGAAGGGTAGTGTTGCCGATAGAACGGTAAGTTTCTCCCTCTTTTCGTATTTTAAATTGTTGTATGAGATGGTGAGGACGGGTGTGGGATGGGAAAAGAAAGAGTGGTGGACTGATATATATGGTCATGAATAGGAACAATCACTTAAGAACCTCGCTGCGATTTTGGAGGCGGCTGGGAGCAGTATCGATAATGTGGTGAAGGTCAATATCTTCTTGGCGGATATGCAGGATTTTGCAGCGGTAAATGGGGTTTATGGTATCTTCCACCTTGCTTTATCTTTCCCACCAGTTTACATATCTCTGGGCTACATAGCAGAATGACTATGATCAGGGTATCTTGAGGACCGAAAGAAGTAAGGCTGACTATTTATAGCGAAGGTTTTCAATAAGGAGCCGAAGCCAGTTCGGACTTGTGTTGCAGTGCATCAGTTACCGCTAGGGACGGATGTGGAGATTGAATTGACTGCTCATCAATAGGTGAATATTCAGGAGGTGAGTTTTGTTGGTTAGACGGAAAGAGTGGCAGGCTGACTGGATTATAGGGATACTATAATCACTCCGACACCAGCTATTAGCTCATTGGTGAGGAGAAGGTTTTGTAACCAGCATATGTGTGTAAAAAGCCCAGATAAAAAGGTTTCTTGCATGTAGTCAGAAATGTGATAAAAAATGGACAATGAGACTTTGCGCTTTTAACACACTTATATCCGATACCAGAATTCCCTTTCGTTTGCTGAATTTTAAAGCTAGAAGCACAAGAAAATGATCAGCTCAACTGACTAGAATAAAGTATCAAGTATAAGTCTAACGAAGGGAATGACTAGCCGAATTCGATATCAACTGCTCTGATTAGGGTCTGATATTGCTCCTCTAAGTTTATAAACTAACGATGAATTCTCCTTTGATCCTAACATTTGGCTGAAGCAAACTCACTGTCAGGCCTCTTCCAATCTAGATACTTACTATTTACGTAGCCACTCCCCAACTGTTTCAAAATACTTATCCGGCTCTTCAAACATCGGAGAATGCGTGCTTGCCCCAAACTTAACCCACTTGATATCCTTGATCCCCTCCACCAATGGCTTCACTGCCTCATCATCAGCTGCCTCATTCGTCCCGTTCAAAACTAATGTCGGAACCTCAATGTTCTTTGCAGCTTCCACTGCTGACCACCCTTTCAAGCTACCTGTACATTCAAACTCATTTGGTCCATTCCTATTTCTATTAGCACGCATCCTTTCCCTTGGCCATCTAAGCTTTGAATTGCCTAAAGAGTGAGTAAAACGCTAACAAAAAAACCTTACATTGTAGCTTCTACCGTATCGTCGCTTCTCATCCACTTCAAGGTCTCCACAAACTGTGTAGGCATTTCTTCCGTGCTGCAACCATGCCTCTTGAAATATACCCCCATCGCCTCCTCATACTCCTCGCCACCTCCCCCTTCCTCGGTCCCCTTCTTCAACTTCTCTTTCAGATCATCGGGCAACGCCTCCCTGTATCTATTTGCTGCTTTCTCCCAAAGTTCCGTACTCGCCGGAGAATTACTCAATACCAACCTCCTCAGTCCCTTGGGTCTTCCGGCTGCCCACGTACTCGACATCATACCACCCCAACTATGACCTAACACGTCATATCCCTTCTCAACAAACCCGAGTTTCTCGATAAGGTTTGACAGTTCTGCGTGGAATAGCTTCTCGGTCCAGAAGCCCTCATCGCCTTTGGTCTCTGGGAGATGGGTGCTGCGCCCATTGCCGATCTGATCGTATAAAATGACAGGGATATCGTATCTCTTGTAGAGCTCGGAAAGAGTGAGAAGAGATTCGTGTGTCCCGCCTGGCCCGCCGTGGATGGCGATGAGGGGTCTAATATTAGGGTCCTTGTATGGGGAGCCAATGATTTTATACCATGTCGAGCAGGTTTTGTTAATGGAGGGAACATGGAAGGGGACTGTCCCTGTGAGCTCTGGGGTTATAGAGGTCATATTAGCAAGCCTTGTATAGGGGTATTGGAGGGCAGAGAGGTTTTTGAATCTGGTATCAATTGAGGAGTGGGGTTGGGTGTTACCAATGCAAGAAGTAAATAACCTTCCTATTTAGGTAATCACGTGCGACCATCTAAAAGTTTATAGGTTTTACATTTCTTTGATACTTGGACATTTGACTTTTCTCCACTTGCACACACTTCGCTATAATTACGTACGTATAAAGCGTAGGGAAGGGGTAATATAATACAAGACTCAAGCTTGAAAATTTTAGTCAAATATTCCTCGCATAAACCAATAATTATTGATAGAGAGTAGGGTAAATTACAATTTCTACAGCTAAAACCTAGGAGGGCCGGAGAAGAAGGTGTCCTTTAGAAGTTCAGATAAAAAAATCCGAGGAGAGATGGTTGTACTTCATAATGTCGAGCGCGGTGGTTCATAGACGTATTAGGTAATCGTCCGCCTTCAGCTAGCGTTCCCGCTTCTCTGCTTAGACGCTACTCACTCGTATTCCTACTCAAGGTCCTGTCACGAAAAACCGACTATAAATTGACAAACCAAATTGGAACCTGTATGAGTTATCTATACTACTGCTACAATACGTCATTCGCGATAATCGATGGTGAACTACGGAGTTTCGCGCGCCTGTCTCACTTGTAAGACACGCCGGATTAAATGCGATGAACAGAGGCCAACCTGCCAGAGATGCGCCAAGTCGAAGCGAACCTGTCTTGGCTACAGGGACAATGCAGATATCATATTCAGAGACTCGATGTCTAGTTTCGTAAATGATCCTATAGAGGGTCCCAAGCTATCTTCGCCATCTACTCAGACTTCCAAAAACTTGAATACTTCAATAAATCTCCCCGACTCGGATGAAAACTCGGAAGCCTCGGCGATGAAAATGTTCTTCCTTGACTATATTCTTGTCTCCAAAGACCGATCCCTCTCACGAGGATACTTCGATGGCCTAGAATCCCTTCTCAACCATGCCAGCCCAGACTCTGAGCTTGTTAGTGCCGCTACTATTGTTGCCCTCGCCAGTGCTGCTAGTAAAGCCGGCTCCTATGATTTTGTCAGCAGTAGTGCCCGATATCCTGATGCACTTGCTGCATTACAAAAGACCCTAGACGACCCGGACAAATCCAATGCGGATGAAGCACTCATGACGGCTACTTTGTTGGGTCTTTATGAGATGATGGTGGCTGGTGAGGCTTATCCTATCGCACATGGAGTGCATGTTAAAGGAGTTTCGGCTATATTGTGCACGAGAAAGCTCCCTTTTGATCTGCTTGCATTGGCAGGATCAAGTCTCTTCGAATTATTGAACCCGCTGCTTCCTCGCAGATCACCATTGAATGGGCAAGGACCGGGTCTGCTTTCGCCATATTCTTGCTCGGAAGCAGATCCGCCTACGAAAAGTCTTGATGTCCTCTTAATTAAGTTGCGTCCAATACGAGAACGAGCCTCACAAATCCTATCGAGTCCTAAGGCGTCGAAGGAGGATTTGCGTATTCTCAAACAGGAAGCTTCTTTACTTAACAAGGAATTTTCTCTATGGCCGCTGTGCCAACCAAAGGAATGGATGCCACAAACCCTCGGGACCATTGAAGAAACAGCGCAATCGGTCGATGATTCTTTACATATGACGCCTTTCTGGCCAGGAAACGTTAATTCCTATTTCGATCTCTACGTTGTGGCCGTTTGGAACATTTATCGAAAAGCTCGTCTAAAATTGATAGATGCCATTGTTGAAAGTTCAGAACGCCTCCACCCTTCGGATGGGCCTAACGACGAGCTAGCCACTATCCGGAAGCTTAAGAACGAAATGCAAGAGCTTGTTGATGATTTATGTGCGTCGGTTCCTTTCCATCTGGTTGCAGACCTGCCCTCTTACCTCCAGGCTGGCAACATATCTGGTGATGTCGATTCTCCCGGAAAGGCCCTCGGAGGGCTTCTACTTATGTATCCTTTATATGTTGCATCTTCTCTATATCTGGTGCCATTAAAACAACGGATTTGGATGCGAGGACGTTTACGGTGGATTGGGAAGCATATGGGCATCCGCCAAGCGACAATGCTTGCAGATGTATGCTTGATCATTATTGTTATACAGGCGTTCGGCTTACTAACAACTCTACAGACTGATCTCGGTATGTCATATGGGTTGATCGCCGATGGGCATAGTCTTCTGTTTGCTGGTGCCTTGATGCAACCACCACCTCTAACAGCGCCTTAACGACCCCTCCCCCTCCCCCACCAAAAGATTTGATGGCAGTTGAACTTTACTGAAAATGCGAGTGAGCTATCACAATTTACGTAAATAATTTTGAAGCTGTCCAGATTCTACCTTATCCAGATGGAATTAAGTTTTATGTCCGAAAGAATTGCTTAAGTTCCGAGGAAGCTCTACGCAATTTGCAGGTAAACCTGCAGAAATGCCGTGCTACTGACGCACGGCATTTCTCTCAATGCTAGCCGAGAATGTTTTCGCAACGCTAACCGGAAGCGGCACTCGCCTTGCTAAAGCTAGTCTCTAGAAGCTGGAATATAAATATCGATGTCGACTCTATTCTATATCCAATATCTAACTGCATTCACTGGCTATCACATCTGTATCCTTTGCACTCACACAAACGCTTTCACTTATTTGATCCAAACTCTACAAGACTGAAAAATCAGGGACTTCACAATGTCAGTCACCAACACCATCAAGACTATCCTTATCGTCGGTGCAACATCAGGTATTGGTG
This sequence comes from Ascocoryne sarcoides NRRL 50072, assembly GCA_000328965.1. Lineage (NCBI taxonomy): Eukaryota > Fungi > Ascomycota > Leotiomycetes > Helotiales > Gelatinodiscaceae > Ascocoryne > Ascocoryne sarcoides. Next base: position 1,573,857 of record KB205945.1, on the reverse strand, counting down.
AACAATTTGCGCGCCGCCTCCACGCCATTGGAAAGAAAGTCATAATCACCGGTCGTCGTGCTGACCGTCTTAAATCACTGAAATCCGAGCTCGGCTCCAACGTTGAGTCCTATCAGTGGGACATTACGGACTTGGAGACTGTCTCTTCCCGTGCCTCAGAGATAATTGCCACACATCCTGATATCAACAGTATTTTTATCGTCTCTGGTATCGGGAGTCTCTTCAGCTTCCTTGATCTATCTAGCTCAACTGATGCCAAGATCATCGCTGAATGCAATACCAACGTAACGGCACAGATGCTGCTCACGCGTATCTTCATCCCGCACCTCTCCTCGATAGCTGCAAAGGGCCAACCAGCTAGCTTTCTCCTCATGGGATCCGGTATGGGATTCGTTCCCAATGGCTATTTTCCCGTCTACGTCGCTACGAAGGCCGCTACACATGCTCTGGCTGTCGCTTTACGTCAGGGTGTCAGCGGTGGGAAAAATCAAAGCATCAAGAGTAACTTGAATATCATAGAAGTTGTGGCACCGTATGTTGCAACCGACTTTGACAAGGACTTTCGAAACCCAGCACTCCCGCCGCCCATGCCGCTCAATGAGTTTATGGATAGTGCCATGGCTCAACTCGCCACGACCAGGGAGGATGGGAAGCCACCGAAGGAGGTAGCCGTTGGCACTGCCCAAGCGCGTGTTGATTTGTGGAGAGATAGTGTTGGGAAATACATGAAGCAGGTCGGGTTAGAGGGCTAGGCGTTGGAGTTGGAGTTAGAGATATCCGGGCTTAGTATCTGCGAATTCTAAATTTTGTCGAATAAAGCGATTAAGGATATGTGGTATTGGGAGAGTAGTACCTTAATAGGTTACAACAAGTGGTTATTTTCTCGTATCGGCATAGCTATTCAACGCAATCGCTAAGTCACATCCTCTACCCAGTTTTCTCGGTTAACAAGATCATTCATCGCATTTAGACATATATAGTTCTGGTAAATGTCTCGCACCGACAGCATTGCTATCAAACTTTCTATACATAAATATCTCACCGAAATGTAACCTTCCAATAACAGTTAAACCAACCTAAATTCCTCTGTTTGTTTCTCCAATTCCTCGAGAGAAAGCATATCGATAGCATCACCATCCATCTTTCCGTAAACGAAGGCTTCTCCAATGAATATGAAGAAGCTCTCGCCTTTTTTGATTATTTCACGGAGTACCAAAGCGAGTAGGTGGGTCCTTGGCCGAACAATTAGCAAAAAGTATCTACTTTTGCTGATTCCATACTAGGCTTAACATAGAGCCGTTTGTAGCTGAGCTTTTCAGTAGTCTTGTCTTGGTTGCCTTGCGTCGCTTCTTTTTGAGCATTGACTAGATGGATGACGAGACTTGCAATATCAGAGAAGTGGGAATCTTCGCAGCTCGGGGGTTCGAGGAAATAGATTGGATGAGTGGCCTCATCATCACCCCAATAGTAGGAAAGGGCTTCGTAGTGATATTTCGATCCGAGGTCTTCAAAAGGAACGTTCGTTAAAGAGATGTTTATATCATCCTGATCTTATAAAAGATCGGCGGTCTGTTCTTTGAGCACCAGAAGTCGAACAGTCGCGTTGGCATCGATCTCGGTGTGCTTGTATTTTTGGGACTTAACCTTTTGAACCGTCTGATGGATCTTATCTTTCGTGTTGGCGTTCGAAAACAGTGATCGCTTGTTTACGCTAATGCGTCTTGCCCGAGGCATTTTAGATGCTAGTGTTAGATCGGAATCCATAGGAACTTAATTGCAGAGCTAACAGTTTCACAAAAGGAAGAGTTGAAGTAGCGTTTGAGTAGGTGCAGGACCAGAGGATATAATATTTCTGGTCAATTTTGGACAGCCTTGACATCAGACTGGCATATTAAAGCTTGATTCTGCCTCATGCCTGCCTTATGCCGGGGCACTGCTCTCACTCCTTGGGGGACATAGTGTAACATATAGGCAGACCAGGCAGATCGGAAGGCTTCTGGAAGCTGGTTCTCCCTATGGACTCCTTACCGGCTAATGCTGTACTGCAATCAATTCATTGAATTTGAGGGCCTTACCCATACGACCGCTCCAAAATAGAAAAGGCTCTCTAAGATGAAAGTTGGAGGTGATCGCAATGCAGGCAACCTAGCTGATGGCAAGGCGTTATTAATAAACTAAAAGAGTGTTTAACTGAACTGGAATATTTGGGGTTGCTTCTCCTCAGTCTGGGAGGGTGTAGTGCATTACTGCATATGCAAACAAATGCAAGCATGTGACGAGGCTGCAAGGCCAATCTACTGAGATAAGACCATCTCAATGTTTTGGAATCAGATAAACAACGACAATGGAATATTTCTCGAAATGTAGTACAGAGGAAGGATATTTGGAGATATTATATGCATAATAACTAAGATTGATATCGCTTTCAATTAAGCCGTAAATTTAGCCGTCAATATAGTTGTTAGTGTGTAGCTCTGTACAACAGGGTTTCCCTTTTATCTCACCGACTAGCGACGTTATGAGGCTAGTGATCTCCTTTTTCTTAATATAGCAGCAGGCGATCCTCATTGACGTGACACAAACCTTTCTTCACCAAACCCAGCGAAACAGAATGGATCCCCTCAGTATCTCGGCAAGCATCATTGCCGTGCTGCAAGCCTCGAATGCGATCATCTCGATTTGTTATAATTTCAAAGCGGCTATGACAAAAGGGCCCTGGTCCCTCATCCGTGTTATCGACGAAGTGAAGGATATTCGAAGCATTCTCGAAACTCTTGAAAAACTCTCCGAAGAAGTGGAAGATTCTTATGAAATAGACGGGAAAAATGAAGGCAAGAAAAGGCGTCCTGTTTTCAACTTACTTTGTGAACCGGAGACTGGCCCACTTGACAGTTGTCTGCGGGAGCTGAAACTTCTAGAAAAGAAAATAAATGGTTCAAGCGGGGATAATTCTACGGGCTGCATTACAAGGACCGAGGCTTTTAAGCAGGTACTAAAGTGGCACCTCAATGAGAGGGATGCTCGAACATCCCTAGAGAGACTTCAGCAATGCAAAAGTACTCTGAACCTGGCAATAACTGCAGATGAAGCGTAAGTAATAGCAACTGGTCGCTTGAAAGAGCATATTCGGGAAGCACCAAAATGAAGCTTCTCTAGAGAGGGGATTGCACTGACCGGAGAAAAGGTCTTTACTTCTTGAAATTCAGCGTATGACAAATGCGCTAAGCACGTCTGTGAAAGACATAGGAGCTAGCGTAGCAGACCTCGTTGGAAACTTAAGAAGGCGAGAATCAGGTACGATATTATATAGAAGTAGTCTAAACATTTCTTCTGCTGACCTTGAGGAGAGAAAAACCAGACACAAATAATGCAATGGTTGGCTCCATTTCACCCATCGGATAATCACGCAGCAGCGAGAAAGCTGCATCAGAACGGAACAAGTAATTGGTTCATAAACTCGGAAGAGTTTGCTGATTTCCATAGTTCTGCAGGAGTTTCTCTGTGGCTAAGTGGATTTCCTGGCACCGGGAAGACCATCCTCTTCTCTAGAATTGTTGATTGCCTTCAAACCAAGCTTTCGGTTGACCACATTCAAAATCCGATTGGGTTTGCATACTTCTACTGCGACTTTCGTAGAAGAGATTTTCAAGATCCGATTAATATTCTGGGATCTTTGGCGGCACAAATTTGCAACCAGTTTCGGAGCTACCCTGAGGCTCTTGAGCTTGAATTTGAAGAAAGCTGTAATAACGGTGCACAGAAAAGACGTCCCGAACTATCCCAGCTTAAACGCATCATGGAGTACCATGCTTCTAATCACAGAATTTTGTTGCTCGTTGATGCCCTAGATGAATGTGAAAAGAAGAAGGATATCCTGGATTTCTTCCTACAGCTGAAGGACGACAAAGCAGATATTAACGTACTGCTAAGTAGCCGCGAAGATCAGGATATTTCCCAACGGCTGCATACTTTTTCGCCAATACGCCTCGAGTCTCACACTCGTGATATCAATCTGGATATTCATCATTATGTAGATGTGCGTCTACAGACGGATGAGCGTCTCCGTTGGCTGAGCACACGGGTGAAATGCGATATCACCAGATCCTTGGATCAGAAGTCGGGCGGAATGTGAGTCTACAAAGCAAGACTTTCTTCATGTTGTGCTAACAAGACAGGTTTCGCTGGGCACAATGTCAGCTAGACAATATTGCTAGTCTTCGCACTGTAAAAGCCATTCGAAATGCATTGCAAGAACTCCCACAGGGACTAGACGAGACATATAAACGTATTCTCTTGGGAATCTCTAAGCACGACGCTGAACTAGTTCGAAGGATCCTCGCATGGCTTGCGTTTGCGGTGATGCCGGTGACACTCACAGAGATTTACGAAGTTGTCGCGGTGGAGCAAGATATGGAATATCTAGATGAAGAGTGCCGCCTCAACAGTCCAGAGGATATATTGAGTCTTTGCGGTAGTTTCATAAGCACGGTTGAACCTGGTTTCGTTCGACTAGCACACCTTTCTGTCAAAGACTACTTGCTGTCAGCCGAAATTCGCGAGGATAGTAGTATCTCAATGTTTGCCTTATCCCATGAGGACACAAACCATGAACTTGCCAGTATATGCCTCACATATCTTTTTCTTCCAGATTTTGCCGACGGCCCATGTCAGTCTGCCGAAGAATATGTCGAACGCCTCCATAAATTGCCTTTCACGAAACACGCAGCCACAGGATGGGCATACTATTTTCGAGCAACAAAACAGACTGCTCGTCTTAAATCAAAAGTCCTAGAATTTTTCAGCCCCAGCTCACGAGCCAAATTCATGTCATGGGTGCAGGTCCTCAACGCGGACTATAACTTCAAGTGGAACCTATATCCGCAACACGCTACCTCCTTGTATTATGCCGCATCCTTCGGCTTAGATCACATTGTGAATGCTCTCATCGAGAATGGCACGGTGCTAGATGCTCCCGGGAGTCGATTTGGCGGCACAGCCCTTCACGGTGCGGTTCTCCGGTGCCATGTGCCGACCATGAAGGTCCTGCTAGAGGCAGGCGCTGATCCAAATCGAGCCGATTTCAATAGTGTCGCTCCGTTGCATACAGCAGTTGTAGGGGGTGATTTCCAAGTCATAGGGATCCTGTTGCGATTTGGTGCCTCCAAGGATGCCATAGATGGCATGGGAGAAACCCCCTTGGTCTGGGCAGAAAGAGCTGGCCAGCTCGAGTCGCGAGATCTGCTCCTAGGGCTTGCAGCGGAGGGAGAGGCATCGAAGGAAAAGACGACGAATTCCAAACTCGAGGTTTGGAAGCGCACCGTTCCATATTTTCCGGATTTCTATGGTCGTCGTTCTGGCTTGGATTCCTCAATTGTCATCAGTATCGAGCACGGAACAAGGAAGGAGGTCTTCACCTGATGTTTTCATCGATAACGCAGTCGCCATAAACGGGAAAACATGAATATAATCAGCTCAATTTTAAATTCCTGTCAAAGATAATAACCCAGATATAACTCTGTACTTAGGCATACTGTCGCAAAATCACACTGTTATATTCAAGTGATGATGTAGGAAACGCGGGTTTTGCAAACGACGTTGGTGCCACGACCTGAACCCGATTGTGAAAAAATGACAACTCAACTTTCTGAGAAAGATCGATCCCCCAGCTTCTTAGCTTCCATGCAAAATCGAAACCTTGAGAAACTTTAAATATACTGCAACTCAATTCCTCTGAAATCTAGTTGCTTCCAATTTATAACCAAATGTTGAATAATTCTTGCCGAAACCTAAGGAATTTGCTTTAGTTTTACAATATGAGGCTCACTTATCATGTGTATTCAAAGACCAACAGCAGAAAGGTAAGATGCAGAAAGAATTTATAATCTGGACTGCGGCCTTATCAATTGGCTGCCGATCTTGCAAGAATTGAAATTTGGGCATTATGGAAAAGTTTGTGGACGTTTCGCCAATAGCTAGAGAGACTTGTACGGTACTATCAAGGTTCTTGCTAGCATATGCGGAATTATATATGAAGAATCAGTAATCCGCTAGTTTTCTCTTCCGTGTTGGTGTTTAATCTCTAAATATAAAGATAACGTACATGCTATTCTAAACCATAAAGGAATTTATTTTCTTCCATACAAGATTGCCTATACCGAACCCCTAGATGACCCAGTCGGCAAATTGGTAGAGGAATTCCGTAATTCGAGACAATGAGAAAGAGAGGTTGAATAAAATGATTGAATAGAAGGAGAGTGTAATTAAGCTATTATGATGTCAGAAGACTTTGGAAGGAGGGCGAAGCAGGATCTGGTGAATAAGGTAAGATTGCTGCCTTTGGTGAAAATCGACCGGGATGCCGCTCTTTCAGCTTCGGGGCTCATGTGAATAACATAATGAGCCCAAGAAAACCAGTTTGACTCTCACTTTAGCCCTTAACCAATGAATGCTTTTCTTTCTCACAATCTTAATCTGCTTTACTATTCTAAAGGCGAAGTCGCTAGGTCGGAGGCCTTGGTTCATTGGGCCGGTTCGGGGCTCTTCCATGCATACCTCCTCAAAGGTGAACGTGTTTCCAATTTCCAAAGATGCATAAAAACCGCCTCTGAACCCAATTTGCTTTCCTCAACATCATCCTTTCCCAGCTCCGATCTACACTCAGCATCCCAACCTAGCCAAGATGATGCCCGCACTCAAGAAACAGAAAGTTGACCCCGGCGATAACCAAGGTCTCGAGTTGGCTTTTGTTGACGAGATGGCTATGCTCAAGAACGATACTTCAGGAAATGAGAGTGGAGTGGAAGAGACTGATCAATGCAAGCTTGTGCTAGGTCCCCTATCCCACGAGCCTGATATCGATCCCATCATCTTTCAACTTCCACGACTTGGAGAGCCAGATGCTCGATTGAAGATTTTCGGTCTGGTTTTTCATGTGCACTCAAGCAAGCTGAAGGAGGCATCTGCTTTTTTCAGCCAAGTAATGGATGGATCCGACAAGAAGGACACGATCAGTAGCACTGGCTTCAAGTACAATTTGATTACCATCCAAGAACGGGAGGATAAGAAACCGGTGTCGAAGTTGCAAGCCTCTCGGAGACGTCGATTGGTAAGACACTTAATCCATTCTGAAATTCAAGTTTTCTAGTATTGCTACTAACCTCGTCGACAACAGAATAAACGCCAGAAGCTTGATCCCCAAGTGCAAAAACAAGCATTCAAGAACCTCATGTGCTCCTTTTACGGACTGCCCTACGAGCTCGGCAATTTCGAAGATCTCAACACACTCGTGGACTTTGCCGAATACTATAACGCTCTCCCAGCCGTGTCCCGCTCTCTCACTGGCCCTTTTGTCACCAGTCCCAAGTTGATGGAAGACTTGCGTGAGAAGCCATGGAAGATTCTCCCCCTCGCAGCACGATTGCATCATGGCGTTCTCTTCAAGGAGTGCGTGATGGTGATAATTATGTTCTATAGAGAGGAGCCAGCCACGTATAGCATTGCAGAAGTGGAAGATGAGACATTAGGTGAGATTGTTGAAGAGGCTTACCAAAATCTGTGCAATAGGGTGGAGAAGTTCGTCCCTCAGTACGTCAAGTTTATCCTCGAACGAGATCAAGATGTTGAAGAGTGTAACCCCAGGATGGCGTTGATAAAGGCCAAGGAAGAAATCTATGAGGGTGGCGATTTCCCGGCACAGCTGAGGAAAGTTCTCGATCTCCATATCTCATCCGATTTCAGGGCATTGATCGAGGAGCTCCTTGTCAATGACTCAAAGTGGGCATATCCTGGCGAGGAAGTAGGACTGATGGGAGGTCACGACTTGATGGATGGTCTTCTCTTGACGTCGATGAACGATGATGACTTGCCTTGGGATGTCAACGCCATTGACTGGTAAGCTGTGGGTACTGTGGTTCCATGGGACGATCTTTGCTTTCTTTGTATGGTACATGCGATGGTGTTTCTGAATTTGAGTCGAGCTGGTACCGCAATGACGCGGCTTCTTGTCTTTAGAGTCGTTATCCGTGGGAGACAATTATTGCTGGCAGAATTTGCATTTTCGATGTAAGGAGAGACTGGCGAGCAGAGCGATTTGATATGCGTGTACACTAGAGAATAAACAAAGTAAGCATGTCACCTAGGCCTCAAGTGAACACTTAAATTGCAATGCATCGATTCTAATTTCCCTTGATAAAATATAGTACTTTGAGCATTCATTGCTAGCAAAGGTCATAAAAGGCAACCCCGCATTGATAGTCAAGAGGAAGGAAGTCTTCATTTTGGCCTGCACCACGATGCACATCGTATATTTAGCCTTTTTCTTTTAGAAAAGATGGTTTTAGATAGTGTATTTTAGTATCTACTTAACTGAAGTTGCGGTCTAATTGACTTCTTTTAATTTTTTTGGAGGGGTTCCGAATCACAGTTGTCCTTCGACGTCGACACCTCCGGATTTGGGAACTTCTTTATAGAGAATCTTTCAGGGATTTTAAATTCTGTAGCCCGGAGATGGTGTTGTGGAAATATCGTTTTTGAAATATTTATCACGTCAGCTATGCAGCACGGAGACAGAAATGAAAGGTCCTTGAGATAAGACTTAGATAGCTTACCTGCATATGCAGCTGACTGGCGCCGGTAGATCATATATAAATGATGCCTATGCACCACACTTTACAAAATAGTGAGTGAAGAACTCTACTTCAGGGGAAATGCCTCTCCCAGACCACCCCATAACTGTCAACGGCGGTTGCAATTGTGGTGCAATCCGTTACCGTGCAAATATCCCCGCTCTTGCGAAGCGTCCTATTCATCCAAGCCATGCTGGAATGAATATATCTAACCCATGCCGACTTCCAATGATAGTCATTGATCACTGCAACGGCTGTCGCCGAGCGACCGGTGCCATTCTCCCTCTATGGCTCTGTACCCCGCTCGCCTTCATCACGTCCTCCTTCGTCTTACGTCCCCCACTTCACTCCTCCCGAACTCAAGAGTCCACGACTGAAGAAATCCAAGCCCCAAAGAAGTTGGACGAACATGAGGAACGAACGCCCTGGCTTCCGGCCTCAGACATCTTTTCTCGGAACAGCAAATACGACACGTATCTTTCAATGTACGAGTCTTCTCCATTACGGACCAGATTCTTCTGCAGCAGATGCGGAACAAATCTAGCGTACGCAGTAGTGCCTATGCCGGAAGGGTGGGTGGATATGTTAGATCTTGTCTTGGGCAGCGTGGACAGGGAGGATCTGGAAACGGAGGCTTTGGCGCCAGAGAGGCATCTTTGGTGGGATTGTGGAATTCCGTGGGTTCAGGAGATGAGCAAGGGGTATAGGGATCTGATCAAGCATCCTTTTTTCAAAGTCAATGAGGTTATCAAAGAAGATGATTGATGGAGGGGTGTATTCATTAGCTTTACAATTACCGTAACAGCTAGAGCACTGCAGACTTTTCTCTTAATATAACTAGAATTTATCTCGCAGGATGATGGAAAAAGTTATGAAGTTATGATTTTCCTCTCTTTGAATATAGTAGGACTATATGACCTACCCACTTCGTACTTTTCAGTGTATGCAATTGCCACAGTATCGAAGGGTTCATTTTGAGCCACAAGACAGTTACTTGTGTATGAGATAATAGATAACAAGAAGGGAACGAGGGCAGGAATCTGAAGATAAAATTAGCAGAAGAAAAGTGCGAGTGCCCAGAAGAACCTTTCCGGAAGGCCGCGTTCTCGGCCCGGGCTCGACACTAGTCCAGAAATTGATGGCTAGTTCCGGACTCCGGCCCGAACACTTGCTGCGAACTCCCTCTTCCGCGGACACTTGACTACTGGCTTCTGATATACTCTCTCGCCTCCCTACAGACTTTGTTTCATTGTCTATTCTGCTAGTTTGGTCCCTGCCAATACATGTTTGCCGGTGATTGCCAGACTGAGACGAGGTTGCCAAATTGAAGGCCCATTCCCTAGCCGTATGACCTGTATCCCCATCATCTACCAATCTAAAGCCTCCAAGTCCCACGGAATATGCCGATCCTCAATCGTAACCCCCAAGAAATACTGGGCATACTTCTGTTCTTCTGTCGGATTCCGAGTGCCATGAAAAGTCAGATTGCTGTTCGATACCGGCATAGCAGCCTCCCTGACTTCTTTGAAACGATAATCATTTACAGAAGTGAGCATTTCGTTCCCAATCTTCTTCATGAACCGCGGGAAAGAAAATACCGAGGAGTTATTCGCAGCAGAGCATAAAGCTATCCAATGGGAGAAATTCTGGCGTTCAACTTTGTCAACAAGGAGAATGTTGAAAAGTAAATTCTGTACGTTCATTAATTGAGCACAGAGAGAGTTATACACGTCCTCAGCGACTACTTTCAGTGTCTTGTTGGACATAGTTCGAAAGCGCGGGCAGGGGAATGGACCAAGAGATAAAATGAGTGCATCTTGGAAAAGTGCCCTATTCCGAAGCTTCACGGCTAGCTCCAGGAAAGGCTCTGGCGACTCAAAAATTTGATCACTCAGGTTTTTGCATTGGAGCAGGACTGCGTACAGAGCGGTGTTGAGGATAGGAATCGCACAGTAATAGTCGGCGAGATTTGTGACGGTTCGGAGTTCATCGAGACCTGTCACTTGGAAGGGACGATTGTAGATGGCTAGAAGCAGCTTTTCGAACGCCTCTTCTTCGAGGCTTTGGACTCCCTTGAAGTTCTTTATATCACCGACAGGAACCTATTGATTGTTAGAGGCTAAGATAGTTTGGAGGGGACATCAACGCTGGCGACATTATTTGCCACACTGGGAATGAAACTTGTTAATGTCAACTTTGACAATTATCCGCATGATACCTACCCTGAGAAACCTAAACAAGAGATACGGAGGGTTTCAAACCGTTCTTATTGACTTCGGTCTCGTCGAGATTCTATGCATATGAATGCCGAAGATGAAGGGAACCACCTCGAGACCTATATGGCAAATAATGCCGCAAAGAGCCGCTTCTGATATGAGCAACTTACCATAGTATCAGACTTAGATCCCAGAAACTAGTCTCCATCCTCCTCAACCTTGGTAACCCAATTGTACTTGAACAGATGGTGGGAGCCATTGGAATTATCCAGGTTGGTGGAGTTAGATGCTGCCTCGAAGCCTGTATTCGCAGATCGATCGAGGAACTTATTGAAGAATTCGGAATGCAGCTTGAGGATGGTCGAGTTGACGTGGAATTCGCGTGTGAAGACCGTCAAACAGACATCGGGTTTCAAGTTTCGATGGACGAAGATAGTCGGTGATTGCTCCATCGTGGCGTTGTGCGTAGAAAACAAACTAACAAACAACTTGTGTTTTAAGATTCGATCACTACGGAAGAAGCTGTTTGTTGATTTTGGAAGAGCTGGTCCTGAGTAATACCTGCAGTAAAAACTCGATATAAGGAACCCTTAGATAAGGAATCCTGACCAATAAGGAAGCGCTAATAAGGCCTGGCTTTTTTTTGCCCTGAACTTAAGGAATCCCCTATATAAGGAATTCCTTGCTATTTGATGATCCTCTACCTTGATATAGACCTCTAATTCTTTATAATTATAGAGCTACTACGTCCTACAAAGAAGCGTAAAGCTGTATCTGACGCTGATCGACTCGCTATTTAAACGTGTAGTAATCGAGAACATCCCCTAGGATTACGAAAAGACCTCTGTGTATAGTTTGAGGAAGAAAGTGGTCATCTACTCTCAGAGAGTATAGTCTCTCGAATCCTTAGCCCGAAATACGATTACCTTAACGATAAACACAAGAAGAAAGACCGTGTAAAGCTGTTTATAAAGAGATCTTCTGCTAGGGACTGGCTTAACCTTAAAGCAGCTCTCTTCAAGTTCTACCAATTCCTATAGAACAAGCTTTAATTTTCCTAATTAGGTAATCAAGTATATTGTGAAACCCTTCCTTAAGAAATCCTTATATATAAGGAAGTGGGCTTCAGCCAGAAGCAATTCCTTATATCGAGTTTCTACTGTACCCCAAACGGATCGCATCACATGATCCGTACACCCTTTGTGCTCGCATTCACCACCCCAGCATCTTTCTCGCAACAAATCTTTACCAGAAAATAACCCTACTTTTTTGAGTCATCTTTCCTCTTCGTAGGAAAAGGAAATTGAAAAACTACGGAGGTATGCTTTCAGTATTGCGGAAAGTCGTAGGTCGACGACATCCAAAACGAATAGCTCACTCCCCAAACCCCCAAATCACTAACCTCTAGGCGCCATGTCGGCCATTCAACTCAACTATTCCATGTCTAGGTTCACACACATGCCATCCTCTTACATTGAAGAGTGCTTTCGGCCCACCTTCTTCCGCCACCTTGTTGATTAACCAAGACGACAACGATGTTTCTGTGATCGTCATTGAGAGTGAATGTGTGCTTGTATTGTAATGATCATGCAGGAGCGAACTATATCCAGTGGTGTTCGTGCCTCAGGCACCAGCTCCTACAGGTTCTTGGTACTAATCGGAGAACCTTATTAGATGCGTTGCCAGTTCAACATAATTTAATTAACACAATTTAACTCGAGCAGACCCTTCGGCATCTCTCTTCAACGGAGTTGAGAAGCACTAGTCTATAGCTGGAGCTCCCTCATCATGCCATATATGTGTATCTCTACCCTATCCTATGTCCTCTGGTGATCATGGGTATGGAAGTCGAGGAGAGGAAGGCGAGGATGTGGTGACTGGCTATTATGAGTAGGGTCTCGGGGAGCCCTTTAGAATAGTTCCCGACTTGTCTTTCGCAGGTGAAACACAGGGAAAACCCAGCTAAGCAGAGAGCCTCAAAAGCACAAACTCAACCATCGTGGTTATCCGCGTGAACAGTAAGACGCAGTAAGACATACAACGACCACCTAGGTAATTGCTTCGAGGCATATTCTCATTCTGGTGGCCAATGGGTTCCAGATGCGTGTGCGCCATATGGCGGGTGGTGCTGGACCAGTTGGTTGTCTTGGTCTACGACTTCCGAATGAGAGCCCCTTCCCGATTAGGAAACCAGAAAGTCAAATTTTCGCTTTTCGGGGGTCCGGTTGTCCTGGGTCCGCATAGCAACTCGAGATTTTGAACGAGATAGGCATGTTTCGGTTGATGTGTGGAAGACGTAATGAAAATTTCATCTTGGGGTTTGATGGCATGGCAATTTGGTATCAATAGTGTGTGGGTGAGGGGGGATAAATTGGATTCGACAACAGTGTTGAACGCCAAGAGGTTTTTGTCGAGTTATATGTTCGGAATAGGAAGGTGGCTAAAATGAATATGAATTTGGCTTTCCAGGCATGTCATGCTGCATCAGTACTTGGAAGTGAGAGAAACCCCCGGTGCAATATTCTCTAGTCCGTGCTCGAATAATTAAAACCCCGTCATTGTGAGGATGGTGTTAGGCACATGATTGGAAGAAGTAGAAATCACTGAGATGGGTCACGGATCTGGACAATCAAATCTTTGGGTTCCTTGGACGGGAAAGCGATCTGGCGTGTGGAGAAGAGGACGATATGGGTTACCAAGATACTCTTGGTAGGCTGAGGAAGAAATGGAGGACACTCTGGGGAGGAGTGAGTTGGTGCCGATGATACACTCTAAAAGTGGAACTGGGATACCGTTGTTTGAGGACCTTTCTGTTCAAGCATCGAGCGCGAGGATTTGCCTTGGGATGTTGATAAAGGTGATTAATTGCCGACGACTAGTCCGGAACTTTGATATTTATCCCTCGAGCTCCTGTGTATAGGGGATCGGATCTTGGTGCCCTCTACTAGATAGTATCCAATCAAGTCTTTGGCATCTCACACCCGTTACGAGGGCGATCAGTTGTAATGCATCAGCACGTGCAAAATTGGAGTCATACCATGGTTCACCATTCATCTAGTTTGTAGCCCCTCTCAATGCCATGGCACCCAAAATCAACACCTCCAACTCCTTCGAATCCACTATCCTCTCTGCCGCATGAGCGCCCCCACTTCCATTGACCTCACTCTTCCTAGCATTCTTCTTACCCCCAATGCTACCGGCATTTGCATTCCCGTTCAACTTGTAAATCTTCTTGACTCTTCCGATATCGGTGATTGCGGTTAGATTATCATCGGTGAACGGGATCTGTTCGCCTTCTACTTGAGATGAGAGATGCGATTGGATTTCTTGGGCTGTGAATGGCTTGGTCGGAGTGGATAGTTTGATGACAAGCAGAGAGGTAGTGCTCGGTGTTATACCGAATCGGCGGAATGACTCCGCTATCTGATTAGAGTTAGCTTATTCAAAGGTATAAAATTATGACGAGAAAAAGCAATGGGGAAGTGATGCTAGAATGGGAACTAGTGCAACGTGTTGAAGTTAATCTTGCTGAATGTGGTAAAGAGGATGTCTCGGAGAGATGAAATAACGAAACGTTGCCATTCGGGATTGGCTATCCGGTAAAGACATCACCATGACCAGGCGTGGGAGAATATGCAAAGAGTAGTAAAATAAGGAAAACGATAGGTGGGTGATCCTAGGCAATTCAAATAGTTTGAAGTATCGATGCGATTCGGCGCAAAATGGTATTTTTCAAGGCCGAGGAGAGAGACTAGGAAAGGGAGCTAAAAGGCCCGCCCCTCACACTTCGAATAAAACTCAAAACGTACATTATTATTTGGCGATAGGGAGAAGACAATCTCTGAATGCACATTCCGACTCCGTAGCCTGTTCTCTAACGAGTCGTTAATTGCGCGATAGGCTGCTGCTAAAGCGTGGATTTTCGAGACGATCTGAACATGTGATTAGCTCCACGTGATTGAATATCAAAACCCAAACCCGAAAACTAGCGGTGAGGGGGCTGTGCAGCCAGAAAAGGAAGACTGACAACACTGGCATCTATAAGCGCATACTCAAAGTCCGTATTTCTAGCTAGCAGCTGTCGGTGCAAGAAAGCTGCATTTGTGACATCTCGGAAGAGAGCGATGTGGATAGTGTGGCTGGGGGGAAGGTGTTCTAGGTGGATCGTTTGAAGGAGCGCCATAATTACAACAGTGCTCAGGTGGATGTCGAGGATTCAAGTTGTTTGGAAGTTGGCACACGCTCAACCCCAGTGAATCCGGCGAAGGTATTCCCAAGATGCGTGACTCACGGCACAGGCAGCACGCGGAGAAGCAGCACCCAAGAGCTGGTTGCTGGAAGTCGAAAGATGATCTTCCGACTCAGCTCTGCGGGTTTATCGAAATACGGGATCGCTTGCTGGTCCGCCTCGATCAGGTCCGCAGGGTCCGAAGGCTTGCAGAAGTCGAGAAGCGCACCGATAGAATCAGGCCAAGGGAGCCAGGCCGAGAAAACTCTATTCTTAGACGCGTCCCGGGACTTTTATCTCTTGCCTCGCAGCCAATCGAGATGGATCTGGATCTGTCGAAGTATTTCTAGTCAGCTTCGAGAGCGGAAATGGTTGGACGATAGGCCGAGATGGGGGCAGAGAGCATCGAGAGGGCACCGGAGAGGATCGATAGAGAGATAGATCGCTAGCAAAGGCGGCCTCACCCTAAAGCGATGTTGAGATTAGCAGCTAGGCATTAGCGACCCCAGCATTCCCAACGCCCCAAGTGCCGAAGCAAACGAAGCCCGAAGGTCGGGATGCCAGGCCAGGTCGGGGCGATCAACGCATGCACACGCAGCGTGGAGAGCGGCCATGACTGGCTCCACCCTCACATCCATCGCATGCAGTCGCCCCGGTGCTTCTCGGTACTTCATGATCCAGCTGGGAAATGCTAGCTCGTAAGGCGTATGGGTATTGTCCGGGGAAGAGACTCGGAATCCCAAGGCGGCTATGTCGATCGCGGCACCTGAGACCCCCTCCGACGTAAGGGCGGACCCAGAGGTAAATGGTAAATGGTAGATGCTAGTAGTAAATGGTAGATACTAGTAGTAAACGGGGCAGAGGAGAGACCGAGAATAGCTACGCCGACGACCTGGGGATTCTCGAGCCTCAAATTACCAATTGGCACCCAGCTCTGCTTCTTAGCGTGGGAGTGAGCTTTCTCTAGATCAAGTTGAGCATCACTTCTCCGAGTTCAGAGCCGTGTGAACTCGGCAGTGCTGGTTGAGCCTGGCCTTTCTATCATCCTTTCCTCGGCCTCTGCTACCATGCTAGGACTTTGGAGTTGTCGAGTGAAGAGAATAAAACCCCGGGGAGATCGCTCTTCTTCTGACCTCGAATCCATCTAGTTTTCTCCGTCGTGGCCCTTCGGACTCGGACTCGCATGAGGAGAAACTGTCGTGGCCCAGCTCCCACGGTCCCGAGACGGCTAGCGTCTTTTGCCAGAAGTCGCGATGGAAACCAATTTCAATGTCATTCCAAGCTTCCAGCAGCCCGCAACGCAATTCAGCGATATCGATTCGTCTCTTGTCAGGCAGGAGGATTGTCCCCCCCCTCATCCTCCCCTTCGTGCGAGGCCGGTATTTCAGCGCCCTGGGGGAACACTTCTCGATGAAGCCGTAGACGACCGAGCGCGACCGGCTTCTTCCATCACGGCCTCGACAACCTCGTCGGCTTCTTCCGTCGCATTCGCGGTGATGGAATCACACAAACGTCCAGCTCCTGAGGATCAAGCACCTCCACCAGCAGCGAAGCATGTCAAATCTGAGCACCCCGAAGAGTTCTCGGAGCAGGTCAAAAAGCGGCTGGCTTCGTCGACGCGGACAGGCCAGGCGTGCGACCGATGCAAAGTAGGTCACCACGAGCTCTATCTCACCGGTACCACCGCGTGAAAAGCAGCCGCGAGCATCTATCGGTGCTAATTGTTGATTGCAGGTTCGCAAGATCCGGTGCGATGGCCTCTCCGGTGGTTGTTCGCCATGTTTGATGAACAGCTCCCCGTGCCAGACAACGGATAGAATCACCGGTCGCGCGACGGTCAGAGGATATACGGAAGGCCTCGAAGCCCAGCTCCGTCAGGCGCGGAGTCGGATTCAAGAACTCGAGCAAAGCCTGGCACAAGGTGGTGTGCCTGAGATCAGACCCCCCAATAGCTACTCGGGTGGTAGTGTAGCCCCGAATTACGAGTACAATCAATCGATTGTTCAAGCAACGCCATCTGCCTGGAATCCTACCTCGCCGTCGCAGCATGGCATCCAGCCCATGGCAAAGAATCCGCCACAGGAGACGAATATGTTTCGTGTGTTGCCAAATTTCCGCGCCGGGTGCGTCGGTGATAATTATCTCGGTGTTGCGACGGGAAACTTGAGTTTCAGCTCGATCAAGGGAACCGCTCTCTCCATTCTGGGCATGGAGATCAATATTGCAGACTTCGATTCTGCTGATATGGATGAGCCCGATGGCTCGAGCCCCCACCCTCATTTATACAACAAGTCGTACCAGGCCTTTCTCCAGACCTCACTGAATATCCACCCCCCCATCGAGAGACCAGCTCTGCCAGAGTGGGCCCATGGAACAACATATGTCGACTGGTACTTTCGACTTGTAAATCCCTATCTCCCCATTCTTCATGAGCCCACCTTCCTCGAATGGGTAAGTCTCGATCGCTGTGCTCGATCGCTGCCTTCCGCCCATGATGTCTGAATGGCTAATTTGTTGAAACAGCTGCGTCGCATTTACGAAGACCCCAATTCACTTACTACAGCGGAAACGGTTATGGTGCATATGGTATTTGCCATCATTTACTTTCAGTACGCAACGAGGAATTTTGGACAGGCAAATATACAAGCCGATCAGAATACCCTATCGAACAACCACTACCACTACTCCCTCAGCAAGTTTTATCAATTGATTCGAAGCCACACATTTCAAGATATACAAGCTTTGACACTCATCTGCGCGCATCTTCGCAACTTTCCCAAGCCTGGTGCGAGCTGGATATTGACTGAAATGACAATGTCTTTAGCCATAGAGCTTGGCCTTCATCGATCGGTCAACAGATGGGTTACTAGATCCAAGCCAAATCCGTTGGAAGTTGAGATGCGAAAGCGCATATTTTGGGCACTTCTCACTATCCATGTCACGCTAAGTGGTAAACTTGGCCGGCCAATGACATTCAGAGAGGAGGATTTTGATGTCGAGCTTCCCGAGGCATATGACGATAATTTACTCTCGGAAAATGGCCTAGACACCACCAAAGAAGGGAAATGTTCATACGAAATTGCGCTACAAGCCTTTTCTCTGATACTTATGTTTATGGAGATGTACAATACCGTGTACGCGGTCCGCCCTATGTCGCATGACAATTACATGGCTACAGTCGACAGGTTGGAGTCCAAGCTCAGCAATTGGCAAGAGAACATTCCACGGCCTCTCCTCGAAGGTAACACTGGAGAAGCGGGGCAGGGAGGGCGTGTATTCGCTCTTTACATTGAAATGTGGGGCCTAGAATTTCGTATACTTCTGCGACACCCATCAGTCTCTCTAACCAACGACCCAGCCTTTAACGCCAAGAGCATGCAAATCTGTGCAGAGTCTTCTCATAGAATGTTGGATGTCGTTCAACAACTCATGGCGCTGAACAGCTTGGATACCACTTGGTGCAATTGTGCCGTATACGTTATGGCTATCACAACAACCCTTTTTGCACATTGGGAAAAGGGGGAGCCAATCTCAGTATCAGATTTAGCTGCTTTGAAGGAGGAGATGGATGCCTGGTTGGAGGTCATGGGTAAAGTTGGGGCTCTCCTCGGTAAGTTACTTGAGGTTGATTTTTTCACCTATCTATCGCTGATTATTGTAGGTTCTGGGGATCGCCTCCGCGAAGCCATTCATAAAGTTACCACGATGACTCTCTATAGATTGAGTCGTAGCGAGCACTTGCAACAGAACAAAAATGGAGTGATTCCGAAAATTCCGGTCCCAGGCTCAACCCCGTATATTCCTCCACAAAACTACAGCTACGTAAATACTCCCCCATCCAGTGGACACCCAGCTCCAAACCAGAACTATCCTTCTGGTGGGTCACAGCTAGCCCACCAGCATACGCCTTATCCAGCTGCCACACAATACTCGAGCTATCCGGATCCGACGCCGTTACTTGCCTACACGCCACAAGATCACCCTCACACATACAATACATACGCGAGTGGTTCTAATACCCCTGATGGGGCTCTTCTTGCTGCTTTGCCAACACAGGCTTCTCCAGCTCAAGGGTCGGCCGCAAATGGATGGAGACGCCCACCCCCAACGAACTCGGGTCCTAACCCTTGGCAGCAATGGGCGCACACAATTGCTGGCAATCTGGAACCTGAAGACAGCTATTCGGCTTCTGCCCTGATCCAACTTGGTCGCGACGGTCCTGCAAATGGTCTACCCAGCGCCAGCGCTAGCATGTCTTCAACAGGCCTATCTACTCAAGGAGGCCTTATGGAACACGCCGTGGTCCATAATGGTGGGCATCTCCCGGTGCAAGGCAATGGAGGGGTGCCTATGACCTGGCCTTTAAATATCTTTGACATCAATCAGAGTAACCAGCCTTCCTAACTGGATGTAAAAATTGTTAGGTAGGCGTTTATGAGTGTGGGAAGTAAATATAATATCTCAGTGCTGTCTGCTGTCTTTTTGTCGGTGATGGAGTGGCGTTATGGTTATACAATAGAGCGGCCAGTAAAGTGGGCTGGGTTCTCGCCGACCAGTTCGTGCGAGGTCTCATTGGCGATTTTTTTTGGCTTTTTGGAGACCTAAAAGCAGGCCAAACTTATCATATAATTT
Organism: Ascocoryne sarcoides NRRL 50072; assembly: GCA_000328965.1. Lineage (NCBI taxonomy): Eukaryota > Fungi > Ascomycota > Leotiomycetes > Helotiales > Gelatinodiscaceae > Ascocoryne > Ascocoryne sarcoides. The sequence continues at coordinate 1,554,157 of KB205945.1, read as the reverse complement.
GTCTACATAGGGAAGGTTTCCTTGTGTGTGGATGGCCAACTTTGGGCCGCCATTGGGTTATAGGGGTTATTTTCTCAAGTTTCACAGAGTTTCCGTTGCAGCAGTCTAGTGCTCATAGGGGAGCTAAGCTGGCACGATGAAATGGCGGTTTGTATCACATGTTATTCTTTCAATGTGCTGAACCCCAATGGAGGACGGAAGAAGAAGGGATTCATGGGACGAGTTTTGTCCTGGCAATAGTCACGATGAAGGGGCTGCTGAAAAGTTTTTGAAGTTTTGGATGAGAGTGGTGCACTTTGCACCCCAATTTCACGGCGATTATGTTATGGTATTGCCGCATAACCTAGATGATTAATAAGAATTTCTGAAAAGGAATTTTGAATTAGCAAAAAAGTGAAGAGGACAGTGAGTATAATTTTCACTGCCAGAGGAGCCACAAGCTCAACCTCAACGCAGTCAGGAGTAATTTACACGGGCCATGCTTCTTCACCGCCTTTAAGAAAGACGAATAGGGAAATTCGCGCTAATCATCTCCACGGCAACCTCGACCGGTCAAACAACTTTAATTCTCCGCCCAGATGTAAATATCCAGAATCAATTTGCAGTAACGGAAACGCCCAACTACCATCTTTACACTTTGCAAGGGTCTTGGCAATAGACCAGCAGTCTGCGGATGAGCAACCCTCTCTACTAAACAAACATCACACCTCTGCGGATCTATTGTTTACACGAGTTTACTCCACCAAGTGGATGTTGGCAGGTGAAGATCAACCACAATGGCCGGTCTAGGAGCGTCTTCAATTTCAGTCGCTGGTATGTCCAGAATCTATTCTCAAGTAGACGAATGCTAAATGTCTGCAGTTCGTGTTCGCCCTTTCACAATCCGAGAAGCTGCTCAAATGTACGACCTTTTACCCTACAAATAGGGGACCAGTACTGACTACATACAGAACGAAATGCGATGATGGCACATTATTTCTCGGCGATGGATCTCTTGCGGGTGTTCCTACGCCAAAGCTCGGGGGGAAGGGTATTCGGCCAGTGATTAAGGTGCTCGATGATAAATGCCTGTATGTCGTAGCCCAACTTCTAGGGCGTTTCAGCAGACTGACTTCTCCAGAATCTTCGATCCTCCCGAGGACAACCCGGTTCAAAGATTCTCACGGTCGGTTGTTTCTCATATGGGGAAGAGGGTGAAGGATCAAACATTCGGTTTCGATAGGGTGTTTGATGAGAACACCACCCAAGCCGAGGTCTACGAATCGACGGTACGAGGACTGTTGGATAGTGTACTGGATGGATATAATGCTACTGTATTCGCATATGGTGCCACCGGTTGTGGAAAGACACACACCATTACGGGCACAGCACAACAACCTGGAATCATCTTTTTGACCATGCAGGAGTTGTTCGAGAAGATCGCGGAACGGAGCGACGAAAAGCATACCGAAGTTTCGCTCTCATACCTAGAAATCTACAACGAAACGATTCGAGATCTGTTAGAACCTGGGGGGAGTAAGCAAGGCCTGATGCTGCGCGAGGATGCCAACCAAACCGTCTCAGTGGCAGGATTAACGACTCACCATCCACAAGATGTCCAGCAGGTTATGGATATGATAGTTCAGGGCAACGAGTACCGAACTGTCTCTCCAACTGCAGCAAATGCAACCTCATCACGATCTCACGCTGTTCTTCAAATTAATCTTGCACAAAAAGACCGAAACGCGGATGTTAACGAGCCCCACACCATGGCTACACTCAGTATCATCGATCTTGCAGGCAGTGAGCGGGCAAGCGCAACGAAAAACCGGGGCGAAAGGTTACTCGAAGGTGCCAACATCAATAAGTCTCTTCTAGCCCTTGGAAGCTGTATTAATGCACTCTGCGACCCACGGAAGAAGAATCACGTCCCATATCGAAATTCAAAGCTGACACGGCTTCTCAAGTTCTCTCTAGGCGGAAACTGCAGGACTGTGATGATTGTTTGCGTCAGTCCTTCTAGCGCTCATTTTGACGAGACACAGAATACTCTGCGATATGCCAACAGAGCCAAGAACATTCAGACCAAAGTCACAAGAAATGTATACAATGTCAACAGACATGTGAAGGATTTCTTGGTAAAAATTGATGAGCAAATGGCTTTGATCAATGAGCTGAAGGCTCAGCAAAAGGATTCGGAGGCTATTGCCTTCGTCAAGTTCAAAAAGCAGAGCGAGAAGAGAGAAGGTGTGGCCAGGGAAGCCATTACCAGGATCCGCGCAGCTTTTGAAAATGCCACAGCTGAGCGACAAGAAAAGGTGTCATTGATGAAAAAGCTCAGACAAGTGGAACGCCGAATAAGTGTGCTGCAGGGTTGGATTGGAGCATTTGACACGATTTGTGCTTCTCGCGACGAGGACGAAACGCCTCCGAGCCTTTCCGCCATGCGGAAAACAGCTCATGGGATCTTGTTAGAGCTTGAGAATAGCCGGCAACACTACCATCAAAAGATTGACAAGATGAACTGGGAGAGAGCCTTGGACACAGCACTCCAAAATAGTATTCATCTTCTTGCCGAAGCCGATGGTGCTGAGGATGGCCAGGAAGTCGCGAGTCTGACTCGTGAGGCAGAGTTACTGAAGGCGAATGCTGGAAGAGAAGCCTTCCGGGAAGTCTTAGAGCAGGAAAAGGTTGGTGATGGGGGGGTTGTGCAAGCGCTGCTTACTGCCCAATTTGATCTCATTTCCTCCCTCAACGACATTCTCGGCATGAATGAGCAAGATGCAATCCAGCAGGCTAAGAGTACTGTCAGGCGATTGATCCAATCCTGTTCAACAGCAGTAATTCAAGTGGTTAAGCCAGGGGAGACTTCGAATTTTGAGGCATTTCCTCCAACAAAGAGAGGTACCCCAAAAAGGAAGAAGCACGCAAACTTTTTGGATGGCCAAGCGAGAGCAGTTCCAGTAATGCCGGCCTTAGCTGCAGTAGCCGCGGCAGCACCACAAGTCTTTTCATCGCCAATGAAATCCTCCCCAAGGAGGAGGAAAGCCATCATTGGGAAAAAGGGAGTCTCGTTCACTCCGAAGAAGAAATCTCCTTCGAAGCGAAGCGTTCGGTGGCGCGATGACACTGAGGCTGGCACACTTGCAGAATTCGAAAAGACACCTCAAAAGCCAACAGAGAGCCCCGAGGCATCACCAATTGACCAAAGTATCGATGTACCTACTCTGCCCCCTTACCTAACCGAGGACGTCTCAAATGATTCCCTTGGCTCGTCGCCCATCCCCGCAGCACCGATAGCATCTGTCGAAATCAAGCCAAAATCCAATCGGTTCCAAGCTGGCTTCCTAGCAAAAAAGACAGATGGCTCCCCTCCACCTCCGACCATTACCTCGCTCTCGTCCTCTGATAGTGAGCAATCGCCGTTGCGCGCAATTAATGTCAGTAATGCTGTAAACCGGTCCCCGCTGCATATGATGCAATTCGATGCGGGTGATATCACTCCTAGCGACAGTGCCAATAACTCCAGCTCAGAAGGAGAGAATAGTTGGCAAGCTGATCGATCGGACAGCGTTCGTATCAACCTGGCTCTAAAACGTGCCGGATCCGTCTCTCGACAATCCAATGCTCTCGATGCAACTCGCAGCCACAGGAGAGCTAGAAGCCCTACGGCAACCAGTGCAGCTGGGTCTCCACCTAATGAGAATAACTTATTTACTGCCGGCCACGCCAGACGGATGGTCAAGAGTGATAAGGAGGCATCCTTCCATTCCAGTGTTCTCGCCCCCCGCACCGCACCAATATTAAAAATTCCAGCTGCTCGTCGCACAACGATCGCAATGGAACGACAAGTAAGCGGTACCATGTCGAGCGGCGCCATGAGGGTCACAAGCGCGGCCAAACCATTCCGAGAAAGTGCTACAGGCGTGATCGGCAAGGGCGGATGGAGATAAATGCCTCGAACGGCGATTGGTATGATCGAGCTAGCATGTTGATACGGGTTGGCACTGTTTCTTATTTTTGAAATCACTGCATAATTGGAGCAGGAGCGCGGCGCGAGCATGATGATGATGACTCTCTCTTGTACAACTTGTTGGCTTTATCTGGGGCCCAGATTGTTTATTAAGGGCGTTCTTGAGTATGGGGTTTCGATTTGATCTTCTATCTCTTAGAAGACGGGAAGGTGCAGGCCGGGGGCGCTTGCTTTAGAGCCATAATGATTGATTAGTTGGGCGAATGGGTTGCATGCGTGGTTTGTTGGTGGTGTTGGCGTAGTGTAGTTGTATTGCTTAGTGTCTCTTGAATTTTAAAGATCTTCACATACTGATGATTGTGATGCTCATCCTCGGTGAAAGTGGAATTTGATATTCATTGTCGTTATAAGCTTAATATGTTATTTGTAAAATGACCTCATACTTCTTCCATTTTAGCATACATGTAGTATTCCTCTCTCTCTCTCTCTGATTCGATGACGCTATATGTAGATTCGTCTTATTCGAGCTGAAGTAGTATGATAACGTTGCCAGCAAAAGCCGCTCGGGATTTTATAACCAGTAAAGTTTTCAGATGAAAGTAGAGACTGATCTGTCCTTTTGGCTATATGTACCAAGAAGGTGGGAGGCCTTGCAGTCAAAGGGATTATATCACTTCGATCAATGAAGGACTTGGCTTTCGTGAGGGAATTGCTCCATCTTTGCTGCTCAGCGTTTAGGACTTCACCGGCTGTATTCATTTGGTAAATACAAAATGTCATTTCATAGTCATTGTAAGTTCTGTCAAATGTAGTATCCATAAAGCATCGCAAACTTTTAAAGAGAAGAAATCCGAGTGTTTTCTCCTACTATCCTTTGAGAGACTGTAATAGTTATGAGCGCTCCCAAACCTAACCGCTTCCATGTCCCAATCGCCGTTAGTCCCTTTTCTAGCCCCCAATTAAAGCCTCTTTCGCCAAAGACTACCGCTCTATCTATATCCTACCCCGGCAACGCTAATGATATTAAAGTCCACCGCAACCTACCCATTAATTCCACTGCCACCCCATTTGTGCTTCTTTCACCGACGGTTTTGTGCTTTTGTGTTTGAGAAATTTCTTGACATCCGTTGCTGACGTTAGACGGCTGCTTCATCCTCGAGGGTCAGTGAGGCAGCCGCTTATGTTAGGGCGTCTTTGCGTCTATTAACAATGTCACACTATCTCATGACCGCGCTCCCGTTCTTTCTGGAAGGTGCATATGAACCTACCGACCCCAGACAAGACTTCCAGCCTTCACTTTCTCAAGCTCGGCAGATACTTGGCAAGTGGTCCCACGATCATATCAAAGTCTCTCATATAGCTCTTGTCCTCTTCTACGCTGACTATTTCTCCATTCGAAGCTCTAGTGTAGTCGCCATAACATTCGCCACTAAGGTTGACGTTGAAGAGCGACGGACAGGAATGTTTGAGGATAAAGCTTAAAGGCTTAAGCAGTTCATCAAAATTAATGTAGGGTTGTGTTTCAATATAGCCAATATTGCTCAAGAGGGGCTTGAAGTCTAGCTCGAATATGAGGACTTTGATAAATGCGGCATTACTAGTCCCAATGGCTCGCAGAAATTTTGTAAAGGAATTCTCATAAATAAATTCATGCTGATTTGCGTCCTTGTTGAAATTGTGGTCCACAGTTTCCTTAATTTGCTGCTCAGTTGGAATTATTGACTCTTCGATCACCTCGAAGGCTGAAGCAGGGATACAGTTGCATTCTTCTCGATAAATCGTCACCAGTTCGAAATCTCTCACGTTGAAAAAGAATATTTCTCCATAGAGAACTCCCGCGGCTTCCTTGTTTATCTGGTGGTTGGTCGCAAGGAGTCCAAGACCCATGAGGCCAGATACATAAACCGTCTAGGTGTTGTACGGTAGATGTTGAGATTATTAGACTTACGTCCGAAAGTACGACACTTTATATCACCCTGTAAATCATCTTTTGATCTTGTGGCAGGGATCCTCGCCGCCGTTGGATTCTCCGAGATTTATATCATTTACTCTTTGATTGCAGAAGTTTTCCATCCACACAAATAGAATATTTCTGTGCCGTCTCGACTGGAATAAGGACCAAATATAACGCCTTCAATCCGGGCCCATTTGTAGCGATATTCATATAAGACGAATGCCTTGTCCTTTTCAATGTAAGGGTAGGGGTTATAGTCCGGGCAAATTCCTATAGGGCGACGAAGAAGCAATTTGTAAATCATGTTGCGGATTTCTGATGTTGGTCAGTCTGGTGTCACAAAAGAGGCTTGATGACTCAAAATACTGACCGAGAGGTAACCTCAGAAAAGGAAAGGGTCTTGTATCAGGACCAGGAGCATTTGGATTTTTATATGTGAGAGTGCCACCTTCGTAGTGGATAATTGGTTCAATCGTTTCTGGGCTAGGTGGTGATGATAATCTCGACCAGAAGCAGGGAGTTGCTGATAACGACAAGCCTGACATCCTGATGGAGATATGAAGTAAAATAAGGCTTCAAGAAGCGATATAAAATCGGATGGAGGAAAACAAAGTTAGAAGTAGTGGTCTATGCACTCGCTCGTGATATTGATGATACAACGGAAACCGAAATGTTAATTGAGAATTAGAAAAGGTTCAAAGCTACATCCGCACCATCATTATGCCATTGACTCAAATTTCTGACTCCACGCAAATTAGAATATATGATCGACAGTGAAAGGAAACTCTGAGATGAACTGCTTCAAGTCATATCGCGCCTTCGAATCAATACCCTACTTATGGTATGATTCCAAACTCATACTCACACACAAATATTATTCCATACTCGCTCATGCTTTTCATAAGTACTCTCTTTACATGTAAACTCATTCTTTGATATATAAATTTTATTCTACCCCTCAATTTGCTTCAAAATGTGTCATAGAAAGTGTTTGCTTCTATCATCGCACGGTGATGTGTCGCTCTTAGCTACAAAATAATGATATTACGATAATTAGAAAGTATAATTTCTAGGGCGTGATTCTCATAGCATATGTGTCACAGCTAGCTAGCTCTCGAAGGCGAAGGGTCACTAATGAATTAAGTGCGTGGGTTTTAAACCTCCCTCTTAGAGATCATGTCACTGGGAATCTGGATCACGGCATCGGGACTAAACTATATGTGTTTAAGTCCAATATTTAGGCTATGAACCTCTACCTCAAGACTATCATCCTTGAAATTAAAATCCACCCAGATATAGTCTACGTCAGGTAGCCCTAGTGGAGTACAAATCTCAAAAAATAAAAGGTCCGTTCTGAGGAATTTAGTGCTCCATCAAGCTGATCCACGACACGAAGCTCTAGCATGGTATGGTAAGTCTTGAGCTAGTGAAGTTGGCTTATAAACTATTATTTTAGGGAGCTAGCGTGCGTACTAAACGTGCATGGTCAGAATAGGCTCTTGTCCGGCTCCAGTAGTCCAGTGCACTAGAATAAGCGTCACACATAAAAGTATATTTACTCGAGATCTCTTCCCTTCCTCTTCCTATTCTATCTACTTCATAAATACCCACGACCTTCATTCAGCAATCTCAACCCTCAAGCTCATTCCTTAAAAACGTATCCTATTTATTCTCCATAATCTATCTCATATCGTATAACCTTCAAAATGTTGATTTTCAAGGATCTTATTTCCGGCGACGAGCTCATGTCTGATTCATATGACATGAACTTGATCGATGGCGTTGTCTACGAAGTCAACTGCTCGATGATCACTCTTGGCGCTCTCGAAATCAACACCGGTGCCAACGCATCTGCCGAGGAGGCCGAAGAAGGAATTGAAGATGGAGCGGTTCGGGTCAACAATGTCGTGAACTCATTCCGATTACAACAAACTACTTTCGACAAGAAGACTTATTTCGCCCACTTGAAGGCATATATGAAGATGGTCAAGGAGAAGCTCATGCAAAAGGGAGCCACCGAGGCTCAAATCGCCGAATTCGAGAAAGGTGCTTCGACATTTGCCAAGAAGATTGTCAAAGGCTTCAAAGAATATGATTTCTATGTCGGCGAATCGATGGATTTGGATGAAATGGTTGTTCTTATGAACTACCGTGAAGATGGTGTCACTCCATATGTTACAATATGGAAACATGGTCTTACTGAGATGAAGGTCTGAGCAGATTCTCGGCATAGCGTCATGGCTCGAAAAGGTAGAGGTCATGGGAGTCAGCTAGTCATAGCAGGGGATTTAGATTCAGCGCTATTTTATTATTAAAGAATGTCATTCACTCTTAGGGAAATACTCCGAGCTTGTCTTTGTATATCATTTGTAAACTATTTAAAAAAATCTCCCTTTTACCCCTCCTTTCTTCTTTCCTAAATATTAATTTATGTCTGAGGACGCCTGACATAATTACGCCAGGCTTATCAAGCTCAAAACCAGCAAGCCATTTATCAGAACACAAAATCTTGTAGGTGTACCTTCGCGAAGTGTCCTATGCTTTACATATCTCACTTAGTTTCCTGCTCACCGCGCCACTTTTCAACAATCCCCACTTCCACCCCTCTCTATTGAAGGCCCACGTGAGTCTAGCGTCCGTGGGCTTAGATGAACAGACCAAAGACCAAAAGTTCTTTGCTCTCAAACTTATCCGCTATATTAAATTCTAAGACTTGAGGTTTGTTGATGAGGAAAATTCGCATTCGGGCTTGGGTTCGGGTTCGGGTAAGTTCCCACACCTGGCGGCAGTCGAGACCCGAAACATTTCGAGAATAGGAAGAAAGAATGTCCCAGGGCAGTTTTCTACCGGAGATCTATAACTACGATTTCAATAGTAATCCGGGCAGCCCTTTTGTCAATTATTTTCACCAAGAGGTCCAGCAGATTTTGATGATCTGTGGTTGGTGTGTGGGGTAAAATGGCAAGGGCTCTTTAGCGCTGGCATGAGAAAGGCGCCTAGGCTGCAGTCAAGCCCTCCAAACTTCAACTTCAACGCTCATAAAACCGAAACCGCTTTAATATATGGCTCTTTTTATTACAAATGCAGAGGATGCACCATGCGCCTTTCTCAAAGACCCTTCAGTAAGCGAAAAGCACACGACCCAGCCTCATATTCAACTCTCCTCACTACCCAATCCCAACACACCAATCTCCATCACTTTATTCCCGATCAAGATTCGCAGCGAAACATCCATATTCAGCCCTACAAACGTTGCCAGCCTCTGGACCCAGTTACTCTCTATCCATATACAAAATGGGAACTTCTGGAAATACAAGGATGTAATGGCACTTCACAACGAGAAGTCTCCAGTTCCGATTTTATCACATGACGAGAAAGAAAAGAATGCTCAAGAAGTGAGGCATAAAGAGGGTTGATGGAGAATGGAAACCCAACTTGAAAATTGTATGCTAATATTGTCAGTGTTGTTTCTCTGCCATAGGCTCCAGAAAAATTTGCTGTCAAAGGATGTGCCACCAGCCGAAGATAAGTTAGCAGAAACATCGATGTTCTTGTCGAAGCTTGAGGGCTTTGGTGATCTTGATGCCACCTCCATACATGTTACCAAGATTCATAAAGTCTGCAAGGCCATTTCAAAGTTAGACAATGTTCCGGGTGACTCTACCTATCGCTTCAAGGAACGTTCTGCGGCCCTCTTGCATAGATATAAGAAAGCTCTAGAATTAGAGCAGCAGAACCCACAGTTGCCGTCGATACCTCTCTTACCGGCGCCCTCGAGTGCTGAAATAGAGCCGGAATCCAAGACAAATATCGAGACCGATGAGTTCAACGAGCTACCGGCTCTCTGCTTAACCCAGCTGACTCCCGACCAGTGTAAACACATTGAAGACGCAGCCGCAGCCTGTTATCCCCCCCTTTGTCGTGGCGTTATAGAGTTAATGTGTATGCTTCCTCAGCTGACCTTAAATTATAGAGACCCACGAGTTTCTGATCTTCAAATCGCCCCTCTGGCCAAGTTGGTAGAGTCGTTTAACGACTTTCCCAAGATCGACCGGGCAGTATATAACAATGGACCAATAATTCCCCCACACATGTTGTAATTGACGTCGGGGATCTCGCTCGGCAATGGAGTTGCGCTCTTTGTAGATACACAAACCGGAGAGGGCCTTCAGTTAGAGCGATTCGGCCCATTTGAGAGCGGCATCGTCTGCACCCAATTCGAGGGAAATCGAAGACCAATCGAAGAGTTGTTACAGGAGTGGATTGATTATTCCTTAGACTTGAAATTTACTCCTAGTGGGGATGAGTATCTCATATCTGATACATCCAGGTCTATGGCGAGCATTTGAAATATAGTAATTCACAGCCAATCACTGATATTCTGCTAGGATTATCTCAGACAAAAGTCTCTGCTACAGGAATACGGCTGGCCAATTACATTTCCATTATCGTCATCGGACTATGGATCTCTCGTACAGCGCCAAGCAGAGCTTTATAAAGAAAGGCTGGACCGCTGGGACACAAATCTAACTCTCCACCGATCATGGAACGACGCCCTCTGCAACTTCATACTCCCGTCCAAATTCGAGAATGAAGCCGAGAAAACCAAAATTCTTGACCAGAGGATAAGAGAATGGATATCGAAGAAATTAGAAGAACTTTGGAGGGGTATCAGATTAGTGAAGTCTGAGTATGAGGTCAAAGGTCGTGGCTGCTGAAAATGCGGGTGGGTTTTCCCGAAGAGTGTAGAATTCATATAATGCTAGTACGGGTATAACACATCTTACAGGGAAGAATACGACGTCGTCTTTGGTGCCTCGGATATTAGGTGTAATGCCATTGCACCAGAATGCTCTATTAGGCTTTGAAGGCAGGTGGATTTTACGTTGGAAATGCCTTGCTTATTATAATGGCGGTATATTGCCGATTGATTGAAACGAACATTGAGGGATACAATTTCCTCGTTTGCTTTGCGCATTATTGCTACATGTCTTGCTACTTCCTAGTTACAGCGACTCGTGGTGGCTTCTTGTAACTGACTGAGCTGTGTCTCAATCCATATATTGGAGCGTAACCATTGAATTTGAGAAGCAAACGAGGAGGTCAAATCAATGTACTGCAATGCATTAAAGGTTACTCGAGCAATTAATAGAGGATGCGAGGATTTCTCGCAAGGACAGCGCCCTGTACAGGAGTACCTCCTCGCTTCACTCCTTGAAAGGGGTAATCGCTTGCCCCACCTATATTCACGTGACAGTAGCACCCTCAAAACACCATCAATGAGAAACAAGCAGAGAGCAGAGAAATGAGTAGTTATGAGCAGAAATGAGCAGAAAGCAGACGTCTCAAAATATAAGACTCGTGGTCATCAGAAAATATAATTATAGCTAAGGTATATTGTAATGTCGCAACTGCCAAAACCGCCAGTGGCATAAACCAAATCAGAACTGACTGGAGTCGTAACAAGTACTCTTCTCTTTCCAAACCATATTGTACATATATATTGCCCGGCATCATTTACGTTTTCTCATAAACATTAACCCATTACAGGGACCTCGCTCTCAACCATCACATAATCAAACCTCTCGTTATTGCTCCCGCTTCCACCGCCACCATTCCACACCTCATTCTCAACCCCAAGCTCTTCTCCCTGCGTATTCATGCCCTCGTCCATCTCTACTACCGTGCCTTGACTATCCACTTCTTGGGACTGATTGTATTCATCCTGAAGATCTTGGCTATGATCGTATTTGTTCTTCGCCTCCTGACTGTGGTTGTACTCGTTTTCCATTCCATTATTCTGCTGTTGGTGCTGCTGCGGGTGCTGATGCTCATCTATCCATGGCGACAACTTTTGTTCAATGCTGTTATCAAATCCGAGCTGCTGATGTCCCTTCTCCGGACCACTCCCAGCAATCACACCTTCTCTTCCCCCGGTCCAATCCCCTTCCCCCCCTCGACATCAACCCAACCGCCATCTAGCTGCTTCCCCTCTCCCCCTTCCAACCAGCCTGCCTTCTTTCCCTCCCACCCCACAGCCGGCGTACTGGAGGGGACCGTGTAATTCCCCCAAGTTGCCGGATCCGCATCGAAGCTCTGATGCGTTTCAGGGAGCTGCCACGAAGTGCCAGCTGTAGCCCCATGTCCGTAATCAGAAGACATATGCATACTGCCCCCCGCCGAGAAACTCGACGCAAAATCATCGACAAGCGTCGCCTCGCTATCCCCCGTAGTCGTACTCACAAAACTTAGGTTGTCGCTCGGCATCTCGAAAGGATGACGGCCGTATGCCCCAAAGTTCCCTCCCTCACCGCCCACTGCAAATGAAGAATCGATACTTGCTGTTTGCGGCGGCGTTGCGAGACCCTGCGAGAAGGAATCGAGCATGTTTGAGTGCTGGATATGAAGCGGCGTATTTGCAGCTGATGAGCCCCACGTGTTGAAATTCTCGTTCATGGTAGCGGAGATGTGGTGGCTCGGGTGTGGAGAAGGAGACATGCAAGTATTCCTGGGTGGATTAGGATCTAAGAATTTCCAAGTGGTAACACCGCCCTCCCCATCCCTCGCTACGCGGAAAGTCCACACAATAATGGCTTTGCGAACAAAAGGTAGACGAGGATTAGCCGAGCATTGAACCTCTTGATACATGGATATCTGATTGACGTATGAACTTGCTGGTTTATCGGCTGGGACGGATTGTATACCGGTTGCGACTGCTTCTTCGTATTTGGATTGGAGGTTGGTGAGGCAGGTGAAGGCGTTGGCCCAAGAGCTTGCAGGAAAGGGAACTTTAATGCGGGTTTCAGTGTTGGAGACAGACATCACTGCTACCATTGACTGTTGTGCCTCAACCTTAGGCTCTGAGATAGAATCTTGGTATAGTTCGCGTGGTTTATGGAGGGTGGTGATAATCCTCCATTCACAATCATCTGGCTGGCGTCCAGGTATGGATAGATCTAATCGGCTGTACAGTTGCGAACCACTTGGAGGATGTTGTTTCATAAGATCAAGTGAAACATCCATATGAATGAGGTCGCATTTGATATCGTTGAGGGAATAAAGTCGAGCCAAATCAGGAAACCTATGCTTCCAGTTGATGATTGAATGCAAGCTATCATTTTGCTTCTGAACTGACAAGCCGGTGGGTTTATGTTGAACTAGACCTGCGAAGTCTTTCTCGTCGTTGGCACGCTCATATTCTCTCGGAACACGAGAATACATGATGAGAACCCAAAAAATAACCGGCCTCATTGAGTTGTTGGCAGTTGTCACGCTGACGTTATTGTAGCCTCCAATTCTGCCAGGTAGGCGCCCCTCAGCGAGAGCTCTCAGACACGGATCATGCTTGAATGAATCTTCAAACCCATTCTTCGGCCGCGAGTCTTTGGGAGGGAAAAGCATATGGGCTAGGTAAAATATAAGCGAGGGCCATACTATCAGGTACAAATTACTTACCTGCAGGATGATGTTTAAAAAATCCCTTTAGGACCTGAATGTGACTTGACACTTGCTTTCGATTACGCTTCATGGTTGGATCCGGTATAGCACCAGGTGGAAGCTTTTGTAAATATGCAAGCCATATATATTCTGCAATTAGCTCATTGCGACCGTATGGCTTGGTCTTCCCATCCTCGCCCTTCATCGAGAATTTCCGCCGGCCTAAAGCTGGCATTCTAAGAAGTGCTAAGATAGTGTTAGTTACTGGCCATTTAAAGTGCGACGGATGCAATTAAGCCTTTACCTACCATCTAGAAATGGCTCTTCAAGTTCGTCAGGCCATTTCGCTTCTTCCGAAGACTCACGCCCTATCTTTTCTCGATATCTCTTGTATACTTCCAGTTCAGCAATAGCCATATACTTTTGTCGGTGGGTACGCTGGCGATGTGGGTGACGCCGATGCTCCAACGTACTGGCTATAGATTGCCTGGAGGGTTGTGATGGAAGCATAGGTATAGAATACATCGACCGCTCTCGAGGCAAGAGACCTTTGACATCATGGTAAGAGCCCACCGAAGCCAGCGTGTTCAGCTGAGCGTTGCCAACCGAGTCTGATAGTGGTTGCCTTGCCTTTGCAAGTCCACTGGAGTTGTCCAGTAGGTTGTGTCGTGATGGGTAGCTTGCCTGTGGAATTGGCTGGTGGAGTTCCATATCATGTAACAGGTGGTCAAGAATGACTGGCACTCAAAGTCGTCACAGGACCTCTGCAAGCTTGTGGAACTGTAAGGCTATGTGTGGACTAAGAATGTTCGTTGGATAGAAAAGAATAAGGATTGCAGTAAGAAATGTTAAGAGGAATGGCAGCAAGTTTGGAGAAGAGAATGTCAACAGTAGCGTTGAGAATGAAGGAGCAGATCCAAGCTTATAAGAGGAGAGCAGATAAACACATTGGTTGGGTCGGCAGCAGGGTGGCTGTAACGAGGACGGGTCATGTTGTGCTGGTTGAATTGAGATCTGAAGAAGCAAGGAATCGAGAGTGTGGAGGAAATGGAGCCATCACTGCAGCGATGGGAAGAATGCTTCATCTTACTTAGATATGTGGCAAATTCCTCTTCGAGATAGAGGCGGGGAGGGGTGTAGCCCTCTTGGGTCAACCTGAGGTTCCACAAAGACAAGAATGCTATGTTCATACAAGGAGATTTCTATTGTTCCATTGTCTACGCAGGAGAAGTTAACAAACAATAGAATCCCAAGGGTCAGACATTCCTCAAAACAGTACAACTCCCCCAACAGCCAGGGCTGCGCGGTATTGAAATTGAATAAAGGCATATAGTAATTCAGGAACCAAGTCCCTTAAGGGTTCCTCGTGTGAAGGGCGAGGTAAAAAATTGGGCGGTAAGGGCGGCCAGTACGTACCACATCCGCACAAAATTGATTCTAAGGGATGCGCAAATTTATCGACAAATACCGACAAACACCTCCTTCAAATTTCATTCTCATCGTTCTCAATATTGAATTTCTTGCGCCCTCCTCCAGTCAGCTTGTGTAAAGCAACCTTGTCGACTTGTAAGCCAACTTTCTTCTCCATTTTTGCTATCTCCTCTTCTGCATCGATCGAGTCGCCCGTGGCAAACTCTAGAACGAGTCGACGGCCAAGCAGATGAGTGTCTTTCAGGGCCTCTAGTGCATTCTCCGCTTCCCGGGCCGTAATGAAATCGGCGAAGGCAAAACCACGAGTGGAATGGTCAAACTTCTTAGGAACCCGCACCGAACGGAGCTGGCCATAGGCTCCAAAAAGGCTCCGCACATCCTTTTTGG
The DNA here is from genome assembly GCA_000328965.1 of Ascocoryne sarcoides NRRL 50072. NCBI lineage: Eukaryota > Fungi > Ascomycota > Leotiomycetes > Helotiales > Gelatinodiscaceae > Ascocoryne > Ascocoryne sarcoides. The sequence goes on along the minus strand of KB205945.1, from coordinate 1,538,996 downwards.
ATGCCTCGAAGGGTAGATTCTTGATGATGATCTTGGTCCGCTTGCCAGCCAGCTTTTTGGTCCTATCTTCCTTTCTCCGTTCCTCTGCGGCGTCAGCACCCTTATGTGACGCCTTAATAACCAACTTGTGATTTTCGAGATCGTAGCCGTTCATGACGTTTATGGCTGCTTGGGCATCTGCTTTAGTTTTGAACTCGACAAAGCCGAAACCCATACTAAGAACTTGGCCAGGTTTCTTAGGATCTAGTTTCGTGTTCACTCTAGCTGATTTGAAACCACCCAAGGGCTTGAAAGTCTCAGTCAGGCGCTCACTTGTGGTAGTGAAGTTGAGATTGCGGACGAATAAAGTCGTCGTGTCAAGGGAGTCGTTGCCAGCCTCTCTCTCCAGCAGGTCAGAAGCCGAAAATTTCTGATCTGATGGCTTGCTTTGATCGCCACCGGTAGAGCTATCGCTCACGCTAGTGAACATATTTTTGGGCGCCTTCTCGAGGAAAAGCACTGAATCCTTGATACGGCGATATGCCAAACTTCCAAATGCTGCCCGTGCATGAGTTGGCTGAGCAAACTCAACGATCGCGATCGTTCCCGTCGGAGGCATCAGTACTCTCAGAACAGGGCCAGATTCTTCGAACATCTTTCTAAGCTCTTCAAGGGACATTCCATACGGGAAATTCTTGACAAGAATAGTAGTGTCCCCACGTTCACGGTTCTTGAAAGCCTCCAAATCAACCCCATTTTTGGCAAAGTAAGTCTTTGTCTCTTGAATTACAGTAGTCTCTGCCAAAGCCTGCTTAACGCCGGCATCTGCTGATGTTGGATCTAGCATATCAGATTTACTCACGCCAAGGCGTTCTGCGATAACTGAGTTGACCGCATTCTGGTTCATGTATAAAGAATTCCAATTAAAGGTAGTTGAGGAAGCTTCAGCCTTCTTTTTGATCTGTTTTTGCTTCTTGAGGGGTAGTTTTGCAATTGCAAACTCGTCCAGTTTGTTTTCCCGCTTTGCGGAGGCAGGTAGAATGTGCAGCAGTCTGCCTTGGAACGGCTCACCGTCGAGATTATGAAATGCTTCGGCGGCAGCATTAGGGTCGGTATACTGAACAAGTAAGAAACCTTTACTGGTGCCATTGGCATCAACTGGCAGATGAACCTGAGAGGATACTATGTGTCAGCCTGGTCTCTTTTCATCTTTTGCAATAGGCTCGGAAGAGATATGAAATGCTTTCAGAAAACACGAAGCATCTACTAAAATTTTCGTCCAGTTCTCATCATATGCTTGAAGCATAAGCTGTCCCTATCTGGATATTCATCATAAAGCATGGAGGAAAGAAACAAAATGGAGTAAATAGAACCATACCTCTTCGAGTGCTCCGAATGAAGCGAAGTGTGCCCGGAGATCATCTTCAGTCGCGCTATATGGAAGGTTTCGCACGAAAAGTCGCCCGTTCGATTTGATTGCTTCAATGACAGGATCAGGCTTCTCTTCTTCTTCTATAACTTCCTCGACAACTGGTTCTGAATCCTGAGAGGGAGGTTGTGCGATGGTAGTTGTTTCGGCTACTTCATTGGAAGTTGTGGTTGGTAACCCTCCAGAGCCAGTGGCAACAATATCCTCTGGTTCCATCAAATCCAATAATCTGCTGGTTCGACTCCTCAGCCAGTCGTTGTCTGTTGCTGCGGGCGCGGTCGGTTCCACCATCACCTCATCAACCTTCTCTTCCGGTGCAACAATTGAAGTCGCTACCGGTAAAGGGGCGGGAGTGATTCTGGGAGGACTTGTCTTTCTTGCCCTCTTTGGTACTGCCTCATACTCATCATCGCTCTCTCCTTCGGGCAACTCAATAGCTTGCATCTTCGTCGGGGGTTCCATCTCAGAGTTATCTGCAGAGTGTGCTGCTAAGGTCTTAAGCTTTGAAGGAGGTTGCATGATCTCCATGAATTCTTTCAACTTAGGGTCATCCTCGATAGATTCGCTATGTTTCCTTTTTATTCCTGCATGGAGGGTACTAGCAGCGGCAGCGGCAGCAGCAGCCTCAGCCCGCTTCTTTTGATTGGCTTTGACATTCTCTCGTACTTGTTCTCGCTGTGCTTTCCTCGATGGTGGTAGGGTAGAATCAGAAATCTATTGCAGACAGTATCAGATGTAAATTCCTTGCTAGCAAATTGTAGTGCTTACTGGTCGAGCAAGCTCTACTCCAATCTTTGACATGCGTATGAACGACCGATTGAAGTACTTGACTGCTTTGGCGGCATCTTCAGGAGTCTTGTAGCCAATATAGCCAATTCTGCGATGGGAGATCAATTTAGCATCCGTGATGGAAGATTTCGCACTGAAGTATTTCTTGAATTCCTCTTCGGAGATTGTGGGAGGAAGACCTTTGATAAATATTCTTGAAGAAGCCAGACTCGACTCCTGATCGGGTGCCATGGCGACATCCACATGCGAGTCCGACATTGTGGTTGTGGATAACCTCAAAAAGAAGAGGAGTTGCAAGTTTGACGTCAAAGAGAAAAAGTAAATTCTTGGGGTGAGAGAAAATTATGGCGCTAACAAGCGGGTGAGGCTCTGCAATTGAGATTAGTAGCACATGCCGAGCTTCTGATTCGCCGGTTAGTCGCAGTGGAGCGGAAAGGCGGAGGCGCCACTTTAATATACTCCTGGAGCCTACATCAACACCATCAACCAAAACCAGTTACCACTTTCGCAATTCTATACCACCATTCTTCGATCTTTACGAACGCGTATCAGCCAAGATGTCCAGCGAAAAGGCAGTTAAAGAGAAGCTGGAGGGTACGTATTTGCAAGGTAGAGTATAGCAGCTCATCCTACTTTCTTTGCTTCCGTCAGCCTTGACAACAGACATGCTGATATCCTCACAGCGCAGATCAAGTCTGCAGACATGGTGAGCACATATACAGCGACGATTCAGTAATTCTCTACACTTGGTGGACGCGACGCGACTAATCACCCCAACAGACAGAGGATATGCAGCAGGAGGCCATAGATGTCGGTATGTTTACATCAGATTTACAAAAAACAAATCCCTTGGGATCTTTGACTGACGCGACAATAGCACAAGAGGCTATGTCTAAATTCAGCATTGAGAAGGTGAGCCCCTATTTGCAGAATTGCTTCACTTACGGGTCTGGTAATTCGAGTCAACAACTGACATGTCCACTTCTAGGATATCGCTATGCACATCAAGAAAACTGTATGCCCTCCTTGCCATACTCCCTGCTAACCACTATCTAACGCCTCTCAGTTTGATGAGCGCAAGGGTCCGACATGGCACTGTATTGTTGGACGAAATTTCGGTTCCTTCGTTACTCACGAAACCAAACACTTCATATACTTCTACCTCGGTCACTGCGCCATTCTCCTCTTCAAGACTCAGTAATCAACACCATCACCGCAGATCGGATCAAGGGCGTATAGGGTATCACGGACAAATTCGCGTTGAGGATTGGATGGAGAAAGTTTATTAATTTTGCTTGTCTTTATGCCAGTCTGGATTAGGATGTTCATGGCATTATTCGCTTTGTCTACACGCTATGTTGTAGGGTAGGAAAAAGTTAGTGAACAGCGAGATGAGATGAGCGAGACGGGTGGGCGGAAGTATTTTTGGGGATAGGAATGCCACATAATAAACATAATTGGCCAGTCTTCTCTGCTGAAAGTGCTGATGAAGCTGAAGTCGGCATATCAGTGTTTTTCTATTTCGGTCATCTTAACTATTCGAAAGAAATAAACAGAGAAATCCGCTACTGTTAACATCATGCTTAATATGCATCCGCGACTGACTTGCCCGGACAAAAGTCCTGAAACTAACATTAATAGACGAGCACCTATGTATCTCATTCTCAGCAAGCATGGCATGTGTCTGTTTTTTATCTCCACTCCCTGATTTAGTTCTCTCGACGATAGCAAAAGCCTTTGAGATATATCTTATATCCAAATATACTCCTGTTCGAATTCCTTGTTCTTCCTCATCTCCGGGAGTCCTTTCTTGCTCAATCATCTCGAGTCAGTCCAAGAGGCAGATAAAGAGCTCCTTATCTAGGCCGAACCCTCTAAGGGAAATACGGGCATGTCCAGTACACTTTTTTTTGAATCGTCGAGAGCCGCGAATAATATTGAATCTTGACTATGGTAGGGTGCTAGCTTTACTTGATATTTCTTCTTCTCTGTCCTTTACCGCGTCACCGAGCCTTGTTTAAGAATCTTGTCTTTGGGGATGGTGACTATGATCGTAGTTGAGTGTACCAACTGACCAAAAGTACGGCCCTCATACCTTCTGGATTTTACTCTCTCGTTTGAAAGAATGCCGAGGATACTACAGGTCGTCCATGCTCCTCCCTAGCCAGAGTTGAAAGTCAAGAAATTGACGTAAGAGCAGGATACGAACAAGATATATACAGCTTCTTCATCTCCGCCACGAAGACAAGCGCAATGAAGCTATACAGGGTCGTTAACCTGATCCCCCCGAAGGTTAGATGGCATAGCACCCCGTGAGAGGTAAGTCAAATCCTCCCGAGTTGCGTTGCACTTGCTACCTAGCATCAAGTGTATACGCACCGATCAAGGTAGTGTAACTCTGCAGTGGAGGGAAAGAATCTTAGAGAACCAAGACGAACGAGGAGAAGAAGAATAAATCAACATAGGAATGGGTGTAAGCGAGATTTTGATAACATGTAGAAGTAAGTCTCGAGCGCTAATTGAAATACTAGGTGTGACTCCTGTCATATACAAAAAGTTTAATGGAAATCGCATGGTGTAAAGGGGCGAAAAAATAATTGAATGACGGAAGGCTCTCTTAATATGCCCCTCTTTCCTAACCCGAGAACTGTTTGCAGGCGGTCAAATTCTCTACTATGCTACACCAACCAGTACATCACAGTTTGTGTAGCCTTCAGTGTTTGTCTCTATAATTGCAATTTCAGTCTTGTCAATGTGTCTTAATAGGGAGATTTGTTTTCTGTTATCTTGTTTATATGCATTTTTCCTCTGCAAGGACTCTGTTCTTATTACAACCTTTTGGGATTTCTTGCTCATAATTAATGAAAGGCAGAAGACTTAGTGTATGACGGAGAGTTTGCTCTTCTTCTTAGGATTTTGAAATATTTCAAGAGCAAACTCACAGAAGAGTCTGTATCCGAAGTATACTTGCTTACTACGTCTTAAGATGCTATTTGCATGTATAATGATATTATATTATAGGATTGCGTATTCATGACTGGTTAGTCTCGGTCTCTTTAGCAATTTATACTCACTACTACAGACCTCTTGACCGTCGTTCAAGTACACACATGCATGCCTCCCATATGTTACTAACACCTTCCAAAGACCTGTTCTATTACGCCTCTCCAATCATCCATCCATCTCTAATTACCAGGTTTCCCTCCTACACATAAACTTTGTCCCTCTCATTCCTCTCTCTAATGCCCTCCCATTTCCCTCGAGTTTAAACACGAAGTCTTTGATTCCTCTCACTCTTACCTTTAGAATATTCGCAAGTGTGAATTCCTCTATTTGCGCCTTCCCTATGCATTTCAGAACAGAAAAAACCACTTCGAGTGAGCCCGTCTGTTTAGTGTCAGTAGTAAAATCCACACAGTTAAAAACAAGAAGCAGGCAGTAGGATCTATGTTGCACAATTCAATAGCGAGTTATTTTTTGCCGACTGAGTTAATCAATACTGAGTAAAACTCTGGATCTTGCGTGGCTATTTTAATGTTTGTCTAATTGTGGATTTAATTGCGTCGAGCGACTATTTCTCTTTCAACAAGCTCGTCGTCAATATCAATCCTCCTCCGTTACTATTACCCTTAATCCCATCTAACTCCTCATATCCCCTTCCCAACCACAATTCTTAAGCCACTTATTCATACATACGTATTGACCTACCCTATTGACACAAGTACCTACTACGTCCAAAACATAACCAACCTACTAAACATCTAATAACCCACACCCAACAAAAACTGCACCTCGATTTTCTTTCCTGTAGCAACGAACAAATTGTTTGTTTAAGAACAGCCAATAGACAAAATGAGTGACAGACAATGTATAACAGACAATACAAACAACACATTACACATGCATAGCAAATAAACTAGTTCGAGTAGCCTCCAGGGAAGAGCATTTTTCCTGCCCGTCTGGAGAAACAAACCTCACCACCACAGCAAACATACCCCTTAAAATCTAATCCTCCACTTTAAAAGCGGGGAGCTTGACATTTTTTTTCACACATGCCAAAGAGATTTGTTCACCGTATCCTTTCTATTACTTCAATAATATCAAGTTGGCACAGCAACTAAAACCCCCTTCCCTGTTTCTTCCTCGCGAGATCTAATAACATAACTTGAAACATATGAAGTAGATTTCAAAATTTCTCCTCTCCTCCTTACCTCCTCCCTTGCCCTGCACAACAATACCACACGCTGGAGGACCTACTTCTTGTTCACCACTTAAACCGTTTTCATCGCGTATATGCTAATCATCACTTTCCCATATCCTCAGGCTACAAATCTAAATCTAATCTCAATCCCAATCAATCCTCTACTCCGTATTCGTACTATCCCTGACGAATCCATCCACTTTTTGCCAAAAATAGAACCCCAAAAAATTATAAAAATAACTCCCTTAAGGCTTATTTATTATAAGCCTTCTTTATTACATTCGCAATCACAACCGTCCTTCGAAACACGTCTAAGATTTCTAACGTTAGAATTTAATAGGCGTATGGAGTGCTAGTTCTTTCTAGCGCCACCTCCTCCCGCAAATTATTTTCCCGCCGGATAGGTACACAGAAGGAGCGAGAAGTCGGAAGCAGATGAATAAAACGAACAAAACGAACGAAGTATAAATAAATGGATGAGGTGAATGAATGAAATTGCACAACTCAATCAAATGAATGAATACCTAGCAGCTGTCGAATCAATGGGGCTAGATGGATGGATGGCTGAGGGAGCCCCCACAAGGAAAACGTTAAGTCCGACTACATCTCCATTCCCATCTCATCTCAAGGTCCTACAGTTTGTACGGCGTAGAATTCGAAACCGACATGATTGATTTCGACCCACCCTTCTAGTACTATTATAGCTGATGATCTGCATTGGCTTATTCCCCCTTTCAAGGGCATCCTATCCCACTATAAAATCTCCGCGCTGAGGCTAAGAAGTGCTGCAACAACGAGTTGGGTTTGAAGTCACGTCTCAAGAAGCGTCACATCTAGGTGGTTGAAGCAACACTGTGATTCTCATTTATCATTCTTCTTCTTCTATCGTAAGAACCATGTCAAACGCCCGCACCAGCTCTGTAAACATCGTCCAGGCACCACCCAAAGATATCCCCGAATGGATGTGGCACATCCAAGGTCTTTGGACCTCATCCGCAGCATGGCAAGGCCTTCGGGAGTCGTTTGCCTCTCTCGATTTACAGACGCGACTTAGTCGGCAAGTAAAAGTTGCCATCGATTGAACTTGGCTGACCATTCTTAAGGTCTTTCCCCAAGCTCCGTTTGGTACCTGTAAGTTGTCGGAATCGGATGATGCGATGTCTGTTTCCTAACCAAACTGCAGTACTTTGATCCAACTTATAGAGGTCGAAAAAGGAGGCCGCAGCTTACAAAAGAGCCCGTGATAAGCAATAACGAATCCGATTTGTAAGCATGTCTCTATCCTCGAGCTCATGAACTAGTCCTGATGGCGCAGATCGAAGGGTAACTACCAGTATAGTCCGCTTCCCCCTAACTCCATTCGACTCCTGCATCTCGAGCCCGGGAAAAGGGATCATCCGATATCTTGTAATCTAGTCGTTTGTCGGGTGGATGATTTGCCCACCTATGAAGCGCTTTCATACACATGGGGCGTTGTTACCGTGACGAACACTATATATTGCAACGACTTGTCGCTCCGAGTTCACCTGAATGCATGGCGTGCCCTCAGAGACCTTAGGCAGGAGAACGAATCCAGGACCCTGTGGATAGACGCGATTTGTATTAACCAGCATGACAATGTTGAGAAGAGTGCCCAGGTTCAACTCATGAGGCATATCTACGCAAAAGCAAATCAGATCCCCATCTGGATAAGACCAGTAACGGATGATATGGCACCGGTATTCAGCACCCTCTCAACACTGTCTAAAATTCTGTTGACTGAGGATACTGCGGATCGTCTCGTTCCTTTGACAGCGGTCGGATTAAGCTCGCGAGGTCTACCAGATGCCAAGGATGAGATATGGAAGGCTGTCGACGCTTTTCTCTGGAGCCCGTGGTTTTCTCGGATATGGATCATCCAGGAGATCAGCTTAGCTCATGAAGCCTTCCTTGTTTCAGGCTCTGCAACCTGCCGCTGGGAGGATGTCACCAGAGCCGCCCATTTTATAGACGGCCATTCCCTCACTGCAATCATCGATGTTGACCCCTCTCAGGTCCTACGGCTGGAAAGCATGGCGGAGACTTTCAGGGATGGAGCGTCGATATTGCACCTGGCTCAATTGGCCAGGGCGAGCAAAGCAACGGATCCGAGAGACAAGATCTATGGTTTGCTTGGTCTCGCTTCAGATGGGCATAGTGTGAATCCAAACTACTCCGCCGACGCTCCGGAAAGCTATACAACTTTGGCTTTACAGCTCATCCAGCAACAGCAGTCTCTTGCAGTGTTGAACGCTGTCGAGCATTGGGCCAGTTATACCGTCGGACAAAACCAATTCCGCCAGCTCCCTTCGTGGGTCCCCAACTGGACACTTTTCGGTCTATCACAACCACTACCCAAGACCGCCCAGCTGGAACCCAGTACTCCGATCTACACCGTTTCTCCCTCGCGCTCCCAATTGAAAGTCCAAGGGCTCGTGCTTGCAACCATCAAGGACGCCGGCGATACATTCATCGAGTTCATCCCCCAGGCGGGGAACTCGGTCCCCGAAGTCTCAGCCTTGAACTGGGCCATGGAGTCTTCCCAGAAGAAGCGCTGGCGGCAGTGGGAATGCATGTCCCGCAAGGTCTCCGCCTACCCCACCGCCGAGCCCGTCCGCAGCGCCTTCATCCGCACCCTCGTCGCCGACTCGCTGCTGGAACAGCCCAGCAGCGCCGACGCCCTCGAGTCGATCTACCATTCCTGGGTGCGATTCTGGCGCATCGCGGGTGTGCAGCGAGGTCGATATCTCGACTATTATACCGCGAATACTACCCCCGAGGAAGCACAGCAAGCCGTCTCGTTCATGGCTGCGCACGCCACGGCCGCGTATGGGAGGCGCTTCTTCGTGGCCCGCGAGGGATACTTTGGTCTAGGGCCTTTTCAGATTCGGAGAGGGGACTGCGTGGTAGGGCTCTGCGGGGGGAAAACGCCGTATGTGCTGAGAAGATGCGGAGGCAAGGGGTCGTTGGTCGCATGGAAAGTCCTCGGGGAGTGCTACCTCCATGGGGTGAGAGGTGATGTCCTCCAGGTTGATACCGGCTTCCAGACATTCACCCTTAGGTAGATGGACGGTTAGAGTTCATTGCTGGCCATCCTAGGAACTTGGTGATGGTATGGTAGATTATAGATAGCACTATATGGAGACGTGAGAAAGAAAGCAGGAGGTGGTGGGGTAGACGTGGAAGTCGAGGAACAGAAAATGTTTAACCTACAAGACGAGTATTAGGAGCTTGCTCGAGTATCTTGAAGTTGATGATGATACCATCCTTATAAATCCCATCCCCTCCACCAGCCCAATAGCAGGAAAATACCCCTTCACGTCCCCAATCTAGCGAGCGATGTAGACAAGCCGTCGCTTAAGGTACGGTAGTGCTCAACCCACACCCCAGGACCGGGGAAGTACGTAGAGTACAGCACTATTAGCCTAAACCATGCACCCTAACCATAATGGTACTAGCACGTATATCCACCGAGGTACTCCATCTATAAATACATACTTCATATGAGACCAACCCCCATCAGCCACCAAACAATTCAACAGATATCTCCTCGTCGAAAGAGACAACAAGAAGCAGAGAGAGAGAGACAAACCAACATAAAAACGCAGACGAAAAATAACTCAACCCAACTCTCAACCCACTCGGGGAACGAACGACAAATTCGGTAGGGCATCCCAACTCGGAATCTGGAACGATCGATCGATCTGGACCCCCGGACGGATCGCCTCACCTGATACGGTAATACAGATCAGTAGCGACCTGGTCCGTCCGTACGTAGCTCGTGCCATGCGACGACGGCGCTTGCAGGGCGGGCCGAGGCTTAGCCTTGTTTGCAGGGGAGGGGGGAGGGGGGAGGGATGGTAGAGTGGAGTGGGGTGGGGTGGGGTGGGGTGGGGTGGGGTTTGGGGTGGACGGACGGAGGGCGGGTGAGGAGGAGGCGGGTGGAGGATCGAGGATCGAGGATTATTGTTTGGGTGAGGTGTGGAGGTTGAAGGATAGAGGAAATATGTTTTATTTTATCCTTTTTTATGGCACTCTAATCTATCTTTTATTTGTTCATTTTTTATTTGGAAAGGTGGTGAGGGTGATCATGGTGGCATGGCCGATTGTCTACGGAGTATGTACAGTGTCGGCGGGGTTGGGGGTGAGGTAGCTAGGTTAGGGGCCGTCTGTATCTGCTGTGTGAGGAGAATGATGTGTTTGTGTAACGTGGGATCCAAGGGGACCCAAAATTCAGATTGATAAGTTAGAGGAGGCGGGGAGGCGATGTTTCGCGCGGGTAGATGTGATGATGGGATGAGATAAGATAGGATGGATATACCTTGTCGGTACATATTTTTTATATTTTTTTTCACAGCTGCTCGCCCTACCCGCCCCGACCTATCCCTACATGCCTTGGAGTTTTCAATCCGTATAGATGAATCTAACAAACCGATCGAGAAATACACTGGCGGGCAAATAATCATGACCTATGACAGACGAGCGGAATACTCCCACTCGCTCGCCACCGGCGCTGCAGCGTAGTACCGTACAGTAATACGGTATGTGTGAAGAATACCGTGCGTGCCCAAGTAAGTAAGGGTGAGTAAGCAGGACATCAGCCGCAGGGCTTTGTCGGTCGTCCGGCGCATGTGCGAACCGACTTTACTTGGGGAAGGCAGGATGTGTGCATTATTGGCTGCATGGATGGAGAGGGTGATGTCTACGGCGCGAACGGTCAGACGAGGGTGAAAATGATCGAGGGGCTGTATCGTGCGTTTTGTCGAAGGATGGATGGGAGGGAGGAAGGATGAAGGAAGGAAGAGGAGGGGGGAAGGAATGTTAATTATTGATTCTTTCTCTTTTGGAGATGGACGGGTGGATAGATGGGGAAATCAGGCGAAAGGAGAGGGTTGAGTGGTTGGTTAGTGGAAGGGAAGCGAATCTAATCAATCGAGGTACGCGCGAATGAGATTGAACCCCGCCAAGCACGTTGATGGCTTTGCGTATATCGATTGAGCCGTCAAGTAGGTAGAGACGAGAGGGGGATGAGAGGCATACGATAGATAGAAACGGAGAGTGAAAGCGAACCGAAGTGAAAGGGATGTAGGTTGATTATCGAGTGAGTTGGTGACTGGATGGATAATGTGTGATTGATGGATGGGCATGTATAAATGAACCGATCTCGAAGCGCATACGAAGCATAGCTACTCCGACTCTCGGAATAAAGAAGTTTATGAGTGTTCTCTAAGTGAGAACCTACGAACTACGAAGGGTAAATTCCGAGTTCCATCGGCTATCCATCTCGGGGCTTCAGCCCGAATATCGTTAACTTGAAGTTCGAATCCTTCTTGCGTTCATGTACAGGACAGTGCCTAGACCGGAATCGGGCCCGGAGGCGGCGATGATATGCAGTCCAGTCAGTTCAGTCAATCGGGTGGCTTGAAAAGGGTTCTGTTCTTGATTCCTCGGGCTCTCGAACCGTGGCGTCGATACTGGTACCGATGCTGATAACCGGCTGGATTCCATCTCCTCCTCTTCTGCCATCGTCGGCCAGGCCAATACCCATGCCCCTCTCGCTCCCCCCTTCGATCCATTTCTCGATCGATATCGGAATATGCTTCCCCTCGCATTACCTCCTCGGCGCACATACGCCCATATATCGGGTGCTGATCTGGTCTCATCTCAGCAGCAGTCTCTTCGGCCCTTTCATGTTAGGTGTGGTGGTGCAAAGGGTTGGAATATCGGGGTAATCGGGGTCGGGGCTTATTTGGTGTTGGAGTGAGTGATGGATTCGGGTGAGACTCGAAGGCTTGAAGGCTTGAACTGTGGCGGAGGTGGTGGGTGGTGGGTTTGAGAATGGGGGGGAGGGGATGCGAGTGGGAGTTCAATGGGATGGAGATCAAATCGGTGTTACAGTACAGGTCTCGGGTGAATATAATAGATATACGAAGTAGATCTAGTTGTAGATATCACGAGTCGAGGGAGATCAGATTCCATCGACCGAGATTGGAGTTGAGGATAAAGATTTTATCGGGAAGGGGAATTGGATGATGAGGGGTTTTCTCCTCTTTCCTTTTCCCTTTTCCCTTCTCTCCTCGCGCATGCTGCTGCTGCTGCTAGCTGGTTTTCTGCAGCGGTGATATGCGAGCATGATGCAGCAAACTACCAGCAGACTGCCGTAGATGGGCAGCACCGGTGTGGGCTGGGAACCGGCTCCGTCGGGTTGCTGCGAGATATGCCTTTTTCCGAGTGATTGGCCATGCCCTTGCATCATGGTAGATTCAGCGGGTGGAGGGGGGATTTACGGTCTTCGACTCGAGATCGACGAGGGATCGCCGAATGATGTGGTGTGGGCGTGGCGCAGAGACGTCGAATCTCGAGAAGAAGGAAAAGTAATTGGGAGACGGGATATGGGGATATGGGGATATGGATGGATATGGATGGATATGGGAATATGGGGATATGGATGGGATCGGAGACAACGAATCCTGATTCTTTTTCGTCGGGCGAATGACCAAGCGACAGCGAGAGGTTCGGGGGTGTTTCGGTGAAGAAGATTGATTGCAAGTCAGTTGGTTGAATTGGCACGAGAACCGGACCATCGATCGTCAATCAAAATCAATCGATCGATAGCTACTACACAGCTACTACACAGCTACTACTTACACTACTATGGCTCAGATACAGGAGAGTAGCTATCCGGAGCGGGTGGATCGGTAGATATCAGGTCGGAACGATGAGGGTTGCACTTGGTAAAGTTCCTTTCAGGGCTAGGTAATGTAGTGAATGTTATCTATACGCCAGCATCTGGAAAGCCGAGTCCAGATTCCCGCAGGCCCGTCCTTTTCCCATGCCATCAATCTGTCTGGACAAATTGGCTCCACGCGTGTATGGGGTACATCGATATCACACGTTCCGGGCCTGAAATGGGATGAGATTTCTCGACATCATTTGACATGCCAATCCTGCCCGTCCGTCGAGCTTCGCATGTTCGGCAACAGGCTGGGCTGGATCCAGGTGCTTTCCAGTGCTTCGATGGGGAATCCGGATAATAGGAATTTCAGGTACGGGGGGAGAGAGTGAGTGAGGTGGGGGAAGCGGACGAGAAATAGAGAAGTTCGGAGGAGAGAGACAAGGAGACGAATGTGGCATTCCTCCGGGGTCATGTTTTGCCTGTTTGTCAGCTGGGAGGAGGAAAGCAGCAGCTTTTGCTTATGGATAACATTATATTGTCTGGTTCTGTAACAATTACTAAGAGCGAGAGATAGAAGGAAATATCCAACTTGCTTACGAGCCGAATGACGTCGGAAGCTTCGATGGGTTTCGCATAGGAACCCTCACGGGGATTGACTAAGCCCACCGTTCTGGTCGAGGATGATGGCGGTGGTGACGGGAGGAATAAGCTACTCCGTACGGCACGCGGGCGAGGGGATTATAACCATCGATCAATTGGAGAGAGGAGAGAGGAGGCCGTCAGTCAGCCATACTCCGCAACTGACCTGCGCGCCTCTTGTCCGTACGACTCCTCCTCTGACAATGTCGGCCAGCACCGGTCGGGCTGAACCATCAATCCATCGCCTCGTCGTCACCGAACCTCACCGATCAACCTCCTGTATGGACCTCGTGCACCACCGATATCGAAACGTGACTCGCGGCGGCTCGCCTAAAGCCCCTCTCATCTATACGCACCTCTGCCCTTCCCTCTCATGACACTCTTTCCTCACTCTTTCCTCGCTCTTCCCTTCCCTCTCTTCTTCTCTCTCTCCGCTCCCTCCTCGCTGTCCATCGTCTCCCTCTTACGGGATCCACGAACCGATGCATGTTGCTGTGGCGCCCCATCGGATCCACCTTGCGCGCCCCTTCGTCTAATGAGATCTCGCGGTTGAATACGCCTGGGCCCACCCTCGCAGTCTAGTTCCACCTCGATCCGTCCTAGCCCGTCCCAGTCCGTCTTAGCGCGGCCTAGCTCGTCTTAGCTCGGCTCCGTTCCCGCTAGCTGCTTTGGGCGTCTGCTCCTGCGATCTCGCGCCAATCAGCGTCCGCGCCCGCGGAGCCTTACCCACTCTCCAACCTAGGAATCGGTGAGGAGGAACAACGCCTCGCTCTCAAACAGAGACACCCTCTTCGTCCTCGAACGACCATTCACCGATCAATTCTCGAGCTGCTTCGCCCGGTGATTCTGTTTGCTACTCACTCTCCGTTGTCACAATCTCTGGAAAAAGACAACACATTCCCCTCCCGGTCTCGCATCATCCATTTCCCGCTTGCAAATGGACGAGACCGCTCTTATGTCGAGATAGCACCGAACGTCACCCATCATCGTGACTTGGTCCTGGTTACCCACACTGGACCGCTGACAGAACCTCCCGCGAAACCCTCACGAACCTCCTCCTCCTCCTCCTCCTCCTTCTTTTCGCAGAGACACTTCGAAAATGTCTTCCATGCGAATCCCCGAAACTGGTCTGACCTTGGGGAGCTCCCGCGGGAGCTCCTCCAAGGCGGGCCCAGCTGTACCTGCGGTAATCGGCCTGACGCTTTCGAACAGTATGATCGAGGAGATGATCAAGTGCGTGCAGCACGATAAACCCATCCAGTTTTCTATGGGGGATTTCCCGGTAAGGCTCGAGTTTTTCTTTTGGTGTTCTTCAATGGCCGCTTTCGAGTGAATCAAATTCGTTGTTGCCGGACGACAATACGATGCGGCCTAGCCGCCCTCGATGGCAACAACAATAGCAAGCGCACAATACCGTCCGAACAATAGGAACACGGGGCTAACGAGACCTTTTAAATTCGCAGAGTATTCGTTATGGAGCGAAGACACAACATCTCATTTCTTCCCACGAAACATTCCCACTCGATATATTCCAATCGTCCCCCGACATCGACACCGAAAACTCATCAGACACGATGGCCAGCTATACGTCCGGAAAGATGGTGGGATCCGCTGGAGCGTTCTTGATACCTGCGAAGAAAGCACCACCGAAGTCGGCGTCCTCTGCTGTTCCCACTTCGAGCACCGCTGGTGCAGATGCCGCTCTGGCACAGCTCCAGAGCTCAATTGCCTCGGAGACCGCCAAAAAGGTGGACAACCAGTAAGTCGGATCAGTATCTTGGGGAGTCCGGGAATACAAATTAACCTCTGGTAGGGTCAAATTCGTCAAGCAGGGTCTCCTCCCCATTCCGGGGAAGAGAGGTGGGGCAGCAAAGGGAATCAATAGAGGGAAGGTCTTTACCCCGAGCCGCTCCATATCGGCGAGCCCAGCCCTCTCCGCCATAGCCTCGCCAGCTCTTGGCCCAACCCCCATTCTCCCCTCCCAACAAACCCGTGAGAATCAGAAGGCCGCGCGGAAACCCATAGTCCACCTTCTGGCCCTGGGCCCAACTTCAAAGGAAGCCCTGCGAGCTCGAGTGCCGAAGGAGAGCTTTAGCCAAATCTTGGAAAAGGTTGGCGACTGCGATCCCTCCAACCAAACATGGACCCTTGCAAAGAATTATTGGAAGGAGTTGGATGTTTGGGCCTTTGATGAATACACATCGGCGGAGAGGCAGAAGGCGATCGACAGCGCTATCCGAGCCTATGACAAGATGAGGATGAACATATCCGAGCCGGAATGGGATCGATTGTTGGTGAAGAGCGAGCGGGGTACCGGCAAGTGCCTCAGCAAATTGCAAGCTCAAATTGCTCAGGGGGGTGCTATCAATCGCACACCCAAGCTTGGTCCGACCAGACCGGAGGGCTCTGGCAGGAGCACGCCAGGTGAAGATGAAGACGGGGCGAATCCTCAGGCCTCGACAGTCAAGCCGAAGAAGGTCGTAACTGAGAAGGAAGCCCAAGCCAAGCGCCTGTTCTCCAAGAACCCGGCAAAGGCAGCGGCCAAGGCAGCATCGAAGGCCACGCCAAAGGCTACCCCGAAAGCTGCATCGAAATCTACACCGAGATCGGCTCCAGCTAAGAAGGCCCCGGCAAAAGCAGCTGCGAACGGAAAGGTACTCTCCTCTGAGTTTGTCGACGAATCAGACGAAGAGGATGACTACACTGCCGTATCGAAGCCAGCGCCCCGGGTAGCTGCTAAGCCAGCATCCAAACCGGTAGCCAAGCAGGCAGTCAAACCAGCCGTCAAGAGATCTCGCGAGGATGATGTAGAAACCAGCGACTCGAGTGTTCCTCTGGCAAAGAAGGTCAAGAAGGACAATGGACCATCTCATCGTGCATCGAACGGGTCCCAACTGTCTCGGACGACATCTTCATCCCATTACTCATCCACATCACACAAGAGCAAGAACAATAACTCTCCTCAGAAGTCTTCGCCGCTTGCCTCTTCTCCTCCCACCAATGCGTCTGATATTGACGAATCGGTCGGTCGTTCTTCCTCTTCTGCCTCTCCAGCACGCATCTCGACCAAAAACACGCGGTCCCCAATCCACAAGCGACACGGGAAATCTTCGTCGGTTTCTTCCTCTAGCTCTGGAGACTCACAGCGTTATATCAAGTCCGAGGTTATGGATACGGCCCGACGATATCGATCCTTCTATCCAGCTTACACTAAACTCTATCACGAGTTGACAACCAGTAACCGTCGAGATAGTGAGAAGGAAAAGAAGCTGCTTGATATGCATGCTCGCCTTGCTGAGATGAAGCGTGTAGTCATGGAGGGCGTTGTCGTTGTCGGAAGCCCATGATCGTTTCGCTTGTTCCCCATCTGCCACTTCACCCCTATATCATGGTTCTAGTGGAATCGTCGTCTGATTTCCTCATCATACCCTTTACATACGATCTGAACGACTCTCTATCCATGACATTTTGTCATTACTGTATCACGACCCCGGCGGCGGTTATCCTCTCTCGACCTCTTTTCGAACCTACCGCTTCGAATATTTTTTTTTTACGTACAAACGCATCAAATGGGTGGCACACACATCAGGCATAGTTTTGCGAATATGGCGTTTGCTTCCCACTTTTTAAAAAGCTCAACAGCTCCATGTGGATAACGGAGTTGGGATGGGAAATGGGATGGGAATGGGAATGGGATAGATTATTGCCTCGCATAGGGATGAAGGCTTTTTTACCCCCCAATTGTAACTGTTTTTTCCTTTTTTTTTGCATTGCGGTGGTGTAGGTATACCCGAATAAAAAAACGAATGAAGGAAGCAGGCGGGTGCTTTGTGAACTCTGGGTGTTTTTTTCTTTTTTGCAACGTTCTCTCTGTTTTTGAGAGCTGGTAAATGGGGGTGGGAGTAAAATGGGAGGAGGGTTAATATGGGAAGGGCAGTAAAATTGGGTGTTGGATGGTATGGTTTGGATGCGAGGGGTATAATGGAGGGGGATGAATACATGTAGATATGGATAGGATCGGGATTTGATTGGGATTGGGGGGGGCGTGGGGGGTTTAGGATGGAAATAGGATATGGAAAAGGATGGGGATGGGATGGGATGGGATAGATAGAGGTGGTGGCAGCATTGATAGATGAATTAATGAACGAATGAATGAATAAGTCAATCAATCAATCAAATTAATCAATCGCTGAATGAGTGCAAAGGTGAATAAGCGAGCGGACTAAATGATTATGCCCTTTTTTTTATGAGTGAGTGAGTGGATGGGCGGGCGGGTGGGTAGGGTATATATATATACGTATATAAAGATCTGTGAGGAAACCCCGAGCTAACTAGGAATGCTTAAATTGCTAATTTAAGAGAGCTAGTTATGGTTTTGGTGAAAGGGGGTGGTGGAAATTGTGAAGGCTTGTGAAGGTTGTGAAGTTTGTGAAGAGTTGTATTGTGCTTGTATTGTGCTTATATTATGCAGTTGATACTCTTATTCAAATGGGTATGTGAGTTATGTGCGAGGATTCGATTGATGATTAATGGTTCATTTACCATGATTAAAATTTTTACTTATCTATCCACCTGGTTAAGTGATGAGTTGAGTCCTCGACGGCTTTTCGTGTATTTTTGGTTTGTGGTTTTATTTATTTAGACGGAGATATGGGTATAGATATGGATATGGATATCGGTGTTAGTTAGTTATGCGACTATGCCGAGCAGGCTGGTTTTATATATATCTGATGGCTTTTTTAGAAAAAATATGTTATGCTCTTTTGTGTTATTAGGGTTGACTGGATAGTTGGGGGTTTTTCATGATTCAGAAAGGGAAGGGGAGGGAAAAAGAATAAAGGATTGGTTGAGGGGGAAGTTGGAGATGGAGTTGTAAGTCTAATATCCTAAATTTTAGGGTCATTTCTATTCTTCTATTCTTCTATAGAAAAAAAAGCAATTGCATAAACTTATACATCAAAGTTCTAATCCGGTTCAAAGGTACCTGCCCTTGAAACATTTCTATAACAAGCTTCTCCCTTCTAAAACCAATCCTTCCATGATTCAACCTGATTTCCGTCTATGTTGGCGTCTCTGATCTAACTGTAGAACCTCTTCTCTTTACGTAGAGACGCGGTAGGGCTAGTAGCCGCACTACTTGAAGCTGGTTCCACACTCGCCACAGTTGGCACAGAACTCGTAGCCGGGCTTAACGTGACAGTTATCGTTGACAAAGTCAGGATCGGCATCGGAGCGACTGCGGTGTGTGGGAGGGGATGGATGCTTAAAGTGGTGTCCGTAGCATTTGTAGCGTTTTGGAGGGGTGGGAGAGGTAAGGTGGTGTTAGTGGAGAGTCCGATTGGCGAAGTGGTTTTTGTGGTGTTTAAGAAAGGCGGGAGGATCGAGATGCTGGCGAAGGGCTTCATAGGCAAAGTGGCGTGGGTGATGTTTAAGAAGGGAGCGAAGATGGAGAGGCCGGTGGAGTTAGACGTCCCATTGGTAAGGGGTGGGATTGGGGTTATTGTGGTGGTGGCGTTGTTGGAGGAGTTCGAGGCCCGTCTTTGTGTAGTGCCATCGACACTACTGAGATCTCGATAGCATCTATGCAGGTGTCAGTTGGTAGTGCTGAGCTTTGGAGGAGAGTGGAGACTTACTTGAAGTGGTTGCAAGGACCCCCAGCTGCTAATGCTGCTAGACTAAGTGTGAAAAGAAAGATGAGAGATTGCATTCTGCTGGAATAGATTGGAGATAAGAAAATTGATAATATGCAATCAAAACAAGTTTGCTTAGCGTTTGAAATGGATGTGAGATTGGACCAGCCTTGATTCTGGAAAGGAAGGGGAAGGGGAAGGGGCCATAAATGTACTGCCCAGTGATCTCAAGTCTCAAAGACGCGTTTCCCATGATTTTCAATAATTGTAGAGGGCTGGAGAATGCAGTTGGGGTAGAAATCTCATGGTGAATGATATGATAGCCCATGTGCTCCGCTATCACATCATCAAGGGTTTCAAAATTTGGGAAGTATCTGAAGATCCAACTAGGGCCAACGTAATGGTGTTGAAGATACATTCCTCACTTGAGGCTAAGAGTAGGCATCGGAGAAATTAGTGTTTAAGAACTCCACAGCCATGGCTGCACTTGAAACACATCGAAATGGGAGAAGACGAGTGCAAATCGAATCGCCCCTGGCGTCCGAGAAGACCTCTTTGGAGATTGGGATCTTTACGGCTCGTGCAACCGATATCTAGAGATATGTTAGATCCACTAACACGAAGGCAGAATTGCTCTTCGCATAAAAGCAAGGGGCTGAAAGAACTTTGTTATTGGAATGCTGTCGTTTACCGGTAAGTCAAGACATCGTCGCAATTCCAACAACATTTTCTGGAAAGACGGCAAGGCGAAAGTGATCAAAAGAAGTAAGAGGGTATTGAAGCCCTTTGCTAGAAAGTATCGAAGTCAAGATGTTTTTTTCGGGTAGTGATTTAGGGGTGAAGAAGTGAGAATCGAGGTGAGGTCTGAATAATCGCCTGAGGCCCAAAGCTACACAATCCCACGTGATATCGCGTTGGCCTCTTCTTTGTTTTCGCGTCTTCTTGAACTCTTCTTGATTCACAGCTATTTGTGAATTGGCAAAACAAACAAGCAAACATGAGTGAATTGCCAGCGACGGCAGGCTCAAGAGGATTCAGCTTCTTACTATTTCAGTAGGTCTGGGGATTTCTTTACTGCTAAGACTTCTTTCCCTCAAAATGAACGAACAATTGTTGAAGACGGCATTGTCAAGTGCCTATGCAGTTCCATTCTCAAATTTTTTGCTATACCATCCCCTCCGTCATATCTCACTATCATAACTTTCAAACGCCTCTCGACAGCCTTATATGAAACTGGGGCCGGATACTCTTGAGTCTTGGGCCGACGACTCTGGCATCTGGCTATCATGTCTGAATTAGTACCATCACTCGAGGCGTCCACTACAGATACTTGTGCTCCAGAAGATATCACTATAGTCGATCACACAGACCAACAATCCAATGTAGGCTCTAGGAAAAGCTCTACACGAGAATCTGTCCAGTGTTATGCGACGTCAACCATCCGCACATATTCTTTGGGTTCCAACGAAGATGCAGAACCTTTTGAAACCTTTCAGTTGAAGATTATCCAGCGATTTCATGATATTGCTGGGGAGCACCATCGAAGCTTGACCCTATCGAGATAGGCAGCTACAACCGTATTATTTGCCATACCTTTCCCTCACGCCAACCACAGGATTATATCCTCCGCATTCCTCGAGATGGTAAAAACTGGGATAGGTCTGCTGAGATCAAAGACCAAGTTGCGGTTGTTGATCATATCTCTGAATATTTCAAGGTGCCTGCTGTAGTAGCATACGATTCGACTACGAATAATGCAATTTCATCGGCATATGTCCTTTACGAACGGGTGCAAGGCGTGTGTTTGGCTACAATCTACGATGCTCTTCCCATCCATGAAAAGATAAATGTCGCCGAGCAGGTCGCTCATTTCATAATCCAGATGGGCTCCCTTCGCCTTGGATCACCTGGACTGCTTGGCCGAACTGAAAAGTTGCCGAATGTCTCCTACAAACGCTTCGCACCTTTTGATGGTTTTGAAATCCATGGCTTTCAATCTGCCCGCTTTGGGACTTCTCATGAGTTACCTAAATTCCAGGTTGGCTGCAGTCTTTTCGGCATGCTACAAACCCTCTTCAATATCCGGATAGAGAACTATGAGAACACGGAGCCGTGGATGGTACCAAAAATGGAGAAACTTCACAAAATCGCATGCCAGATGCAGGATGCGGGTTTTATTTGGACGTCGGATATTGAGTACGGAATTTGGCATTGGGATTTTGCAGCACGAAATATCATGGTTGATTACTTCCCGCCTAAACAACCGGCGAGCATCTCTACCGCAGTAGATAAGAATGACTCTAGCAAGCTAACAGAGATGACAAGGAGCCTAGTGTTGCCGACATCGAAGGGGTTAAAGGAGAAATTCACTCGTGAAAGCTCATCGTTAGAACATCTTGAAATTACTGGCGTGCTTGATTGGGATGGAGCTCTCTCTGTTCACACTCCTCTTACTCGCGTGCCACCATCTTGGCTCTGGAGCAGTGACAAGGAACGAGGATCAGACTGGTCCAGAAATCCCGATGTGTCACAGCCACTCGCGCCAGAAGGGCGGCTCATCAAAGCCCGGTTCGATCACATCATGGCAAAGTACGACAGCCGCTATCTGACGGATGCCTATGGCCGTGGTCCCTGGCTTCGACGATTAGCTCGCTTCGCACTGTTTGGCTTCTCGGAAATTGGGTGTAATGAGAGGTATGAGAGGTTTGTGGAGGAGTGGAGGGAATACTATGAGAAGATCGGGGGAGAGCAGGAGAATAGCGATTCACAGGATATAGATTTGACGGATGAGGGGTTTTGGGATGAGGTGACTAGTGGCGAGGATGGGGAGGATAGGGAGATGAGTAGCGAGAGAGGGGAGGGGGAAGAACACGAGAGCGAGGCAGGTGAAGAAGGAGACAAGACCACGAAGGATGAACATCTCCTAATAGTATATGGGGTTAGCATATTTCTTATTGGCGTTTTGGTCGGTGTTTTAGTGCAATGGCTGCCACAATAAACTAGCATTACGATACCAAAATAGACTCTGCGTTGCCCTTTCCTGGATTTCTTGGTACGAAAAGTGGTAGGTAGCTAAATCCGGTGAAGGCCTTTAGTGAAGCTACAACTAAATGCTATATGGAAAAAGCTACTTGGTCACTTAGACTAGCTTAACCTTTGTGCTCTCGCTTGCTTACCTGAAGTTAAAAGGAGACGTTCCTGATCGTGGTCACTGTTCATTAGTAACTCGTGGGTAGGCTTTGGAAATGGTTCGGTTTGGATTTTTCGGTAATAGTTGTGCTATGGTTATTCAGTTCAATGTTGAGTTACATAGAGATTGTGATTAAAGAAGTATCATTTTTCACTCTCAATATTATCACAGCAGAGCATTTAGACCAAACATTTAATCCTATAGCCCATGTAGACCTGTCATTTGTTAATTTTACCACGTTTTCATAGCCGCTAAATATTAAATAGTTTGAGACTCGGATCAAAGAATACGGCAAGATCAGTAATTTCAATCTCTAGCAAAGAAGAGCCTTCACAATTTGAGCCCACTCGAGCTTTTGAAAACGGATTGAGTTTGTGCACATATAAACAAGACCGCAACGAATCACAAGCGTTAGCCTTACAAGATGACAAGATCAACGCGCTCATTACCAGCCCATTCCTATATACAGCTCGTACGATGCTTGTCGCCATATCCAGTTTGCCCATACGCCCCATTATGCTAAGCTAAACACCGGCAAGCAACCAGCAAAAAAAAGCAATCAATCTTACAGCTCAGCAAACGTCTTCCCTACATAATCTGCTCCGCAAATATCCTGCAACTGCTTGCGACTAAAGTCATTTGTTGACCACTTCCTCCCAGAAATCACTGTGTTGTTTACATCAATCACACTCCCCCTCTGACCCTTCCTCTCCAGCATTCCAAATCGCAACCCTACTTCTGTGACCGTAATAACAATACTGATGACAATAAGAGCGATGACGATCCATGTGATAGTGCTCATTTTCGTATCGGCTATGCTGTCGCTTAGGATTTCTGCCAATTCAAGAAAAACTCTACAGCGTTCGTTGAGAACTTTGATGCGTGGTTCGATTTCGAGGTATTCGCGGATACCGTTGTAGAGAGGATTGAGTGTCGGCTCGGAATCCCAGAAGAAATTCGGGACGTCGAGGATATTGGAGGCTGCCAAATATTAGTTGATAGATAGAAGTCTGAAGAAGAAATACCCACAAAGATTGACGTCGACACGGCTCTGGAAAAGTCGTCCTAGAATCTTGACAATTTCCAACTGAGATAGTCCAAGTTTTCCAGTCAGTGCGAGATGCTTAGGAATGTGTTGTGCATCCAACATTGTTTGTGACATTTTCTCCTCAAAGAAGCTCAGCTTTGTACTCTGAGCAATTGCATGGCTCATTGCAAGCTTGACCATATGATCCCCGCTCCTGAGAGTAACCATATCATTGAAGACTCTAGGTCTTTCAACCAAAGGACTGTATTCGAAATGGAGCTCTTCCGTTTCGAGTTCATCCTCACTCACTGGCCTTGTGACAAGTGATATGCCGGTCTCATGGGCCGAGAAAGTCAAATCGGCGAGAATATCTTTCTCTTGACGCTCAGAGAAGTTCCAGAACACAACAACGCCATAAGAGAAAACAAACATCTCGGCGAAAGTTGCAACATCTGGTGCAATTCTGTTCGGGCTATCTCCTCTCTTGCCTTGCGCAAGAACTCTAATTTCTTCCCTCATTCGCCGTTCGTCGTCTTCTCTTCGTGTTCGCTCATCTTCACTCTCATGGCGAGACGTCTCATCTGGAGCTCGTACACCATAAGTGTCTGTGTCCTCGAAGTAGCCCTCATGGTAATCTCTTCGCTCACTTCTCTCGATCTCCTCATCCAGCACAGCTTTTCCTCCAGGACTTTTAAGTACAGGGCTACTTCTGAGTCTAAATCCTTCGCTTCCTGGCAATAATGGTAGATGATAGACAGTGTAGAGACAATCATCATACAGCTTCGTCCTAGCACCGTGCGTTTCTTTCACAAAAGCTGCTGTTGCTTTCATCTTGAATCCCTGAGCTATACAGTATGCCGTAACTCTAGCCAGTTTCTCCGCTCGTTTTGCTTTGGGTAATCGCTCGGCATAGCTTTTTCCACGGATCCCACCTCGCTTTTTCAAAACATCCATCTCAGAATCTTTGAGCGGCCCCTCTTCCTCCCGAATCTGGCCTCCAAACTGTATATCTTCATCGGTCTCCTCCTTCTCCTCTACAGTTTCTGGGATCAGAACCAACTTCTCGCTCACTTTCGAAGTTCTGCCAGGCACATTTTGTGGTGCTGCTCGTGTTGGAATGGTAGGATGCTGATTGGGGCGGTTTTGCCTAGCAGAAGGCGGTCTTCTACCTGGGGGACCTCGAGCTTGTCCAGAGGGTATCTCAGAGGCATATTGTAAGACATTATCGACTGAAATGAATCTGGTGGGCATTCGATTTCGCACAGCACTAGGACTATTTGAATTGAAACGCCGAGGAGTCGGACGCACAGGATTTGGTCGCTCGCGGGAGTCAGTGACCTGGTTACAGAGTTAGCTACAGATGCCAAAGATGTGGCTGATCAATTGAATAAGGTTCGTAAGATATATTGCGTACCAAGACTGAAGGCCCTCTCTTTCCTGTTGAGGAGGTTGCCATTGGGAATTATTCGAGAGACGGACTGTTTGGCAAACGATAAAAGTTATGAGTTAAAGATAGCCAACACGTCTATAAATTCTTCGAGGCATTGACGTTCCAGTCGCCATAAATCTGCTGTCGAGTCGAGGCTATGGGGACTCTAGGAAATCCCTATGATCTATCTAATGAAGAAGCTCAGAAGAAGAGACGTCATGTCCCGGTTCCGTTGTCTGTGATTGGCAGACCGCCTTGGCAGAATTGCATAGCTTCCTGCTTATGTCATATTTGCACTAAAGCACCAGGGATCGTCAAAATTCGCGCACCACCCATATAAGCGAGGCTCACCAAAAAAGAGGTAAATAAATCATATTATTTAATAATATCTTAACAATACTACCAAAGATCACTTTTTATAGGTTTGTCACCTGTTCTAATAAGCTCTACACATCTACCTAGCATCTCATTAATCCGCCGGCGTATCTGCTCTATTGTTATTTTGCCCCATTCCTTTTGAACTATAACTTTATACTCCTCTAGATTATTTCACACCCTTCTCCTTATTCTTAGCTTAATAATATTCTAAACCCTCTCAGTTGATTTCAGATCTGGCAATTGTGTAGGGTAATAGAGCTTTAGCACTCAATTAGCTTCTAAGGTAGCTTGTGCTAGCCCATATTTTCTTATTCTATAACTTAGATCGTTATCCTCTTGAAATAGCTAAGGACCTTAAAGACTATCCCCTTCCTCACTTAGACGTATCCTTTGAAAGGCCTTAATATAGGTAGGAAGTACCCGGTTGACGTAGTACTTCTGGGTCATTGAGTTTCCTACTGGTTTTACCTTAACGTTATATGGAAGTGATGTCTCCCACTCTTGAACTCTCTAGCTATATTCTTCCTCTGTCTCAGTTGTAAGACGTCGGCGAGGCTTCGAAGCACGAGGGGGTCGCTCAATGTGTGCTTCTTCGTCGTAGTAGAACTCTAGTTTCTCTTGTTTATAGTAGTAGTTAACATAGGTAAAAACATGTAACTTAACACCTGTTTTTTACCTTCGCTCTTAAATATTTTCAGTCCTATTTCGTGTGCTAAGTTCCTAGAGAATTTGCCCTTGTGCCTGTGAGGAAGGATCGAGGTGTACTTCATCTGTAAAGATAATCTACCGCTAGAAATCATCAACTCCTTTATCTTTATATTTAATACTATATTTTACCTTCTCTTTTTTATTCTTCTCAGAAATTTGCTTCTTTATATAAGCTATCTTATAGAATTGACCTCCCTAGGTATGCCTTTTAAGAGCTCGCTAGAGTGTGCGCTTGGTTCTAAGAATTTTATAGTATTCTATTTGAGCCTTATAATCCTGATTTCGTATCTTGTTTCTCGATAGAGAAACTAGCATTTCACAGGTCTTAGGGTTGATTATTTGACCACGTCCTATCTTATTTGAAAGCTTGCGAGTTCGGTGATACGCAGGGGAGCCATATTAATCGCGTTGTTCGAGCCAGCGCTGGCTATTAGGGGTGAGTAAGGTGGAATTCGCGTTCGAGGGCCCTAAGCGATCGCGTTAGCGATTTCTTATCTTATATATTATAGAATCGTAATCTTTTGCGACTAGTACGTTCTCTGGTATTGAATTTATTAGGTGAGGGAGTACGAAGTCGACTAGATCTTGTTTTCACGGCCATTTTAATGTATAAAGTGATTGTTTACCCTCTTCGATCGTGATGTTTTGACCACTCGGCTAATCTACGGGTGGTGCGCGAATTTTGGCGACCCCTGGTGAAGCATCCGAAGGTGACAGTTAGCTACACGAAAAAGTACATACACTAACACATTCAATCAGACCCTTAAGGTGGCCGAAAGAGTAGTCATACCAGACTCGCTATGCGACTCACTCGAATCGAGGCTTTTGATACCTACTTTCAAAATTCACAATTGTGTGATTATCAAAGGGACGCCTCGGTAGAGGCTCATACAGGCTAGAGGGGAGTTAATAACTTAGGAAGCTCAAAGTCACTTAGCGTCAAGATCATCTAGTGATAGTCTAGATACGTGGTACAGAAAGCAGACTACTAATACTACAATTTTACTTGCCCTGCCCATGACTCCCTAAATATCTGAATAGCAACGAAATATTGC
The DNA here is from genome assembly GCA_000328965.1 of Ascocoryne sarcoides NRRL 50072. Classification (NCBI taxonomy): domain Eukaryota; kingdom Fungi; phylum Ascomycota; class Leotiomycetes; order Helotiales; family Gelatinodiscaceae; genus Ascocoryne; species Ascocoryne sarcoides. Next base: position 1,511,848 of record KB205945.1, on the reverse strand, counting down.
TTACATGTATATGCACTCTTACTGTTAGACTGAAGGAAATTTAGAGTTTTTTTGCTGGCTGTGGATACAGTTGATAGGTTTTATATTACTGTTAAAGATTGCGCTTGGTTCCTGTCGAGGACTTGTTTGCGGATTAGTAGGAAATTTCAAGCTCATGACTATCCCGTATAGCCCTTCGCAGTATTGTATGATTAACTGAAGTTAAACAACGAAAATACATATGTATAATCCCCACGTTACGTAGTATAGGACAATGGCTTCAGCACACAGACGAAAATGACATTGCAAAACAATTTAAAAAAGTGTAATTAAGTATCAAGATCCTGAGATGCACTTCTACTAAATTTTGAGTTCTACCTTCTATCTTACATTCATTCTCCTCTATGCGGATGTCGTATAATTGTAACACTGATCCACAATCGTCTGACTGTAACTGTACAGCTCCCCCGTGAACCACTGGGTGGCGTACGCATCAATAGTCAAGTCAAAGACACTCTTCTCCTCCAACCCTTGGGGGCAAAGTCCTTGCGGGTTCTTCCCAGTAACTCCGCGCATATGGGTTGCGGACAAATCCTTGCTTGGGGTGAAGGTGTTCAGGAAAGCAGGTTTGGCAGTCAAGCCCGTCGACAAATCAATCAAGCCTCCGAAGAACAAGACGGCGATCTCGACATTGAGGGTAGCGGTCGTGTCGACCGTGGCGGCGGTTTCGGCGTCGAGGGAAGCGGCCGCAACGTAAGTCGGTGTCCATCCAGAAGTGTGGGAGTTTCTTTGGTTGAGTGCATCAAGATGGATGTTCCCATCTGCCAACGCGATCTGGACATCTGCCGAAACAGCCACGATTTGGCTGGCGGCGCCCGTTCCAATAACGCCATCGATACCAAACTGGATCTTGGGACCAAGTTCAATGAGACCGGGAATGGAGCAACCATAGAAGACTGGGGATGGGTTGTACGTGAAGGAAGTGTTGAAGGAATCAGCAACGAGCGCGGAGATGCCAAGCTCGGCCTTGAACTCGGTGTCGATATCGAAATACATTTGGGTGGCTGCCCAGCTGAACCAGCTGTAGGAGAGGGTACCAGAAAATGTTACAGTGGCATCGAACCAGGCTTCGTCGGCTGTGATGAAGATGTAAGGGTCGTTTTCGTAGATGGAAGTACCAGCTGCGAGGGTTGCCGCGGCGCTCACTTTGTAGGTGGATGTTGTACGCTTTGAGATAGTCCCAGTGGGGATCTGACCGAATGTGATATCGGTAATCTCTGCTCTCTTATTAGCCTACTTCGCCTTCACGCTCCTCTCCTCGGATTTCAGATAACGTACCAGCAGTAGCCGAAAGATTGGTGGAAGCAGCTTCGGCAGTAATGATGAAATTAGTGGTGTCGTATTCTAGGCTGCTGACCAAGAAAAAACCCCTCTCGAGCTCAACGTCACAATCTCCTAAGTGGTTGGTGATGAGCACAAACTGGCCCCCCTCGGCATCCCAAGCCGTCTGTGTAGCTGCAAACACTGTAGAATCGTTGAAAGTAACCGACACGCTAGTTTCAGTACAATCGACGTTGGAAACTGCAGCGATATGCTCAAGAACGACAGTCGGGTAAATCATGGCATTGTTGACGTTGATAGTCGCTTCGGCGGATGCGTTTGAGGAATAGAAGAGAGTGATATTCGTAGCTGGAACCACAAGAGCGACATCATTGGTATCAACACTGGGAGCAACGGCAGGTGTAAAGACATTCGTTCCGTTCACGGTGGGACTGCCGCTCTCCTGAACTACCTCTGCACCCAAAGTTGCAGTAGCTTGTTGTGGTGAAGGCAGCGCAAATACCACACTGGCCATAGCCAGGACCGCCGCCGAATTAATGAATGAGGACACCATGATTAATACAATCAAGGCAAAAAATAAGATATATTAAGAGGAAATACGGGCAAGTTCAAAAGAGTGACACGGGACAGCAGAGTATCCTACCGAAGGAAAAAAAAAAAGGCGTTCTCAAGTCTCTTGTACCCAAGGGTACACCTCTTCGACTCCACTTGAAGCCATCTGATAATTTCAACAATGTCCACCTAAGAGAGGTTTAGCGACGTTCTGGAAGCCGGAATTGGCGCATCCAGACGGCGGGGTGGACGACACGGAACTGGGGGGAGCGGACAGTTCTCCTTTTTAAGCTCGGTAGTGGTGCACCCACCTCGCGTAAAATAAATACCTGAGTGCTATTCGCCCGTTACACTTGGTACTTCCGTACTCTCATACCTGACAGGAAGGTCGAATAATTCCCCGAATGAAAAAGTACGAACTAGTCCTGAACGCTCACTCACGCTTTAGATGTTTACCCCTATAGAAACATTCAACAGATAGATCCGGCTACGTAGGGTTTGGTACCAAGATTAAAGATTACGACCTTCATGTTTGTTTTAGCTCTTTGAGGAAGATAGCCCTCTACTTTCACCAGACATCGGGAGGGGCTATTATCCATCCGAGAAGCAAATCAGTCGAACGATCTGTTTCAAAGTATCACGTGCACAACACCAAGAGCCCCCAATCCTTACCTCCTACATACTTTATCTCTAAACTGCGGCTTATGTATCAACAACCTATCAAGAGACTACACAGTAGCAGACATCTGTAGGATCGAATGACTCAAAACCAGATAAATGCATAAATCTTTAGGGATTCTATACGCCGATTATATGAAAAGAACGTTCATGTACTCCCTATGGATTTCTCGGATGACGGATGAGAGGGGCTAGGTTCTGTTATCTATCAGCCAGATCCGGAGTTAGAGGTATAGTACAGAGCAGAAGAGATCCTTGAAGCGAGTCACATCGATAGGGAAAGGGAGTGGTATTTGTGCATCTGGAACAATAGAGGACGTCGAGTTTAGACTTAACAATATAATTCGACCCCTAATAAAGATCTGCCGGTCCTCTTGCCCGCCGATCCCAACGTCTCCCGCATTTCTTGTTTTCAGCGTCGATCGAGAGGCGTTGGCTGTTGAGGAGGTTGCGAGCCGCTGCAAAGAGGGGCCAGGTCAAAAGTAAGCAAGCATGGGGGAAAAATTCGTCACCGGGGGTTCGGCATGGCAGGCAAATCCCAGGAGATCTTTCGACAATAGTATTGAAACTTACCAACATGGCTGCCAAGTTGCCAACCATCAACGCCAACTCCCGTGCCACTCGTCGTGCCAATATTCAAGTCGTGGGAAGTGGACATAATGCATGATTCAGTTAATTAAATTGGGGGGCATATATCCTCATTCTACCATCCCGCTTCATATCTCTTCATTCGGATACCATGGACGAATCCCATCCCCACAACGCCAATTGTAAATGCCTCGCTTTATTATCTCAAACACCCAAGATGTTTAAATATGATCAAGCGTACTTAGAGGTACATATCCTTCCTCTTCGTCCCTACTCTTCCCAGTGATCTTTCTGACTAACCCTTTGACCTTGAGACCCACCCCGCTAAAGAAACCCCATCCCTCCCCTTTGCGCTTAATTTGTCCTTTCTCATCTAGCAACATATCCTCCATCCACTGCGGTCGTTCCCAAAGTTTGAGTAGGAGACTGCTCGCGACAACACTAACACTACTGCCTGCCATAGCGGCCCCGGCGGCCATGGGATGAAGATGGAATCCAAATGGTAGAAATATCCCCATAGCAAATGGAAGACCGAAGATATTGTAACCGCACGCCCAGAGCAGATTGAGTTTGATACGATTAAAGATTGATCGGGCAAGCTGGATGGAGGCTGGAATATCCATCAGATCGTTGGGCCGCATGAGGACCACGTCCGCAGCTTCCATGGCAACATCTGTGCCGGAAGACATGGCGATCCCGACATCTGCAGTTGCAAGCGCAGGAGAGTCGTTTATGCCATCACCAACCATGGCGACACATTCTCCTTGACTTTGAAGTTTTCGAATTATACTTTGCTTCTGGTCTGGTGTAACCCCCGCGTGAACATTCTCTGGTGGAATACCAACGATATGCGCAACAGCGACTGCAGCTGAGCGTTCATCACCAGTTACAATTGCCGTCTTGATCCCCATCCGGTGGAGAGCTGCAATGGCAGCACATGCGGAATCCTTCACCGTATCTGACAAACAGAGATGTCCGCTAAAAGTCCCATCAATGGCTATGAAGATATTAGTTGTTCCAGCAGACTTCTTCTTGGAACCAGCAGCTTTTGTATTGGCTTCCTCGGACGAGTAGATAGCTTCCTGGGGCACCTCGATCTTGTTATCTCGGAGAAAACGCACACTACCAAGCAGGATGCGATATCGAGCACGTTTAGAGCTCAAAGTAGGCTCGACGAGAGCACTGATACCCTTCCCTACAACAGCCTCAAATTCCCCAACTCTTCCATCGATTGTGCCTTCGATTCCTAGTCCGAGTTCTTCTTTTGCAGCGGCGAGAATCGCTTTGCCTATCGGATGCTCACTTCCCATCTCCGCAAGGCCGAGGATGGTCCACCACAGTTTTGTTCTTAAGGCACTGTCTTGCCATGCTGGTGCTACTTTTGTGGTGGCGACACTCATTTTTCCCATAGTCAAAGTTCCTGTCTTGTCAAGTACAACTTGACTGATCTTAGTAGCTGTTTCCAATGCAGCACCCCCCTTCACCAAGATACCATTTTCAGCGCCCACTCCTGTTCCAACCATAACGGCGGTGGGCGTGGCAAGACCAAGAGCACAAGGACATGCGAAAACTATGACGGATATACATAGTTTTACACACACCATAAACTTGCCTCCACTGGCCTCGTCCATGAATATTTTTGGAGGATGTGTAAGGACATGGCTCAAGATCATCCACGAAACAAAGGTGAGAAGTCCAAGAGCAAGAATAGTTGGCACAAAATATCCAGCAACCTGGTCCGCTAGGCGTTGGATTGGTGCACGTGTCGTTTGAGCATCTTGAACAAGCTTGACAATCTGACTGAGCTGTGTGTCTCTACCGGCTCTTGTGACACGGAAGTCTACTCTACCAGTGCCATTCACCGTGCCACCAATAAGTAGGCCGTCTTTTCGCTTCTGAACTGGCATTGGCTCTCCAGTGACCATGCTTTCATCAACGTAAGTCTCGCCTCTGGTGACAGTGCCATCAGCCGGGATCTTATCACCAGGTCTAAGAATCACAATATCTCCGACTTGAATAAGCTCGGTCGGAATGATTTTTTCCTCTGCCGCATTGGCTCCCTGGGCAGAGTCACCCTTTGCATCGATGGCTGTCTCCCAACCTTCAGCGACCTTTTGTGCTGCAATTGGGTCTGCATAGATTGTCGCCATCGAGGGAGCAAGGGACATTAGCCGAGAGAGTGCTTTCGAGGTCTGACCTTTAGCGTTGTTCTCTAGGTAGCGGCCAAGCGTGATGAATGTAATGAGCATGCTAGAAGTGTCGAAAATCGTGCTAGGTCTCGTGTGAGGAGGCATAAGGAGAGACACTATCATCGCCGCCACACTGAAAAAGAAAGCCGCCGAAGTACCGAGAACTACCAAGACATCCATTGTAGGTGAACCATGCTTCATAGATTTGTATGCAGAAATATAAAAGCGCTTCCCTATGCCGAATTGAACGGGTATCGTGAGAACCAAGCAGATAATATCGCCAAGGTAGAGCCCATTTAAGCATACGGGCAAACTTCCAAAATCGATGGCGGGAATCAACATAGGAAAGATCATGCTGATGAGAAAGATCGGAATGGCAAAGGCAAGGGACGTTCTGAATGCGGTTTTCCATTCTTTGATTTCTTTCGTCTTTGCTAGGGACTCGAGTTGGGCATTATTGTCATCGTTATCAGCCACCAAGGCATTGTATCCCTCAGATTCAACAATCTCGACGAGGGCTCGCAAGCCTATAATAGCAGCCTGGTGAGAGACGTTCAATCGAGATGTCGCCAGACTGATGGTCGCCGAGTTTACTCCGGGTTGGGATTTGAGCTTCTCTTCTAGAGCTGTAGCTGCGCCGGCGTCTGTGACCCCGAAAACTTTAAATTGAGCAGTCGCTGCTGTTGTTGGTTGATTCGAGCTTGAGATTCCCGATGATAAGATTGTGGCATCGAAACCTCTATCTTCAATGATATCTTTGATCTGCTTCGAGGATAGCTTCTCCGGGTCGTGGATGAGAATAGCTCTTTCGGCTAAGAGACTGATGTTGAACTGCATAACGCCTGCTAGGCCTTTGAATCCAGCTTCAACAGCAGACGTACAAGCCCCACATGTCATCCCCTCGATCGCAACAGTTGTCGTTGCCACCTTTTCCTTCTTGCTGGAACTCCCTCGTCTCGATTTCAAACTTTGATTTATTGCTGGTATTGAGCTTTCGACAATGGTTGCTCCAAAACCCTTATCCTCAATGATTTCTTTAATCTTGTCGGCACTCAGAAGAGAAGCGTCATGCTCCACTACAGCCCTTTCGGATAGTAGAGATATGCTGAAGTGCATAACACCGGGTACATCTTTGAAGCCCCCCTCCACAGCGGATGTGCATGCTCCGCATGTCATTCCTTCAACAGCCAGCGTCGTTGTAACCAAATTTCCCGGAACCGCCTCCTCTTCATCCTCGTCTGTATCAGAAAAGTATCCGGCATTGGTGAAGGCCGGTGATGGCAGATCAGTAGCCAGAACTTCGGCATCGAAACCTCGGTCTTCGATTATTTCCTGGATCTGTTCCGCCGCAATCTTTTGAGGATCGTGCATTACCACGGCTCTTTCCATCACCAAGCTCACGGAAACATTCCCGATGCCATCCACGCCTTTGAACCCAGCTTCCACTGCCGAAGTACAAGCCCCACAGGTCATGCCGCTGACCTTCAATGTTGTTGTCGCCATATGTGCTGTCGGCGTCCCCAGGGGAGCAGCCCGAAAAGGATGTTTCGTAGAAACCTTCAACTGCGACATCCCCATCGTTGGGTTTGCTGACGGTGCCCGTCAGCTCCAACAACGAACGCGTCGCAAAAGGATTTCTGGTACAGCCCCTACAAGCCAATCCTATCGTTATCGGGCGTAGCGGGCGTCGGCTTTAACAGGTCTGCATTTCGGCTGTCAGTATGGTATTTCCAGAATGCGATTCCCAGCGCGGATGCGCAATCAAGCAACGAGTCGGTGCTTAACTCACAATTTGTCCAAGAATCGATGGGACAGAAGTCCAGCTTCCGTGCGAGGTGGGGAGTGATCGAATGTAATACCGGTTCCTCCTAGAGTTCCTTTGTCATTGATTATCGGGCGTGCACGGCAAAAACCAATCTGTAAGCAGCTAGCCGCGGATTCGGAAAGGTATCACGTCAGGAATAGTGACCCGGAGTCGAAGAATCAGAAGGTACGGAGTAACTAGAAAGTAATCTGCGTCACCGGAGACGGTTGGTGTTTAACAGGGAATTGAAAATATTAAAAAGAAAAAAGAAAAGGGAAGATGGACAGAAGACTCTTGAAATGACAAGTCGAATATGGCGGAGGAGGGACGTGAGAACTAAGCATAGCACCGCGACGACTTCCACAATTTCCTTGCACTTCAACCGGGATCTTCTCCGCTCGTCGCAAAGTCAATACATGTTCCGAGGCCGCAGCCGCCAGTCAGAGACCCTCCTGAAAAGCCCCTCGCATTACCCTGTAGGTCCGTACCTTGCCGCTTGGATCTCTTGCCGATATCGAAAAGCTTGCCCACCGTAAGCTAAGGAAGAGCCAAAGATATCGTGGAGCACCGGAGCCCGCGGGGCGAGCTCAAAGGAAGCGGGAGTTGGATCTTGGTGGACGTTTGGGAGAGCCAGGTCGAGATGAGGATGTTAAGTTCAAGTGAGTATAGAGAGCGCGAGCCGGTAAGTATTGGGACCTGGGGACCTGAAACCAGGGCCGGAAGAGGGCTTGTCGCCTCTTTGACAGAGTATAGGGTAGGTGCGCAATAGCACAGCGTCAGCTTCTTGACCCTGATCGCATCTCTTCGATTCCCATTCACTTCACCTCTATGAGCCTGAGTAGTGTGGACTTGACTTGTATTGCGTAAAAGTCGGTTGTCTCTAGCCGGCATTTGCGCACTTACTCCGTGAAATCGAAAGATATGGCAGGCTGCGGAGTACAAGCATCAATGTCGTTGTTACTGTTGTTACTGTGACCGTCGCTCGAGAAAGCTAAGGTCTCGCTTAGCTGATAACAGGCCGCGATTAGATCCAAAACGATCTGATACGCTTTGAACCTCCGTCTGCTGTTTGATCGTGTTTCGACATCCTCCACTCAACTTTGTCAGCCTCTAATCAGTACTGGGAAATTTCAAATGCCATTCGAACAGACGGGCATCAAAGCGTCAGACATTTTTCAGCAGTGATAGCCCCCGGCTGGACTTCCTAAAGCTCGGCGATCCACAAGCTAGGCAGCGAATCACGCCGTTCTCGGTCCATCCACCTTCACTATGGAACAAACAAAGGCCCTCAACGCGTTGGCAGTTAGTGAGAATATACTCTGCCTTCTAGATATAAACTAACATCTGCACCCTAGCCCTTCCTCGCGCTCACCAAGTCTGCCACCTCGCCTCGAGCAGCGGCAGACCTCATCATCCGCGCAACCTCTGCCCCGAACACCTTCATATTCGCCGAGCTCCTCGAGAGCCCCCAATTCCAAACCCTCTCCGCTTCCCACGACACCCCTCCCGAATTCTTCACTCACCTTACCCTCCTCAAAATCTTCAGCTATGGAACCTACACTGACTACAACGCTACCCCCGACCTCCCCACTCTCAACGAGGCCCAAACCCTCAAGCTCCGCCAGCTCTCCTTCCTAACCCTCGCCAAAAACCCCGCCAACCTCTCTTATACCAATCTCCTCGGCTCGCTAGGTCTCGAAACCGCCCGCGAGCTCGAAGACCTCGTCATCTCCACCATCTACGCGGGCCTCATCACGGCAACCCTCGATCCATACCACCAGCACGTTCTCGTATCCTCCGTATCCCCCCTCCGCGATCTCCAACCGAACTCTATCCCCGCCATGATCGATACCCTGAATGAATGGTCCCTCCGCTGCACATCCACCCTCGAGGACCTCGAGAAGCAGATTGCGAGTATCAAGGCCCAGGCTCTCAGGCGTCACAAGGAAGAAATCGAATGGGCGGCTCAAGTCGAGGAATTATGTAATAAATCAAAGGATGGGAAGGAAAGGGAGAAGAGTATAGACGATCCGACGAAGAGCGGCGAAGGAGGCAGGTTTAGTGGAATGGGCAAAAGACTTGGTTTCGCGGCCAAGAGGGGTAGTGGGAATTTGGATGGGGACGAGGGTGATGATATGGATGTTGATGAGGAAGATGATGATGAGAAACGGGCAGCATCACGTTCGTCGAAGAAGCGAGGTTTTGGAAATATGCTAGGGGGGTTTGGGAAGAAATAGAGAGGTAGCGCACTAAGTGGTGAGAGACCAAGTCGGTCGATCATTTATCTCCCGGGAGTTAGATTCCTCGCTAGATGGCTACTTGAGGCAAGAAATTACAAATTACACACCGGGGCATTCATGGCACATACTCTGACCCGGTACACTCTAGAAGCCTGGGAAGAGATGACTCCCAAAAATCTATCAAATAGGAGGAGTATCATAAAGAAATAAAATAGATGTCTACGATATCCTACGAATACAAAACCACTCACATACTCCCTTGGAAGATATGTGATGGACAACAAAAGAAAGAGTATTGTATTAGAAGAGAAGCAGAATGCCGATAGGTGATATAGCAAGTCATTACGCTTCGCCCTCCTGTCTTCTGACCTCAAGTGATCGCTCCTGTTTAACGCCATCCCGTTCCATCCATCCCTCTCGGCCAAGCCAGCCAGCCACCCTACTTTATACAGATTTGGATATTTCAAATTTCAAGCCACCAAACTCCCGAAAAATGCGCCCTCTCGTTCCTTCAGAGGTCAGGTGAGATCGATATCTACATCCCGAGAGATTTGTTAAAGCACGCATCGATGATAGTTGACCCCAAAATCCCGCAAAAGTAAAGTGATACGAAATATTACTCTACGGTCGGGCTCCTCCTTTGGAACTTCCCTCCGATTGCCTACAGCCTCTTTCCAGGCACGAAAACGAAGATAATGACGAGGATGGCGTCGATGAGGATCGTGATGCCGAGGACCATGATTGCACGCTTGTTGAGAAGTTTACGGACGTAGGGCTCTCGGATGAGGGAGAAGCTCATAAAAGTATATTCGCTGAACCCAGCGAGCGCAAGGATGGGGTCTAGGGCGTATTGGTGGGAACAAAGTGCATAGACTCCAACTGTGAAGGGGAGTACGAGCTATAATGAGTTGTTAGTGAGGCTTCTTTGACAAGGTCCTTGCATCAACATACCCAGACTCTGATGTGACGGGGGGAATCGAGGAAGATCAGGATGAAGCCAGCCCAGAAAGCACCAAACATAGCCAGAAGTCCAATGATCAACCTTAGCATTAGGGACGGTGGCACTAGGTTACCGAGTGCCTTTGCTCGGAGGAAGCCAGGGAATGCATCACGCTCCATAGCCTGGAACACATAGTCTTTCGCAGCATCGAATACTTCAGGGTCGTCTCTGTGCCTGTCCTCGATGGAAATTGTAATCTCATGAGTGATGGACTCCGGAAGAATGATTTCTCGCTCTGCACCCGGGAGAAGGAACGTATAGAGAATCTTCTCTGCTGAGGCTCTAATATCGGCGCGCGCAATGGTGTGCTCCGGAGAGTTTTCGTCGGACGCCAGAACGTTCGGGCTGCTCATAAAGCTGGGTCGAGGATTTGAGGATGTTTGGCGGTGTCCGGATTGAGCCGAACCAGTGCTTCCTTGGGGAGAATGACCATTATTTACATCCTCGAGTGCCTGCTCACGGAGGAAAGCAGACATTTGCGCATCTTGATTCTTCTCCTTCTCCGTCTTCAACTCGGATGGCCCTGCTATACCATGATCCAGATTACCTAGACCTTCCAGAATTTGGGAAGACCGCTTTGAGTTCCCCAGCTTTTCTGCTTCTGGCGTCCCAATCATCACAGATCGTCGTAGTTCGCGAACATAATGTCTGCACATGGACATGTGCTGCGCAACATCGAGCCTGTACCGAGTCAGCGCCTTTCTTTCGCGGTTGTTTCCACTCGGCCAATATCATACCAGAAGTCCAAATAGTCCACAGATCGTTGTTGATCGCGCATGTATATGTAGAAGAAGAAAAGATCCACAGGAGCAAGAGTTCTCCTACTTAACACCTCGAAAAGAGTGGGAAGCCTGTTCCGATTGACATCGGGAGGAGGAGAGGGCGTATTGAAGTCCATCTCCGCGGTGGTCCTCCTGACTGTCTAGTGTGTTTGTTGTTGATCGAGGTTGGTTGTTGCTTTAATTTGACAAGCGACAGATCATGGATCAAGCCTTCACAGGGTTCAGAAAGCGACGACTGTTTTATGATATGGCGATGAGACTGATCTGGTCAGCTCGCCTTGGAGAAGCGCCCTGCGCAAAAGATTATAGCTTGATTAGATAGTGAGTGTGTTGTTATGAATGCGGTCATATGTGATCTACCTCCTCGGCCGCACCTATGCATTGGTGGCTCCATTCGAATCTTGCTTTTCAGCCTCAGGCATCAAATCTCAGGCGAGCTCAGGCACCAAGGCATCAGCATCCACAATTTTTCGCTAACTTCTTAGCGCACACAACCTGAGGGAACATTTCGAAATTGAATCGCGAAGTTGAGAGCCATCGACAAGGAATTTATTCGCCCAGCCTCGACACACCACACAGTACGTTTATACCTGGACAATTGTGTGTCAATCAAAAAGAGGACTCAATCCTAACTCTCCCCAGACATGTCGACCAAGACCAAGAAGCCCGCCACTGGCAAGGCCCAACGATCCGCCATCGCCGATGTCGTTGCGCGCGAATACACAATCCACCTCCACAAGAGAGTACGTTGCAGACCCGATTTGAAGGAGCTACGAGGGAGGCATACTGATTATTTGACAGCTTCACGGTGTTACATTCAAGAAGCGCGCACCCAAAGCCATCAAGGAGATCAAGAAATTCGCCACACAATCCATGGTACGAATAAGCTGGAGGGCAGCCCGTAGATGGAATGAGAGAACGTAGAAAACTAACAACCGCCAATAGGGTACCACCGATGTCCGTCTCGATCCCCAATTGAACAAGAAGGTCTGGGAAGCAGGCATCAAGGGAGTTCCATTCAGACTTCGTGTACGCATTTCGAGAAAACGAAATGATGAGGAGGGAGCCAAGGAGAAGCTATACAGCTATGTCCAGGCTGTGAACGTCAAGAACGCCAAGGGACTGCAGACGGCACTTGTTGAGGATGCATAGATGGGATCTTAGGGTATGGCGCGAATCAATTACGTGGCATGGTATAGATGCTATCATAGCTTTTAAAAATGAAAGCTCTTCAACTTCACGAGCTGGCAGTCTAATCACTGTGATTGCTAGACTACTCGGCAAAATTGTCGTGTGGCTGCTGCTAAGGGTGATACAGGTATGGAGCAAAGCAAATTCTAAATATACCGACAAGCGGGCACCCAAGAAGAGGTTATATTTGTTCCTCCCCAAATGTCGGTTCCTTTCGAAAAGAGAACGCATGCTAGACCAAATTCCCCTCAATTTTTTTTTCACATTCGTTTCTTCTCTCCCTCATCTTCTGTTCAGCAGAACTACTTTGCTATCTACTCTCCAAGTTCAATAATGTTGATTCTCTCTCGGCCTAGACATCCATCATGGTGGCCCACATTGCGTTCCAAAGTGCTCTCAGCTTCAGGACGTGTGATGTTGCAAGCTCTCAACTTCATGAGATCTTCAGTGTTTATGCTAGAAAGACATCATACGTCGACTTAGCCATGCTTTAGACAGAAGCAACCAAAGCATCTAGGACTTGAATAGAATATTCCTACCATGCTTCACAAAAGAAGTAAAGTGAGTTTCTCTTCGCCTGCTGTGCAACAGAAATTGACACTTTCGATTCCCTTCATTTAAGTACTTTGGTAACTTAGGCTGACAGCATATGTGCACAGGAATATGATGAACGCCGACAAACTTTTCGTACTGAGCTGAATTACCATTGTGATGACGGACATTGGTCGGATTAAACAGCCCGTCTCACGACGGTCTAAACCCTGCTTACGTTCCCTATTCAAGTTATCTCGACCTCGTCTGGACATCTACCCTTGAAGTCCTCAGCCCCTACGAATCCCAAGAAAAAGAAATGCCGAAGAGGGGCAGAAAGAAAAGCGCCACAGCTATGTCCAAGCTGTAAACGTTAAGAATGCCGAGGGGCTACAGACGGCTCTTATTGAAGATGCGTAAACGGGATCTATGGGATCTGGGGTGCTATCTGTCGGGTTATCAAAATTTGTGTGGGAAGAAGTGAATAGAGGCGACCGGTGTAATAGGTGGAATCATTTTGTATATTAGCCATACTAGGTTAGCGAGTCCGAATAGAACTACATCTATATTATACAATTGGCTTTGTGAGAGACAGGTGGTGCTACGTGTAGTGGGTGAAGCCACACTATCATAGCTTTGAAAAACAAAGCCCTTCAACTTTATGAACTGGTGTTGCAATCTTTGTGATTGATTATGATATCACTCGGATAAATTTCGATGTACCTACTACTAAGGGTGATACAGGTATGGTGCAAAACAAATATAAATCGATCGATATCCAAGAGTTATCAATACTCGATTCTAGAATTGACTATGGCAAACAAATTAGTGGGGAGTAAACGAAAGGACTGTAGCCCGCTCTAGTTGAGGATGTATAGGTGCTTTTTATAGGTACGGTTTGGGTGGAGTTGCATTTCTCTAGCCAGCTTTTATGAATCAAAATAGCGAGTGTATCATGAATACAAAATATGGATGGACGACAAACACCAACGCTTCAATTTCCATAATGTTGAGGACTACCTATCAATAAATAAAGCTTTTCAAAGCATCAGCTGACAGTTTTAAGGGACTTGACTACTGGTGTGGAATTTCTTTGGCCTATATCTTATACCTACCCCAATCCTTAGCATGACTCGTTTTACCATTTCACCACCCAACATTGATATCAAAACAGTATATGCACCACAAATCTCATTGACACCTGGATTGATCCAAGTATGTTCGTACTCTATAATGCAATGTCTTAATAGTACACAGTCCAGTATCCCAAATACGCCTCCCTACCACCATGGTAACGCTGCATGGAAAGGCCGCATTGAGGTACTGACAACGCTCAATTATGATGTATACCTCTAAAGACCAGGATAACGCCCGCTCCCCCAATCAAGTCATTATTTCAAGGTCGCTCATTCATCATCGATGTCTCGGTGTCGGCCAAGCACCTTCTTCTTGAACTCCTCCATATCCTTGTCCCATAGCTCAGCAGCCTCGCCATTAAGAGGAGAAGCACTGATCTTGGTTAGCATTTGTAATGTGAGAAAAGATAAAAGGAAGCATACTTGTTAGGCTCGCCAAGCAAGCTTTGCAAACTAAGTAAGACGGTTTGGATGTTGTATGCAGCGGTCCACTTGTCCTTCAGGATGTCCAAGCAGATTCGTCCGGAGAAGTCGACATTGGGGTGGTAGATGGGGGTCTTGAAGAGGACAGTCGGAGCCGAGTAAGGATAGTTGTTAGGGAAAGCGAAGGAGAGTTTGAAGGTAAGACCAGCATAGGGAGTCTCAGTAGGGCCTTCTATAGTCGCAGTCCACGATTGGAGATTGCCATCGGCAGAAGGGAAAGCAGAGATGCCAGGAGCAGAAGAGGTCATAAGCTGCATCAACTCGGTCTGCAATCTGCACTAAAGTCAGCCCTGCCACCATACATCTAGAACAAACAAGCTTACCGCTTCGTGGTGCTTTGTCCATCGGGAGCTCGTCGACCGGGAGCAAGCTTAGACTCCTGGTTAGCAGAGAGGGCGCCAGGTGCTGAGTTCTGTGTGTCCTCCATATCGAAGTCCATGTCAGGAAGTTGAAGTAGAACTGGGTCGGAAAGAGATTAGTTGAGCTATTGACAAGAGGTAATGAGGGACAAAGAAAGACAAAGGGGACTTGATTGTGTTTGTTACTTACCAGATAATTTTCTAATGGGACTGAGACAGTCCGGAATTTAATGAGAGACAGTCTAGAGGCCAGACAAGCAAAGTTGTGGTGGCTTATATAGTGATCGAGCTAGGAGAATCGGAATTGTTTATGGATTAGTGGTGGTTCCTCTAGTGGTTACTTTGACAACGGAGGTCTGGCCGCCCAACGCGAGGCTGGAGTTCTGCCTCGCGCCAATCAACGACGCGTCAAAGATATTTATCGAAACTCCAACGCGTTTTCCACGAGAACATTGGATAGTAGTCATTGTTTTATTTTGGAGGAGAATTTGGACCATTCGAAATCATGGTAAGCTTGTGTTACATGAGCAAGATGCATTGTATTGACTATTGCATTCTTTTAACATGCCCATTGTGATCGGGCAAGATGCTAATCTGAGTCGATACCATGCAGAGTCAACTTGATCCGCTACCCCGCGATCTCCCTTTTCGAATTATCTCCAAAACAATCGGCCGCGGGGCTTATGCATCGTGCGTTTCAAATCGTTTTCCAAGACCAAGTCAATTATTGCTGAGAATTTTTTCAGAATAAAAAAGGCTGTCCCTCCCGATGCTACAACTCCAGTCTTTGCAGTCAAATTTATACATAAAGCATACGCAGTTAAGCATGGCAAAATATCCTCTAAACAGATTTCCATGGAGGTTTCTCTCCACTCACATATTGGACAACACCCAAATATCATAGAATGGTTCGCCACCGGAGAAGATGCGATTTGGAAGTGGATCGCCATGGAATACGCTGAAGGAGGGGACCTGTTCGACAAGATCGAAGCAGATGTCGGCGTCAGTGAAGATATTGCACATTTCTATTTCACACAACTGATTAGTGGAGTGAGCTACATGCATTCGAAAGGAGTGTCCCATCGAGATATCAAACCGGAAAACATATTGCTCTCCGAGAGTGGGAACTTGAAAATCGCTGATTTCGGACTGGCTACACTTTTTGAATACCAAGGGAAAACGAAACTCAGCTCAACAATGTGTGGAAGCCCGCCTTACATTGCCCCCGAGGTCATTACTTGCTCGAAGAGTCAGTCAAGAGGGGAAAAGGCACAAGGCTATGCTGCGAACTTGGTTGATATATGGTCCTGCGGAGTTGTTTTGTTCGTTTTGTTGGTTGGTAATACTCCTTGGGACGAGCCCACATCATCCAGCTGGGAATTCGAGGAGTTCATCGGTAAGAAAGGGCATAGTACGGACGATTTATGGTTGAAATTACCACCCTCAGTACTATCGCTACTTCGAGGCATGATGAATGTTGACACTTCAAAGCGGTTCAATTTCAACCATATAAAGCAGCATCCTTGGTATACGAGAAGGAATCCTCTCCTTACCTTGGATGGAAAAATGACAGATCCCTTGGCTTTGGCAACTCGAATGCTGGAAGGTTTGAAAATCGACTTCAGTCAAAAGCCCACGGCGTCTCAACGATCACGGCATAGTGAAGATGCTATGGATATAGACTCGGATGAAGCGTCAAGATTTTCATTCACACAACCTGAACAACCTATCAACGACGTGATGTTCGATTGGGAAAGACCTCCGAGAGTAAACGCCACGTCTTACAGCTCCAGTCAACCGGTCAATACTCGCGATGGTGGTATCGCTACTATGATCAACGGCCTAGGGGGTCACCCATTCGAGTCTCTTGCTGATGAACCAAGTATGAGTCAATTCACGCCCGCTCCTTCGGTGCCGCTGAGCTTGACGCAGCATGCTCGGCGTTTCCGAGATATCGTGCCCAATTACTCGCTTACACGATTCTTCTCACATCTGTCCCCTCCACTTCTATTAGAAATGTTGAGCAGCGCTCTGCATCAGCTCAATGTACCTATCCCACCAAATTCGCAAGTGAGTGGTCGAGACCATGCGGGATGGATCAAGGTCAAGACATTAGACGGAAGGCAATGTGGCATGAGTGGGGACATTGTTGTTGATACGTATGTCTCCGGTGAGGCGGAACTCCTAGAAGTCAGATTTGTGAAGATCAAGGGCGATCCCTTAGAGTGGCGACGATTCTTTAAAAAGGTTGTGGTGCTTTGTAAGGATGGTGTTTATGTTCCTCAGAATTAGCGTAACGATAGTGTGTTGTTAGATCAGCATTTAGCATATAGATGAAGTATTGCAGTTTAGTCATGGAGCATCGGGGCTCTTAGGTCCAAAGCTAGGTTGGAATTCGACAAGTAATCGAATTGCGTAATCAGCTCATGCATTAGCTCTTTAGTAAAGTAGAACCGTTTACGACATCGTCCATCAAACTGGTCTCCAGATTCCCGCGTTTTAAACATCGACCTTCAAAAGCAAGTAGTATGGATCCTCGAGGCCGAGTAGGCGATTTCAACACCTTGTCCAAATGCCAGAGTTCGAAAATAGTTATGGAAGGTTGATATCCTGTTATTTGCACACTCTCTGAAATTCTGGTCAAGTAGACCTGCACTTCCTCTAGCCGTTATCAGCTTTTATTTCGTCTTAGAAAAGGTTTGCTGCCACAAACTGGTCAAGTTGTCGTCAAGTTGCGGCAGTCCCTTTCCTTAACTGCGGTGATACTTCTGAAGTGTTCAAAAATGTCTCTGCGGTACTCTAATTAGGTTAAAGCTATCAATATTCAGTTTTATTAATCCAAAGTGTTATTGAAGTGTTTCATAAATTCTATTATAAAGGACTATTGCGGTGAACATTGAGATTTGAAGCTGTTTGGAGGAGTTGATCAAGACTTTTCACTTTTACGTGGGACTTGGGAATGGAGGGAATAACCAAATTTTTAAGCTAGGAAAGGGTTTATATCTAATCCACGTACTTTGAATCATGACTTCGCGAAGGCCAACTCACCATTTCCGTAACTGTGACAACCCCTCCAAAGAGCACAGCATCTAGCATACCAAACTAGAAACTAGAGTTTTGGGATCTTTATTCCGACTCAGCGACTTACACAACACCAAGCTATTTCACTACTACCTAATATAATATATACAGTGATTATTCCATCAACTATCCTACTTTTGAAGAAAGCCGAGCTCTGAAACACCATCATTCCATCATGCTATTCCATTACTCCAACGCCTTCCACTATGTCCACCAAACGTAGTTCGTCAAACAGCCGACGCTAATCTAATAAAGCAAAAATGCAAAAACAACTCAAACATAGTAGCTTGGTATCATGAACTTGTCAATCCATCCCTCCACCCATCCATCCATCTAACATCCAAAAAAGAAATTCGTTAATGTATGACAGCACCCTCCAACGCCCTCGCAATGATTATCAGAAAAAGAACTTCAAATGTAACTGGGACTGAAACAGCCCGATGTGGCCGGTAGAGACAGGTTGAGAAACTGGGTAGGTGGCCTAGGACTCTGCGAACATCCGTCATGGTCATGGATCCTCCACCTCCCCTCCCTCCCCCGCTCCGCCGGTCCCGAATTTTCAAACCCTTCCTTCCTCTCCTTCCGAAAATGCTCCAAATTCGCCTTCATATTACACAAACTCAAATACCCCTCCCCGACCCACCTATCAATCACCGCGGCAATCTGATGAAACCCCTTGGTATGACCCCCTTGGTTTCTCGCCTCAAAGCCACAGGTGACAAACAGATAGCAATGCACCAGCTCATGCAAGAATGAACTCAGCAACAACCTTCGATCGTACTTTGGGTCCCTGAGAATGGGGCTTGAGAGTACGATTAGGGTTTCAAACCCTTCGCGGTCGGTGCAGCGTCGTAGAGCCGTGGTGCCGATTAATTCGGTGTGGTACCGAACTTGCGAGGACCATTCCCATTGGACGCGGCCAGACAGAACACCCCCAAAGAAGACGCTGTCGGCCGTGGTGAGGATTCCCGCGAGGGCCTTGTCGTCAAGATCTCCATCATCAAGAGGGTCGTCTCGCTTGATAAGTTTCCGGAGGATGCGTTCGTGCTTGTGATGAGAGGGGAGACGCCCAAAGTGGGAGATCACTCGCTCTGCCGCTTCACAGTCGCTGATCGCAGCCGGGTCGCGGTAGATTAACGTATTGGTGTTCCATGGCTGGAACGGTGTGTCTGACATGATGGAATTCCCAGAGGGCGTTCGTTCCATCGTGATGCCTTGAACATGATCAAGCGGCGTTATGAAGGATTGCGAAGAACTGTTTGGAGAGATGAAGGATTCGGAAAGAGTCCTTGGCAGTGGTCGTTGCGGAGAGCTTCTCCCACTTGGAGACCATCGAGTTCTAGAGTCAGGTCGTCCTCCATGGTGCCGTCGTCGTGAGTTGGCCTTTATGCCGTCAGGGCTTACGCTCCCTCTGAACGAAGCAGCCATGGATGGAAGTAGACAACGAGAACAGTAACATAGAATCCTAGTATGTGTGAGAATGGGGAGGAGGAGTAATTTTATTCTGACCATGAGGAAATATTGTAATGTTGAACTCACTGGAGCTCGTCGTGCCCGTGCATACCGGTCAGTCCAGTGACCCAAAAGTGAGGCTGGCGGCTTCTGAATACCCCGGTCCTGCGCGGGGCAGGGATGAGAAAGATATCAAAAGACATGCAATTCGATGGTAGAAACATATGAGCTTTTGCTTCCCTTTAACTCTGTCCGGATGTGCCAGACTTGGCTCTATGATAGGCGCATGAGGCTGTTCCCCGAGTTGCACCTCTGGGCCTGAGTCTACGGAAGGAGAAGGACGGGAAGCTAATGCCACGCGGTACATGTAAAGCAAATATCGAGAATACAGCTCGAGTTCCGTGGCTCCGTGCTATTCAGCGCTCTCGGGTTTATACAAACGGGGCCATCGATGCAACACTTGTGCCAGTGGTCACCGCATATTGAAACCTCCTTAGCTTAGGAGCAACTCCGTGCCACAAAAGCGGTGTGTTGTTGCGATACCTTCTGGTATCCACGCCAGCGGTGTAGGGCGGACATGGCGAAAGCTCGCTAAAGGGCACCAGAAGAACAGTGTTGTTCGCCCTGCTTTTTTGATTGGCGAGAATCGTGCTCAGCAAACTTCGGACGAGCCCCATGTCCGATATTCCGCTATTGCCACTGGATAACCTGACTAGAAAGCGTTTGGTTCCTGAGTAGGTGTGAGGCTGTCAAATATTAAGACGCCTATAAGAAACGTTGCTGCCAACTCCAACCCACCTAGACAACGACTCCAACACTCGATATCCCATAGAGGAGAAGAGGACTTACTTGCAGCGAGGCGCTGGTGGTCATCGCTTTGTCTGCCTTGCGATTGTCGTCGTTCATGGCCACTTGTCAACCCTAAGTCACTTCACTTATACATAACCCACATAACCCCACTTGCTCACCTACTCCCAAGCATTGCCATGTGCCATCCTAAGAGGGGTTCCCTAAATGGCTTTCATTTTGCAAACTTGTTTGCGAGAGGATCTTCACTCGCAACCCTCATGTTCGAGCAGCAGCCCTGTGCTATCTGATCGACACTCTCTGAGGCGAGGAATGTACTGTACTGTACAACATCTTGTAGATGTCATCACACAAAGCCTGGCAAGCAGTATCCTGGACGAAGCATGCCAGTTGGCGATGGGGTTAGAGGGATAAACTGGGGCTTCGCTGAACGGATCTTCTGACCACCGCAGACGTTTCGGAAAGAGAGTGTAAATACACTTACAGTACGAACAGATGCGCCAGCGGTTGTCCACCATCCCGCTTTATTCTACCAATCGTAACTGGAAAAGCTCGCCGAGACACCCAAAAAGACACAATGCATACTGCGCTTCATTGAGAATTCAGACCCAAACCCCTCATCCACCTAACCTCATTCGCATTTGCTTCCAGTGCTCTACCCATTGTTTCTGAGTAGGTAAGCTCTTCTCGCTCCCTGATGGCTTCTTTCGGCGTCTTATGCCCGGTCTCTTCAAAACTGTCGGCGGTAAATCCAGGTTTGCTAGAAAAGCTCAGTAGCCCTATCTTTTCGCCCGTCCACAAAGCAAGGCCATCTTCATTGACAAGCTTATCACTGCGCCCGTGGTTGGTGTTTGCAAGCTTAATCACAATGTCTCCTAACTCCGAGTCCACGTAAGAATCTCCAAGAGTTCCAAAGATGCCTCGTGGCGTCTCAACAGAGCCATGAGCGATGTTCCACGTCCGAGCTTCCGTGAAGCCGTCCCGTTCGAACCATTTTAGATTGCCGCCACCATCCGAAACTACAATTCTTGTCCCATGGTTAGAGACGGATAGTAGTTTAGAACTCGAAGAAGTTTGACGGTTCTTCATAACAGAGTTTTGGAGACGGCCAGCAGAGGAGTCGGATGATATGGTTGATAGATGGGGAGCCGGTGATAGGCCATACATTTCCAGAGAGCCTTTACTATTGTACTCACCGCAGGCAATCAACGTCTTTCCAGGTCGAGTTTTCGCTTCCAATACTTGCTCAATGGAAAGTTCACCTCGCCGAGCAAGATCTTTCTCCATCGACGCAAATGGATAAGGAAGTGACGCCATACTACACAGTCGAGCTCCAGAATGCACAGTGCCTCGCAACTTTGGAAAATTCCTCCGGTCATAATTGAGAATGCTTGGGAAGCGTCCAGCAACGTAAATCTCGCCATTTCCATCCCAATCATTCCCAGAGCTTGGAAGGTGCAATATGCTTAGCGGTCCTGGGTGGAGGAGATATGCATAAAATGGGCTCGGTTCGGGATTCAAAAGAGTTCGAAAATCCAACTTCTTTGAGGTATTTAAAGATCCAAAAGCATCATCATGCAAATCTAACTGGAGAGGATCATCATCGCTGCTGAACTGGCTGGCTGATGTTCGAGCTCGGGGGTCATAGAGATACAGAGATGAATTTGTACCAACTGTAAGAGGAACATGATGCTTTGCTTCAGATAGTGCTGTTATCGGGAAAGGAAATCTTTCGTTGCTAACAGTACAAAGAGTTTCAAGATCAACCTCCACAAGACCTTTTTTTTCATTAGCCACAAGATCTACCCAGCGAATATGAATGCAATAATCCACCGCTTTTAACCGTCGTTTTAGAACGTATTAGATAATGATCAACTCCAGAGCACCAGGTGACACATGAGGCAATGCAGAAAGGCACCACGTCTCTACTAAGAAAGGTGCCAGCGGGAAAAGTGCCTATGCGGCATCTGGCAGGACTACGCGTTATTCCCATTACAATTTTGGCCCGCTTGAGAGGGGATGTGTGATTGGGTTTCTCAGTACGCAGTAGCTCGACGAGAACCGGTCCACTGGAAATTCAAAACAGAGGCAAGACATACATAGAATGTTCAACTTAAAGAAACAACTCACCATTCTCGATTGCAAAGTATGCCCGCTTTCGCGGACTGTCAATACTGACACACTCAGTGACACCTGTACTAATCGTTTTAGAACGCTTAGGGAACCCAGGCTGAAGTGTGAGGCCGACAAAT
This sequence comes from Ascocoryne sarcoides NRRL 50072, assembly GCA_000328965.1. Lineage (NCBI taxonomy): Eukaryota > Fungi > Ascomycota > Leotiomycetes > Helotiales > Gelatinodiscaceae > Ascocoryne > Ascocoryne sarcoides. The sequence continues at coordinate 1,489,403 of KB205945.1, read as the reverse complement.
AATAATCCAGGCTTGCTCCTCGCAATAATCCTTCCCTTCCGTATGCCACACATATCCCACACGCAGACGCTGCCATCTTCAAGAGGAGCTACAACGAGAATGGAATTATCTTCTCCTGGTGGAGTATAAAGACCCATGCCTTTCACTTCTAGGTACTCGTGTTCAGGACTAGCCAGGTTGCGAGGCTGCTGGAACCATGATGCTGATATTGGAGCATGCCTTGCGATATATTCCTCGTACCAGTCGACTTTCTCGTCAGGATAGCTGGGCTCCCAATTTGCCATAATTCTGATTTTCTCGTTCGACTTTATTTTCATATCTCGAGCTTCTTCCCTTGGCGTGAGAAGCCGAGACTCTCCCACTCCATTGCCATTTGCCAGAGCTCGTGCTAGATCACGGAAACCTTCCTGGGATGGCTCGGAGGTGATGAGTGCCTGACGGCGTCGCAGATTCGTGAGAAAGGAGGATCTGTTGAAGCACTGTTCTCTCCAGAGAGTATCATCGCGGCCAAGTTCCAAGAAATGCTTATTGACGGATTGCAGATTGACAATATCCAGAGGATCAAGGACTGCAAGAATCGTTAGCTGATGAAAAGCAGATGGATCAAAGCCAGGAGATGAAACGTACAACGAGCAATATTGAAGACAAGTTCAGACGGAAGGGTGTCCATCTTGGTTCGATGCTGAGCTCTATATAGTAATGGCTTAAAGTGTTGATGAAGGCGTTTATGGATTAGAACCTCGCGTCTTCTAGGAGATTCGTGATATGATAAAAGTCGCAATTTGCCGAGGAATAGGCAGAGCAAGTGGCACAATGGGAGCCGTGCACCCTGCTAGCGCCCTCCGCGCCTTAAATCTTGTGCACGGCGATGATAACAACAATAATCCCATATCTACAGTACTGCAATACAATTCTGATGCAATGAGGTCTTAAAGTCTTTATTGTAATGCTTGGTGGATCAGTATAATCCATTAATGCTAACATAGAGGCCTTCACTTCACATGGCAAAAATATTAATACTTTATATCGAATTCATGAGTTCCTCATCTACGTCTAGTTCTTCTCCTTTTCATCTATATGGTATTTTATTTTCACCAAAGTTATATTTCCAAAGAGGATTGCAATTATTTACTATTATTGATTAAACTCTACGTATCCTTTTTAGTTTATAGTACAATTGTCTATGTCATAAAGGAAATTTGCGAATCAAGTAGTGTATATCTTGCCAGAACATTGCATACATGTATAGTTACAAGTCTTCTTAATAATATAGATTTAAAATTTTGTGAACACTTCGACTTCATATGAAGCTTGGCAAAAAAGAATAGGAGGAGGGGAGGGAGGAGGAGGGTGCAACTGCAAGGCCGCAGATGTATTTCGCGGCATTTCGAGGTAAATCAAAGTTCACAACTCTACTTCTAACGAAGAATTGGCCATTACCATGACCATCTGGGAGCTCAGGAATAGGGATGGCTAGTTTACGTTCGTAGAATGTGTCTCCGACATACAGGTGATGCTCATCAAGATCATACCAAGCCAACGAATCCGGCGTATGGCCAGGAATATGGAGGAACTGGATGCGGAATAGGATATCGGATAAGGAGAGGTATTCCATGTGATTTGCCTAGTGGGAAACTACATATTTCGGAGTTGGGGCGTTGATGCATCGACATAATGAATGTGTTGGGAGGTCCGTGAGAATGAAGGACTTGTCAAAGCAAGGGGCGATAATAGTCGGACAAGCGGTCAAGAACTGTTGTAGGCCGAGTATATGGTCGTAATGGCAATGAGAGCAGATGATGATGTAGTACTTGGCGCCACTGGGATTTAGGGGTTGATTGTTGTGCAAAGATAAGGGTTTAGTTTCCAGATACGTTCGAAGGGAGGCTATAGTTTTTCTCTTACATCGAGGGGCATTGCAGCCAGTATCAGTGACGACTATGTGGCTAGGATATATTTTGACATAGATGTGGGGTTGCTCGTCATAGTCATCGTCCTCAATGACGAGGAAGGTTGTCTGATTCACAAGTCTATGAACAAAGCTCGTGTTGGAAATGATTGAACCAGCAAGAGAGTTTCCCATTGTTGGTTATATACGGGTCTGCTATGATTCAGGCCAGTGAATAATCTTAGGGCAACAAAGGTAGTAGAGCAATTAAATCCACAAAGATCGCTTGAGGCCTTGAGCGGCAATAAGGATATCAGGCGTGGGACTGCTTCAGCCTGTCTGAAATCTAGGTCTCTTCGGTACAAGAGTGGTGACTCCCAGCCCTTCCAAAATGTTCATGCAACTTATCATGTAGACATACATCCAGCACGATTTGATCTTAAAACTGCCGCCAATAACCCTAGTCACGAGAGTGCCAGATTTCGGGGTTGGCCAGTCGGTCACAGCTGCATATTTTAATATGAGACCAGGAGCCTTATAGCCATACCACCGAAGATCTGGAATAACGCGGATAGATATAGTTAAGCACGATATCAATATTGCAGACACCGGTGTCGTTGGATTAACTCGCTAAACTCTGTGACGATTTGGTCTAGGCGGCGGAGTCCCATCTTCGCCATCTTCCTCCATTCAACTCCACCTTATCCCACTCTAGAATCTGCTTTGGAAACAAGAACACGCTTTCAGATGGCCTCCCAGGTTCTGCGATCAGATTAGTCTAAATCGGACAATTCAGCCATGCTTTCTTGACCTCGGCGCTCTTCGAAACATGCGACGCGCCAACCGCCAACCCTCTCCCTCATCTAACCGACCATCGATGATCGAGCTTCCTCACTACAGACACTTCATCCGAAGGCTACCTCTATACAGTCCTCTCGACCTTTGGGCCTTTTGAACCAAGGCATAAACACAAGGATGGGATGTTCAAGGGCCCCGCTGCGCCTCCGCGACGGCTTTGAGCTTCCGAGTTTCTGCGACCAGAAATACCAACTGTTGGGCAAGCAAGAGCGTCGTGGTATAGCATATTCCGATCTCTCTCTATCCCTCAGAGTGTGTCCTACTTCTGCAACGATTCAACTAGAGATCTTGGAGCACACATGCCATAGAGGAAGTATTGTGTACTAGAGTACACCCTCTCTCCCAGCTTTGTACTGGCCCCGTCTTTTACCAATCTGCTAGACTCCTACCAATATTTTCACTTCTCCACAGTCCCATTCTATATAAGTACCAAGGTTAATCTCGGCGCCAAGAAGAGAAGCCCAAAATCCGGACCCTGCGCGTCAAGTTGGCGCTTGCAGCTTCTTGCCTGCTTGTCTACCGCGCCAGATCTCGGATCAGTCCGACCACCCACGGCCTGTCTTCCTACCCAAAGCCTGGTCTGGAACCTCATTAAGGGCCCGGAAGACATCTGCATCTCATCTTACCGACGGTCTGTTGCTTTTAGTGGTTGGCATTTGATCTCTATGCTGTTTTATCCGTTTCTCGTACACATCCTGGTCTGACCCCACAAGAAGTGCCGCAAGATCTCTCGCTACTTACCTGATGATTGGACCTCACCCACTCACTTTGACTGCTTGCTATGAGTGAGTCGACTGCCCGCCATCCATTATTCTGGTCGAGCACGCATTTCTTTGTTTCAACGGGAAAATATTGTAGTTTCGCTGTTCTCTTGACTCTTTCTCTTTTTGTCCTTAATACTCCATGCGTCACCTGTTTTGGGGGTTCCTATTGTCCTACCTATTGTTCTCTTTTGGTATTGTCGGCTTTGGAATCATGAACAACAAGTATCATCATGGACAGTGATAATAGTTATTGTTCTCGATGCTATTCACAGATACTGTATGCTGTTTACGCTGGCCGTGATTTTTTAATTTATTTGCAAATTCCCCCAACACGATTTTTTCAATATACAACTTCGCTTCAAGAACACTCAGGAATGCTCTAGCGCCAAGGAAACAATTTACCTACATCTTTCTTAAATATTTCAACTCGCAGGTCGAGTTACCTCAGATTCTCAGACCAAATCACAAAACGGATCCAACGAACAAAAGAAACATACCACAGATACAATGAAACTCCAAACACCGCTTTTCGCTACCCAACGCGCTATCTTACTTCTTGCCCTCACTTCAGTTATTCACGCTCACACCTGGGTCGAAGAGCTACGACTTATTGCGTCGAATGGCAGCTATGTTGGCGCCCCAGGATATCCGCGAAACTACAAATCTAGTGGAGATGACCCCTCTCACACATACCTGATTCCACCAAATGGCCGATCTACTGGCAATGCTATACTCTCTACCGACCTTATGTGCAAAATCCCTCAGTCTGGGCAAATTTCTGGATTTCCAGCTTTGACTGCTGCACCACAAGATCAAATCGCCTTGAGGTACTTGGAGAACGGTCACGTATCGCTTTTTACAACTCAGCGAGGCAAGCCTGCTGGTCGCGGAACCGTCTACATCTACGGTACAGATTCAGCAGCAGCTACGGATACCTATCTTGGTATTCATAAAGTCTGGAACGCAGCAGGTACCGGAGGCGACCAACGTGGCAAACTTCTAGCTACTCGTCCCTTCGATGATGGGCGTTGCTTTCAAGCCAATGGAAAACCCCCACCGATCACTCAACAACGAATAGCCAAGCTCAGCTACCCGGCTAATACCGAGCTGCCATGCCAATCTGATGTTCAACTTCCGAAAGACGCTGGAGCCTCGGGGACCTATACACTCTACTGGGTCTGGGAATGGCCAACATTGTACAACAACGGCGCCATCCAGCTCAACGAGTCATATACCTCATGCATGGACATCAACATGGTTTCTAAATCATCTGTTCCTGCTGCAGGCTCCTTTAACGAAAAGATCTCCGGGTTAGGCGTGAACTCGATGGCCATCGAAGCTCAACTCAGCACCGCAATCATGATCAACCCTCTTGCGAACGAACAAACAACTTCTGATAATCTCAATACCGCATCTACGCCTCCAGGTGTTACGGCCCCGCCAGAAGCCGCGGTAAATGTACCTGCATCAACAACCTCCCAGCCAGCATCTTCCTCTCTAGCAACCTCGACTGTTTCCGTTCCGACGCCCACCTCTTCAGAACCAGCAAAATTCTTTACTGTCACCGTTTTCGCAACCGAAACTGTCACAGCCGAACCTAGCCCAACAGCTTCTTCTGCCCCAACAGCGCCACTCAGTTTAACGACTACGACAACTTCTGTTCTGGCACCATCAAGCTCAAGCCCAAGCTCAAGTATCATCACCACTTCATCATCTGTATATTTGAGTCAACCAACCGTTGGGCCATCAAGTTCAAGTTTAAGTTCGTCGAGCGCAGTTGTGTATACTGCTTCTGCACCCATTCCGTTGCCATTTCTTAATTCGGTCGGGACTGTACTTACCAGCAGTATCTCTGCAGCACCAACCTTAAGCGGTGCCGTATTTCATGAGCCAACAGCTAGTACAACAGCTTCGCTGTCGGCTATAGAAAGTGGAGTAGTTGATCCCACTCCTTCTGCAATGGCATCGGGCTCTGCTTGCGCGTTAGCCCCATCTGCAAGACGAGTTCGTCGTCGACGTGTACGCAACCAAGTGCTTTGATCTTTTTGCTTCCAGCTGTAATTTCCAGTACATAAGTTAGGATAAATGGCGATATGGGATTGTATTTACGGAAGGTTGGGAGTTAATAATTTGCGGTACATACCTGCATAGATTTGCTTTCAAATAGCTATAGATCATGCTATGGAGTTACGGTGGTGGAAAATTGGCTAGGGCTAGGGGTTTATTTACGTTTATGTAAACTCTACATATACCTTCGGACTGCGGATGTACATTTTTCTTGAGAGCCGATTACAGTTACGGAGATAGACTCGTGGATTTCCTTTGAGTGGAGATGGAGTTATAAATGAATAATGTGCAAAAATTTGAAATAAATTTGTTTTACTGTATCGTGTTTTGTGACTGTGACTTGATTGACGTGAGGTGCTTGTTGTGTTTTCATGACTTGTATAGCCATCTTTTCACAGCTGTTGTATTCTTCGCTGAATGTTGTAGGGGCGGCCAAGAAGTGATTATAATAACTAAACATGTCATAGTAGAGATGGCTCGGCTTTTAAAAAAAAATTCCAAAGGAGAAAAAGTGTTCAAAATAGCTAATTATAAAGAGAAAAAAGCTTGAAAATGACAAGAGCAAGTCTTCCCTTAGTAATAGAAATATAACCTACCTAGATGAGATTGCGAACTATCAACTTTTGGGGGAAGAAACTTGCTCTTTCTAAATTTGTCCTTCGAGCCAATTTAGAGTCCTTAGGGTGTGTTTTCTTGTATAGTGTGTCAGTAAAATTCTTAAATTCATCACCTTCAGCATCGTCAACTATAGGGGCATTCTTGAAGGAGGGGGCTCTGGTGATATCTTAACAGGACTTGTCGACACCCTTAACTTGCTCCGACAACTTTGCTTCGTTAGAAAAGGAGTCTATCTTTCCATCAATTCTCTCTATAACAATAGTATTAATGTTGAAATATTTCACCAGGCTTCCAATCGCATTTTGAATTTAGTAGCCAGTATGCGTAGTCCGCAAAGGACTCCATATTGATTGTGTCATTGCTCGAAGTCATTGTAGCTTTGAGTTAGATTAGACGCGGAGAGGTGCTATGCTATATTTTAAACTTTTATGAAAGTGTTTATTATCTAGTTATGGTAGTAAATACCTGTTTACGAGTGACGACCCGGTTCCTTATAAGAAACCGCTCTGAGAGGTCTGCAAGATTAAGTGCGTGCTGGTTAGAGTGTCTACCAAATAAAGAGGTAGTATGAAGAATCTTGACACTGTTACTGTGATAGTGCTACGAAGGACAGTCGGCTTGGCTTGTATATGCAAATACGGACATTAACCATGACGAACTCCTCCCGGCTGTTTCACGATACCTCTCATATTTGACCACCCCTGCGCCACTCCAGAGATTAGATTTGTTTCAGGAGACGCCGCACAGGAGAATTCGTCTCACTTGTCCTTTTCAATCACGCGAAAGACCCAATCAAAACTGATAAAGATCAACTTAACCGTCTCTTGGTTGGTTTGATGCATCTCCGAATACGCCACAAATTCTAATCTCAAGGCTGTGAAAATTGTGGCTTCAGACATAAATCAAAGTTGAGGTTCCCAGTTACAGTACCAAAGACCGGTTTATTTTTGGGGTCAACATGGGGTCAGACACTTACAGAGTAAGCACCGTCGAAGTTGGTGTTGATGATAGGTAGGAACAGAGCACAGCCTTCAAGGCAAACATGCAGCCTCCTTCTCACCCCTCCCGACACGCCCGATTAGATCATTGATGCATAATCTTCGAAAAAAACCAGGGCTAGGTCAGGCCTTGTTCACAAAAGGGAGACAACCCCAAATTCTTGTACTATTCGTTGAATTATCATTCCCGTCCGCCATACATACCACTAAACTCTAGATTTTATAGGTCCTATACAACATCTCGGTTCTCTCTAGATTATACTTAAACCTATACTTTAGAAAGAGATTAATTGAGGGGAAATCAAACAGCCCCTATATCCATTAGTAAGTGCAACCACTGGTTAGGATAAAAATAAATAATCGATGCTACTAAGGAGCCAATGGTGTATAGCTCAAATATAGCTAACAGAACTATAGACCAGATGGATCTTCCCTCGCCAAAGAGCGTTGATTTGCCTTCTCTTCTGCCATTCTCAAATCACTGCGTGGGGACCCGTTGTGAAAACATACAATGGTACGAATGGTGGATCCGCCACCAAGTATCCGAGCAACCCGAGCAACTGTTCTCGACCATCTCAAGCCCCGACCAGGATACGGAGAAGCACTGGACAAAATACTTTGGGCAACTCTGGCAGGAAATTGCGCAATACATGGCTGGGAATGTTGATTCCAGTATCGATGATATAATTAAGCATCTGGTCCAAGAAGAAATGGTTCATTCAACAAGTGTATCAGAATCTCACCTCATAACTAAGAACCTCGTTTTTGCTATCATTGGCTGGCAAACCATGTTGTACCAACCTGATATACGATCATGCCCCCTAGTACAGCTTGCAATCACTAACCAGATGGGCCTTCATCAAGGTCAAGCTCATATGTGCTTGAAGCAAGGTCACTCTTCCTGCCAAAAGCATATGCATAATTTCCTATTAGGCTTTGGAATGCTGCTCCCCCCTCGAAACTTCAATTCTCTTGAGTCATCTGAGGATATAAAAGCTTTCAGTGAATCGACGACAGTTGCGGTTGCAACTTTTAATGCCCACTTTCTAACTTCAATTGGGAGTGTCGCCGTTGAATGGGTTGACAGTCTGCCATGTCATTTGGAGTTCGATGCAAATACGAACACGTTATTTCTCTTCCGATATCCCTCCTTTTGCCTCGCGAATTACTCCTCTCAAAAGTCCACGCAAACGGATTCTAGAACTGTCATCCATGCTTGTGCAGCTCCGTATCCAGACTCAAAGGAGTGGGCAACTGAGGATGAAGTCACGCAGATGCTTCAAGAAACAGTTATGTCGTACCGATTACTATTCGGTCAAAATAAAGCATCTCGTCGACTATTTCGAAGACTAAAACCCTTCAGCGCTATCCCGAACGAAGGCAGAGATCTGTTTCTAGGAACTCTTTGCTCTCGAAAACACCCCGAGATGACCTTTGAACACTTCGAGCGAGAAGTGTATGACTTGCGTCGAGACTTTCCTATCCTTCGAAGCAGACTAACAATTTTGATGAGCCATCTCGCCAGCCGAAAACCGCAGACCTGGAAGGATCTCTGGCTAGATAAGCGGGATTCAGCTCAATGGCTCACATTTTGGGCTGTCCTTATTATAGGGGGCCTAGGGATTCTGCTATCATTGCTACAAGCTGTGCTTCAAATCATCCAAATCGCTAAATCATAAAATGGTACCCAGATCAAATTTAAGAGCCGACCCAACCCCTCTCAGACAGCTCGTTCTGCCCAACTCTGGATGACACCTGAATAGGTCGGCTCGTACTCTTTGATGGTCACTTGACTTCCTTCCAGGAAAGTATTTGCTTGCACGAACAACCACTTCGGTTCCTTCTTGGCGAGGACGATTTCGCGCCATTCAAGATACTCACCATCTACTTTCGAGAGCTCCTCGTAGTATAAGCGACATGCTTGCACGTCAGCTGTGCATCGGTACATGTGTAACCTCAACAGCATTTTGCCCAACGCCGGTTTTCCGTAGGTGACAACCTTAAATCGATCGATTCGAACAATGAGTGTCCCCTTAGAGGGATCGCATTCGATGCTCATGAATCCGTCACCATCAAGTAGGAGGCATTTGAGTATGGCAAAATGCGCCTGGGTATTAGTCAAATTAGCAGGTTTTGCTACCGTATGAGTAGGCATTTGGTTATTACCCTACTATGTGCATGTCCCCACTTCTATAGATATGGAATTGTTAGCCTCTAAGATGTGTCTTCCTTTTTTTTTTTTAGCTGTGACCTTACCCCTTCATCCACATTAAAGTTTCGGAGGCCGCGGAGACCATCGACGCCTAATCGGAGGTATAGATTGTATGTGACTATTTCCATCGTTAAAGATGAATATCCCAACATCATCAAAAAAGGACTCACTATCTCCAGCAGTAATCTCCGACTCACTAGTGAACCCGAACAAAGAAAGTAATTCTCGGTCGTCCATCAGGTATGCACCCACGAGTTCGGCCCTACACTCGTCAACAGTGGTTGCCAAATCCCCAAACTGGCCTGTCCAAGTTTGTCCTGGTTTATACCAAGAGACGATCGGTTTTCCTGTAATTGGATCAATTGGCGGGCTCTTAATATCAAAATTGAATTTCCCTTCGTCCTCTTGCACCATAAATTTCCCGGTCCCGTGCCCCAAAAGCTCATGAAGTACAACCCACCAGTAATATGTTGGATATTTGTGCTTCTGGAACTGCTCAATCTCAGAGCTGTCAATGAAGGGACAGATTTCAACTTCATTGCTCTCGATGCTCATGCAATTGGCAACGATGACGTTTTTAAACCCGCATTCTTGCCGAATATCGTTATACTATGGAAATCTCAGTAATCTTGCTAATGTTTCTAGAGTGATATGCCTACATTAGGAAGATTAATTCCAGGGAAAATAATACTTGAGCAATAGGCGAGCGCTTTAATTTCAATGAGCCACAGTATGCATTATTCATAACGATACACTTACCATGAATACTCGAGAAGTCTGGGGGCTCAAAGAGCGCATTTTCAAAGGGGCCCTTGCCGTTGTTCTCTAATGAAGCTTGCATGGCCCACGGTAATCGTCGAATAAAAGTTGTAGAATGTACAACCAATTTTTTAAGAATTTTTGTCTCGTCGGGATTTGATATGGCTACTAATCCTTCAAACTCAGCTCTGGTGCCATATGGGTCCCTGTAAGGCTCGACAAAGCCAAAGATATTCTCAACGCGAGGTTGTGTATCCTTGACCCACGTACGTTGCGAGTTGCGGTAACTATGTAAGCTACCAGTCTGAAAACTTTCAACATATTCAGCTAGGAATTGTCGCTGGGTATCATTTGCTGCGACATTAGATGCTTCCACTAGGCACGAGCAAACCTGCTTTAGTTCCTCTGAATGGTCCCCAAGGATAAGTCGTACAACACCTTTAGAATCGGGCAGGGTAAATTCTTCGACGAGCCCAGCTTCTTGGGTCGATGCTTGGAGAACCTTGAATATCGTTGAACCCGACTCGACAATTTTTTGAATTCGTGTATTCTCTGGGAAAACCGAACGCTCTTCTAGTGCTCTTGATACTATAGCAATTTCATCCTTGCTAATAACACACAGTCCAGGATAGTAGGCGCTTTGAGTCATCTTACTAGGAAATCCAAGACTGAAGGGTGGAGTTGATAGCATTGATTGAGCTACCTCGCTATAAAGTTGCTTTAATTTGAGAGACTTTGAGGTGAGTTTTTGGAATAGCTCAGTGCCAACACTGGGAACGAATTTTTGATCACCAGAGCCCTATTGACAAGAATCAGTCCAGCACCCTTTATCATGAACTTTATAGACGACGGACATAATAATTTCCAATGTTCGATAGAAATGTCGCACTGTATTCGAGAAAGGCGTCAATTTGTTCTGGTGTGATTCCGCATTCTTCTGCAAGATTTTCCCAGTTCCCCAAACAAGACGCATATATCCCCAAAATGAGGTCAAATATGCCCAGCGACTCGGGAGAGACCTGCCGAAGAACGATTCTCGTACCGTGCCATGCAGCGCTGCAGAGGAAAAATGCAATCAGTGTCTTTGTCTCGCAGCCAATGCCCCCTGAGTGAACATATACTGAAACATACCGAGACAAGTGATGAGCATATAGCTTTTCTTTGGTCGAAAGATCATCAAAAGCTGTTTTGATACTCAGTTGGTGGACGGGAGGCGGCATGATCTTGTTTCTTTTGCAATACAATTATCAGCGTGAAATCTTCAGCTAGAGGAAAGAGACTGATAAGCATAAAGGAATGTCTGAGATTGGTGGGTTAAGTTGCGGGCACGGAGAACATTCCTCTTAGATGTTTAAAGTCAAAAGCCATGAAGTTGTTAGCTTTTATTGATAGCTTTGCTGTACTAGCCATATCAGTAAAGTTCTGTAAAGCAAACTGGGACACATGTTCCGGCCCCACTTACCGAAAGCCAACCCCACGATATCGGATCAATCTCTCCGCCCTGTCCTCCAATAGATAAAGTCTACTAAGCGCCATACGCCAGTGATGCCTTGCATGTCTATGTACATAGCTAGTCCTACTCCAAAAAAAGTTACCTATTTACAATGAACACAACAAATATCAGCTAATTTCTCAAAGCTGAATTTTTGAACGGCTCATTAGAACGCTTGTCAATGCTCTTACCTCGAAATGCCAGAAGCTCGCTTAAAGTGAGTTCAATAGCTCAAGAAAGCTGTTGAGGCTCTAACTAATCCTTGAACGAAGAAAGATAAGCAGTCCACTATGGCAAAAGGCTTTGGAGCGGTATCAAGAGGAGCTTGATGGAACTGATGTCTACCAAGACATTATTGAAGTTGGCTCCCTTGATGATCTGCTCAATCATGCTAAGACGATCGAATCGCTGTTACCACAGGAGCGAAATTCCCTGGGCTCAATGAATCGACTTGGCCCAAAATTAAAATTCGTGGACGACTTTTCAGCAATCATCGCTCTGTATTTCGGAGCCGATGCAACACTTACAGCCCTTGTTTGGGGAAGCATTCGACTTATGTTGACCCTGGCATCGTCCACTGGAGATACTCTCCAAAATGTTCTCGACATGCTTGAAGAGCTGAGCCTAACACTTCCTCGGTTCAAGACTTACGAAAACACTCTTCCGATGAACAGGGGCCTTGAGAATGCCCTGGTTGATGTGTATACGGAGGTGATATGCTTCTACGCACGTGCGATACACTTCTTCCGCACTCACCCTCATATCTTACTACGCCGTGGCGCTTGGGAGGAATTTCACAAAGATTTCGACAAGACCCTCCAGCGAATTAAGCGATTATCATCAACGGTTGAGAGAGAGGCGGATCTGGCTCGTATGAGAACCGAAGAGCTCAGATATAAAGAAGTTCTCGATATCATGGAAGAGCTCAAGGAAACCAAAATTCGGGACAATGAATCCCGTCGCTGCTATTTTATCCCCTCCGAACTCAATCTTAAATTTTGGGGCCGGGACCAAATCTTGCTGGCCATCAAGAATACTCTCGATCCAGAACAAAACAATAATTCTCTCCGGGCTTTTACTCTCTATGGAATGGGCGGTGTTGGTAAAACCCAAAATTGCATTGCAATATGCAAATAAAAGCCGTGAGATTTATAGCACAATCCTTTGGGTGGCTGCAGATAACACTATCAGCATGGGCCAGAGTTTCCGTGATATCGCGAAGATCCTAGATCTTGTAAAGAGCGACGAGGAAATGCAGGACTCTGTCGCCGCGATTTTAAAGGTGAAGAGCTGGCTACAAGAAGCTCGTGAGTTCTATCTTTACCATCGTATACTGCGTAGAGTGGTATTTATTCCAACCCCCCCCCCCTCTTAATATTTGTTTATGCCTCGGATAATTAGGTGCTTTACTAATGGGTCTAGGTTGCTCTTGGCTGGTCATCTTCGATAATGCCGATGATCTTGAGGTCCTTCGACTCGCATGGCCTGGAAACACTCATGGCTCAGTTCTCCTCACTACTCGGAATCTAGATCCTGCTCATAATCCAGCTCCAACGGGGTTTCATGTCCAACCATTTGATGAGGTTACTGGCTCCGAAATGCTACTCAACTTAGTGGGGCTCGATGCAAAGCTCTCATCCAATCAGGAGAAGGCCAAAGCTATCACAAATACTCTAGGAGGCCTTCCATTAGCACTTAGTCAAATCGGCGGGTTCATCTCACAGCGGAAATTGCCATTACAGGATTTTGTTCCCCTCTATGAGCGCAACTCGGCAAAGATTGATTCAAGAAAAACTGGCCTCGGTGATTATGAACATACGTTGAGCACCGTGTGGGAAATGTCGCTGAGCAAACTCTCGGGAAATCCATTAAGATTGCTTAACTTATTAACATTTTTCGAACCGGACGTTATCCCCGAACTGCTCCTTACCGAAGCATCTAAGTTACTTGAAGACGCCGAATTTGAGTTTCTTGACGATGAGATGGAGTAAGTCCTAGTATACCGAGAGCAAGATAGAATGCAACTAACAGAATCAGTCTTGGGGATGCTGAAGAGGTTTTGTTGCATGCTGCTTTGATTGACAAGAGCCTCGAGGATGCAGTCCTATCGGTTCACCGTTTGGTACAAGCTTCGGTCATACGGCGGCTGACCGAAAGCGACCGAAGCAACTACTTTGACATTACCGTTCAGATGCTTAGCTGGGGGTTTCCAGATACATGGAGCCATGATATTGGTCACCAGTTCCAGGCATGGACCAAATGCGAAAAATGCCTTCCGCATGTTAATCACTTGGTCAAACAGGCGAAGCGATATAAAATTAGAACCGAGAACGTGCAAACATATGGAGAACTTCTTCTGAGATGCAGCTGGTAACTCCTCTTACTGACTTTGTATCCCTCGTTCGACCGGCTAATAGTTGATAGGTATCTCTACGAACGGGAGTGTTACGACGTAGCTCGAACTTTCGTGGACGTTGCACTCGACACCTTTCAAGACAAGGCTAGCCTTGCATTTGCTAGTGCAACTGACCTTTCTGGCCTTATTGATCTTGACACAAACAACTCCGAGAACGCCTTAGCTCCGTTCAATACGGCACTCAGCATCAGAGAGACCCTATTAGGTCCTGACGATCCACTCATCGCATCCAGTCTAAATAATATCGCATTGGCCTACACAGAGAGTGGAGAACTAGAAAAGGCTTATACGACTCATCAAAGAGCTATTGATATCCGCCTCCGTACGCACAGCGACCGGATTGGGAATTCTTATAGCAACATGTCCAGCCTTTTGCTTCGAATGGATAAACCAGACGAGGCAGAAGAAATGCTAAGAAGATGCCCCTCTCTCAAGGATTTCACAGATGAAACATTCCTGCAGACAGGAAATCCTCGTTTCTCCGGTGATATGGTTCTCCTCTCACGAATACGCCTGCGCCAGGGGCGTTTTGACGACGCACTACGCCTTGCATCCAAAGCCCTCAAATTCCGGCAAAAAATGCTCGGAAATCGGCTGAAGACTTGCGATTCCCTTTACGATGTTGCCGGCTTGCTGCACCAGCAGGGAAACGACGCCTCCGCTATGTAAGACCCCTCTCCTCAGACGGCGGTGGTATAAACTAGACTAACGCACAGCAAAAGAGAATTACTCTTGCAAATTGTTGCTATCTCCGAAACATTGAGTGAAGGGGAAGGACAACTCGCTCGAGCTAACTATAAGCTGGCTATTCTCTACCAGGAGAGAGGGGTTGGGCCTGACAGTGAAAATTACAAGTCTAGAGCCATGAGTTTGAGGGCCAAGTTGCGACCAGCTGCTAAGGATGCTCCATTTGAGGAGAGCGAGTTTATGAAATTGTGTCTTTGGATGCTGTGGTAATGGACATATCACCATTTCACAATTTCATAAAGTGTCTCTCTTCAGACCCAACTTATGAAGTACTTGAAACCCTCCATTTGTTGACAAGTTATAGTTGCGGGCTTAATCAATTTGAGCCCTCTAGTAGTGCACCTGCCCCTAATCTCCTCGTGGACATTTAACAACCTGTCGTACCCTTTAAACAAGCTCGCCATTTTATAACTGATGTAGCGTATAAAGTGTTGCAAAATTAGCATTACCGAAATAAGCTCACGACATGCAACGAAAGAAGACAAGCAGGGCAGCTTAGTCGCTATTGAAATCCATCATTTAAATGTCAATTTGTAAAAACACAATAGACATTTTACATCAAAATACAGCCACAGCTATAAGACATGATGCGGTTAATCTTCATATTTAGATTTCAGACTTGCATCAAGAGGTCACACTCATTCACTGCTCCATTGCAACCCTCTACGCCTTCCTGCCCATTTCCAACCACCTCACATCTCACCACACTGCGAAATGACCACTTCCAGATTCGGCACGTCCTTGCCCCTATACCCCGTCTTGGTATTCTCCATTTTGCGCACGACATCCATGCCATCGGCCACCCTCCCAAATACGACGTGCTTGCCGTCTAGGAAGGGAGTCGGGACGGTGGTGATGAAGAATTGGGAGCCGTTGCCGTTGGGGCCCGCGTTCTGTTTGGTGTTATTTTTCGTCGTTAGGGGGTGTGGATAAGGATGTGAAGAGAAGTGGGGGACTTACAGCCATGGATAGGAGGCCGGGTTCGGTGTGCTTTATGGTGAAGTTTTCGTCGGCGAATGTCTTCGTTCCGTAGATACAGGTCGAGCCTGTTCCATCGCCATTCAGGAAGTCGCCGCCTTGGCACATGAAATCTTTAATCTACGTCCGAGATCCCAGGTCAGTAAAGTCTTTTGTGTTTGGGGTTTCATCTCTGTCTCTACTTGGAGGGAGAAGCGGAGGAAGGTGAAGGAGAGGGAGAGATGGGGTGGACATACAATTCTGTGGAATTTACTCCCTTTATATCCCTGAGGGCGTCCGAGATGATTCTTCGCCTCCCCGGTGCAGAACTGACGGAAGTTCTCGGCCGTCCGCGGGACGACATCTGCGAAGAGTTCGAATTGGATGCGACCTAGGGGTTCTCCTGTCCATTGGTATCCATCAGTACTGGATTCCAGCCCGAACGAAGATTTCCATATTCATCACGTGATAAGAATAAATAAAACTCAAAACTCAAAATCCACAATTCGAAACGCCAATATTGAATTCGCAGAGATAGATCAAAAGAAAGGCAATAGTGAGGTACATTGGGACACCATTTACGAACCTCCAAGCGTGATATCGAAAAATACCCTATTTGCGCGGGGTCAGCAAATACCCGTGACTTGGCCACAAAATTCAGTATACGGCATGAACTACTCACAAAGGGTTTCCCGAGGCGGGCAGTTGAGTGG
Organism: Ascocoryne sarcoides NRRL 50072; assembly: GCA_000328965.1. Lineage (NCBI taxonomy): Eukaryota > Fungi > Ascomycota > Leotiomycetes > Helotiales > Gelatinodiscaceae > Ascocoryne > Ascocoryne sarcoides. The sequence goes on along the minus strand of KB205945.1, from coordinate 1,472,914 downwards.
GTGACATGATGAAATCCGTGAGTCGAGTCTAGAAGTGCTCGGATCCGTTCGTTTCCTCTTCGACTTTGCCCAGGGAGTACCGGGAGCTCTTCTTGCCCCTGACGGCAGCCAGGTCAAGATCCGGGGGGTGAGACGGAGGACGCTTGATGCCCGGTATGGATATCATTCACGAGCGGGTATCTCGGGTATGATGGGTCGTCGTTTGCAGATGCTGCTGAGGACTCAAGAAATGTCTGCTATACCGGAGTGTATCGAGAGGTGGGGTGGCGAGAAGGCTGGCCGACGAATGGTTGGATCGAAGTTTTCAAGGCGTTTGCTCGGGTCGGATGATTCGTGAGTTGGCCGGAATCATGGGTGGTGATGCAGCGGATGGATTTCTTTGGTGTTGTGGGTGTGATGAGGAGATGCAATGCGATGATCGACCGCTAACTACGAAGTGGAAGGGGGTGGAGACGGGGGGGTTGGGTTGGTGTTCGAGGGGTAAAACGGCAGATGGGGGGGATCTGAAAGCTTGAGTTTTCAGGTGAAATCCGAGATGTGATTTTGAGGATATATTCAAAGGGCGATGGCGATGGATGGCTACGAAGGGGACGGCTGGGCACGATGATGACCGGATCGGTTTGAATGCAAGTGCTCTGATACCTTGGTAATATGGAGAGGAAGATTGGAAGGGTGGATAATCATGCTGGGTAAAAGGCAAAGGATATGACGACGATCTAGAACCCCGATGGGGGGACTACCGAGTAGAGCATCATGCGCACGAAGGAGAGACGAGGATGAGGCTCTCTTCTTCCATTTCCGTGTCTACAATCGCAAGGTTGGGTTCCGCACTTCGGAGTAGATTGAGATTTCGCTGATACTAAGGATTCCAAAAGAAAGAAAAGAGATTTCGCTGATAACGTGCCGACGGACGAGGTCGTGTACACAATCTGTATACAAGCTGTATACAAACCATACAGGACCGGCCGCTCGCCTACCTACTGGGTGGGTATGTATGATACGGGCAATCTCTACGGCGTATTGTCAAGTCAAGTGCCATGGAGCAACCAGGATCGGCTGGTGGCTGCGATCAATGCAACGTCGATGCACGTTCCCTTGTTTGGGGGAGAGTATCTGGCGCATACGAAGTAGCTCTGTACTCTGCAGATGGAGAAGAAGGAGAAGAATATCAACACGACGGCGGCTACCGGTAGATGCGAAGCACGATCTAGAACCTCATACCCGATCAAGATCAGCCATCGAAGCCATCCGCCCCATCCAAGCCATCCAGTCGTCAAGCCATCAAGCCAGGTCCGGTCGTCCCAAACTCAAACCTCCTCCATCCGAAAGCCACAGCCGAATTCGTCGATGGTCCATCTCGTCCCTCGATAACCGGCCCCCCCATATACAGTATCTATTATTCGAGGCCGTTCCAGATATATGTGTGGCTGGCTCGCATGCAAGCAAAACCCTCTTTTCCTCCTTCACAGCATCGACACATCCGGAGTCCCGCTTTCGTCCAAGTCTCGTCCGAATCTCAAACCTCGAGACTCACACACACTCTCTCACTTGCTCCCTCCTCTCACTCTCCTCCTCCTCCCCCGTATTTCCCTCTCACTCTCCTCCTCCTCCTCCTCCATCTTTCCCTCACACCACCTCCGCGAGCACCGACTCCTCCTCTTCTGCGAACATCTCCTTTGGTTTTTCGCTGCGAAATCACCCATTCGCTCCCCGGGTCCGCGACCACGCCATCATTCCATTTTTTTAATCCATCTCTTTTTTGTGTGGAGAATAGCAGCACGCGAACATCTGGGGTTCTCTTTTCATGTATCGTGCTGCCGCTTAAAATCCACTTGATCCATCCCCCCCCGGGAGATCCTTGAGATCTGGAGCTTGATTCACGAGTATCATCGCGACCGGACAACCAGACAATGAGACGCCACTGTTAACTACTCTACCACGACCGCTACCACTACCGCCGCCGGCAGCCTCGCCGACACACCTTCTCGGTCGTCCGTATATTCTTGATCGTTTCCGGCTCCATCTCCAGTCGAATGTGCCCGTCTGTTCTCGCAAATCTTGTCCTCGAGCGTGCAGTGAAAGGGTGTCGGATCTAGATTGACCCGCATCTCACGCCGAAAGGAAGCGAAATCTCCCATTCAGCCTTTTCTATTGCCACGCCGCGCAGCCGCCCGCCGTCGTTCCTCGCACCACCTTGGCCGAGAGATGGCTATCATCAACCAAGTCGTCGTCGAAGTGCTGAAGACGGTTGAGCGCCAATTCCAGGAGCGCGATACTCCATCCACCACCACCCTGCCGGATGCCACCTCCTTTCAATCGCCCACCCTGACCTCGGAGGCTGTCACCATGTCGAGCACGTCGTCGTCCGGTGGTTCGAGTGGGCCCACGAGCTCCCCTCTACTGTTCTTCGTCGCGTTGGGATTTGGCGTGGTGTTTACGAACCTATGGTGAGTGCGGTGGAACGGATCAATTCGGAATGACTCAGTGGCTAACTATCATCGAAGGATCATTGTGGGAGTGAAGTACTGCTTTCGATACAATGCCCGCAATCGTGCCTTGCGTAATGGAGAGGAAGTTGATCCGATTAATCTCGAGAACATGCCCACACGGCCGCATCGCAGGAGAAGGGAGAAGAAATTGATGACGATGGATGAAGTGAACGAGCGATTCCCTCTGACTAAATACAAGAATTGGGTGGCATCTCGGGCAAGTGAGGGGCTTCCTACCGCCGGCGGCGTGACGGCGCCGCCGAGTCGCGCTGGCAGCGTTCGAGATGTCGAAGGAGTGATACCATCGTCGCCGACGGGAACAAAGCACACCCTCAGTTCGAGACCCGGGACCGCAACATCGGAAGAAGCCACTGGGATTACGATATCACCGCCGACGAACAACCTAGGCGGCGAGTTTGGTAGCGATCATAAGGATTTTGCCACAGCTGAGGAGCAAGAAACTACTACGCCGGTTGTTGACGACCCGAACAAACTGGAGGAAGTGCAAACCACGACCAGCACGGTCAATAAGCACGAATCCGCGAGCCAAGACGAGGAGGACGATGATGATGAACAAATCCATTGTGCTGTACCTCCAGAGCTCCTCAATAATCCTGGAGATTCCTGTGCTATCTGCATTGATACTTTAGAAGAGGATGATGATATCCGAGGATTGACTTGCGGTCATGCATTCCATGCTGGTTGCTTGGATCCTTGGCTAACGAGCCGTCGTGCATGCTGCCCACTCTGCAAGGCTGACTACTATACCCCTAAACCTCGTCCTGAGGGCGAAGCGATTGCTGCAGAACGAACTGGACGTAGGAGAGGAGATGCGAGAATGAACTTGCCACAGCAACCATCGTCCGTATGGACCGGCTTCCGCGGGAATCGTATAGTTCTACCTGGGCGATTCGGGAGTGGAGCGGTCTATTCCAACGACCCCCTCGATACAAGCCGTCGTGCTAGACGTGTTCGGAGAGAGAGGGCTGCTGCGGCAGCAACTCCACAGGCCAGCGGGGCAGTACAGGGAGACGATGTTCGACATAACCAAAATTCTGCACCAAGAAGATGGATGTCGAGAGTCTCGAACCCCTTCAGCGCCTTGAGCATGCCCACTATTCGCCTCCCAGGACGAAATCATCAAGCAGAAAATACTGCTGAAGCGCAGCCGTCGCCTTCCCAACTCGAAGCCGGCGTTGTTAGATGAATAAATGACATTTGTACACATGCTACTGTCTAAATTCACTTTATCATATTTCTTCTCTACGAATATCCCCACAACATGTTGCTTGATCCATCGTTGGAGGTGTTTCGGTTGTCCTCATCCCGATATTAATATCTCGACAACAACTCTTACACGAACACCTCCAACACGAAATACGAAACACGAATTGTATATAGCGCCTTCTCAACGATAACACCTCCGTATACGACTCTAATTACACCATCCACTTTGAAATACGAGCTATTCGGGGAACTACACACTCATACGGCGCTGCCTAATCCATTTAGCGATCGAACCTCTTTTTGATTTATGCTCTTGCGCTGTCGTTTATTGTGTGGAGAGTCGGGATACTGCCCGACTCTGGAATGAATGCATTGAGGGATGGGGGGATCTGGCTAGGTAGATGTAGGAGCTAATCGGTCAATATCTGGATAGGTCTCTTTTTCAGAAGAGGCGGATAGGTTGGGAAGGGAAGGGGAAATCGGAATGGTCGTAAGATAGAGGAGTTTTGGGGATAATGTTATGCGAGGGGATGAGATGAGATGAGGTGCATGGGTATGGATCTGGATGGGTTGAGAGGAAAGTCATGCTATGCTATTGATGTGTATATTGGGCAAGGAAAGGAAATGAAAGGAAAGGAAGGAAAGGGGGGAGGGAGATATGATATTGCGATAGCCGGGCATTTTGATAGGTTGGTGTTGGCAGAGAAAGGAGCTTGCAAATATAAAATCTAGGAGCCAATTTTTCGGAGTGTCTTGCGGTTTATTTTATGTGACATTTGCTAACTGGCTGGCTCTGAACCGGTGGTGTAACCGCTTGGAGTGGGGTTTAGGCGCGGGAGGTGAGGGGGATGAGTGAGGATAATAAAGCAAGGGTAATAAGGAAAGGTAAAGGAGAGGGTGATTGAATTTTTAACAGAATAGGATAGCTTAAATTTATATTACAGTGCTTTTGTTTCTAACTATCTACATATCTACTTCTATCGCTGTGGTGTTGTCGGCAGGAACTAGCACCACCATGTATGTATGTTCCCATCTCAAACCGCAACTCCCGTTTGCGTATCTGTGGGAGAGATATATCACTCCCAAGGAGTATAAGATCTCTATATCTCTATAGCATGAATAATCCCCCCTGCAGAGGTAAATCAATTCACAAATATTTCCCCTTCTGAAATCTACTTCCAAAGTCCTTTGCTTTGGTCAACATCTCTCTCTTCTGCGCATTGCCTATGTGGCCTCCGAGCCCCATATCCTTTTCCCTATCAAACGCCCTCTTACTCGGATCGTCATCCTCCTCCTTCGTGCCCTCCCTCTCCTTGGCCTGCTCCCGCTCCTCGTATAGACTCTTACTCCTATTCTTCTCATTATACCGCCGTATCCTCCTGGCTGTCTCGATCTCCTCCTGGGTCTCCTCGGTTGTCCTCTTACTGTTGCCTGAAGACCTAGACGACGTGGCTGCGTCTCTCCGACCTAATACTTCATCCGCGAGCCGTTGGCGCTTCTGCTCGGGCGTCTCGGTCCAGATCGCACTGATGCCGCTCTTTTCGATGGGGGCTTTGGATCCCTTGCCCGAGGCAAATTTGCGGTTCTTGAGTTTCGTGGGGTCGACGCGGTCGGCCCAGGAGGAATCAGAGGGGGGCACCAACATCCATTCTGCGCGTTGCGGTTTGGCGGGTTCGGAGGAGGCGGTGGCGAGGCGGGCTTGTTCGAGGCGTTGGGAGGTGAGGAGGGCGGCTTCTGCTGCTGAGCCGGGGGCGGGGGGGAGAGAGGGGCCGTAATCATCGTCGTCTGAGGAATCGTCGTCGGCGGGATGAGAGGGCATTTCAGAGAGGGGTGCAGGTGGTGGAGCAGGACCTAGGACTCGTTTCTTTGGAGGGGGTGACGGTTTGGGGGGATGAGCTGGCGTTTGTGTAGTGTGTAGTGAGGGGCCATAACCGTCATCCGAGCTGTCGTCGTTGATACTAAGCTCGTTTGGATTATGAGATGGTGGTAAAGAGGGCCCCGATACGCGCTTTGGGGGTAGACTTGGCCCCTTGGTTGAGTGCAGAGCTGGTCCAAAGTTATCGTCTCCATCACTGTCAATATCCAATTGGTCTGGGTTCTTCGAAGGTGGCATGGAGGGTCCTAGGATGCGTGATGCTGTAGCGGCTTGGACTTTGCACGGCGGAGAGTTCGGGGGTTCATAATCATCAATTGAGCGCTTTCGCTTTACCAAGTGAGGCGGTAGTTCTGGACCGGTCGGGGGCATGTTGAGCAGAGGAAGAATGTTTATTCGTGGTTGTAGAATTTGTTAAGAGCGGTGTCCAGGTAGTGCAAGCCAAGGACGCATCTCTCTCTTGCTTGCATGGCATGTCGAGCATGGCATAGCATGCGAGAGATAAATTGCACGGACGTCGGCGGAACATTTATCCGTCCTTCCGGTGAGGCAGCGGTTTGGATTTCGAGGCTGTGACACCAGCCTGATTTCTTACTTTCTATTGTTACATCCCTATGGTTCATTTGATATTGAATTTGACGGTCAATCTTCAAACAGCGTGTTTCCTATTCATTGCTTGCAGCACTTGAGTCTTGATATTTGATCCGTTGACCAGGGGAAGCGAGTTCTCTATCAAGCAGGGAGGCAGCAGGAACCCCGAGCCTTCACCTCGATTCCTGGCCGATCAAAACAAGATACTTGCGACCCTTCGAACCGGAAGCTGCGCAGAGCTGAATGGATTGCTGAATCCCGGATCCAACGAGTCCGCGGACTTTGGCGCATTAGACTTGATTGGAGGGTGGAATCATGAGCCGTTCTCCATGAGCTCCTCTTCCGCGGAATATGATAGTGGCGAGGAGGAGGGAACAATCAACGGGGACGAGGCGAACGGCAACAATCGAACCCCGAGGGCAGGAAGTGAGAATGGCACACTAGAGTCTGGGGGGCGTATCGCCGAATTGCTTCAGGAGAAGAGAGAAGCTCCCGCGACCCCACAACCCCTAGGCAATGGTGTCAACTTATACAAGATCACACAGCACCTAGAGAGTCTCTCTGAGGATGGATCCGTTCTGCCGAGTAGAACTGGGAGCCCTATTGACTCCTTGCTCTCAATTCCAGATGATTCGCCTTCAGTACAGGTATACCAAGCCAGCAACCTTTTTGGAATATTACTGATGCTGTCAGGGCTCCATTCGTTCTTCAAATGGAGGAAGCAGCATATTACCTTCATTTGCGTCAAGACCGTCAGTCGGTAGTCCCACGCCATCCTTCCGGCCATTTGACAGACGCTTCCAATCCCGCCTCTCCTCCTCGCCTCTCACTATATCTCGCGCCTCATCCCCTGCTTTTCTCAAATCCCACTCCCGAAATGTTTCTCTCGGTAGCCAATTGCTACCTGATTCCGGGGATACCGACACCCCGTCTCCCCCTTGGGAGGTTGTACGATGGACGAAGTTGAAGAAGTTGAGTGGACAAGCATTTTCTGAAATTGGCAAGCGAAACTTTGGCGTACCAACATGTATAGCAGTCTCTACGTCTATAGTTCTGGGAACCTCGAAAGGAATAATTTTAATTTTTGATTATCATCAAAACCTGAAATCCATAATAGGGCCTAATACCAAGGGTATGTTCTCACGGCTCTGCTCAAACCAAGATACTGAACATTTATAGCTGTTGAATCCGGCGCAATCACTTGTATTGCAATATCAGCGGACCATCTGATAGTTGCAGGGGGTCACGCCAACGGAAGCATTTTCACATGGGAGACTGCTAGAGCAGCACGTCCATTTCTGCACATCCCAAGTCTTGAGCCTTCCCAGATGATAAATCGGACCGCTGATGGCCATGCACCAAATGTTGCCATCCGACATCTGGGATTTCTCGGTACAAGACATACGGCCTTAGTCTCAGCTGATGATCGAGGCATGGCTTTCTCGCATCTAGCAACAAGAGGGATGGGCGCAGTTAGCCGAAATGTTAAGACCACCCGAATACTAGGGAGGTATCCTACCGATGTTTCAACTACAGGGAAACCACGGAAACCAAGCACTGTTCTTGCATTCACTCCTCTACCGCTAGGTAATGTGGAGTGTAGAACTGATACGCTAGGCTTGACTGCAATGCTCACTCCTTACTTACTGGTCATTGTATCTACAACTCCTGTGGCCCAGACCCAACATAAGGCAGCCCGGCCGAAAGAAGTAGCAGCTCATAGTGCATTGAGTGGATGTCTTGCATGGTTCCCGGCGGTCAAGTTAAAAGTACGAGATCCCAAGACTGGCAGTGACCAATCGAAAGTGAAGCTGGTGTACTGCTGGTCCAATGTTTTGACTGTGTTGGATGTTGACGAAGTCGCATCAACTGACAAGGACAAGCCCCCGAGCCTCTCTTTCACACCACGTAGTCGGTGGAAAGCCGAGGAAGCTATAGTTGCAGTACAATGGCTAAGTCGGTCTGTGCTAACTGTTTTGACTATTACACAACGCTTGATAGTCCTGGAAGATGGCAGCATGCGAATGACGGAGGCTTTTGATCTCGTCAACAAACACATTTTCCACCAAGACTTGTTCTCCAAACAGCTGCATAACCTTGTAGAGAATCTAGACGAGGAAGATCCATCCATGCACGGCGTTGTAGCAGATGCGTTTTTCATGAGCTTCAAAGCTTACAAGAGTCGAATGTTTCTGCTAGGCTTCAATGATGTGTCTATAGGAACGCTATCGAACTGGGCGGATCGTCTTATTGCATTGATGGAAGACGGTGACTACATTGGTTCTATCCAGCTAGCAACTTCTTACTACACAGGAGATGCAGATAAACTCACAATTGGCCTCCCTGAAGATACAACATTGCGGCATTCAATGGTACAGGACAAGCTAGTGGAGATCATGACAGCTTCACTAAAATTCGCCTTTGGGCAGCGCAAAAAGCAACCAGAGGCGGCTAGCGATACTCAGCTAAAAAACTTAGCAGAAGCCTGCTTTGAAGCGTGTCTGAGTATTGATGATACCGACTTTCTCTTTGAAGAGACATACGAGTGGTATGAGGATGGTGGTGTGGAGGGAATTTTTTTCGAAACCCTAGAGCCTCACATTCTAGAGAAGCGAATTACGATAATACCACCCACAGTAGTGAAGTCGATGGTTTCTCACTATGTAAGTCAAGGCCTCGAGTCTCGTTTAGAAGAGATGCTCTGCCATATGGAAACCTCCACTCTAGATATCGACCAAGTCACAACTCTATGCAAACAACACAACCTATACGATGCTCTCATCTATATCTGGAATCAGGCACTTCATGATTACATAACGCCTCTGATTGATCTTTTGGCACTTTTGGTACCACTTGTGCAAAATGGGGATGATTTTATGGATGGAAATGTCATGGAAGACCCTATATTTGGTGTCAATGCCTTGAAGATGTTTCCATACCTATCATACACGTGGACAGGGCGTATTTACCCCGTCGGTGAAAGTCTTAGCGACCAAGAGGCTCTCGATGCCAAAGCAGAGTTGTACTGGTTTCTTTTCTCTGGAAAGACAATCACTTGGCCAAAGACGAGCGGAAAGCCTTTTTTAACGCAACCTGGAAAAGATCAAGAGCCCTCATTTCCATATCTTCGGATGATACTAAAGTTTGATGCCCCAAGCTTCTTGAGCGCCCTCAACGAGGCCTTTGAAGACTCTTTCTTGAACGATACACCCGAACGAGCTGTCAATGGTGGCTCTACTCGTGACATGCCCGAAGAGCGCATATTTGGACTCTCGGTAAACAGGCAATATATTGTCACCATACTCCTGGAGGTCATGAACCAAAATGACTTCGCAGTTGAGGATACAATATACCTCGACATGTTCATCGCTCGGAATTTGCCCAAATTCCCCCAGTATTTACTTCTTTCGGGGACAGCTCTGCATAAGGTCTTAGCGGGCTTGTGTAATTATCCCGGCGAAGATCTTGCAGATGATGCGCAACTGAGTGCCGAGTATCTTCTCTCAGTATACCATCCTCCCGACCTAGATAGTCTGATACCCTTGTTCGAAAAGGCTGGGTTTTACCGCGTCCTCAAAAGTATTTACAAATCCGAAAGACAGCTCAGCAAGCTTGTCCAAACTTATTTCGAAGATCCAGAGAATCGCGAGGATGTCTTCGATTGTATAGCTGATTGCCTAAAACCTCATTCAGGTTTGACCAAACGACAGATTCGCGATATACACGAGGTGATCCAATCTCATTCTAGCGATCTAGTCTATCTCGATGCAGCGAGAGCTGCACAAACCACGGAGCTATATGCCCCCAGCTTACACAAATGGTTCTTAGCCTCCTTGCCAGAAGACTCAGAGCTACAATACACATATCTTCACACGATTCTTGAACCTCAGTCTAGCGATAACGAGGAGGTAAAACATCCGCACCATTCTGAGTTCACAGAGAGATACGTACAGCTAATGTGCAAATTCGATTCCTCCCATGTGGTATTATATGTTGAGTTGGTCCAAGCGAGTGATCTTCGGCTCGAGAAGGTACTTCCTTATATGGAGGAGAGTGGAGTAGTTGATGCTGCTGTGGTGTTAATGGCTAGAGATGGTCAGCTCCAAGGAGCAATGAATCGCCTTGTACAGCATCTGAAAAAACTCGAGAGTGCGCTGCTAGGTATTTTAAGCAGCTCGACGGGTAGCCTACACCCAAGCCAGCAAAGAGAGGCAGTCGAGAGAATTTTAGAAGCCTTGCAAAAATACACAAACGTAGGGATATGGCTTTGTAAAGGCCAGAAGACGGCTCCAGAGTGGAGCATCACTTCTCCCACTAGAAAGAAGCCGGTATCAAAAGACGAGCTCCTTCCCGAAGAAGCACTATGGCTTGATCTCATCGATGTTGCCGTGCAGATAACGCGAAGCCTCTCAGCTAGTTTGAGCGATCTCGAAGGAAAAATATCAGCAGGGATCGACCACGAGAGACTCGTGAACCAATTACGCACACTTGTCCAGAGGACCTTCACGGCGCTTTTGACCTCGACATCAACCCCGTCTCCTTCTGGAACGAATCTTTCTTTTCTTAGAATTCTACGAGCTTTTCTCACTCGAGCCTCGATCTCATCCCCTAACCTGAGTGATCTGAGGGCAGTTTTAGCATCTATCTTTTCAGCCTACGCATACGAGGAGAACATCTTGAGCCTCGCCAATCGTCTCCTGGAAAAAGATCTCTTCATCAATGTCCAGTCATCAACTACTCTGCGCCAGCGTGGTTGGAGACCTAGGGGTTCCACGTGTGAAGGTTGTGGCAGACGAGTCTGGGGTCCTGGTGTCTCGGGTGATGTCTTTTCGAAATGGGAAGAGAGGGAAGAACAAGATCACAAGAGGAGGAAGGAGAGGAGGGCGGAATTAGCGGGCGGGCAGGTTGAACGCGGGAAGGGGAGAGCGCATACGAGGAATATAAGTAAGACTAGTATCATGAAGGGAAATAGTGGTAAGGGGGTAGTGCATGATGGAGAGGAGGATGAGAATGGGCAGCCCGTGATAGGGCGAGGGGGTAGGGCACAGCATGATTTGGGGCCGTTAGTCGTGTTGGCGTGTAGGCATATTTATCATCAGGAGTGCTTGGAGAACATGCAAGTGGAGGACGAGGGTGCTGCTCCGGATGGGAGGGAGTTCAAGTGTCCGATAGATGGGTAGATATTTATGAACCGACTTAATGTTTGAGAAATTGGTTGAAGTCGGGTCTTCATTAAGAATTACATGTTCATGTCGGTGTGGAGGAAGATACATCCTTGCCAAAACCGATGATTCCTACTCTCCCATAAAGGTTCTACCGAAGAGGACGCTAGCAAAAATCATTAACGAGAAGTAATACTCGGCAAAATATTAAAAATTCTGGGTGAAGGGCGGTAGAGCTGAAATTATAATCCTAGATTTGGGATATAAGCACCTTCCTATGGTGTCGTTTAGTTGGATTTCAGGCCCGTCACAATTTAATGCTATGTGCATCCCTTCAAGCTCCTCAGATAAAAAGAAGGAAAACATTAGTAGCTCTTAGATCGCTCCTCCCTTTGTGAAGATGAGATGAACAAGAACATATTAAGCGAGGCGACATGTGATTGATTTAAAGTAAAAGTAAATTAAAAACGGGATTATTTGAAGGTGATTTCCTACACCTCTACGAAGGCTGAAGTGGAAAATGTTAATGTATGTATACATGCTTAACGAAACCTATATAAAAGGGAGGACAAAAAGAAAGTGGAATTGAGATGATTCGAACATCCGTCTTTTTCCCGTTCGTTACATCAGCTAAGTGCTGATTGTAATTGCAAAGGAAACACGCTACCGCTGCGTCACAGTCCCTATTTCTATGGGAGATTTATGGTTTTAATTGGTATTGTATCTGCGCACCGGCCTTGATGAGATTGGCACCATTGTTTTGGCTGGATGTGAGAGTGCAGGTTGTGTGCGGGTTCTCGCTTAGTGGATTGTCACTTCACTTTTTGTCGACGTTCGAGGAGGTGGGATAAAGACATTTTCTATGGTGGGCGACAAACTGACTGAAAAGAGGGATTGGGCATTTTTCACTTGCAACAATGGAATAGCAATACTTCAGGAAGTATAGCAATGCGAACAGCTGATCAGTTCTTCGGCACCTCGGCGGCCTGCTAGAGTACTATTCATTGTAAACTATGATATTTTTTATCTCATGGAACTCATAATTCTAATATAGACTTCTTCGTGACCTTTCAATACTCACAGCACGATTACCCAGAATCATACCCTCAGACATACATGCCTCTTCGCCCCTTCGCCCCTCAATCCCAACCCCAAACTAAGAAAAAGAAAATAGCAAAAACAGAGGTACCAAATATAACTCTCCACGCCAGTATACAGAAAATCGGGTAACAAAATCTAAGGACACTTCTATATATATTTCGGGCGTACCAAAAAGTGTAATTCATCGTTAAATTATATTTTTATCTGATGAAAGAAGGTTATAAGTGGGATATTCCAGGTTGAGACAAATGATTTTTAAGTTTTGATTTAAGTAAAGAAAGTCAGCAAGATGGTAATTCTAAGAGGACAAAATTTATGTGACCTATAGCCAGCTCTGGCATAAGAATACATTTTATTCCAGACACACTCTCTCTTAGCCAGAGCTCGTTCCCGGCTTGATATAAGCTGCACTGTACCGACTTCTAGCCCTCTTAAGTTTTTTTATGCTTAAATCGCAGGCACCATATATAGAACAAAGCACAGCAATGATGGTAACAAAACCTAAGCTCAAGCATATCGTCAAGGGCGCAAGAGATTGCTAGGAATGGCGCATTTCTATTTCTGATACTGTGGCCTCCAAGAGAGCGCCTACTGTTAAATCTAACAAATACAAGCGCCATAGACATAACATCTCAAATCCGACGTTCATAAACGGGTATATCACATCCGCCCCCAAAATCGCCAAATTATATCTTCAGCTTCTCTGCGAACCACTTCTCGGCAACCTCGACTGCTTCCTTGATATTTTGTGGCTCGGTTCCCTGCCCAGTTCTCGTAGGTTCCTTTCCACCCGATCGACCGCCCACAATTTTCGACACCTCAGCAGCCCAAGATTCGGCCTTGACACCGAGTGATGCATGGTCCTGTTTAATTCGTTAAATATGACGGTAGACCAAAGGACAGGAAGAGGTTAAAACTTACTGTGCCAACATAAACTCCGTGAGCAACGCTACCCTCACCCTCACTTCCCGCCATGAGATAAACCGTCTTCGTCTTATCCTTGGACTTGAAATGATTTATCACATCGTTGATAGCCTTGGGATTAGCTGAGATAGGCAAATGTCCAATAAAGAACTTGCTGTCTTTATGCTCATTGAAATAACCAGTGACGGTATCAAGCGCAGTCTTGGACTCAGCCTTTTGCTTTTTCTTTTGCTCATCCAAGAGCCCTTTCTGGATCTTGGCGAAGCGGGCCTTGAGATCCTCCTTCAATAACGTGGAAGTCGTGAGCTTGTTCAGGTCATTTTGCGTAGACTTGACTTCGGCCTCTTTTTCTGGTCCGGAAGGCATTTTGGCAAGGGAGTCGATTCGCTTGCTAAATTCGGCAGCGAGACGTTGGACTTCATGGGCGGTTTCTCCGGTGTAAGCGATGATACGCCGAATTCCCTTGGCGATTCCACTCTCTTCGACAATGACAAGATCTTTGATCAAACCAGTTCGCTCAACGTGGGTACCACCGCAAAACTCAACACTGACTGAACGCCACTTTGGGTTCTTTGGATCAGCAAGAAGGGTATCAACGTCAACACCGACGGAGACAACTCGGACTGGGTTGGGATAGGTCTCTCCAAAAACAGCGCGAACACCGTTAATGCCCTTTGCGGTGTCGAGATCAACGTCTTGAGTATACACTTCACAATTTTGGTTGATGTAAGCATTCGACGAGTCTTCAATCTTCTTCAACTCAGGTAGGGTTACTTGGGCCTTGTGAGAGAAATCAAATCGTAATTTGTCCTGGTCGACCAAAGACCCTTTTTGGTTGACATCCTCGCCGAGATGTTCTCTCAGGGCGTGGTTGAGAATGTGAGTACCGGTATGGTTATTGCGGATAGGTTGTCTCCTTAGCTCATCGTACTCACAGATGACTTCGTCCCCAGCCTTTAGCTTTCCATAGACAAGATAACCATTGTGAAGAATGTATCCGCCGTGAGCCTGAACATCCACAACTTGGAATTCAGCCTCGCCATCAATAATGATCTTGCCAGTATCAGCAACTTGGCCTCCCTGCTCAGCGTAAAAGTTTGTGTTATCCAGCAGAATACCGAAAGGCTTCTCTGGTGAGAACTCTTCGGTAGATTTGAGAAACTTCTCGCCATCGTAGATCAGTAACACCTTCCCGGTGCTGTCGCCCTTGAGGAATTTGGCATCATCGTTCGGTCTTGGAACGCCATCATCGCCTAATTTAGCAATCTGGTGTACATTCAATTTGGCAAAAACTTGAGTGTCTGATTTGACAGATTTGCTAGCCTCACGAGCCTTTTCTCTAGCAACAGCAACTTCCTCGTCATTGATCTGGAGTTGTCTCTCATCGGCCATGATCCTAGTCAAATCTTCTGGGAAACCGAATGTGTCATAAAGACGCCAAACTTGCTCCCCTGAAAGCTTCTTTGTACCTGACTCTATTGCCTCGGCAGCGTATTTTGCGAATTGTCTCTCGCCACGGACCAATGTTCTCGCAAAGGCCTCTTCTTCCTCGTCTAAGATCTCCTTGATATCTTGCTCCTTCTTGACGAGCTCTGGGAACTGCCCGCCCATCTGAGCAACGAGTGCAGGAAGAATCTTAGAGAAAAAGCTTCCAATCTCAGCATTGAAGTATTTGTGTGCGAATCGAACACCACGGCGTAGGACTCGTCGGACGACATATCCTCTTCCCTCGTTATTTGGTACACCTCCATCAGAAATCGCAAAACTCAGAAGTCGGATATGGTCGGCAATGACACGGTAGGCCGTGTCAAGACCATCTACATCGTCGTCGCCGTACTTATCCGTGTATTGACGAGCACCAGTAACCTCCTGGATCCTGGCGAAAAGAGTATGGAATACATCCGTGGCATAATTCGATGACTTATCTTGCAAGACGGAAACTAATCGCTCGAAGCCCATACCCGTGTCGACATGCTTAGCAGGGAGACTCCGCAGCGACCTATCCTTTTGACGGTCAAATTGGATGAACACATTGTTCCATATTTCAAGGACGTTTGGATCATCCTGGTTGACGAGGCTGGCAGCATTTCTCCCTCCGCCAATTCTGTCGTAATGAACCTCACTGCAAGGCCCGCAAGGTCCTTGGTCGCCCATCTCCCAGAAGTTGTCTTTCATATTGCCTGGCAAGATATGGTCATCTGCAACACCAACATCGCTCCATAAGCCCTTGGCCTCCAAATCGGGTTCTAGGCCGGCAGCTTTGTCTCCTTCGAAGTAGGTGACATAGAGGCGTTGGGGATCTAATCCATAGACCTTTGTGAGAAGTTCCCAGGACATTTCAATGGCCCCTTTCTTAAAATAGTCTCCGAATGACCAGTTACCCAGCATTTCAAAGAAGGTCTGCGGGCCACATCAGTATGATAATACCTCCATGCGAGGAATACTCACATGATGATAGCTATCCTTCCCAACATCGTCGAGATCCTAGTTTCGCAAATGTCAGCTACCGGATTTATGCGCAAACAAGTAGTCGTTGTCATACATTGTGCTTTCCTCCAGCGCGGATACACTATGAAATGTTAGTCGTCTCTGCTCCATTGATCTGTACCGACATGGAGCACCCTACCTTCTGCGTATCTACTGCTCTCTTCAGATGTGCCAAATCATCCGTTTCGCCTACTGTGCCTAGGAAGATCGGCTTGAACTGGTTCATGCCAGCATTCGTAAAAAGTAGAGTCGGGTCATTGTGGGGTACGACGGACGACGAAGGGACTGCACAAGTCACTGGTTAGCACGCCTAGAACCCGTTTAGATGTAGCAAATCAATGAAAAAGGAGGCTATTCAAGGCCATCATCTTCGTGTCAGAAATGTATGCAGACACGAACGCGCTCGGAGGGCTTGGATCTGACCAGAAATTTCTGGAATCCCCCTCTACCCCGCCACATACCGATAGTATGACCCTTCTTCTCAAAAAACTCCAAGAACGTCTGCCGGACGATTGGAGCCGTCCATCTTTGTTCTTTAGGCGAGGCCATCCTTCTCAGATTCAAAGAAAAGTATCGCGGTCCAAATCTCTGCGTTTTGAGGCGGTTCGTTGTTGTTTGTGTAGTTGTGGCCAAGCGCGTCGTCTCGGTTTTGTAGAAAGTTCGCGGGTGACTCAAAGGGAATCTGCTCAGACTTCCACACCTGTGTCGCAACGCATTCATCCGCCCTTGTCTAGCCGGACAGTTGTCCTACAACTGCACTGTCACAAATACCTTTATAACCCAATTGGAGATTGTGCATCCGAGTCGCGTCTGATTGATTGACTGGTTGGGTTAAAGAATCGGGTTTGGGAGGAAATTTCATGGGAGAGAGAGCAAGGGGAGGGGATGGAGCTCGTGGAACAACCGACCGCAATCAAATCCAGGAAACGCAAAGCCGAGAACCAAGACAGTGGCAGAGAGCGATTGTCTAAGAGATTGAGCTTGCTGAACCTAGGTTTGTACTGCATTCTCTACACTCGCCCTAAAAATATGCAAACTAATAATTATCACAGAGAACAATGGCGAAAAGCTCTTTGTGCCAGTTGAGAGCCCATCCTCATCACCAAAGCCGAAGGCGG
Source organism: Ascocoryne sarcoides NRRL 50072 (assembly GCA_000328965.1). Lineage (NCBI taxonomy): Eukaryota > Fungi > Ascomycota > Leotiomycetes > Helotiales > Gelatinodiscaceae > Ascocoryne > Ascocoryne sarcoides. The sequence continues at coordinate 1,455,942 of KB205945.1, read as the reverse complement.
AGTTGAAACCCTCCACAAAGGTCCAGGATGACGATGAGATGCACCTAGATAACACTGCGCATAAGGTCTACATTTACGATCTCGACGCCGAGCTATCGTCCGACAGCGAGTCTGATGATGGGAGGCTCGTCTTCCTGCCAGACATACAAAAGCATCTCCTCGAGACTCGGATACCCCCCTCGGTATTGGCAAATAGTGACGGGGAACTGGCAGGCAAGAATCAGTTGGTGCTCTATAATATCCCTAGCTCCCTGACGGTGCCCGCGGAGCATGACAGTGTTAGGAAAGCCATAATTGAATCTAGAGCTAGGGCCCGAGCGAAGCAAGATGAAAAGCAGAGTCTAGATACGAAGAATAGACCGATTACCGCGCCGACTATTGGCAGCGGAGATATCTCAGGATGGAATACTGTCATGGCAAATAGTCCTGCGGTCAACGGCGCCATACCCCCAGCGCAAATTATGGAAGTCGAGGATGTGCAACCCTTCGACAATGGTGATATTGGGAATGACCCAGATGCGATGGATATAAGTTGAGCCCGAGCTTAAGGGGATTATCATTTTCGTGCACAAGGTGGACTTTAATATAGATCAATCTTTATCCAGGGCATATTTCCTATTGTGTGTCTATCTGATAGTACATGTATATTTACTCGCCGAAAGTTCTCTCCATTATATTCTTGCAGAAACAATACTCCATCACTTCCGCCTGCTCATTACAAATTCTTTATCCTATCTCAGACCAAGCATCCACCTACCGAACTTTATACTCTATATGGGTTGTTGGAAACTGTGCTCGCCCCGGTATTGTTGGTGCCGACATGGGCAGGAGGAGGCCCAGCAGGAGCTTCATATTCTGGAGTTGGATCACCACCTTGAGCTGGTCGTCTCGTGGGCTCTGATCGCCACTGTGAAGGGTCGACCTTGGTTGCACCTACAGGTGGTTGATAGGTGGGTGGCATCGGCTCATTTGGATCGTACATTGGTGGCGGCATCGGATGCATGCCATATTGGCCACTTGGAGGATATGGCTGATAGTAGACCGAAGGATTCTGGTAGCTCGGGTCGTACTGCGCTCGTTGTGTTCTATTTAACAGCCACTGCCACTAGTTAGTCGAAGTCATCTTGCTAAATGGAAGGGAAACAAACTCGATGGTATTTCAAAGGTACGAGGCCTTTCCTGATCCTCCTCTTTGCGTGCATGTATCCAATAAACATATATGCCATGAAGAGGAAGAAAATGCCAAATATCGTCCATCTTATAATCTGCCCTTTCTATACCATAGAGTTAGTCTCATGCTGTCTTGTATGGCTTATGTAGTGCGTACGGTCGTCCACCAAAATCCGGGTTCACCATAGTAGACCTCTCCGTCTGGTTCAACGATAGCTACACCTGACATTTCGAGTTCGTTGTCGATTCAGTGGATTACGTCGAGTTAGATAGGGAAGAAATGCGCCTCAGTATCAAACCAAGTTGCGCTGCCTGCTGTTGGATATCAAATCTGCCAGCGTCTTGAAAACGAATTGTGAGGAAAGCTGAAATGAAGGTCAAGCTTTCGCCAATATTTACGCTCAGACAGGCTTCGCATTCAAGTGGCGATGCACCTCTTGCAACACTGATCTGGCGACGCGAGGTTTCAGATCAAACAGATCAAACGGAGGCGTGACAGATGGATGGTATAGACACCGAGGATCCAACTGTTTTGGTTTCCTGAGAGAACAAGACAACTGGCATAGAATTAGGATTCTCCGATCAATCTTTAGGGTTGTTTGATTTGAAGAACGATCCAGCTGGTGGTATCTCCTCATCATATCCCTCTTCCAATATTGCCATCCCCATCTTAAATCTCGTGGTTGTCCAGGGGAATGAAACCCCCTTGCGAGTTAACTGCGCCGTCCCTGGCTAAATCTAGCGGCCCTGACTTAGTTTATAATCACGTGAAGCTACTTGATTTAAAAAGAGGAACTCGAAGAGCGCTTTCGACATGAGTTTGGGGCGCAGCTAAGAGTACCCGGAATCTCTATTGGCATGATGACAAATGGAGAATACTTGCGGGGCGAGAAAACTCCATGTTAGTGCTAATTCAATGGAATGGAGGGTAAGGAAGAACATATTCAAGGAGGGACTGGATATGAAAAGATACCTTATTTTCCAGAGCCTTTTAATTGTTATTATACGAAGTACTCGAATAGCTCATGGGGCGCTCTGGTTAAAACTCCGAGAACTACTATCCTGTTTTCCCCCTGTGTTGATTTCTTTGAGAGTGTTCGTTCGTTTAATTCTATGCTTTTAGCTTTCGCACCTGTTTCTTTTTGGGTTTTCTTAGCCAACGAGTCTAGCTCCCATAAAGCACTCGAACGTTAGGAGAAACTCTTTGGTCTGCTATATATTTGGTTCTTCAATCGGGAATTTAGAAGACTATTGATATTAGGCATTACTCCTAGTTGTCAACGCAGGCTAGCTATTAAATTATCTTTTTTATCCCGTCGCTCGGGCCGGGCTCAATTACTAAGGTGGCTTTGGAAAGAGATACGTTTGATCATACTCGAATTAATAGGGTCTTAGATGTGATGTTTGGTAGTAGGAGTCATCAAAGGATACCTAATTACGGAGGCACGGAAATTCTGATATGAAGAAGCTCCTCTCGTTGGGTACCACCGAATGACAAGATACCTCACCAACTGGGGTACTGAAGTAGAAGCTGAACGTAAAAAAAAACTCAAGGACGTAAATGAGACGAGAGTGAAAACAACTGAGTATTTTTGAGACGGACTTATTAGTGGAGAGATGAAAAATGAAACCAAGCATTTGTAATTTAACATATGCCGTCACAAACCAGAAAAGATGGAAGAACAGGGTGAATGAAAGAAGCCAGTTTTCGAATAGGAATATAGATCAGCTCAAACCCATATTAGAATTCAACTTGTGACATGATAAACGTAGTATAAAGCAGATGCTTAAGAAAGCCTAGCAGGAACGGAGCTAAATACGCATATTCTGCAATTCTTCTATAGTAGCCTAAACTATCTAGAACAAAACCACCAAACTATCAATATCTGTACAATATCTAAACCCATTTTCAGCAGACGAGAGGTCGAACGCGAGTTCGCATTTTGCTCCAAAAAGAAATCTTCCACTTTTGTTTAGACCAAATCATAATAACAATAACCAGACAACTATTTTACAACTTGGCCTTGATGGGCAAGGTATTAACCTTCTCCTGGAACAACCTCTCTGCCTTGGACCAGACGGGATGGTTTCTCCAATCCTTCAATCCCAAGAGACTAGGAAGCAGGTCCTTGCTGAACGCCTCGCTTGCTTCTCTTGGCAGTAAACTGGGAAGATGATCAATAGAAATGACGCTCAGTGGTAACCCTCCCTTGACTGGGACAGGGACAGTTGGCTTGTCGAAGTCTGTAGTGATGGAATAGACTGGAATAGGGTTGTTGGGATTTGTGGTGTCGGCGCTGACATCGCAAATAACAGAAAGCTTGCGACTGGGGGTATCCAAACTCTCCAAATCGACGAAGTTGGGGATCTTGGACGTGAGATAGATGCAATTGACGAACACATCACTCTCAACAATCTCAGAGAATGGTCCGCCCTTGGCAGTCTCGGCCATATCCCACTTCAATACATTCTCAGTTGGCACGCCAGCTCTCAGACACATATCGACAGCTCCACTTCCACAACGCCCTAATGCGCCAATGACCATAACCCGTGGGTTTCTGCCACTCTGCTTCTTGCCGAGGGCGATAGCCTTCTTGACATCTGCGATGAGCGCGTCTTCGTTGGGGTAGCTCGAGACACCTGGGAAGGGTTCAGAGGATGGGTGTGTGAGTTGCCAAGCCCATGTCTGGAGGGCAAGAGCTGCACCTGCAAATCCAGCATGATATCCGAAAGCAGCTACACGGCGCCCGCGCTCATCGGTGAGAAATTCGATATCAAGGAGGGTTCCGCCACCACGAGGAAATCGCTCGAGAACCTTTTGCCATCCTCCCTGTTGCTTGTAGCAATGCGCGAATTGGATGTGCACGTGTCTAAGGGGGACTTTCAAACTTGTTAGAGACTGGTTTGCACATGTGAGAACTGGTAACCTTACAATCTTCTTCTGGGAGCTCCTTCAAGCCGATGATAATATGATTGTCAGGAGCATCGCGCCACGAGTTTTCTGGAATTAATGTGCATCCAACGGCCTCGAACTCGCTGTCATCGAATATGCGTTCCGGGCTTCTCTCAACACGAACAGTGTAGCCAGCTTCGATAAGCGCTTTGGCAGTTGTTGGTGTGAGAGCTGATCGATGTTCGAGGGCCTTGCCCACTGTATTGATGTTAATAATTGCGACAATGACAACACAGGCAGAACTTACGCTCAGAGCGTAGATGTAAAACTGTCGACATTATGGGAAGCGCTTGATGGTGATATTGATGATTCAATTGTAAAGTACAATTGATGGAAGATTAAAAGGATGGTGTTTCTGTCAGCACGACACGGTGTTGAGAGTTCTATTTTCAATATTTATTACTGCCATGACTCACCGCCGACTAGGGGGCTTGAAGTGCACCAAATCAGCCGACATCGCAACCAAAGGTTCAGCCGCCTCATGAATTAACTCGTGAGACCAAATCAAACACAACGGATGCTAGGACCTTTGGACTTTTTTTTCCCCCCATTTTCTGGGATATTTCGACTGCTTTGAAATCAGCACATGGTGTGGAAACGGAAAGTTAAAGATAATTCCGAATGCAAACGCGGCTGGCTAGTACATAACAAGCCAACAGAAGCGACTATAGAGATTGTTCTACGAAGAACTCTATATGTAGTGGGCAGAGAGCAGTGAATAGAAGAAAGTGGATAAAAATAGCATTTCTTAGGTTATAATATTTGAAATACTCACTAATCTCTTCGCAAGCTTTGTAATTAGAATTCAATAATCATCCGAAGTTCCGCTTTGCTAATAAAGCTAGAGGGAGGTACAACTGATTATACTCCGTATAAATATTATCAAATCTCTGTTCATACACTGCGATTAAGTAGAAGTTCATTGCCCTGGTTAACTCAAGCTAAGCCAAAGTCATCCCTACTGTCTGGAGAAAGGTCAATTCTTCAAGCAACGAGCCGACCATCGTCGAAGATCTAGGAATGACACGAGAGTTTAGTCACATATAACGATAACCCCCCGAGTCTAGGATTTACTCCGACTACTCGGTTCTATATGAGATCGCAGTTACCATCCTGAAGTGGCCTCGCAATTTTGTTATCCTAACAGCCAACTTTAAGCGAGTTAAGTAACAAACTGGAACCCTTTTATTTGTGTTTAAATTCAAATTCAAACATTACCAATATTTAAGATACAACTAAAGCATATATACAAAGAAAATCTTTTTTAAAAGAAAGTGAGTCCTACATACAAGCAAAATCTTCATCATTTCTCATGTTTGAAAATCTTTCAAACTTACGGCAGAACACCACATAAATCCGCTCATCATATCCGCTCATATATCCCATTCCGTTGCCCTATTCCCACAAATGATAAGATATATCTTTGCATGTAGTAACTATAGACCGATCAAGTCCCATAATTCAAATACAAACAATCGCATAACTGTGTTCCATCCTGAACACTGAAATCCCCTACACTCTGGCCATCTGGCCCAACACAATCAGGTGTCCCTTCCCCGGCCCCAGCAACTTGTTCAATCTTAACAGCATAGGGCCAGGGCGAATATGCAGAGGTGTCCGTTGTATTCGTACTGTTGCCTAGATATGTCTTTTCCATCTTAGTATAGAGATATGCTTGGAAAGTGGTGGAGTTGAAATAACATGTGGCTGCTACATTATCGCTTCCTAATTGTGACGTTGGTTTCGTAGATTTCGAGATCGTAGTTTGAAGGAAATAGTGTTCGTCATCTTGGCCAGCTTTCAGGAGTGAGAGTGAGAGGTTGGAGAAATCGATGGAGAGAGAGTTCGGTGTTGAAGATATAGTGTAGCTTTTCGGGGTTTTGGGGTCTGCGGATATTCTCCAGTCGAAGGTCGCGCTGGACTCGCTGGGAGACTGGGAATATATGGAGAATGGATAGCACATCCATGCTGCGGTGTTGTTCGTGCAAGCTGTAGAGACCGTGTCGAGGAAGGTAGAGAAGGAGTAAGAGCCGGCTGGGAAGGAGGTTTTGTTGGTAGTGGAATTATCACTGGCATTTCCTCCCTCCACTATCCCTGAAGCGCTTCCCGATGGCGATGAACTGCCGCTGGTGGTGGTACTGCTACCACCAGTGTCACTACTACTGCTACTACTGTCAACGCTTCCATCTCTGTCCATTTTGTCAGCATGAAATTCCTGACAATTCGAGATGTGCCTACATCGAGCTGCTCTTATGTTTCTTCAACCCTACACCCAATCCTATTGCCAACACCACGATGCATAAGGTAATAACGGCCCCGATTACCGCCAACCTCTTCCATCCGCCCTTCTTTGAAACGTACTTATTATTCATCCATCGTCGTCTGAGTTCTGAAAGCTTCTTTGTCTCGGGCCCTTCCGCCAATGGCCCCTCCGCTTTCACACTAGCAAAATAAGTGACTTCTGGTGGACTTCCTTCATAGCTACGCCTCGGCGAGCTTCCCAGCATAGAATTCCTATTCTTTGGCCGATTTAGTGCACGTGGAGGAACAGGAGGGGCATCCCAGGATTCAAGAAACGACGATTTATCCTCTGCGAGGACAGGCAGAGTTCCCTCACTGCTGCTCGAAGCAAGTTCAGCCCGATTCATGCTGCTCCTTTTCGCCTGCATGGAACTCGCGCCGAAGAGGGACGCCATTCTGAAAATCTCAAGGAGGACCCTAAATATTTGACAGCCTAATCACCATGGATTTAGTCACTTCCATCGCCTCATGCGGCAAATATTGGGTGATTGAAAGAGACTCGGCCAGCACCGAGAGGACGGATGGTGGGATACAATTGAACAAGGAGGACGCGATTCGAGCTTCTCGATATCCGACTTGAAGATCTCTGTGGGGTTAACTCTGCCGTGGATCTTGTGAAGTGAAAGAGAGATATTACAGAAATGTACGACAAATGACAGAAGTGACAGTGACAGCGGCGACAAAGTCGCTCTGTTTTGCGTAGAAGCAAACCAGAACGAGTGCGGAATGCCTTACGTAGAATTATGTTCGCTTGCACAAGCGCTCAGAGCTTCTTTTGTACACATCACTTGATATGTTGTCGTGAAGCCGTGCTCTCGGGCGCAATTTGGGGAGGTCTGTATTGAGTTAGGGAGGTACCTCCGTAATGTAAGAAGAAGCCGTCTTGGGAAGCTTCACCAGATGAAATATACCCAACTGACCAATTATGAGCTTGTTACCAATCAATTAATGAATAGTCCCACCTTATAAGGGCTAGTCTTGTCGATCCCGCGGTATCCATGCGGACGATCAGTCGTAAAATTTTCAGGAAAAGGGGTTGACTTTGCAAGACGAGTGTTTGAAAAAGGTACTTTATTTATTACTCTATTTCTCTTCAAACCAGATCGTTCCCATTTCCGCAAGTATCTTTGGAGTTACTACTGATATGAATTTAAGCCGGCGAGGGAAGGTTACATGGTCTCGCTAGGATGGCTTGCTGAAGGGATCTCGATCGTAATCTGCCATGTTGCTCTTTGTTCCTTCTTGTAACTTTAAATTAATAAAGATGTTTCTATGACCTTCATAAGGAATTCTAGATGGAAGGAATAGAAGGTTAAAACCAGTTGCTGGAAGCGTGCTGAGTAGAACCACTCTTTTGCATTTTAACTGGGGAACCGAATAGCTGATGTTAAAGAGACGGATGGTTGCTATTCTAAAGTACACAGATGGCTGTCATAAATCACAAATAACATGTTAACTTATTAGTAGTAACTCCGTGGTTAGAAATCGAATAACACTACCGAGCTTCCTTTGTAAACTGTTGTAATTATAAGAATTTCCTAAAGCCGACGATACAAATCTCATAGCCTGCTTTCCTAAGTACTAACCAAAGAGCCAAACGATTGATTGATGCTAGCTAGGGAAGTTTCTAGTCCAGTTGAATACACAGGAAAGAATTTTCAAAAGCTTTAAGAGCTTTGATGTACAATCAGATACCCTAACCTTAAGGCCTTTATTGATGTATTTGAAGTGATTTGCTATAAAATATCAACCTTAACCAGATAGCGACCTCTGTAAGGCCAGTTTCTTGGTCGGTTGAAGGTTGGGTAAAGCGACCATTCCCTATTCAAGTTCTTTAGGAAGTGTACCTACCGGTAGATTTGTTGGTGTTATGTTTGGGTGAGATGGTGGTAGCAGAGATACTCATTGGTCCAAATACCAAACCGGGGAACCGGACTTTTCAGAGCTCCTATGCCGTTCGTTCATCTCATATTTCACTGAACGGCATTTTCTTCAACGAACTCCCCTTTTCCCGATTGTGGTATACAGGCTCGGTCATAATGTCTTCGACATCATTAGATACAGGTGCTACCAGATCGAGGGCTTGTGAGAATTGTGCCCGTGCCAAGGCAAAATGCGAGTCCCAAATCAACGACATGTCAACTCAACAGTGTGCAAGGTGACCATCTGTCCGATATTTACCAAGAAAGATTAATCTACTAATGCTTAATAGGTGTTTCCGTCTCAAGAAGGAGTGCATTGTTCAGCCAAGGGCTAAGAGGAAGAAGAGGACCCCGAATGCAGCGTATGACCACCTGAGTTAACCCCGCTTTCCCCAGAGCATCGGATCATTGTGACTAACTCGAATTACTCGGTTTAGAGGTACTGCAGAATTAGAATCCAAGATTGAAAGCCTAGTTAACCTCTTGTCTGCTGCCCAGGCTAGCAAGCTTGAGCACGGTGAAGACCATGGAGTGTCAGGCAGCCCTGGAATCAACCTCTCAAGGGATTTTTCGTTCAGCAAAGCCAACAATGGATTCGCCGGACAAAGCAGATTGCCACAGCCAAACTCTGTGGGTACTGGTTTGTCCAGTAGTACACGGGTTACCGCTCCACCAACTACCTCCCCTTGTATGCCCCTCTCCACCAATTTCGTAACTCAAGCTGTATAATAAGACTAACCTTTTAGTATACTACACCTCCGCTAAGGCGGCATCTACAAAAAACAGTACCATACCGCCAGTAAAAGCACCCGAGGAGTTATTGCAGATTTTCAGAGTCCAGTTTACAGTTCTCTTTCCATACGCCATCATCTCACCCAATGTGACAGCTGCTGAGCTTTGTGATAAGCAGCCATGGCTCTACAGGATGATTATGATGGCCACTTCCTCGCATGAACGGCACAGACAGATAGAGACCGGAAAACTCATCATTTCCGATCTTTCAACTGCAGTGAGTATTTTGGCCCTAAAACAACCAATTCTTTTCCTACGGGAAATCGGCTCTTCAATAGGGATCTGATTTTAAGTCACTTCTCAAGAACTGATTCCTAATATTTCCCTCATGTACATATACTGAAGTCTGGGTAGTTGCTTACTGGAGAAGAAAAGAGTCTGGATATGCTTCGAGCTTTACTTGTCTACGCCTCATGGTACGTAAATATTATCTTCCGATTCACCGGCTGGTAGACTAATATTTCTAACTTGTAGGTCCCATTATTATGCCGCAGTTTTACCTCAATTTCAATCAAGTGGCGTCCTACAACTGGTTCTTGCACTGGTATATGATCTCGGCTTAAACAGAGTATGATTTGTCTATTTATCGTCATGCCTTTGTTCTGGGGGAGATTGGAGACAGGGGCTTTGTTTCCAGGATCCTTCCGTTCTGAGACCGATTTGGTTCTTATCTATAATTTCCGCAGTTAATTAGCTAATATGTGGGCAGGCAGCTCGATTTGATAGAGAAACGGCCGCTGTCTTAGCAGACGCTGAAAAAAGGATTTCCAGCGAAGAACGTCCCAATCTACGAGAGGCAGAGCGATCCTTGGATGAATGTCGGGCGTTACTCTATGCCTTCTACTTATCTTCCACGTCAGCACTTTATACTTATTTATTTGAGGCACATGTTAACCAATTTTAGGTTTTCAACATGCGCACGGAAAGCGGATGGCCTGCAATCCTCCCCCTACATAGATTACAGTTGCAAGGTATGTGCGTTTGGAAAATCATGCCATATGTTACTATCTCTAGGGAGCGGGGAATGGCTAGAATATGGAACTGAAGACTTCTACTGAATGAAATTGCTAATAGTTAATCAAGGTGCTTTTAGAATCCGCCGAATGTGAAGCAGACCTGATACTCGTCGCATGCGTCCGCTTTCAGTCAATCGCGGATTCTGTTCACAGAGCTTTACCAAGTAGACTTGCTTATTCGGACGGGCGTAATGCTCCTCTCTGGATGCATACTGACCATCTACAAAACGAGCTGCAGACTTTGTTCAATAACTTGTCGCCTGATTTGCAGAATCAAGGTAAGTAGATAAACCTCTCAAAATACGCTTGCCTAAAATGTCTTCTTAGCTATTGTACGATTGAGTTACCACAGCGTACAAATACTTCTTAATGACGCTGCAATAATAGAGACTTGGAATATACCAACGTTCAATTCACGGCGGATAGATTTGAGGTGGAGCTGTCTAATGGCGAGTAAATCAGTCCTAGACACCTTTCTAACTCTGCCACCGTCCGTGTACCATGTCGTTCCCATCCCGAACTTGGCGCAACTTGGGCTATGCTTGATAAATCTCTTCAAGCTCGCTTTTGTAGAAGATCCGGGCTGGGACCTTGTTCATGTGAGAGAGACGGTTAACTTTACATCATATATTGACCACTTTGTAAGTATAATGACCTCCTAGCCTGTACTTGTGTCATTTTTTGGCCCCTCTAGCTCGGCTTCTTAGTTACATTAAAACATCACACTTCATGTCCTGAAATTTCCCTGCTTTCTGGTATGCCTATCTGACTGGAAACCTCCTTAGGCTTCTCAATTAGAACGACTCGGTGCCTCCATAGACAGTGCTCAAAATCCGCCCGCTAAGGAATCGTTTCCGACGACATGTGCTCGAGCTATGACGTGGGTCAAAGGCCTTTATGATGCCAAAGTGACATCTGCGTCTGAAGTAGGGCGAGTCCCTGGACAACAGTACACCGATATGATAGAATCATCTTATGATATGCTCAACCAATATCCATTTGACTACATGGACGAACCCTATTGGCAAGAACTGATGGCGGACTTCAGTCATATACCAATGCAGCAGTTCAGTTCCAAGGATGCCATATAATACAATAGACCACTCACCAAGTTGAGACTGCTGGAATTGGGGGAGTTCCTGGAAATAATTAATTTTGGAAGTTTGCGACGCAGATTTTGGGATGGCTGGAGTCCAAATATGCTATAGGCTTAGGTGTGCTGATATTTCTTGAGGAAGCATGAATGTGATTGGTTAAGGCGCAGCAAAAATATTTGTCCAGGCTGAATCAGGAAATAAAATTCCTGTTGTCTTTATACCCTCCTATTAGATTAGGGTCGCACTTTACATGTACGGTATAATAAAACGTCTAGATCCTCCCAACTCTCCTTCAACAGGGTTGGAAATTAAAGAAGCCTTTCTTTATTGAGTCCAATTTGCACGAGCTGTTCGAAACACCAATTCGCCGCAGCCAAAATAGAAGTAACGCCTACGAACCCTCCCCTAGGAGCAGCAATCTTCGAGGTCGGGTCCTTGATCTGTAATGTTACTCAATCATCAAAGATACTCATCGTGGGACGAGAAATTGCGTGATTGGGCGGTGCCGGCTTGTTGATTCGGATTATCGACATTCTTGAGGCGTACACTCCGATCAGTAAAAGGCCTGTATGTTTGCAGGTTTCGATAGGGCTTTCTTGTATTGGACTGGTAGTTATCTAGGTAAGTTGACTTAAGGGAGGAAAATCTTGCAACTGAAGAACGTATAGCCGCTGACTGCGGGAGATGTGAAGTAAAGATGATTTGTGGATTAATAAATAGTCCCTAAGAAAGACTGTCAGCAAACAAAGGATGCAATATATCCCGACTGCGCAACCATCTTCAAAGGGATACTTACTGAGGCTTGACTTTGAGATGTTGGGAAGCATTTTCACCGAACTTGCCTCACGAAGATGGCTAAAGCCTTTTCTAGCTCTTTCCTTTCCACTGGTTGTCACTTCAATTTACTGCATCTGAATATATGCTCATCAATTTGAGGCTTCTTCAACACCCCTTCTATGATAGCAGTACTTCTATTCCTTATCACCATACTAAAACTCCATGTCTAGAGTAGCACGAAAGCAACTGTCAAGGAATAATTTCAAATCCTTAATCTTCTCCTTGATTGCTATGGGCTTATCCTATCTTAAACAAGACATCTACCATGTGATTTCGAAAATAGAGTAGAAAACGCAAGCTTTTCATTTAGAGGGGGCTACAGTTCGGTCATGACGGTCCGATCCGATCTCGATTCACGGTTCCGCGCGAAGTTTTAACGATACATCGTTTTACTCCTCACCTAAACAGCTACAAATTCAAAATGGTCAAGAATCTCGTCTATGGAGCTGCGATTACCAAGATCTAATTTGTGATCTCTATCTACTACTTCGTAAGTGGTTTCGGCCATGGCAGCTAAACCCTGCCTACTACAGTACTTAATCTACACTATTCTTCCGTCCCCGCATTCCCCCGCCATTATACGTCATTATGGCCGAGCATCCTCCTTAAAATGTGGACGGAAATGATGATATGCAAAAGTCTTCTCACATTTAAAGTTATTATTAATCTAACTCTTTCAAACATGATAAAGTACCTTCACAAATCTTGCTGCCCACATGATGAACCAGTTGTAGCTTTTCACGTCATCTTGAGAAGTCGCTGCTAACTTCTCATCAATTTAATTAGGTTAAGTTTGCACACACCTAGCATTTTATTAAACATCTACTCCAGGAGCAAACTCCTTCCCCCATACATTAGGATGATATAATTAAATTTGGTATAGGTAGAATTGTTCGTAATGGTGCCTGTCATTTGTGGAATTATATTAATTGTTCGAGCCCCTACTTTTTACTCGTATGGGCAGCTGCTTAAAACTTAGTACTGAGAATTGTGTGGACGGATTATTAGTAAAGCCAAGACTTGCGAAAGTAGAGTACTGGAATTTCCCTAACTTCATTTGCAGATAGATTACATGGGATGCGGAGTTGACGTTTTAGCACCAATTACGTGTATGTGGCTAAGTCGTGCATGAGAACCCCGGAAAATACCCCAGGTATTAATATACTTTGCCTCTAGCACAGTAGGACGACAGGCCCCACTTGCCGATACTTGTGACTTGCTGTTTTATATTGCGGTATTTGAATTAGGTTGAACTTTACTCTAGCAAAGGCCATATACTCGCTTGTAAAAGTAATAATAAAACTTGATAAACTCCACTCGGTAGTAATTTTCAATCCTAGAAGAATAAAGTTCTACCTTTGTGAGTTTAGTCAAAGCTACAACATTTATTACTCTCAAAAATGCACCTCCATCAGATGCAGACTCCTAGAGCCCAAGCACCTACGCCAAGTATAGTAGAATCGCCTCTAGAATTCTTGTAATGTCGGTATCTATTTCGGTGAAATTTACTTGCGGGCCCCTCTCTGCTAAATCGAATATCGTGACACTGAGAAGTTTGAACTGCGATGATTGATACGTAATTGGAGGACTTTGGCAACCGAATAAATGAATAGAAGCGCGAACGCTACTGTTTCAATTTAGATCACGGAAGGACTCAAGATTAGATTCCTAGTTTCCACTATTCTTAGAGTTTTCTCGCTGCCAAGGTCCAAGGGATCTAATATGTGACGAATATATAAGAGGGGTATAGTACTCCTATGGTCAGGTCCTAACAAGCTTCTGCCCAGCTTGCAATATCTCAATCATGGTTTCATTTACTTCCACCTTGTTGGTCGCCTTCGCAGCTTGCGCGGCTATTGCATCTCCTGTTGCCGTTGCCGGTCCTGAGGTTACGCCTCCCCCATCGCTTGAGAAGAGAGCTACAAGCTGCACTTTTACCGGTTCAGCTGGTGCTGCTTCGGCAAGCAAATCTCAAACGGCATGCTCTACTATCGTCCTCTCTGGTATCACTGTGCCTTCCGGCACCACTCTGGATCTTTCCGATCTTCCAGATGACACTACTGTACCTGAAAATTGTTGTGCCTATAATTTGGTAGTTTGACTAACACTGTCAGGTCATCTTCGAAGGTAAGACCTCGTGGGCTTATAAGGCATGGGCTGGTCCTTTGCTTCAGATTGAGGGCACTCGCATCACTGTCATAGGTGCATCTGGGGCCTATCTGGATGGTGATGGTGCTGCTTATTGGGATGGGCAGGGTAGCAACGGCGGCGTGACCAAGCCCAAGTTCTTCTACGCACACAATCTTATCGACTCGACCATCACCAATCTGCACATCCAGAACACTCCAGTTCAGTCCGTCAGTATCAACGGTGCTAGTGGTTTAACTATCACTGATATGACAATTGATAACTCTGCTGGAGACACTGGTGCCCTTGGTCATAACACAGACGGTTTCGACATCGGATCTAGTTCTGATGTCACTATTACTGGAGCCAACGTTTACAACCAAGACGACTGTGTTGCCATCAACTCTGGGACGGTATGTGTTAAAAAGCCTACGGAAGTTAAAAAATATAATCTGACTCACAGTTTAGAATATTGTATTCAGTGGTGGTGTTTGCTCAGGTGGTCATGGATTATCTATCGGCTCAGTTGGCGGCCGATCCGATAACACTGTCAGCGGCGTTACTTTCTCAAACTCGGAAGTCAAGTCCTCTGTTAATGGTAACTATACAAGCACCGGATCTATGGAGTAAACACGTACTGACCATTTGGATTCACAGGTATTCGCATAAAGGCGAGCGAAGGAGACACCGGCACCATTGCGGATGTGACATACTCAGGAATTACGCTTGCATCTATTTCTAAGTACGTCTAAGTATCTCATCTGAAATTGGATGCTGCCTGAAGTTCAAAGTGCTAACAAAGTTCAAACAGGTACGGTATCTTGATCGAGCAGAATTATGACGGCGGCGACCTTGATGGAGGAACTGCATCAAGTGGCATCCCTATCACTGGTCTAGTAGTTAAGGATATTGCCGGAACTGGTGCTGTTTCTAGCAGTGGGTATGACGTTGTCATTACCTGCGGAAGTGGCGCGTGTACTGGATGGACGTGGACGAATGTCTCTGTCACTGGAGGTAAGACCTACGGCTCTTGCACTAACGTCCCCAGCGTCACCAAATGCTCTTAAATCTTCATTATAGGCATTTAATTGATGCTGATGTTAGAGCTAAGCTCAGGAAAAAGTTGTTGTGGAAACAGACAGTTATTGTAGGGCCTCTTGTTTTCCTTAAATGTCGACGGGGGCTTTACTATTTGGTAGGAAGCAGTACCTCAAATATTAAACGTACTTCAATTGAGGTTTTTCTGAGAAACTTTCCAGGGCCGCAACTTCCAAGTGTTCTTGTGATTATAAGTGTGCTTGTTTTCGTTCAGAAAAAAAAATCACTAAATCGACTCGCTTAAGAATCCCGCCTCGGCCCTCAAACACATGGTCGTGGGTTGGGAGCCGTAGAATAAAGAACTTATAGCTGAACTTCTTCCAATACAATATTTAGCTAGGCTTTAAGACCTCTCACACTTGCTATTTTGATTTTCACTCTTTTGTGGTCTGACGAGGCTGAAGGGATTTATTTGTAAACCCTAGCACCCCATAGGATCGGAGTATCGTTTCTTCCCCTGCCGCATTATAGAATAACTGCTGCCTCTTTCCGCCGATGAGTATAATTCTCTGGGAACTAGATAAGGCTAATACAAGATACTCCACTATTCCATGGTATGAGTATTGTTATATGAAATCCTGTGCACCTGACCAAAATAGAACGTGACTCGGCATTCCTCGATCTCGGCGTTCAAAACATCCACATATTTTGAATGCCGTACCAACGAGCGAATATGGGACATATTAAAGGGCTCTATGCCTACTTGACTAGCCTTCAATTCCTTAATTTCCAATTAAACACACCCTTTCGTGCAAAACAATGGCGTCGTCCACTTCTAACCCTTCAACCACTATGCGAGCTCTCGGCTTTAAGGACTTCACTTTTGACTCTACAAAACTCTCATTGCTCGAAGTCCCCGTTCCGAAAATTTCAAAGCCAGACGAAATATTAGTACAGGTCAAAGCATCAAGTCTCAATGGGGGTGATGGTGTTCGACCTACTGGTGTTACGAGACTAATCGAGAACATTACGTGCGTATTTCCTTGCCTCCCTTTCCTTTATATTTCTCTCCCTTGGATATTTTATTGATATTGACATAACTACTAGGCCCCCAATAATCATCGGCATGGACTTTTCGGGCATCGTCGTAGCCATTGGCTTCTCTGTGACAGAATTTAGGCCAGGAGATTTCGTCTACGGAATGACCGTACAAGGCTCCTGCTGCGCATCCTACCTCCTCATCTCCTCGTCTAAAAACAAGTATATCCGTAAGATGCCGTCCTTCCTCTCCTTTGAACAAGCGGCTTCGTTGCCGATTGTGGCGCACACAACTATGTGTGCTCTTCTGCGTGCAGAAAAAGAACTCCCGGGAGGGTTGAAAGGGAAGACCGTGTTAGTATCAGGAGGGCTGGGAGGGTGTGGCTCAATTGCACTGATGTTGCTAAAGCCCGTTTTTGGGGCTGGGAAAGTGATCACAACAGTCTCAACCAAAAAGGTTGCATTGATTCCCGAATTAATTGGGGAGGGATTAGTGGACCAGATTGTGGATTACACCAAGCAAGATATAACTAAGGAAATTGGGCTACAGAAGGTGGATTTCTTATACGATACTGTGATGATGGCGATGCAATATCTCCCTCTTTTGAAAACGGGCACCGGGGTTATATTCAGCATTACGGCAAAAAGTGGAGAGACGTTGAGAAATGATTTTCCGGAAGCGCCATGGCTTCTTGTGAAGGTGCTAAATGTGTATGAGTGGCTGCAGAGATGGAGAGCCAGGAGGTGGGGAGTAACGTATGATCATACGTGGACTCAGATGAAGGATGAAAATGCAGAGTTAATGGAGACGTGGATTGAGGAAGGAAAGATGAAGGGTTTGATTGGGAGGACTGCTAGTTGGAGGGAACTAGAGGAAGTAAAGACGATGTTTGAAATGACTGCTAAGTGGAAAGGGAGTGTGGGGAAGAATATAGTGATAATTGATTAAACAAAAGTAAAGTTATTACACGAGCTATTACTGCAAGGTCCATGTTTTATCTAATTTAAATACCCCTGATCTATATCGCATACGTAAATATAGATAACTGTTTAGATTTCAGCTATTCGTCATACATTCGAGTACGTCTTCGAAGGCAACTTGATGTGTACCCTATTCCTAACTTTTTCGTTATCTTCTCACCAAACCACCCTGCTAATGCCCCTGCTTCTACTCCTAACTCAGCCACTCTCGACGGATTCATCAGCCTGGTCTCGATCCATTTTGTGTCCTCTAAACCCCACCAAAAGCCCAATATCATAAGCTGCCTTCAAACTCCCCGCCACAACAAAAGTAACCCAAAATCTACCACTCTGAGCCAATACGCCCGTAATGACCGGCCCCAAACTCTGACTCGCAGTTCTAACCACAGTAATCATGCCCATAACGGCAGTCCTTTCTTCCGTTGACACAACTGCGGATAGGAATGCTGCTTTGGGAGCGATATCCATTGAAGCTAGGGAGGAACGGACGACGAGGAAGAGGATGGAGAGTGGAAGGGACGAGGGGATGGGAATTAGAGAGAGGGCGATAGCGGAGGGGAGGTGGGTGAAGACCATTGTCCTTATGAGTCCGATTCGGCGCGAGATAGATGCTGCTACCAATGATGAGATCGCAGAGAGGAGACCCATTATGGAGAAGAGGGATCCAAGCGATCCAGGGAGAAGGCCGAACTTGACATGGAAGAAGTAAGTTACCCAGGATCTGATAAATAGTTGTGAATTAGCCTTTGTTTCAATTTGTTTTCTGAGGAAATTCGGGCAACTCACGCGGGGATTAAACCAGAAGCTATCGAATCGACCGCAAAGAGAACACAAAGTTTAAAAAGAACACCCCGACTTTCTTTGCTAATTCTGGGAAGGAAACTGACTCCTCTTTTACCCGAGCCCTCACTTCCATGAGTAGACTCGCGGTCAGTATCAGAAAGTAGCGGGTCTTCGTCGTGACTTGTATCACTCTTTCGCACACGAGCATCGTGAAGTTCGACTTCCTTCGCAAGAAAGAAACACAACAAAAGGTTCAAAGATCCAAGAACGGCGTAAGCGAGGAAGACAGCTCGATAAGATTGTAATGGGCTCCATGCTCTGGAATCTTGGAGATACTGTACCATCCATCCCGTGACAAATTTCCCTGCAGCACTTCCCGCGGAACCGATAACAGTGTACCAGGCAAAGATATCACTTCTGATTTCTGGTGAAGTCATATGAGCTATCGTAGATTCTTCGATTGCGCTAAAAGGGCCGATTTCTCGTCCACTGTTTAAGTCAATATAGAAGCTCAACTGGGAGAAGCAAGAGTCGGAGAATCAGGTAAGGGAGAAGTCTCTATACTTTGGGCTAATAATCCCCACCACACTTGCACATAGTAACCACCAAAAACTTCCTGTTGATGCAAATACCACTCCACTAAACACCATTAAGAAGGCCCCCCCTCCCAGTACAATCCGTCGTCCGATTCCATCAGCAAACAAGGTAAGTGCGAAACTAAGAACATCGCCAACCAGAGTCAGTGAAAAGAAGAGGCCGATGCGGGAATCTGGGAAGGACAGAGTGTGGAGGTAGAGAGCGAGGACGATGGTTGAACCGCCAAAGGCAAAGAAACGAATGAAACGTTGAAGTATGATGAGTTTCGTTGAGGAAGCGGAGTTGTGGAGGGAGTAGAGACCGAGTTCGGTTAGAAGCGTATGGTGGATGGACATTTTCCTTTCGAGATTTCTGTATGCTGCAGAAATAGATAGAGAGTAGTGATATGCTGGGGAGCTGAGCATAGAGGTTTGATTTAGAAAGAAATCGATGAAAAGTAGAGAATGGAGTTATCAATATGTTGTGTAACTTCGGGTTGGAGTGTGTAACGTCGGGTTGAAGGAAGTCGCAGGAGTCGCGTGCTCAAGAGTGAACCACCCCTGAAGGACAGGTTGCAAGCTCGAAACTATTTAGGCTGATGCCAAACTTTAAAACGAAACTGGCTAATTGGTCGGTCGAGGTATAAAGCTACTTCATTAAATTGTCTTTCCCACCCCGCTACGCCCACCTATATGCGCTTGTTCTTGGCTACAGGAGTCTATATGCATGAAAGTGTTACTGTTGCGAAGGGAAAAGAAGAGTTGATGACGGGGGAAAATTTTTTTGGAGCTAGAGAGTATAAAATGAAACCTCTAGGTGTTTTAGCAAAAATATCAAGGATTAAGTATAGGTTTTCCTACATTTAACCCTCTCACCTTGGATTCATGGAGAGATAGAAGCCCCTCTAGTATCCTATCTCCTAAGACTTAATTGGAATCACTACATTAGACAGGAAGAAAAAACAAAGATAATTAGATATGCAGAAACAATAAACGGAAAAAAGATTCGAAGCCATGCTGGTTGAAAAAATACTTGCTGCTTTGGTTGTATCGTTTGATACTAGATTAGATTAGATGTTGTTAAACTTACCCTTATCTAATCTGTGAATGGGCAGATCTTCACTTGTTCCGACGTTCATCCTGCCTCCTATTGCCGCAGAACTCTCTAATTGGCTTATACATCATGAATTCCCCACCAGCTCAAGGCTCTGATGAATATCATTCAGCCTTGTTCTCCTACCACGAAATATCCCTCAACAAACGCAAATCCAATTTGTCATCATGAATCTCTCCCTCACCGACCCGTTTGTCATAGGACAAGACTATCCGGAATCAACTACGAACCATCTGCGAAGTGGTCACATAGGTGTTGTGCGCTTCAATCGCAAGGGCGACTATTTGGCAGCTGGACGCGTCGATGGAGTGGTTGTTATTTTTGATATGGAGACCATGGGTCTAGCATGCAAATTGAAAGGCCACATTCGGCAGATTCAATCGTTGAGCTGGTCGAGGTGTGGACGATACATCCTCAGCGGTTCGCAGGATTGGAAGGCTATATTATGGGATCTACAGGATGGCAGTATGCTTCGGATGGTGAGGTTCGAGTCGCCCGTGTACATTGCAGAGCTGCATCCTCTTGACCAGTAAGCTTACATGAGATTCGGTCTGCTCAACTGAAATCAATTAATTTGTTTTTAGTCTCAAGTTCGTGGTTGCGCTTTACGAGGACCAGCCTATGCTTGTGGATATTACGGATGAGGTACCTATTAGAATGAGTTTGCCTTCCCTTCCCAAGAGAGCGCCGCATGAAGAGAACGAGCCTGTTAGTGATAAGCAAGCTGCGCAAGATGCAAAGCACAGTACGACAGTGATTCTGTGGACGGCGGATGGAAAGCATATATTCGCTGGCACGAACAAGGGTTGGTTGAACATTATCGATGCCTCGACTCGGGCAGCCATTTACTCGACGAAAATCTGCAGTGGTGTAGTCATCTTCATGCGTCTCACGAACTCGGGACGGGATGTGGTGTTGAATTGCACAGATCGGGTTATTCGGACAATGCATTTGCCCGATCTCTCTGCGGCAGACTTAGACCCTGATACGATTGATATGCAAGTCGAACACAAGTTCCAGGATATGGTCAATCGGTTGAGTTGGAACCATGTTGCGTTCAGCTCTACGGGAGAGTATGTCACGGCAAGCACGTTCAATAACCATGATATCTATATCTGGGAACGAAACCATGGGTCTTTAGTTAAGATTCTGGAGGGGCCGAAGGAAGAACATGGAATTGTGGAGTGGCATCCCCATCGGCCTCTTATAGCTGCTTGTGGCATGGAGACAGGCAGGGTACATATCTGGTCGATTGTCCCGCAACAGCGCTGGTCCGCTCTAGCACCGGATTTCGAAGAGGTGGAGGAGAATGTTGAGTACATTGAGCATGAGGATGAGTTTGATATCCATCCACAGGAGGAGATTCATAAGCGGAGATTGGATTTGGAGGATGAAGATGTGGATGTGATGACCATTGATCCGCCCAAGGGGAGTATGGTTGAGGAGGAAGATGGGTTTAGGATGCCGGTACAGTTGGATTTCATTGATAGTGAGAGCGAGGAGGAGTTTGTGACTATTGGGAGGGGAGAGATGAGAAGAAAGAGCCCGACTGGGCGCGAGGAGTATGGGTTGGATACTGATATGAGGGCGATGGTGCTGGGGGATGAGAAGAGAGCCGGTCCGAAAGTTAAGTCTAGAAGACGCTGATTTTCATAGCGATTGGCGTTTGGGTGGGAAGTAGACATATTTACATTGCAGTGTAGGCGCATGGAACAAAAAGGCGTATTGCGTACGGCGGGATTAGATTGCTATTGTATGACTAGCTTTGAGCCTCCGATTGACTGACAATGGCTCTGAACAATATGAAAACTAAGAGGTTTAGTTGGCATAGAGCCGGCTCATGTAGCAAGCCTAAACTCTAGACCTAAACAGCAACATAACCCTCCTTTTTCTAGTAACGTTTCGCTGACTCTCCGAAGCTGTGGAGGTCTTGAACATCCATAAAAGAGCGAATAGCGGTCATGTGAGTGTAAGCCTCCTTCGAATATTAGGCCTCTAGCATGATTATCTAGAAAGGGGGTTTTGATAATCGCATCGACGATGACCAATTCTCCTATTGCCCTCTTCGCCGGATGATTCAATGATGCAGCGTCGGCAGGCACCAGGAGAGTGAATGTGGAATGGCTCAACCTTTCATATGTTTATGCAGAAGTTGTGAATGAAGAGCCGGTCGGCTATTTTTGGTTAGCGTGACATTTGAGGCTCAAGAAATCCAAGACCCAAAGATCTTTGGGAGCGAGGGAGCGACAAACTCATCTCAACCTCAAGTCACCATCAACACCCACCGTCAACGCCAACACGTAGGAATCGCGCGAACATCCCGTGCATTCCTCATTGCAGTTCTTTCCGCCGTGGAAGAAAGATCTCTACACTCCTTACGCCCGTTGCCCGCCGCGCTGCTGGATTTCTCACGGTCCGATCTCTGACGGCATCCCAAAGGCCTCTGGCCTGGCGTGCCTTCAGCGTCATTGCGACTCCACCGTCGAGTCTTCGCGCTGGTATTCACTGTCTCTGTATCATAGTCTTGTGATTGCCTATCCTTTCCGCGACCTTTTCGGAGCGATCTTTGCACCCGGTCGTCTTAAGAGCTTGCCTCGATACATAATCCCTCGTTTGCCACTCAAACTTCCACGGTCGAACAACACCATTGACCATGGCGAACCTCAACTTCGCGCACAGCGATGCGCCGTTGCGCACCATCCAAGAAATACAGTTTGGTCTGCTCTCACCCGAGGAGATTAAGAATATGAGCGTGTGCCACATTAAATATCCCGAGACGATGGACGAGAATAAACTGAAGCCGCGCGAATCTGGACTCAACGACCCACGACTTGGTTCCATCGACCGCCAATACAAATGCGGGTCGTGCGATCAGAACATGTCGGAGTGTCCAGGGCACTTTGGCCATATCGAGCTGTCGATTCCAGTTTTTCATCCGGGGTTTATAAAGAAGGTTAAGAAACTGCTGGAAATGGTCTGCCACAACTGTGGTAAAGTATTACTTGACAGAGTTAGTTGGCCTGCATAGGACGCGCAGACATGGTTCCTTTGTGCTGACACCGGTATCTTAGAATAATGAGAAATTCAGAGCCGCAGTTTCGATTCGTGATCCGAAGCGTCGATTTGATACCATTTGGCGATTGTGTAAACCTAAGATGACTTGCGCTCCCAGCGCGCCTCCTGATGAGCAAAAGGGCC
This sequence comes from Ascocoryne sarcoides NRRL 50072, assembly GCA_000328965.1. Taxonomy (NCBI): domain Eukaryota; kingdom Fungi; phylum Ascomycota; class Leotiomycetes; order Helotiales; family Gelatinodiscaceae; genus Ascocoryne; species Ascocoryne sarcoides. The sequence goes on along the minus strand of KB205945.1, from coordinate 1,433,000 downwards.
AGAATCCCGACGAAGAAAAGCAAGAGCATGGAGGGTGTGGTAACATTCAGCCTGAGGTGCGCCAGACTGCATTGCAACTTTGGGGTACATGGAAGCAACCAAAGGACGAGGAGAATGACGGCACCTCCGAGAAGAGACAAATCACTGCAGAGATGGCTTTGAATGTCTTCCGAATGCTCACAACGGCAGACATCTACGATCTCGGTCTCAATACTGACTATGCGCGACCTGAATGGATGATTATCACAGTTCTCCCCGTTCCACCACCACCTGTGCGTCCCAGTATTTCCATGGATGGGACCGGTACTGGAGGCCGCGGAGAGGATGATTTGACTTATAAGCTGGGTGACATTATCCGTGCAAACGGAAACGTTCGTCAGGCGCAGGAAGAAGGTTCTCCAGCACATATCTTACAAGATTTCCAGCAGCTTCTGCAATATCACGTTGCTACATATATGGATAACGACATTGCGGGGCAGCCTCAAGCCTTGCAGAAGTCCGGCAGACCTGTCAAGTCAATCAGAGCTCGTCTAAAGGGTAAGGAAGGTCGTCTTCGTGGTAACTTGATGGGAAAACGTGTGGATTTCTCTGCCCGTACTGTCATTACTGGTGATCCAAATTTATCTCTGGATGAAGTCGGAGTGCCTAGAAGTATCGCCCGAACGCTCACCTACCCTGAAACGGTTACACCTTACAATATCGGCAAGTTGCATCAACTAGTTCAGAATGGGCCGAATGAGCACCCAGGTGCTAAGTACGTCATTCGATCTGATGGTACTCGAATTGATCTACGACATCACAAGCGTGCAGGTGCTATCTCATTAGAGTATGGATGGAAGGTCGAGAGACATATTACCGACGGGGATCTCATCATCTTCAATCGACAACCCTCTCTGCACAAGGAGTCTATGATGGGTCATAGAGTTAGAGTTATGCCATACTCTACTTTCCGGCTCAACTTATCAGTTACCTCGCCCTACAACGCCGATTTTGATGGTGACGAAATGAACTTGCACGTCCCTCAAACAGAGGAAACTCGAGCTGAGGTCATGAACTTGTGTATGGTGCCTCTGAATATCGTTTCTCCACAAAGGAATGGACCACTTATGGGTATTGTTCAAGATACTTTGGCAGGGGCATACAAGATGTGTCGCCGAGATGTATTCATTACAAAAGAGCTCTTGATGAACATCTTGTTGTGGGTTCCAGATTGGGATGGTGTCATTCCTCAGCCAGCAATCTTGAAGCCGCGACCCAGATGGACAGGAAAGCAAGTTATCAGCTTGATTATTCCCAAGATTGTGACCTTACATACGGGAAATGATACTCATGAGGATTCGCCGCTCAATGATGACGGCTTGTTTCTCGACGAGGGCGAACTTATGTATGGCTTGCTGACCAAGAAGAATATTGGCGCTTCGAGTGGTGGTGTTATTCACGTCATCTTCAACGAGCAGGGTCCTGATGCTGCTATGGCCTTCTTCAATGGTTGCCAAAGAGTCGTTAACTACTGGCTTCTTCACAATGGTTTCAGTATTGGTATTGGTGATACAATTCCCGACAAGGACACAATCGAAAAGATTGAAGAAGCTATCACAGAGCAAAAGGAGATAGTCAAAAAGTTTCTCGAAGAGGCTACTGCAAATAAGCTGGAGTCACTTCCTGGAATGAACGTTCGTGAAACGTTTGAATCTCAAGTCTCCAAGGCTTTGAATACAGCTCGTGACAGAGCTGGTACTAGGACCGAGAAGAGTCTCAAGGATGCAAACAATGCCGTACAGATGGCTAGATCTGGTTCCAAAGGTTCCACTATCAACATTTCTCAAATGACTGCCCTGGTGGGGCAACAATCAGTTGAGGGAAAGCGCATTCCTTTCGGATTCAAGTACCGAACCCTTCCCCATTTCACGAAGGACGATTATTCTCCCGAATCCCGGGGTTTCGTTGAGAATTCGTATCTTCGTGGTCTTACACCAACTGAATTCTTCTTTCACGCCATGGCTGGTCGTGAAGGTTTGATTGATACTGCAGTTAAGACCGCTGAAACTGGTTACATTCAGCGTCGTCTGGTCAAGGCCCTGGAAGATGTCATGGCTAAGTATGATGGAACAGTCCGAAACTCTCTTGGTGACATTGTACAATTCGTTTATGGCGAGGATGGTCTCGATGGTGTCTGTATCGAGAAGCAGAAGGTTGATCACATTAATCTTAGCGACAAGAAGTTTGATGACCGATACCGACTCGACGTCATGGACGAGAGAAATCCTCTATCTTCTGAGATATTGGAGCATGCAAACGAGCTCCAAGGCGATCTCGCGGTTCAACAACTCCTTGATGAGGAATATGAACAGCTCAAGGCTGACCGTGCAATGCTACGTTATGTTAATTATAGAAAGAAGGATGACGAAGCTATGCAACTTCCGCTGAACATTGTCCGAATAATTGAAACTGCAAAGAAACTTTTCAAGGTTGAAGATAACGAACGAAGCGATCTTCACCCAGCGGAAGTCATCCCTCAAGTCAAGGCACTTCTTGATCGTTTAGTCATCGTTCGTGGTGACGATCCGCTCTCGAAAGAAGCACAAATAAATGCAACGCTTTTGTTCAAGGCACAATTACGTTCCCGCCTCGCTTTCAAGCGCGTAGCTCAACAGAACAGATTGAACAAGCTTGCATTCGCTCATGTTCTTGGAGAGGTTGAAAGCCGATTCACAAGAGCTTTGGTCAACCCCGGAGAGATGGTTGGTGTTCTTGCGGCTCAATCTATTGGAGAGCCTGCAACCCAGATGACCTTGAACACTTTCCATTTTGCAGGTGTTTCCTCCAAGAACGTCACTCTCGGTGTGCCTCGCCTTAAAGAAATTTTGAACATCGCCACCAATATCAAGACACCTTCCATGGTTATCTACCAAGAAAACGATGTTTCAAAGGATGGCGCTAAGATCTTGCGTTCTGCCGTTGAGCATTCAAACTTGCGCTCTGTTACCCACGCCACCGAGATTTATTACGATCCTGATATTCAATCCACCACCATCGATGCAGATTTTGATATGGTAGAATCTTACTTCATCATTCCTGAAGATAGTCATGACGCGCCAGAGAATCAATCGAGATGGCTTCTCCGTCTTATTCTGGACCGACAAAAGATGTTGGATAAAGGGTTGAGAGTTGAGGATGTCGCTATGAAGATTAAGGAAAACTATGCCAAGGATCTTGCCGTTATCTTCAGTGACAACAACGCCGAGGAACAAGTCATCCGTATCCGAATGATCAAACAGAGTGACTCCAAGTATGATGACGAAGAAATCGAAGAGGACATTATGCTTAAGCGTCTCGAGGCCCACATTCTCGACACTCTTACTCTTCGTGGTGTTCCCGGAATCGAGCGTGCCTTCTTGAACACGGAAACCAAGCTCATTACCACACCCGAAGGTGCATTACTTGCAAGTAAGTCAGATGTACGTTGCGAGGAATGGTATCTCGATACAACTGGTACATCGCTTGCCGCCGTCCTAAATATTCCTGGTGTTGACACAACCCGTACCTACTCGAATCATTTCGTTCAGATTTTAGAAGTCTTCGGAATTGAGGCTACTCGCTCAGCACTCATGCGGGAATTGACTCAAGTGTTGGCATTTGATGGTTCCTATGTCAATCATCGTCATCTTGCTCTCTTGTGTGATGTCATGACGTCTCGTGGACATTTGATGGCTATCACTCGTCACGGTATCAATCGTGCTGATACTGGTGCTTTGATGAGATGTTCTTTCGAGGAGACGGTTGAGATTCTTCTGGAGGCTGCTGCTGTTGGTGAACTTGACGACTGCCGTGGTATCTCTGAAAATGTCATGCTTGGTCAACTTGCTCCTATGGGAACTGGCGAGCTCGATGTCTTACTAGATCCTAAGATGCTGGAGACTGTTATGTCAGATAACGGCAGAATGGGTCTCATGCCTGGCCTTACTATGAAGGGTGCTGATGGTGGTGCTGCTACTCCATACGATTCTGCATCTCCTCTCGATGCCGGTTTCCTGGGTTCCCCTGACTACTCTGCCAACTTCTCCCCTATTCAAGTTACCGGCTCTCAAACACCAAGCGGTTTCGAGACATCGTACTCAACGAGTGGATATGGCACTAGCATGAGCCCATATTCGGTATCCAAATCTCCCGGATATAGCCCTCAATCTCCATACGCGACTGGTCAATCACCTTCCACACCCGCTTTCAGTAAGTGCTCCATCCTTTTAGCACCTTATTACATATACTAATAATTACAGGCCCCTCCTCTCCTCGGTACTCTCCAACCTCGCCAATGCTAGCAGCACAGAGTCCTGGATTTGCTCGATTCTCACCGACAAGCCCGTAAGTACTGCTTTATCAATTTTGAAATGAAGATATACTAACGTGTGATTTTTTTTAGTGGATATAGGTATTCTCAAACTTCCCCTCGACTAAAATCACCTCAACTGACAAACAAATAGTCCAAGCAGTCCAAGTTTCATGAGCCCTACAAGGTACGTCATCACTCTTCAAATCTATCTACTATTTTACTTCATAGGCTAATAGAACTTTTAAAGTCCATCGTATAGGTATAATGTCTACTTCCCCATTTTGAGGTTTCTGCTAACAGCTCTCGAGTCCTACAAGTCCATCATACTCGTAAGTTCCTTTTCTTTTCCACTCTTCACTCAAACTTGATAAAATTTGCTAACTGTTATCTTCTAGACCAACGAGTCCTAACGTGCATGGCGTTTCTCCGTATGTAGCCCTCTTCTAAACTCTTTATTTGTATAACTGCTAACAATTATTAGCTCATCTCCATCATACTGTAAGTGCTCTAATTGTGATATTTCTCGTATCAGCAATCTTCCATCCTTAACATCAGCATTACTGCCGATTATCTTTTGTTCTTATCCATCAATATGCCCTTCAAATACTCTTCTCAACTCGGTTGTATACAACTTACTAATCACCTCCTTACAGCCCCAACGTCGCCCTCCTACAGTCCTACAGTAAGTCTCGTTCCCGTCCGTCTGAAGACAGTTCTGCAGCAGTAGCTAATTCGCAATGCAGTCACCCAATTACTCGCCTTCTGTAAGCACTTCTCCATGCAAAATAATTTTGCAGCAGCTAATCTCAATTAAAGTCGCCAAACTTTGCTGGGCCAAAAACTTCTCCTGGATCAGGTTTATCCCCGACCAGTCCGTGAGTTAAATTCCTCCCTAGTCTTTTGCTTCTGCTAATTCTTGAAACAGTGTGTACTCCCCAAGGCAAGTGTTCACTCCTGACTTCGATGTCTAGTTCCAGCTCAGAACTGAGAGCCGATTGATGTGTCTAAAGCTGTTTACGTGTATTAAGATGCTCGCCTGCTCTTGACAACTCCAGACATATCTTCGGGCTCTCAGCTCATACAGCTTTTTGGAACACAGTGCTAATAAATTCGCAGCTCTCCACATTGGTCTCCTACCAGTCCCTCCCAACCTGGATCAGCGGCTAATTACAAGTATTCTCCGACCTCGTAAGTTTCCTTTCCTCTTTTTACTTAAACGTAAATTCCTGCTTGCTCACACGCTAACTGATTGCATCAGACCCTCATACTGTGAGTACCATTTTTTAGGCAGCATCTAAATATGTAGACACCCACTAACCGGTACAAATAGCCCCCACATCTCCACAATATTCCCCTCAGTCCCCTCCTCCCCGCAATAACTGAGAGTGGACTGTGGTTTTCACTCCTGTACAACAAAATAAAAAACAAAATATGCATCTGGGCGTTGGAAATTTGTGCATATCGGCACAGAACTTTGCTAGTTTTTCTTGCAGGCGTTGGCGGTTCCTTTATTCCAGAGAAGCCAGAATCAGAATTTTATGTCTTTCGTGCATTTGAGGTGTCTCGATAAGAAGTGCGACAAAATGAAAATGGGGGAGATGGTATGGATGGAGGTGGTTCATGGTGTGATTGGGGAGAGCGTTTGCTTTACCTTTAGATTTCGTACATGCATGGGCCCGAACCAGATTGTATTCCAGGGCGGCTGGTGTGGGTGTGGACCGGTTATGAAGAATGGGGAGGGCTAATTGGATTGGTAGTTGGGGGTGGGAGGATGAGATGATGAGATAGATAGATGCAGGAATTCATGATTCGTTTATGAAAAATTTCGGTGTTGTGCTTTTGATGTTGTCAAGTGGCGGGTGAGGTCTCAAGAGTTAACGGATGTACAAAGTACGGAAGCGGGTTTTCAAAATTCGTGTAACATAGTGGGTCTAAACAGGGGGATTCTGCCATAAAACCATACTATTTATAGTTATTCTTTAATACTACTTTAATAAGGGGTTTAAGCCCCTTTTCTATAAATAACCTTCCAGGTTTTCTGAGGTATAGAATCAATATACTTATTAAAATTCTCTACTATAATCTGTTGGATGGAATCCGACACCTGTCATGTGACTTAGGTCATGTGATCAGGTTGACTCACACTAAGTGATTCACTAGGGGGTTGAGGGCTAGCCTCAACACCCCTCTTCTTTTCCCTTAGCTTTAGACCACTCTTACATACATCAATCAATCAAGCTATCTACTGCATTAGATTCCGCACCTTCGACCGTCCCGTCTGACATAATCTTATTCTCTCAAATATCAACTAGTACCTCCTTTAACTACTTAAAATTCTAGCCTTTATAAGGGTTTCTATTCCTTAATCTTTGTTTTAAGATCTCTACACGTTTTTGATAGGATTAAAGTCTAAACTATTCTTTAGCTAAGGTAAAGTGTATATATAACACTCTACTCTTATAATATTACAAAGCCCCTTATTCCTCTTTGTGTCCTTAAGGCTATGTACTTTACTCCCATCTTCTACATAAAAAAATCCTTGTGATTGCTGCTCCCTGTCTACAAATATGTCCTTTAAGAGCTCTTATAAAATCTGCTCCTTATACTTCTTTTATATAAACCTTTTACTATCCCCTTCTATACTTATAAAGTTGTAACGATTGTTACAGTTGACGTTCCAAAGGCTAGTCACGAGACTAGGTTAGGTAAGAGTCTGGATCTCCACCGACCCTTAGTTAAACCCTTCGACTATATATATAGCCCACCCCCTCTTAGCTAGTTCTGTAGTTTTAGTATTGTATTCATTTAGCCAACATCCTCGTACCAGTGTATCTGCGTCGTTACAAAAGTAGAGCTAGCTCTTTGTTACGAACATGTAACACGGGACCAGAATCACGAGACAAGTCATGGCCCTGAGGCTCGGCAGTCGTTGAATTGCACAGAGAAGCCATGACCCGATTGACACGTGACACGGTCACGTGATGGACCTACAAGATACAAGGATGGATCGCAGCGATCCATGGACCTACGGGGTCCATGAGGAATTATCGTGATCCAGGACCTACGGGGTCCAAGGGATCCAGGAGCAGGAAGGTTCTATATAAACAGCTAGTTTTCCTTAGTAGATAGGAGCTTCGTGCTCAACCTGATTCAACAATTCAAGCCTTTGATTTAACTATCAACATTGAAGACACTCAGTGAAGATTCACAGTCGACTTACCTCACCTATTACACACCGTCAATCCCTACTCAGTGATATCTTCGCGCCACCACGCCCTATCATCCTCGGTGGGTGATAGCCCCGTGACACTCTTGAAGTTGTAACCAATAGTTACCTAATATATTATAGAATCTCTCCTAGAGTTGAATGTGAACTATATATAATCAAGCCTCCTCCTTTCACCTGATATTCTTAAGACTTTAATATAGCGCCTCAAATTAGTACACGTAATAGTCTCATCTGTGTATATGCCCCTACGCTAATATACTACTAGACGGTCCCAGTTCTTAATTGTAAAGGTGTAACGTACTAGCTTTTGAGCTTTAGAAAGGAAGGGCTTCGAGTTAGAAGTATAGTAGTGATATCCTTAGTAATACTAAGCTCTGAGTAATGTTAAGCATTTGGCTTTAATACTATAAGCTTCTTAAGCGATAGTCTCAAAGGGTAGAATACAGCGGTCGTAGTACCTAGTAATCTATTAGATCATTTGCTTAATATACTCGTCCGTTATAATACACGGTCGGCCTAATGGCTTTGTAGTAAGGCGTTTTCTAGTAGTATGTTCAAGTTCATTAGCATAGAAGCGTTTGAGCTATTTTTTGTAGCGACGCAGATACACTGGTACGAGGATGTTGGCTAAATGAATACAATACTAAAACTACAGAACTAGCTAAGAGGGGGTGGGCTATATATATAGTCGAAGGGTTTAACTAAGGGTCGGTGGAGATCCGGACTCTTACCTAACCTAGTCTCGTGACCACCCTTTGAAACGTCAACTGTAACGATCGTTACATTTTTAAGTAGTAGTTCTATTAATTTTTAGCTGTACAACTATAGTAAGAGCACTTTTACCGTATTCTATTAAAAAGAAAAATCGGGACTTCTTAGGAGTCTTGTATTAAGGGTATTCGCGGCCTATAGTAAGGTAGTTAATAAAAGAATAGTGGTGTTAATAGATAGGAGAGAAAGTGATAGAAGCTAAAAGTGGTAGCAAAATCGGCTCACCGCCTTTGTTACACGAATTTTGAAAACCCCCTTCTGTACAAAGGTCTCGTATAATAAAATATTAAGCGAGACAACAGCTATATTTAAACGCCGCTATCAATGCCCCCTTGCTGATAACCATGAGATAACAAGCTAGAAGAGCAAAAACGAGTAAGACTTTGCTGCTTAAAAAATGTGCTCACTTATTAAGGTTAGTATATAGACTAGGATTTTTTTGGCGAGATGGAAGCGAAGTAAATAACAGTACTGGAGTTGGCAACAAAAATTGCCAAAAAATTCATACATTTTAGTTTATATTAACTCACTCCTCCCTGTTACGAAAAGAAATTCTTTGCCTCGCTGCTCACTGACACATCCCCTAACTGACTGTAAAGGCTGAGCTGCAAACATGTCAAATGAATTATCGCAGAGCAAATCAATTTTACGTAAATGCTCGTTCAACTATTACAACTGCTAAATCCCATATCTTATGATATCCTTATCTCCACTCGTATTGTAACTTTGAAGTGATCATTTTGAGGTAATAAAGCCTGAAAAACAGGGCCCTGAAAAAATCGCTTAGAAATGCTCCAGTACCAAGACTTATCTGACCTCACAGCCAAAACTGGTTAAGGCCGCCCTGGCTTGCTATCTTAATCAGCAGACATTCTAAAGGGACTTTCTCTTGTGCTTGCGTCAGCTTTGGGATCAGCAATAGTAAAGGGTAGAGCCGTTGTCTGGAGATCGGATGGTATCAGGGTTTCTGCTGCTCATATAGCATAGAGAAATGCAAAACACACGCGGGAACATATTCTCTTGAATAAGGTGAATTGATCACTAACGACCACCTGCAACTATCTCATTAAATTTGGTTGAAAACGGGTCTGCGAACGCTAATCTATGAAAAGAAATTCAATTAAGCAATAGGCTCGCCGAGTAGACTGAGATACTGCTCTGTCACACTTCTGACCTGCTCCTCATAACTAGCAAACTTGAAACCAAAGATCTTCTCGGCAAGACTAGCATCTACCTTGGTCCTCTTAGTCGAAGCCTTCCCATTATTAGGTAAAATACCTTTCCTCACAGCCTCCGGGTAATTTTTCGCCACAATCTCAATAGCTTCCTCCCACCTTGTCCCTCTCGTCCCCTCTGACACCGCCAAGAAATTCTGATTCCCTTCGATCTTGGGATTTAATGCTTCCACATGCATCATAGCCGCATCCCGAACATGCACGCTTGTGCTAGGAGTAGGTCCCTGACTGTCCTTGCCGAGTATCTGGGCAAAGGCCGCAGCGACAGTGCCATCGTCTATGAGATTGGGATCTGTAACCATCTCATTGTCTCCAACGACGAAGGAGGGCATGATATTGATGACATCCCATTCGGGATGCTTCTCTTCGAGGAAGCGATTTGTAGCATAGAGAGCATGGACTTTAGATGCAGCGTAAGCTTCGAAGGGGTGGGTGTATGGTCCTTGTGGCTCGGGGATATGGTAGCTTTCATTAAAGACTGTGTCAACTTCTTTGGCGACGAAGTCTGCCCAGGGGATAATGGCAACCTCTGAGGAGGTGATCACTATGCGTTTGATACCGGTGGTCTTGTATGCCGCGGATAGAATCCCTATCGTGCCTTTGACAGCGGGAGCGATGAGGTGCGATTCATATTGCTCCGGGGTGAAACCTTCTCCTTTGACGATGGGGGAAGCGAGATGGATGATGTATTTCACGCCCTTGACAGCTTCATCATATGCGTTGTCGGCTAGAATATCTGGCACGATGACGAAGGATAGACGAGAGGCTGGCTGCAATTTTTTGACTGTTGGTGTTGCCAGGATGGCGTCGGCTTTGGCTTGGGATCTAACTGCAGCTCTGATTGAGTAGCCAGCTTTAAGTGCTAGTTGGATGGTCTTGATACCGATGAGGCCAGTACCGCCAGTGATAAGGACGAGGTCTCCTGCCATTGTTTTTGTGGGTTTGGCGATGAAGAGGAAGTCAAAGATTTAGGGATTTTGAACTTAAAAGTGATTGGGTTGTAATGCTTTAATTCCGGTGAATCGTGGATTGTTCTTACTGTGGATGTGATGGAATATTTAGGGAAGGGCTAGAGAACCATTTTATACCTTTTCCCACGCCAACCTAGATAACACAAGGCTCTCCCTATCTCCAGAACCCCTCTTTGATGAAATGTTCAATTACTCATCCCGGTGGCTCTATGACTTTGGTATACATTGGAAGGGCGTTGCTATGGCGTTGACTGCCCCTGCAATTGGCTCGTTAAGTTACACTACCGTCAGAGTGCTTTGCTCTTCGCTTACAAACCCCAAATTATCAGTATTATGGACATTGCTCTTCGCATCCAAACCCCAAATTATCGGCATTATGGACATTGCTCTTCGCTTACAAACCCCAAATTATCGGCATTATGGACACTGGGTGTCGGCGTACCATTGAATCTGTTTTGAAATCAATCAAACCATCAAACAGTGATTTATAATTATTTGCACGGGCTATTTGGAAACTGTATCTAGAAAGTGGTTGTGTGCTAGGGGAGTTTCTTACCAAGTTTATACATTAGACCCGTCGGTTAGCCATTTCACCAAAACTGCGACTGAACGCATGCCCTTCTAAACAAGCGTTAAATAAATAACATAGAGCGAGAAGGATCTCACCACAAATAAAAACTGCCTTTTGCCTTGCTTTTCTTCTTCAGAGGAGTCGTGGTTTAGTCTCATAACCGTACTTGCCACAGTGGGCCAAAACTATCAATTTAACGTCAATTTAAGGAGGGATGGCAAAACGAGAATTACTATAACGATCAGTGAACAAGTTAGCCACCCCTATCCCCCCTTCTCTAACCTTATCCAATCTAACGTAACACATAAATCTCTCTCAGCAACAAGCGCAAGCCATCTATTTACTCGACACTGCTTCACCATAGTCAAACCCCCAATCACTTCCTCCCTTAAGGGCACACATTATTCCACCATCCCACCAACTAAAGAACAGCCTCTTCTCCTACGCCACTGAAATACGCTATTGACACAACAAGCGCCACCGAACACCTCATGCATCCATCTCATCCCATCCCATCCCATCCACATCTACAATGCCAATGAAACAACCCCACCTGCTTTTCTATGTGCCTGTCTATTGCCTCAACTTGAGCTCAATTCGCAATATAGACGGACATGAAAGAAGCCATATATAGCAAGTTGGTCTTTAAATACTAGATAACTCATACACCCAATTCCTACTCTGCCCTACTTCACCTGCTTACAAAACTTAATCCCTAATCCCTCACCTAAAAGAAAAACCAACTTTTGCTTAGGAATAGGACCCTGCATCCCATAAATACGATGTATAGTTGATATAATATAACTCTGGTGTCTCTAGCAATACAATCCCATCCAATCAATCTTACAATACGATATAGAACAGACAAAAACAACTCTGCCCCACCCAACACCATGAAAATAGATACTAGATATAGCTAGCTATGTCCATACGCCCCCTCCCTCCGTCCCATCCCAAACCAGAACCAATGCCATGCAATATCATACTATATACCTATACCATGCAATCGCCACTCCTGAAATCTCCTCCCTCGTATCTTATCTCTCGTAATTCCCTATCTCACCCAAACGCCTGCCTCCCCATATGTAATGCTACCCCTCTCAGCTAAGCTCAACTCAACTCCATTTCCTCATTCTCATCCACCGAACTCCCTCTGGTGTGGTTACTTCCTATACTAGCCTTCCTCACTACGCCCCCAAATCCAAATCTTGAACCACCAAGACCGCCTACATATTCGAGTTCATCTCCTGTACACGTTAGCCGCCATCCAAGCCCCATATTAAAACAGGATAGAAAAAAGAAACTCGAACAGCCCTCCCAGTCCCCCTGTCAGCCCACAGAGAAGAGGCGGCAATAAGGAGAGAGAAAATAAAAAAACTCACCACCAACAACCCTCCCTTCCATATCAATACTCTGACTCAACTCTACCAACGCACTCCGTGGTAACCTCAAGAACCCCTGCGTCCTCACAATCCTCCCCCAATGCATCAAGCAAAACCCACTTGCCCTCTTCCTCAACCAGTCCTCATTCGCGATCCCTGCACAGTGCCAGATAATACACGCATGATCCACATCCAGTTCCTTACTCAGCCGGTTAACACACAGCAGCCGGAGGTGCGGGATGTTGTAAATATTGGACATGACGAGCAGGCCCGCGACATCGCTCAGCTCCTCGCAGTCCTCGGGCTGAATACTGTCAGTGTAGAGGTAGTAGAGGAATGCTTTGACAACTGTGTATGGTTCGGGAATATGCATACGCTTGGTGTGGAACTCGGCCATTTGTGCGTTGTACAAACGGGCGAAGTGAGGCCATCGAGCCTGGAGGATTAGTTTGTGGACATGAATTGGGGGCGATGTGGTGGCGCTGGGATCAAGCCAAGTCTGTTGCTCTTGGCTATCGGATTGCATCATTGTGGAGCTCATCATCTCCTCGTCGTCCCATTCCCCATCTTTCAATGCTGTTATTGTAAAATCTGTACCACTGCCACTCTCTGGTGGTTGATTGAAGAGCCTAGCAAGATCTGCCCCGAGACCTTTTGACGGTTGAATCACTGTTCGTTCTGCCGAGAGTCGGGATGATGCTTCGGGACGAGGCTCGGGGGCGAGGTTGTTGCCAATGATACCGAATCGACGGAGATCAACTTCGATGATGTCGCTAATTTGTTAGACTCTCATTAAATAGCTAGAGGAGGGGTACTTACCTCAGATACTCTTCAAAACCACCTGGTCCTAGATCCGCTTGGGTAGGGTCCGAAGGGCAACCAAGCAACCACGCCTTCGTTCCATCTTCATTCATTGTACAATAATGCCATCTATAGCCTGATTTATAAAATTCCCGACCTTCTGCAAGTTTCTGCCAACGCAAGGTATCTAAATCGAGCGAGGATAGGGAACATTCTTGGGGTGTAATGGTCGCAGCTGGTGTTACAAAGTCGAGCAAAGTTCCAGAAGTGTAGACGTGGAAATGCATCCCAGAACTCTGTGCGGGGATATTTGGACCGGAAACGAACTTCAGGGAGGAAATTGTGCCAGGTGCAACAGGGGTTGAAGCAGTAAGTTGGAAAGATGGAGGATTAACTTGTGCGCTGCTGGAATTGGCAGCATATCCTGAACTGCCCACGGCTGGCGGTGCAGTCATAGCGTATGCAGGTCGAGGAGATCCAGCCATTCGCATTGACTGTCTATCGATGGAACCATATGGTGGGGGAGAATCGAAAGCAGGGCTTCCTTTTAAATCCAACCACCAGATGTCGCCTATCTTGTCCATATCTTCGTTCAAGCCACCAAATACCCATACTCGGTCCCCCCATAGGTATGCTGAGTGATCAAATCTCCCAACAAACCTCCACGCTCTCGACCACGTGAAGGTCTTCAGGTCCAGGTAGCAGATATCGTCCAAGACGTAGTTGTTGTGTCCAGTGATTCCACCGATAATAAATAATTTCTCGTCATGTAATACCGCCGCATGTCTTGCACGACCCTTAGGTATAGGACCATTGACTGCTGGCTGTGTCCAGTGTGCAGTTTTGAGATCGAATATTATGAGGTCGGAGAGGTATGTTCGATGTTCGTTTTCTCCTCCGAAGATAAGCAACTTGTCACCATGGTAGAGAGTAGCGGTATGACCTAGATTTGCATTAGCTAGGTGGCACTCATGTGAGGGTATTCGCTGGGTTTAAAGTCTGCAGATTTTGAGAATTGGGGAGTGCTGGCAAGTAGAAATCCAATCAAAGACGCACAAATAATCTCCATTACCAATACTCTCAAGCTTTTAACGTCATAATTTAGGCCTTGGTATATGACAGTAGGTAGGAAATCATTCAAACGTCCCTGCTCAAGCTTTTGAGCAACCTCGATTGATAAATACCGGCGGACAATGTCCCACATCTGCAACGTAGGAAAGAAAAAGCATACCCATTCGCACGCCAGGAATATCTCCATAATTGTCTACTAAGCTCCATGTATGGCTGACCATGTCCAAGCGTAAAACATGATTGTACACCTCATCTGTGTATTGATCGAACCCTCCGAACGCATATATCTGGTTGTTCCCGCAGTATGTGACCGAGGCATTTACCAAACACGCGGGCCTTTGTCCCAACGTCCTGGTAACTTTGGGTTTATACCCATCCATCGAGTACGGCCTGTTCTTGGCTGGGGAGTTTGGCATTAAAAACGTGTTGTTTGAGGAGGCCGAGGCAACAGACGCTGGAGTGAGGGTGAGGGAGCTGGACAAGGCAGCGGTAGCTGGGTTGTTGCTCGAGCTTCCTCCAAATATCGAGTGAACTTGAGCAGCTGGGGTCGAGGGCTGAGCCATTCTTGAGTTCATGATATTAAGTGATCATGCTCAGAATGACGATTCGTTGGGGGTTTTCGGTGGTGGCAGGGTTGGCAGAGCTAGGGGGTATGTGATTGTCGATAGCACCGGAAGAATGGAATGGCAGACGTGAGGATATATCCCGGCACCTTGGCCTGCAACCAAATAGGAGGTGGTGAAGAGGGGAAAGTGAAGGAATTGGGTGGATCTGGATTTCGGTATGTTTTTCCTAAAATGGAAGATCGAGGTTCCAGACATCGGCGCATGTTTTGATTTTTGCGCCGACGCCATGCTCACGTGTTCCGATCTCATTGAGTGCGCTGCCCGGCTTAGTCATGTTGAAGAAGGTCGAAAATGCCCAATACATAAGTGTGTGGATGGCCTTCTGGCGCTCCGCAGATGACTGCACTACTACTATTGCTACTATGCAAGCCAACCTGACTCTGTAGCAAGTTTTCTAAGCTTTATAATGTACGTATGGGTGTGTATATATCACAGTATATATCTACTTCGTACGTAAGGGTACTGTGGCTTGACCCCTGTTCCTGAAACGCTTGGACCTCCAATTTACCACCGCCACTTTAATGTTAAGCCTCAGGGACTCGTTGCCCAGTGCAACCGCGCTAGTTTTAGTCAACAATTCTATCTTAAAAGCTCCTCGTCCATCTCGAATCTTTTCTACCTCGCACATTGCACTCTACATCTCCGCACCCCACACTCCTCTACACCTCTACCTCTACCTCTTGCTTATTAGCAAACATCCTTCCAGCCTCTGTATCAGAATTCTTCAAGTCTACTAGATCTTTCCGCAAATTGATCGCCCCGACTTAAATCCATTCTTCACAAGGCCTTTCGATATATCGAACACACAACGAATTTACTAACCCACAACTACCAGGAACCATTAGGTTGAGTCTCTTGGAGCTCGTTCGATCATACCGAACTCTTATCATCGATCGATACATTCACTTGTCCTTCGACCGAGATCATACCTGATATTACACAATGGCAACTGTAGTATCTACCCCCATGAAGTCTCATACGGGCATGTTTTCCACACGTACCGCTGGCGGACGTATGCCTTTGACTCCTTCTCCTCGCCCACGTCAGCAACTGTCGAACCAGAATATCTCCCCCTTCACACCGGAGGGTAAGACATACGAGAACGGAAGCATAAAGTCATCGTACGGTGGAAACCTCACCTCACAGTTCAAGTCGGTTTCAAGAAACCTACACCGCGACTCGCCAAAGTCTAATATCGCCAAGGGCTCGCAGACTCCTCGTCGCGCCTTGGAACTCGGTGTCTCCGACTTCACACTCACTGGAACTGGTGCCAAAACTCCCGGCAGCAGCAAGTCAAGAAAAGGTCCACTTCGACAAAAATCCAACAAGACCACCCTTTCATACGGTGATCGATTCATTCCCAACCGCACAGCATCCTCTGCCATCGTCAATGTTGGCTCCGGCAAGCTCGATGTGGGTGACAAGCGCCCAAAGACAAGTCGCGGTGATGCAGAGAACTCGTCAATTTTGGCAAGCGGCATAGATGATGCTATTGCAGCTCTCGGATCGTTGTCCGTCAACGACGAAGAGCCAGCTGACTATTCTCGCCCTTCTCCAAACACTGTTGCATACCAGGACTCTCTTGCCACGGCCTGTGGTGTCAACCTCAATCAACGCATCCTTGCCTTCAAGCCTGCACCACCCGAGTCTTCGAAGCCCGTCGACCTTCGATCTCAATACAACCGTCCCCTCAAGAACGCTAATGCCGCATCTGCACAATTCAGACGCCGTGTCGCCACTGCACCCGAACGTGTCCTTGATGCCCCTGGGCTTGTTGATGACTACTACCTCAATCTCCTCGATTGGTCTGTCGGAAACCAAGTTGCCATCGGCCTTGAGCGCAACGTCTATGTCTGGTCTGCCGAATCTGGAACTGTCAGCTCTCTTCTCGAAACCTCTCCTGATACCTATGTCAGCAGCGTCAAGTGGTCTGGAGATGGAGCATATGTCAGCGTTGGTCTCGGCACAGGCGAAGTCCAAATCTGGGACGTTGAGGAGGGCACCAAGCTTCGCAGCATGCATGGTCACGACTCTCGCGTAGGTGTTATGGGCTGGAACAAGCACACTCTTTCAACTGGTGCACGGTCTGGACTCGTCTTCAACCACGATGTTCGCATTGCCCAGCACAAGATCGCTGAGCTTGTTTCCCACACCTCCGAAGTCTGTGGTCTTGAATGGCGGGCAGATGGTGCTCAATTGGCGACTGGAGGTAATGATAACCTCGTCTCCATCTGGGATGCACGCTCCTTGTCCGCACCCAAGTTCACCAAGACAAACCACAAAGCTGCCGTCAAGGCTATCAGCTGGTGCCCATGGGCTCCCAACGTCCTTGCAACTGGTGGTGGATCCTACGATCGTCACATCCATTTCTGGAACACAACCACTGGTGCCCGCGTTAACAGTATCGATACCGGATCGCAAGTCACCTCTCTCAGATGGAGTCCTCATTATCGAGAGATCGTCAGCACTAGTGGCTTCCCCGACAACTCGATCAGCATCTGGTCATACCCAACATTAGTCCGTAACGTTGAAATTCCCGCTCATGAAACGAGAGTTCTCCATAGTTGTTTGAGCCCCGATGGGCAGATGCTTGCTACAGCTGGTAGGTTTTCTCTTTTCCTTTGCACTTCAGATCTTAACATGCGGCTAATAATTGGAGCAGCCGCAGACGAATCCCTCAAGTTCTGGAAGATCTTCGAGAAGAAATCCGGCTCTTCATCCTCCAATTCCGGGTCGGCATCCTCGAGCAAGGCAGACATGGTCAAGCAGATGACTATCCGGTAAATGACCAACTCGCTATGTCAACAAACGACAACATCGACAAACACTAACAAATGACAACGGTAAAGTATATGGAAGACTCCTTCTGTATTGTGCTGGGTTTAGCGATGGTTTTGGGCCTGGATTGGCTGGTCATTTGGTTTAGTCGTCAAGCAAGCGTGGTGTTGGGGAGTTTTTGACTACTCAATGACATGGATATATATCATGATGGATGACGAACGGATTACCAGGATAGGATGTATGAAAGATCAAGTTATGCCTCTTGTTGAGGGGGCTGGGCCGCCTGTATTTTTAATGAAGTACCTGTTGATGATTAATGGATACTTTTTGGCGATGACAAACAGTTCTAGTGTGCTTTGTCATTGTTGGGCTTCCTCTGTGATCTGTTCTGTTAGGCTTATGTGACTGGATTGTTGGAGGCCGAATTGAATGTAGCAAGGTAAAGAACCATGGTTCGTTTTAATGTTCGGGGGAAAGAGGGGGAACTAGTTTGGACTTAGGTGGAGGTAAGGTTTAAAAGCTAGAGAGGTGTAGGTAGTCAAAGGATAAGTTTGCAAAACTAAGGAAAATTGGGGACTTATTAACGGCGAAGCCTAGAAGAGCTTGCTGCGGAGAGAGGCTAAGAAAGGATTTATCTAGTGGTCTCTGTAAAAATCTTCACTTTACAACGCTAGGTAATATATTTCCTCAGATTAGTGAGAGGTGATTTGGGGTGAAGTGAAGCGAGGTGGAGGATGTAGTTGAGTATGAATGAAGATAGTGTTAGTTAAGAGAGAAGATCTGTGTAATATAAAAGAGATTAGCATATGCTTTTGCAGGGAGAAATAAAAAATGTCAGAAAAATATTACTGGAAAGGCTTACCTTTTCCTTTCTTTTGATAATACCTCAATTGTTTAACAACAAAGCTACTTGAATCCGTCTGAGTTTCAAAAGCAGGTAACCTACCTGTTGAGTTTGCAGCCCTTCTCGCTAAATCGTTTATCTATAATTGCCGTAGCTCCTTTACCATGAAGAGTTTTCAGTATCTGGGCTCTAATTCTCAGTTTCATAGGGCAACAATATTCGTCCTTCCCTTTCTTTATGTAGCAAGGAGCTTTCAAGGCTTATGCTTACCTGAGATATAGTGAGAAAACGGAGGCATGCCATCTCTGATATTGCGCGCCTAAGCGAGATCGAGCAGAGTTTTCAACTCCACTTAAATGTATGAAAATATATTGAATATTATTAGCAAAACAACCTCAACTTTGTTTAATAAGAAGAATAGCAGAGCTAAATAAGACAAAATGCAATATGTGGGCTAGGAGTTTCCTCGTCGAGGGTGCCGAGCGAGCTTTTGGAACAATCCTGAATATTTCCTTGCACATAACACCGGTAATTCTAATGACCAAAAGATATGAATCATACATAGTATGAAGCCAAGAAAGAAGAATACTGTGTGTTGCGTCGGCCGGGAATCGAACCCGGGGCCCATCGATGATGCATTTCTTTCGAAATTGGCAACGATGGATTTTACCACTAAACCACCGACGCTGTTGTTGAATTAGAGTAGACAACTTCTGATTGGTTGGAAATACCGGTCCTTATTTCAAAGTATGAAGAAAGTCTCCGCGAAGGCTGTTCTCGATTTTCTTTTGTATTGCATAGTAGTGGATACTGAGGGGGTGTTTAAGATTTATGAATTCTTGATTGAAACGAGTGAATGATTTCTAGATTTGAGAAAACTGGGGTATAAAACGTGGTTGAGAGAAAAAAAATATAGCTACGTTAAGACCATTTCAAGGATCGTTGAAAATCATACAGAAGAGCTAGCTTGTCTCTGTGCTCTCTTCAACTACACGAAGATTTGTAATAAGAGGGGTAGCAGGTAACCCCTTGGTAAGAGTAAAGGAGAGCTAAGATTCTAGATACTTTCGGCAGCTGGCAATCGCGCAGGTTATGGTACTTGGCGATGGTTCTCTGGCTGGTAACAAAAAAGGGAGAAGCTTAAGAATAACGAAAAAGGGGATTTTATACAACTTTTTTAATGTAAAGCTTATATGGGTCCTCAAACAATCAAATATCTTAAATTATACCTAAAGAGCATTATTAGCATCTACATGTCTTTTTTATTCCACTGGTTTAAAAAAAGCTGCCGTATAAGTTCTTCTGAATTACGCTAATGGCAAGGCTAGAGAGAAGGAGGTTTAAAATGGGGGTAAAAGTTAAAGCGAAAGGGTAAAGTGAACATAGTATATAGATGGAGGAAATAGCTACTTGTCTGTTATGATCAAAGGAGAAGAACGACGCGCATAAGGGCTGCATACATCGTTATAAAGCCAAGACGTGGTTGAGAGAACAGAATAACTAAATGCATATGGTGTAAAATATGAGTTTACCAGCTTTAGCCGTAAATCTAGTTTAAGAATATTTAAAGGAATAGTCGGGGGAAAAGGCTTGATAACTTACGAGAAGGTGGAACTTATGTGTATCTCTCTTTATAAAAGGCGTGACAAAAGAATTCTAATTGACAACACTTCTCTCTTCAGCAACTAAGAATCGTCACTTGCCTTAACACTAAGAATTGATATTATACTGTTTTATAACTTGGAGAGACATATTATATCTTACAGCTATCTACGTTTAATCTTCTCTCATTTTTGTATTATTCCTTGAGAATTCTTGATTGAACAAAAGTGGTACCTGATGGGCCATTTACAGTTGATAAAGGTGACAAAAGTAATAACAAGTTCCATTGTGTATCTCTTAGGGTCATATTAAAAACATAATTAAATTAGGGAGATAAACTATAACTTACGGCCAGGCCAGTCTTCCACGTATATAAGTAGACCTTTTGTCTCTTTAGAACTTAAAATGCATTCTGCGATCCAAGCAAGAGAGAAGCACAAGCCAATTAGTATGGTCTGACCCTTGGTACAACACTATCAATTGAGTTCTACTTGTTACTGGCTTTTTATATATTAGAACTATGCTGTAGCTAAGATTAGGAGGACGTGAACCAGAGAGGAAAGAAAATGATAGAATAATAGCTTATGGGAGTGGGGTAACTAAAACTTGGGGTACAAATGTATGGCCCAATGAGAGAGGGGACTAGGCAAGACTTACTTCCAAACTGGAAGCCCACAACTACTTCATCCTCGCCTTGCATGCAATCTTTTACTATTCTACCGAATGCCAGTTAAAGCAAAGACATGCTAGAGAAGAGATGTCACCTCTGAGGTAGTAGTCTGTGAATAGTGTTAGATCTAAATCTAATCATTTATCCCTTAAAGATTGCGAGGGAAAGAATGAACCAAGTGTCGCGTTTTAGAAGGCAACAAGTGAATGAAGATAGAGGAGTTTGCTAATAAGGATCTATCCTGAGAGAGAAAGTATGAAGAATCAAAAGCTAGGTCTTTGAGTTAGTTCCTAAGACCTTAGACTAGCACCGGAAGCTTTCAAAAAGAAGGACTCAATGAAAATATCAAGCCTAGAATTTCAGGTTTCAAATGGCCTCTGAATATGATTGCTCAAAACTTATACGCCCTCTCTTTTACATGACAAATGAGTAAATTGACAACAAAAGTAGGCCCTGGCTGACAACCAAAGAATGGGCACGACAGAAAATATTACTGTTACATCAGACAAAATAGAATGCCAAGCGCAGTATAACTTGCTGAATGATATGTCTCTCGTCGCGGGCGTTACCAGAAAGTATGCTGGCCGTTTCAAGTGGATTGAGTTTTCAGGTACAGCGAGGAGTGGTATAAATACTTGGTTGGGGTGTTGTAGCACTCATTGAATTTATTGAATGAAGTGGAAAGAAATTGGCTAGGCTATTATTCACTCTATATGAGGGATCAGAGTGGAAGGCGAAAGCAAGTCTTGTCACATGAAATTTCACATTATTCTTTCGAGTAGCACGTCCAGCGTTGAATCAAAACTGCAGAACACTATCATTAGCATGTATATTTTTCGAATAACAATACAATGCCATAAAACATCCTCTATAAAATCCGCTCTCGTCTGTTAACGACCCCTTCCCACCCCGACGCAGTTATGCCCGTCACGTGAATTACCGTCCTCCAAGGAGCGCATTAGTCAGCCGCTAAGGGTCGGCAGTTGCCTATTACCTTGCCAAAGCCACCATCCCTCCTACAACATCGCAGGCCCAAAACACGATAACGGCGAGGGCACGTCAATCGCACAAATAATACACGCACAGAAGCACGGCGAGAGTCATTCACGAGCATCAGTCTGCCAGAGGAATTAGGATATTGAGAGAGGGGTTGTGTCGTGTGTAGGAGTGAATTGGGAGGACGATTGACGGCTACACATTGGCGGCGCGTCATTCCCAAACTCAACGGAACAAATCCGACCCAATCCAAGCAAAGCACACTACCTCGATCTCGTGTACTATAGCTCGATAGACGATTCGCAGAGCCGTATTCGTTCTCTTGCGTCGTGAGCTTGTTGTGGTTGCGGTTGTTGAAAGCGAAGCTAGCGATCAGACGTCGCAATCAGCAGAGCAGAATCGAACTTCTCTCTCCGCAAAGTATCGCGCACAAGTCCATCATCATGTCGAACACACAGGTTGGCGGCGTGTATCAGCAAATCATCCTCGACGTGGTTGAGAGCTCTAGAGTTGATTTCGAAGAGGGTGGCGTTGACGAGAATGTCCTGGAGCAATTGAGACAGGTATGCAGCATCGTTGCTATAGACCTCTTTTTCTGTCCTGCTCCTACTGCCCTTGTCGATCTTGCGTCGCCATACATACCCTTCTTTTTGCCTTGACGGTGTTTGTGGTTGTGGTTGTGGTTGTGGTTGTGATGTTATTCTGGGCGCTTCATTTCGTGCATGTTGGACGGCCTTCTTACCGCAGGGAGCACTGGCCTCAGCTTCGGATTTTGGCGGGTGGGCGACCCTCAGTATTTGGCTTTATACCTGAGTCTTCGCTTGGCAAATTTGCCCCGACAGGCTAATCCCAGAACGGATGGCCTGGCTTCTCACGTGCCGGGGAAGGAGGCAGCAACCAAGTCTCTTTTTTATATGATGTTGATTTATTGGATGCGTTGTTCTTGTGTCTTGTGTATTGCGGGCTTGATAAAGAGGTCGCACTAGAACACACTCCCCTTTTCTTTGCTTTTCTAGTTCAAAAGTCTCTTGATCTGTGTCCTACCCTTCGCAACATCGTACCTTTACTTACTCGATGTAGGGATGGCAATCCAAATTGTCGCAGCTGGGGGTCGCTACTTTCCCATGGGATCCCAAGCCTGAACCACAACCTATTGCCAATCCTCCTACCGTTCCTAGCAATGCTGGCAACTACCAACCCAGGGGCTCGCCACCTCTTGCTCCCCCACAGTCCAACATGCAGCAAATTCAGCAGCAGGTCAATAACATGAATGGCATGAACGGGATAAACGGCAACATGAACGGGGGCAATCCACGCATCAAGACAGAGCCTGGGTTAGAGAACCCAATGATGGGAAACCAGGCTCACCAGCAATCCGCTCAATACGGGCCCCCTCTCAACCTCCCCCATAACGCTACCACTGCCCAGCAGCGAGCTGCCCAACACATGCATCAGAGTTTTGGTGCTCGTGCTACTGCGTCCATTAATGCTATTCAAGGTGCCCAAGGTCAGGCTCAACATCAGCAGAATGCCCAAAATGGCCAACAAGGTCCCACAGCCCAACAATTCCAACAAATGCAACAGGCACAAATGATGCACCAGCAACAACAGCAACGAGGTGCCCAAGGTCAAAGTCAAGGCCAAGGAGCCCCGCAAGGACAGAATATGCAACAAAACCATAACAGGCCTAACATAACTCAAGAGCAATACAATCGTCTGATGGCTCAGAAATTAGCAAGCCAGCAAGCGGCAGCTCAGCAAGCATCGTCTCAGCAACAGAGATTGCAACAATTGAAGAGTGTTGGTGCTAATGGTCAAAATGGAGTTGGTAGTGCCCAGACTGATGGTGCTGGTGATGATTTTGTCATTGCTCAAACCGGACCCAACGGTCAACAAATCATGGGCCGAATTGAGATTGATAATCTACTCCGCGAGAAGATTGAGAGCATGGGTCGTCGCATGGAAGGTGGTGGCTTGATGTTGCCTCTTCATCAAGCTTCCACCCCTGCGGATCGTCGGCACAAGCGTGCCAAGACGGCTTCTCAAGGCCTAGGACAAGTTGACGGTGACGACGACGAAGATAGTCCGACTAAGGAAGAAGCCGACGAGGATGCCATTAACTCCGACTTGGATGACCCGGAGGAGGGAGAGGGAGCCGAGGACGATGACGAGGATGGGCTGGGGCATATTATGCTCTGTATGTATGATAAGGTGCAGCGGGTTAAGAATAAGTGGTATGTCCTCCTATCTCATAACCGGTCCTTTAGTACAAGTACACTCACGCTCGGCTTTTCTTAATTTAGCAAGAATAATAAATGGTTCGGTCTTGATTTATCAATGCATAAGTATGCGAAAGGGTAAGAGTTAGGCTAATGCTTGAACAGGAAGTGCGTTATGAAAGATGGCGTGTTGACGATCAATGGGAAGGAGTATGTCTTTCATAAGGCGACGGGTGAGTATGAGTGGTAGATGTGTTTTTACTCATCACCTCATCGTGATTTTATTGGAAGACAGCGGCCTTGGTCGACCGTTGACTTGGTTGGGCATATTTTTCTATTCTCAGCTCCGATCCCGATGTACTGCAATTAGTGCAATTGAGTACGCACCCACGAATTACGACAATTATACAAACACACATGCCACTTAGGTAACATACAATACAAAAAATACACGATTGCGTTACTTTGCAGGCATGTCTCGCCCTATCCGACTGGGCCGCATGTGGGTAACGGTTTGCGAGGCTCGGGCGGAACCTTTATGCATCGTGCGTGGTGGCTCTCGTTACTTTTCTCGCATTCGCACATGGGGCTCTTGTGTGCTTTTCTTTCATTTCTTTGCTTTCTGTGGAGAGGGATGCGCATTTGAGGTGGCAGATGGCTGTGGTTTGGCCAGGTCTTTAGTGATCATAGCGGGACTATAGGTATAGTGCCGCTTATATGCGGTTTGCTATCGTCTGTCTGGTTTGGTCTTGGTTGGAGTTCGACCGAGAAGGACTAGATTAATTGATGGCAATGGCGATGATGCTTGCTTTCATGCATGCATGTGATGGAGAGGGCGAGGTTGTATTAAAGTTGATACCGGATCGTGGTAGTCTGGTGGTTTGGGGATGAAGGGATATGGGAATTTGGGGAAAGGGAACGAAAATGGAGTGAATGGAGTGTATCATAGTTTTTTTGCTCCGCGTGATTTAGGGATAGGGAGGACGAATGGATGAATGGATTAGATAAGCATGGCTAATCAAATCGATTACCTATATTTATGTATTGTTTAAGTTAGAGTTGAAAAGGGGGAGGTAAGAGGTGAGTCTAATTGTGATGTGAGGATGTTGATATTGACTATGTGGTTACATTTGCGGGAGATGGCATGATGTTGAGCTAAAAGCTATATTCTAAGTTTTCGTTTTGTCTCATCTTACTTCTCTCTTTTCTCGTCACTTGCCTAATGGTATGGATTGTTTCCAGGAGGCAGTACAGTAATTATCGGTGCAGAGGGGGGTGTGGTTTTATTTGGATTAGATTAAATTGGCTGGTTGCTTTTGCTGGTGGCAACCGAACTCTATCTTCAAATTTATTCGACTTGACTAGCTTCACTATCTCTTAAGTAAGTCCTAAACTTACAGCTAGAATTCAGTTTCCTTAGCAAAGCTCGTTCAGATGTCTCCTAACTCTGCTGGTATTTCGCATGCAATACTATCCTTTCTTAATCTGCTGGTTCCTGGGGTTGAAAAATTTACATGTCTAGATTGATTAGTGGATGCCTTATATTCTACAATTTGTGGCGCTGGAGCAAGTCGGGATGGCGACGTTTGGATTGTTGGCGTACTAGGAGGTGTCCCTCGACTTGCTAGAATTTCTAGGTTCTTAGTAGAAGACGGTTTAGATGCTGAAACCGATCGCTTCGCGAATACCGGGATAGTGCTTCCGCGCTGCTTCGAAAAGTATATACCCGTTGCAAATAATGTAATAGTATCGGCATTATATTCCGCCTTCTCTGGCTCGCATAACCCTTTATTGGGACATAATTCTGCGCGTCCTCCCACAAGGGTATGGTTACCTCGGGCTAGTTTCAGACATGCGCAAACGCCATATGCATAATCTAGAGCCCTAAGGAATGTTAGAAAGAGGATACGAAGGATAAAATCTCGTACTCTGCGAGGTCTTGAGAGGAGGACTTGATCTTCTAAGCTCATTATTTAGAAAACATAATTACTAGTCGTTCTTACTACTTAATATTTCTATTATATCGCACTTGCGGTTTTATAAATATTGGCAGAAAGGGAAATGCTTTCTCTCGCAAAATTATGGCCGGGTAAAATTACTCACCTTCCACTTAGCGAATTATCCATTCCAAATAGCTAGGTGGATCCGGTCAGCGTGTAACGTTATTAGAAGAATCGGAAGAATAGTCCTTATAGTGTGGGAGAGTTCATGTAGAGCAATTGATGCTACCTGTAATTAGCAAGGAAAATGAAAGTTCATTGTGCACTTCTTCACCTCTAGTGTTCTGAAACTCAGCTAAACTATACTTGGGGTCGTTGGATTTGCAGCTGTTGAGCCTTTCACTGGACAAACGGTTTGATTAGCCAATGAAGACAAATATGACAAATATAGTTGATGTAAAACTTACGTCGTACTTTTAACTTTCTCGTCGTTGAAAAAAATATTGCAGAAATTAATTTGAGATAAATTGCGCCCTGGCATGTCCCGCATAGTGGCATAGGTGTGCAAGCAGGATCTCGCCTTATCATCACAAGAGATTGCTAAAGTATGCTGTGTACTTGGATCTGGAAACATACTCATTTTCGAATAACGTGCTGACATTGTGGCTTCAAACCCAGGTCGATTAGTGACCGAGCCGGGGAAAAAGGTTTTATAATATGGGCCTTCGGTAAGGTGCTGACTAGCCAATGATGCTATATGGCTGGCATATTGTTGACCTAGCACCAGGATATTCCACTCATTTACTTTGCTTTCTACGTGTATTCTATTTGATACTAGGCTGATACACGCTGACTATAATCATCCTATTTATCAGCTAATACTGGGTTTTATCACCTTACCTCACCTCCGTAGGAACCGAGCCTACGAGGATATACCTAGGAATACGGAGAGCAGGTGCACCAGTAGAGAAGTACAAATAGTGCATTAGTGCCTACTTTGAATAGGCAATCAATTCAATTCCTCTTTTTCAGGACCCCTAAATTCCTACCCAATTTGCCGTGCTTGCTCTATACATATCCTAGCTCTCCAAATTTTATTCCGAGTTGGGTGGGAGTACGGGATTTTGACCTTATGTGTACTGGATTGACCTTTCTTTCTTTTAAATTGCCTCTTGGACTGTAGCAAAGTCAGTCAAAGTCTTAAATTGCTAAGGGAAGGCGTGAGAATTATCATACCAAGCGGAAGCATATTCAATATGGAATACAATTAGCATGGCTAAAATATATGAGTTCCACATGATTAGAATAGTTGTAACCTTCAACTCTTTGAGACAGTTTTGAAATAGTAGAGCTTAAGTAGCTGGCGGAATGACGAGTAGTCGCTTGAGAGGGAGGAAATATGATCGTGCGTGGATAAAATGAAGGAATAGAGAGTGTAGACACATATTAAATAATTGGTTTAGGTTTTAATTTTTTTGACTTAAGAAATTAAGATAATGAACCTTAGGTGAGTTGGAAGTCGAGGTAGGAGATATACACATGTCACGTGTATACTACACATAACTATTTCCTAGTGCATGAGCAAACTAGGTTCTACTGCTAAGAACGAGCTATATGCACTTAGCCTCTAAGAGAGAATTCTATATAAAATGAATTGCTTACTTCCCCTAGCAAGTGTTCATACGGCAGAGTAATGGCTGGAGAGTGTATCGTTCGATTCCTCGAATAGGCAGATTCTTTTAGTACTCTCGCTCCTCAGCCAACAGACAGTTGGGATAGTTTACTTAACGAGGAGAAAAGATATAGATTTTGCCTTCTGAAATGAACCAGATGCACTTATTCAACCCCACCATGATGAGAACTGAAACTAGGACACAGGATGAACTATTTTTAACCCCAAGAGAAGCAAGTGTCTAAATATCCACGAGATTTCCAGATTAAAAAAAAAGACTCAATTAATGATACTTAGCCCCCGTCTCACCAATGCTATAGTAAGGTGATGCGATAACATAAAACATCTATAATATATAGTTGTGAATACTTAGGCTTACCCTTAAATACTACCTTACTTTGATCCAAATACGGGTACATTTTCCCTCGACTGCTTGCCGTCAACAAGAATTTAGAGCTAGAGAATGGAAACGAGAGTGTGGGATCAGAGTCTCAGTTGCTCTCTTGCAGAAGTAAAATAAACAAAGCACAAACAGAACAAAAACAAAGGAAGTACGGCAAGAATCTAAATTCACTCTGAGAAAATTGTAGAGAACACTTGAACAAACAACTTAATTGATTTAACTCGAGTACAGTCTTAAAAACTCAGGTATTTCTTCAAGATCCTACACAACATGACCCCAGAAACTAGTTTTGACCAGCGCCGAATTCGAGCCTCCTTAGCAACAGCCAACACATCCTCAAAAAGCTAGTCCCGGGCTTCTCTCCAACGAACCAAATAACACAACAACTGCTAAGGACCAAAAATAGCTTATTTAGGAAGCCGATTGCTATGTCTATACCTAGAGAGATGAGCAGGGCCCTGCTTCAAGATGAAATCGACAACCAAGGAAGGGTCAACAACGGAGATATCCACACCCTCTTCCAGTTCCACAATCCAACCCAGCAGCAAGCCCATCGTCACGATGAAGGAATTGAAGCTAGATGGCGAGCATCAGATGAACGACGCCAAAGAATTCGAGGCCTAATCGAGATGGGAGTTCCAGAATGGGTTGCAGGACGCGGAGCGGATTTTATCTTCAAAAATCGTGGGACCATGTTGCCTGAAGAGGCTATTGAGGAAATACTCAGTAAGATTCCAGCCCCGCCGTTATACAGTGAGACCGTGGATAATTCTCATGCTCCCCTCGGGAGTGGACCCTGGACTCAATCTAAGCCCTGGCCATTTTTTGAGAACAACCACCTTTCCTCAAGAGGCCACCCCCACCCCCTTGGACGAAACGCTTGGTCTAATGAACAATCAAGCCGTGAACGCGCGAGGACATACCCTCTGGGTGAAGACAGAAGCAACGGGCAGATCGAAGCCGGTGAGCGTAATCGGATCTTCTATCACCTAGCTAACCGAGGTCTTCTAGACGACATCGCACTCCAGGAAGCAAACTGGGTTATGGAGCAACTTAGGAACAATAGAATGACCTTGGAAGAAGCGTTTGCTGCCGTACTTGAACGAATGAACTCAAGAGACAATATTTCCGTACCTCGAAGTGGAGGAGAGGATTATGGGGCGTGGCTCCAAACAGGTCAAGCTCGTCGTCTGGTTCAGCGATTGATTGACGAGGGCGTTCCTAGGGAATATGCAGAGAGAAACGCAGTTCATATTCGATTTGATCCTCAGAGGATAGGACTATCAGCCGTAGAGCTGTTCGAATCTTTTGTGGATCAATATGCCCAAAGGATGGTTTCTACTCTTCCTACAGGAGAACCAACAGGACGAGATCTGGGGAGTCATAATATGCTTAGACGTCAAAATATCGCACACACCTCGGAACAGCCAAGAGGTGAGGGAGAACGCTTCTAAGTGGATGAGAGGGAACATTGAACTAGGGAAGGGTAAACCCAGGAAGAAAAAGTTAGAGATTTCCATTCTATGTAAGTACGAAACAATCCTGAATATAGATAGACAACAGCAGGAGGTGCAGCGAATGACCAAAAGTTGCCTACACTAAATCATGATGACGCTTTAGAAGAATTTTCCATGTTACGTCTGAGTGCATAACTTTGAATAACATAAATTAAGTTCTGTTGAGAAATGTGTTTCTGAGGATAAGGGGTGAGCTACGAGAGGGAGATTGCATGCCTAGGGATAACGTACATGGAGTAGGTTCGTAAGAGTTTCTAGAAGAAGATAGCAGAGTGGGCATGAGGCTATGGTAGACCTTGGGGAGAGTAGAGAGTTGAAATCGAGATTTTAAATCTCAAAAATGGCTTACATGTTAGTGTTGAACGGTGCATTTTTGATGTTGCTTTGCTACAGGCACGGGTTAAAAGAGATTTTCTTGGCACACAGTAAGTAACAGTTAGCCTCTCATTCTCCTCAGTCATTGTAAAACCAATTTCTAAGTGTAATGGAAGGAAGTGGGCTGGCAAAGGTGAAGCGATCTTTTCTAGATGTCGTGTATGCGAAAGCCAGCTTCTATGGGCTTTATTGCCTGAAAAATGCAAGGACTCTTCATTCCAACTACTGCTCAAAGACGGCTGGCTCGTGAAACTTGGGAACTCTGATACAATCTCCTCTTCCAAATCATTGAAGGTAGGGCAAGCTTTAGGCCTAAGTATCCTGGAATTTGTATTTTTGAACATCATAAGCCGCACCTGCTAAGTGGGTTGAATCGAGTTACCTCAATTGTTTTAACTGGTCGAATATACGTACAGATTGTGAAATGAGACGTTCTTTGAGTTAGGGCAACATAATGGTAGGTGTAAGTTATAACTTACACTCATGAGCAAGTTTTGGGTATAGGAATAAGCCTTGCATTGCAGCTCAATGTGTCATCCAGTGCGCCATTTTCTATAGTGCCTTAGAACAGTGTCCCGACCTCGGAACTCGCACACGGCCCGGGCAATGCAGCACTTTATACCACTCCAAAAGCATCACATATAACATACTATAATTCGATCCCGAAAGAGGCAGCATTTTGATGAGAAACATGCATGCATACATACATATACGCATGCCCATTGATCAAATCAAGACAATGAACAACCAACGCCAAACCAGCTAGCCCGCCTCCCACCATAACCCTCATAACCTTAACCATAACTGCAAAGACTCTCACTAGCGAGAGTCCCGTTTGCGCACTTCCCAAATACTTATATATAACTGACACATCTCAGCACGAAGTCCAGGTACCCCATCAACCTGATTGCATGCGTCCCCCTCTATCTATTCTGCAAAATCCCCAAACGCAGTATTATCACTCCTCTTCTTTTTCTCCTTTCTAGTTTTCCCCCTCCTCGTAGGCTCATACTCCCTATCCCTATCCCTCTCCTTGTCTCTGTCCCTCTCCCTGCCCCCTTCCCCCTCTCTTCCCCCCCTTTCCCTCCTCCCTCCCCTGTCTTCCTCGTCAGCATACATTCCCTTAGCTTTCTCCTCCCTATAATCAATCAAATCCTCGTCATCCACCCATTCTCTGTCATCAATATACTTGACCTTCCCGCCTTCCTCTCTGGCTAGATACTCGCCTGGGAAAATAATCTGCGGACTACTCTCCCTCGCTCTATATTCCCCGGGTAGGATCCTTGGAGGGGAGTTATCACGGTAGTGGCGATCATCTTCTAGTCTACGCCGAGGTCGTTCCCGTTGGTCGTAATAGTCGGAGGGCTCTTCTTCGATGGTGTAACTTGGGGCTCGACGATATAGGTCTCTCCTTTTGTTTTCCCTTGATTCTCGAGAGTCGTCTCGTGAGTCTGGTATATTTATTAGTATAAGCAGATTATGTATTTTTTGAGAAATGAGATGGGAAAGGGAGGTTAAAAAGAGGAGGGGGGGCATATTACGATTTCGAGATCCTCTCGAGCTTCTGCTGCGGGATTTTTCTTTGGGCTCCGGTTTTGCGGAGATGCTGGAAGGGAGACCCCATGAGAGCGGTGGGAGGATGGCCGATGTGTTCATGACTCTGTTTTGTTTCGATCATTAGCACTTATCTTTAACCGAGTTTTAGACTGTTATCGACATCTTAAAACCTATAGCCAAATCCCGAACTGAAGAAAGGAGATATACTTACAAAGCCAACCTCGTGACCCCCTTCTGGGTAGTAGCGCTATACTCCCACCTATTCTTAAATCCCCCTTTCATATTCCCGTTCACAATCCTTGCCCCTTTAACATCTAACCCTTTCAACGACACACACGTCGTATTATTGCAAAAGAAGCTAAACTGCGGTTTCGGTAACTTCCCCTCTGGAAGCTCATGCGGGAGCGCCATCGAGAAGAAGAGTTTCGACATAGTTTCGAGATCTCCCCTTCCCCTTCAATCAAGGAATAAATTATTTCGTTCAGGAGGGTTAGGTACCAAGCGCAATAACTCCGGAAAACACCATGAAGGAAATAAGGAAGTGAGATAAGATGTAGATGAGGATAAGAGAAAATGACAGAGAGGAAAATCTAGTCTAAAAATATAGATTTCTTGCAGCAATGCTTATGATAACAGGTCTTTTCGTATGGCAAAGGGAAGGGGAGGTGACCGTAGCGTAGGATTCAGGAACGTCATCTAAGCCCTCATCCCAACCGCGACCCAACTGAATCCTACCTACACAGTGATGAATCGTGGTTGGACAAGTACCTCCATACGAGAACCGTTTATAAGGGTGTTTTAGCTGTTGTCTTGGATTTTAAGGAATTGCTTTGGAAGTAGTGGAAGGGCTTCCTTGCACTTAGGACGCAGGAACGATGAGTTGTACAGAGATGTAATTTGAAACGCATGAGGAACCAAGCGGGTTCGCCATGGGGAAGATAGCCTCACGGGCGGAATCAAGACGCAAGTCGAGGCCATTGTAGTATTGGGTATCTTTTTGGAAATTTTGTGTGAAGTTGGTTAAGAAGAGGGAAGGTTGGTGAAAACTGCGCCTTGCCGGATTAGATAGGAGTGTCACGTGGAGGACTGAACAAAGCTGTAACTTTTCAAATTGAATTAGGTATCTACTAGTTTACACGAGAAGCCATAACCCATTCTCAGAGCACAGAGTCTGGGGAGAAGTGCTCGAGTATTCGAGTATTGAACCGAAATGCGGAGGAATTCCTTTATGAAGCTTGATTGATTGCCCCTCTCATTTGAATAGGTGAGGGTAAGAATGCCAGAGGAGATGATTGTGACGGATATGTAAGTCATAGAGATCTCTGCATTATTGTATTAGCCATGCCAGCTCCAGCTACAAGAACCTTCCAACGTCTATGGGAAGTTTCTAAAGAGATTATATACCACGCCGTGACGTTGGTATCCACTGAGCCCATCCCCAGACTTTTGTCCCATTTCCATAGCTCCCGACGCCTTGATTCTTCTTTACGGAAAGATGTTCATCCCATTTCACTCCATAACCTCATCCACCCCATCCTGATCCATATCCGCATCCCCTCCAAATAAATCTTCCATCGTACCCCCCTCGGTCTCCACCCCTTGCTCTTCCATTTCCACCCCCTCCATCGTATCCCCGCTCTGTGTCTCCTCTTCTATCCACTCACCTTTCAATCCCCATGGAATGCCCGTAAGGACGAACCTCTCCGACGGTAATCTCACCCCCCATTCGTTTTGCAACACCCTCGGCAACGAAACCCTATTCCTCGCAGTCGCTACCTCCATCATGAAATCCTTACTCAGCCCTCCACCTTCATTACCACCACCAAATTGATATTGCAATCTACTTTGTATAGCGAGCATCACGGCATTCGCGCTCACTTGCCCTTCTTCTTTCGGATTTCCGGCTGCTGGCGCGTCTCGTGCTCGTGTGGTTTGCGAGACGTACGCGTCGGCGGATAAGTGCAAGGCATCACAGAGAAGGGAGGAAGAGTGTCGATATGCGAAGTCAAGGAGTTGAAGAGGGACGCGTTCTTGGTAGGCGGTGCAACCCATGGACGCGAGTAGCATATGGATCAGGCGAGCATCCCGTGGACGCTTGGATTGACCGGAGTCTTGGAGGGAGGTGAGAGGGACGGTGGGGTTGGACAATATAGGGGCGGCGGGTTGTGAGAGAGGAACGGGTTGTTGGGAGGGAGGTGAGGCTGAGGGATGGCTACCATTGGTTTGGGGCTGGTCGCCGTTGACTTCCGCCATGGTCGTGGTTGGATCGAGATGGTGAGATTTGGAGACGTTTAACAGGGTAGAGACAAGGCAATCTGTAACCGTGGCTACGCCTGCGTCTGGATGGGTGTGCTGCTTGTAGAGAGAAGTTGTCTTGGTTGCGATTTTGTTGGCTTCGTCATGAAACCAAGGATCAGAGGAATCCTCCCTCGGGGGCTGCGCAGAAGTAGGATTGTAGGTGCCTCATTCACTGTTGGCTCTTAATATTGCGTCATGGCGTCAAAGGGGAGTTGTAAAAGTATATTTGCGGTTTCTGCCGAGATTGTCAATTGTCAAGAGGGGTGGTCCTCAGCCGTAAGTTGAAGATGAAGTCGAGTCTACGAAGGTATAGCTTCTTGAAAGGAATCGCGCTGGAACAAAGTAAATCCGGCGCCATACAATTCGGAGCGCATTGACCCCACCTTATTTTTCCTTCCTGTTCCTGCGCCCCGCCATCCGTGGTCGGCCCATTCAAAATCTTACTAGAGATCTTGAGTCACTACTCCTCTTTCCCTCTCTTTTTTCCTCTCTCTCTGATCTCTTCTCTTCCTTTTGTTGTCAACAACAATCTTCAAGATGGAGACTACACTACCTCTCCCTTTTCTCCCAGCCATCGGGTCTGCAATCTCCCAAGAAGCATTATCCTCTGATCAATTAGCTTATCTTGGATGTGTTTACTATGCAGCCAAGCCAAAGGAGACTGTCGATGAATTGCTAGCATTCTTGCAGAAGCATGGGGCCCTCGATTGCGTTATCGATGTCAGAACACTACAGTCTACGGATGATATTGTCTCAATCTTGAATGCTGGCGCTCGAAAGGTGTTCGTCACTTCAACACAGCAATCAGCTCTAACTCCCTATGGAGACCGAGTCATTCCTATCTTTGAGTTCCCAACTACTCCATTGGCCTCAGCATACCCAAATGGCGTTCTTGTAGGGGGGGAATCTCTCAAGTCAGCTCTAGCACAACTATCTGCAGCTAAGATATCCCCAATCTACCTCCTCCCATCGAACGACCTTCGCATCTTATCGAAAGAGGCCCTCCAATCATTCACCGGAACGGCCAGAGAGTTTTCCGCCATTCCAATCTTGCCAACTACGAACCTCGCGATCGGAGCACCCTCAAAGGACCAAGTGTCCATTGCGGAGTTGATCGCTGGAGCGTGGACAACAGATAGGCAAGACCAATTGGTCCCTACCATTGTTACGGACGAGAGGGGCATTGCATTGGGATTGGTCTATAGCAGCCAAGAGAGCTTGGCAGAATCATTGAAGACTGGAAATGGTGTGTACCAAAGCCGCAAGCGGGGATTGTGGTATAAGGGCGCAACTTCTGGTGACACACAGGAGCTTGTTAGAATTTCTCTTGATTGTGATCAAGACTGCTTGAAATTTGTAGTTCGCCAGAATGGCCGCGGTAAGACTCAAACATCTGCTAAAGTTCATCTGAATTCTTCTAATATAAGCAAAACTAGGTTTCTGCCATCTACCTCAACAAACATGTTTTGGCGACCTCCACGGTCTTAGCAAACTCGAGAAAACTCTCGTCTCGAGAAAAGCTTCCGCGCCAGAAGGGTCTTACACAGCCCGTTTGTTCTCGGATGAGAAATTACTCCGAGCTAAGATCATGGAAGAGGCAGAGGAACTATGTGATGCAAAGACAAAACAGGAGATAGCATTTGAAGCCGCGGACGTCTTATACTTTACCCTCACTAGAGCTGTCGCGGCTGGTGTTAGTCTTGCAGACATTGAATCTAATCTCGATGCCAAAAGTAACAAAGTCAAACGAAGACAAGGCGACGCAAAAGGCAAATGGGCTGCTAAAGAGGGTATTAAGACGTCCGCTCCAAACCAATCGGCCAAGGAAGCACCAAAGCCTGCACCAACCGACGATAGAATCAAAATGAAGCGCTACAACGCTGCCTCTACCTCTTCAACAGACCTCCTCGCCATTCTCAAACGCCCATCCCAGACCTCTGCAGAGAGAATCATGGGCATAGTAAACCCAATCATAAGGTCCGTCCACGAAGGCGGCGACAAAGCCCTCCTCTCCTACACCCACAAATTCGAAAAAGCCACGTCCCTCACCTCCCCTGTTCTCAATGCTCCGTTCCCACAAGAGCTAATGATGCTATCCCGTGAGACCATCGAGGCTATCGATGTGAGTTTCGCAAATATTAAAAAGTTTCATGAAGCGCAGAGAGTAGACGATTCACTTGCTGTGGAGACGATGCCGGGTGTTATTTGCAATAGGTTTGTGAGACCTATTGAGAGGGTTGGTTTATATATTCCTGGTGGAACGGCGGTTCTTCCTTCTACGGCTATGATGCTTGGTGTGCCAGCTATGGTCGCGGGATGCAAGACAATTATTCTTGCCTCCCCCCCTAGAGCAGATGGAAGTATTACACCCGAGATTGTATATGTGGCGCATAAAATAGGAGCGAAGAGCATTGTGCTAGCTGGAGGTGCGCAGGCGGTGGCGGCGATGGCATATGGAACTGAGAGTGTGAGTAAGGTGGACAAGATCCTAGGGCCGGGAAACCAGTTCGTGACGGCGGCGAAGATGGTGGTCTCCAACGACACGAACGCTGGTGTGAGCATCGATATGCCTGCGGGCCCCTCGGAGGTCCTCGTCATCGCAGACAAGTTCGCTAACCCCGCGTTTGTGGCTTCGGATCTACTGTCACAGGCAGAGCACGGGATTGATTCTCAGGTTATACTGATCGCGGTGGATCTGACTGAAGAACAGCTCCTAGCAATCGAGAATGAGCTACACGACCAGGCTATGGAGCTGCCGAGGGTGAAGATTGTAATGGGGGCGATTGGGCATAGTGTTACGTTGGTCGTGGGGACTATGGAGGAGGCGATGAGGCTGAGTAATGAGTATGCTCCAGAGCATTTGATACTTCAAGTTAAGGATGCGGAGGGGTTGATACCGCAGGTGCAAAATGCGGGGAGTGTGTTTGTGGGCCAGTGGACGCCAGAAAGCGTAGGGGATTATTCCGCGGGGGTGAATCATAGTTTGCGTAAGTGATTCCTTCTTTGACTCGTTTTTTTCTTGGAACGTCAGGATACTTATTTCTCCCTTTTTTCTCTCGTCTTCATCTCAGCATAAGATCTGTCAAAAGAGGAGCACAAAACTAATACTTTTTGCTCTATTACAGCAACATACGGCTACGCCAAACAGTACAGCGGTGTCAACTTGGCCTCGTTTACGAAACATATTACCGCGAGCCATTTGACGCCGCAGGGACTGAGGAACGTGGGGAAGAGTGTGATGCAGCTAGCCAAGGTGGAGGAGCTGGACGCTCACAGGAGGGCTGTGGAGGTGAGGCTGAAGTGGATGGATGGCAGAGGTTGGAGGCTATGAGTCTCATAGAAGGGATGGGTTAGAAGGGTGATAAGATGAAAATATTGCACTGGGCTTTGTTTGAGGGTTCATGTATATGCGCTTTTCTTAATTTAGAAGCAACTGAGGATTAAAAGTTTGACCTTTACTATTTGATGCTTGTAACTTGTAGTTGGGTGGGGGGTTTGCTATTCTATATTTTCCTTTGATGATTGTTGTAAAGGGTGGTTGCAGGTTGGAGGTGTTGGGAGTGTCGAAGGGTGTGGATACCAAATTTTGTCCAGTGGGGGGCTCAGAGATGGATGGCGAAGTAGCGTGCGTTGCAACAACGAGTTAACAGATTTTGCGGGAGGAGGGAGAGTAGAAGTTAAACAAGTGGGATGGATAGTGAGGCGGGTTTGGATAGCTTGTAACGGGTTGTTAATAATAGCGTGAGATATGATGTTCTTCTCTGCGCTAGCAAGATGGAAGAGAGTAGAAGTCCAGGACGGGCCTTTACCGAAGGATATCATTATATTTGCTCACATGATTTTATGATGTAGCTTTTCTTCAAGGAGATTAGAATGAAAAGAGGCCTGCACCCTTGTTAGTTTGAAGTACAGAACTTACTGAAACAGTTAAAAAAGAAAGGTAGTAAGACATTGTGAAAACAGCATGTAACATTTTGCTGTTCTATTTGACGCCAGCTGTATTCACGTTCCTCAACTTAGATTTTCTTAGAATGTATTTGTATTTGTGTTTAAATTTTAAATGTAAAAGCCAGACTTGGGTCAGGCAGAGTGGCACGTGCCCTCTTTATTAAAGGCTCGGGAAGCGAACTACCTGCATCTACTCCGCCGACACTTCAACATCATTCAGTAATACCGGCTCTTCAAACACTGTTGACTTCTAAAGTCAAAGAGAATGACAGAAATATCTTCATATAGCACTGAAAAGCAAAATACAATTGGGTTATGTTTAAATCTAGCTAACTAATCTTAGCCTCCCGCTATAGCTAATTCTCCTCAATCTAGAATCCAATAAGAGGCTATTAGATCGAACTACCCAGTTGCCTCAAAGGTGAGTTAGGAGCTAAAATACTTCTCTCTAGTAGGTAGACCTGCTCTTATTTAGAAGCTATCTTCTCCTATAGTACTCTAGGTACAATAAAAACGAGACTATAATATCAGATTGCGCCAAAAACTTCCATTGTGAAAATTATAAGATGAGTAGGTAGCTAGTCATGTAGCAGCGCTTATTTAAATCCAAAATTTTGTCCTTAAACTCTTCGTTCCTAACAACACCAGCAGCAGCCACAACAGATATCTCGATCTTAAACAGCAAGTTCGCAAAGAGCTATTCGCCAAAGCTCTTTGCTCCTATTTGGCCCTTCAAGCACCCCATTATTCAGCATGGCACAGGCCCAGAGACCTCCTCCTCTACCCTCTCTCAGGAAAGCATCTCTTGTAGTCGTTACCAATAGCTCTCTTCTAGATCTCAGGGTTGTAGATATCCACGCCTACATCCACTACTATGATGTTTCTCCGATCATACCAGCTAGCTCTCTGCTGCCTCATTCCGTTTCTCTTACGGGAATCACATCCCTAGTTCCATCAGCACCTTCCACAAATGGTCTAACGCGGATTGAAATGGATCAGTTTTGGACCCCAAATCCACACGCTATCTACGTTAACGACGGAGTTCTAGCTGAAGCTAGCTTCCTGCCCCAGCCACTTCCCATAGATCTCCCAGGTTCTGGCCAACTTCCACAGCACGGAAGTGCCTCTCTACACTCGTCAACTCATCTGATTCGTACGAACTATGGCCATCGAATCATATACTTTTCACTTATTCCAATACTCCCACCTCCTCCAAGAGCCCTCCCCGCGCCCGTTGGGCAGTCTATTCCGTCTCCCCAAAACAATTTTAACCCAGAGGTAGACGTTATATCCCTTCGCGATCCACCTGACGCTATCATCTTCCCTTCCTCCTTCGAAGTCCTCCTTCGCTGGCTCCCTCCCCCAGTTACTGCAAACCTGGCCAAACTGGCAGTCGAACTCTCCGTATGGCGACGAGATTTTGCCCGCAGGGTCTTGGGTCCAGCATTGAAGGCTTTTACAGGTCTGTCTATTATCATCGTGGTCGCAACGGGTGCTGAGATAGGGAATCGTGGCCCTGGTTTCTGGAATGCTGCAAATACCGAGGTTATGAATAATCTGGCAAGCTTGAAAACAGTCGGCGCTTGGACGAGGCGACCATTTTTAGTGTTTGTGGCGGATAGGGGGATGCTGGCAACAGAGCTTCATAAATTTGGCAAGTAAAGGGGTCATACTCGTGTTGGGTGGGCGAAGAGAATAATTGTGGTTATTTTCTGGTGTATTGGTCACTAGTCTCTAGCAGATATGTTTCGGGCTGAGAGGACTCATACTTAGAAAGTGCGTACTAGTCTACCTTTGGGTCTCTACATCTTTGGTGCCTCATATTGTAGAGGAAGACGAGAAAGAAGCATAAGCTCTATATATGTAAGATAGTTCACAAAGTTACAGCTAGGGGGTGAACTGATACACAAATACAAGTGCCATGATATTTTGATCATTCTTGGTCAAATTAATAAGCAGCGCGCTCTACCCTCTAGGTTGAATCCAATCAGAGGAAAGTTCAACAAGCGTATATCTAAGCTGCTTCAAGAGAGGTTAGACCGCCATCTTTCACGACAGCAGAGACGCTAGCAACAATTGCCAGCTTTAAATATCCTCTCCCACTCCTTCTTAGGCTGAAACTTTAATTAAGCAACAATTTCTTTTCTCGCTAACTTCTACTTTTGCGTCTATCATTCATTCATTCTGCTTTTGATCCTCTTTATCATCTTCCCAGCCCTTCCACTTCTTTCAATCTTGTAGAGCAACCTTTTTAGGTACGTCTCACGCTCTCAAACGATATCAGCTCCTCCAAGTTATCAAAATTTACCACTTTACCTAATGGAGTAACTTCGTCTATGCTAATTCAACTCCCCCTTCCCGCTCAGCTAAATCTCGAGATAGTCTAACGAGAGATGAGTGTAACTTTGCATCTTATTCCGTTAGCCATCGACCAGCGCGCTTTATCAGTTGGTAGTGGTTGTGAAACACATTCCAAGTCGATTTGATTAGAACAGGTCAAGGAAATGGGGTTGTTTATAGCTCTTTTGGCCGTTATCAGAACCAGCGTTAAGCTCCATCCCGATCCCGAGAGCAGCGTTTTATTTTTTCGCAGTGAGGCTATTAGCGTTTTCTTCATCGGTGGCCTCACCTTCTTACTTGAAGCTCTGCTCCGATG
The DNA here is from genome assembly GCA_000328965.1 of Ascocoryne sarcoides NRRL 50072. NCBI lineage: Eukaryota > Fungi > Ascomycota > Leotiomycetes > Helotiales > Gelatinodiscaceae > Ascocoryne > Ascocoryne sarcoides. The sequence goes on along the minus strand of KB205945.1, from coordinate 1,392,535 downwards.
GCTAGGGTATGAGAATGTAGCTACTTTGGATAAATGGGCTGTGTAATAGCAACACCGAAGGCCAGAGACAAATAACAGAGATTTAACTAGTGTACCGCTCAGATCTACCAATTTGAAGAGGCTTTAATCTGGGAGCCTTTTTTTATTCTCTACCATGCCCCCTGCCAAGCATCTAATAACTTCCGCACCAACTCTCCATCGACAGCCCTCTCAGTACTCTTTACCGCAGCGCTCCCCTCCTCCGCCTCCTTGGTCACAAACCTTACTCCCCTACTCTCACTTTCCCCTTCTTGTCCCTGGGCCTCCCAAAAGCCAAGTAACTTTCTACTCGGATTCGCCTCTGCATCGCCTCCCTCCCTTAATTTCTTCAGCCACTCTTCCCAACCCACAACCTCAAATTTCAACCCTGCCTCCTTCAACTTTGGTAGAAACTCTTTGCTCCATGAGAAACTCTTTGGATTCACAAGATTGTACACCTTGAATTTCTTCTCTTTGGTCTCAAGGATATATGGATCGATTCCACCAAGTTGAATGATAGCCTTAGCGAGAACGTCCGCTTCAAACCATTTACACTCATCTCCTCCATTTCCATTATTTCTGTCGGGTAAAACACCCAACGAAACAGCTGATCGAATCATCAAAGGTATCATCTCATTCAAATTCCATAATTGGCTTCCAATCGCTCTTGCCGGGATAATCTGTCCGATTCTCATCACTGTTGCACGGGCGTCGTACTTGTTGACAGCCGCTTCGAGAATACGTTCACCGATAAGTTTAGAGCGCCCGTATCCCATTGGGGATGCGTGGTATAGATTCGGGATTGGGCCGGAAGGAATAATTGCAGGCGCTGGCGTCGACATTGCCGTCCCTACCGAAGAGCAGAAAGATAGCTGGATTGGATAGCGAGCATTTAATGATAATTCGAGGAGTTGATGCAAACCCTGAATCTGGGGTTCGAAACTGGCTACCGAGAGTGCGAAGTTGACGGCCCAGGCACAGTGGATGATGTGCGTAGCCTTCTTTTTCAAAGTTCCAAAAGCGGATGAAGTGAGCCCCAAGTGGGAAGAAGAGAATTCTGAGGAGAGTGCAATGACTTTGTCAAGTGAAAATGAGATACTGCGTTCCTTCATTGCGGAAAGGAGGCGGCTAATTGGGTCGTTCGATGCGCGGAGGAGGCAGTAGATACGGGTAACCTTAGAGTTATGGATAAGTTGGTTTAGGATATGGATTCCTAAGGAGCCAGTTGCTCCTGTCAAGATCTTGGCTTGTTAGCGATGCTTTTTCCGGGTGTTTACAGATGGTTCTTACCACCACAGCATCATTTGGCAATCTTTCAGCTACTTGTTCGGGGACTTGTAGCTTGAAAACTGAGTATTTCTCAATCATACCTCTCATAACTTCAATCTCTTTCTCGTCTTCATCTACCTCAGCTCCTCCAATGCGAAGCTCATACAGCTTCTCGGCCAGCTTTTTGGTGTTACCGGAATCGTATACAACCATGGAGGGGCACTTTCCATTGCCCAAATCAAGTTCCTTCACAATGAACCCTCTCATCTGAATTGCTTTCAAACTATCCACTCCCAGAGTAAAGAAATCTGCCTCTTTATCTGCAATGTCGATATTGATTTCCTGGAATCTCGCTAAGATCCAAGCTTCTAGCTCTGGAACGGAAAGCGCTTTTCCTGGGCCTTCCTTGCTGCTACTCTCAAGTCTAATATAGATCTCATCGATCATCTTTTCGAAATCTCGGTATATTTGCCCTCGTTTGATGGATGACTTATCCGTCGTCGGACAATCGACATCTTCGCGAAGTATAATTGTTAAATCCTTGCTAATTTGGGAGAAGCCCTCGGCATGTTTATTGGCATCCTCAACAATCGGCCATACTTCAGTTATGAACTCCTCGTCAGTCAAATCAGCCGCCTCGAGACTTCGAAAAAGCAATAATCCTGGAAGTGGTCTGTTAACCCCAAAAAGCACAGCTTCTCGCACTAATGGATGAGCTCTTATTCTCCCTTCAATGGGTAGAGGCAACACTTTTTCCCCATTTAGGAGTGTAATTCTATCATCCCGTCTTCCAACAAACTTCCATCGATCTGGCAAAGTTGGGTGCGGAACAAAGAGGTCTGAGGTATGGAATGAATTTGGAGGATCATTTGAGTTTGTCACAGCTCGAGATCGGTGGCCGCTGAGAACTATTGCTTCGTAAGATTCACCGTCCTCGGTAGGGCGCATGAGAAGGAAGGGTTTCACGTGGCGTTGTATAGACATATAATTCCAGAACTTGTCATCTCGAGGTCGTAGAAGAGAGGAGAAAAGACTGGCGGTTTCGGTTCTATGTCAGACGTTAATACAATAACCATGGCTTTTCTTTGAACGAAAATGGTTATGGAATTGGAGGGCGGAAGAAATAAAAGGAGATTCTAACGTTCCAAATGTCAATCCTAAGAATACGCCTTGGCTAACTAAAAGATCCCCTAGCTCATCGGGGCATTTACTGCCGCTTGCACTGACCATATAACATTTTTTCAAGGCGTCGATTCCATCTTGCTGTTCGGCGAGGAGTTTAAGGACGTAAGGGACTGTCCATACAATTTCGGGAGAGCATGCGAGAATAGAGGCAGTGATAGTGGTGTGCGTCTGAGGAACGTGGCTATTCATCACATACCTAAGACGTAAGTCGTTAGAATTCATTTTTCGAACCCTAAATCTGCATTTGCACTTGTAGTGTATTTAAAGAGCGTTGGAAAGCAAGGCACGAAAGAAAAAGGGAATATGACGCTAGAGGAAAATGCATAGAGCTTACATTGTCTTTTTAGTATATACGGCTTGAGTAAAACAAACCATCCCAAAAGCATGAGAGTATGGCGCACTTAGCCAACACTTTCTATGTTGAGCCGTAATAAACATAATCGTTAATCTCTTATTCGAGAATCTAATTGGCTTTGGCAATCCAGTTGAGCCAGAAGAATGAAGCATCAAGTAAGTTTTCAAGTGTTCTTCCTTGTTATCAATCCCAACCCTTTCAAAAGGAGGAACACTTGCATGCTTGGGACAATCATATTGCTCTCGAGTAAGAATCCTGAAATTGCTAATTTGAGGAGCGAGCTGTTTTACTGAGGTAGCAAATGAATCATTTGCAGATCCGTGACAGAGGATTTTTGAATTCACACCGGTTAGGAGGGTAGCAACGGCCGAGGCTGGAAGACGAGGTGAGAGCAAAAATGGGGTGTATCCCAACCTCCCAAGCCCCCAAATCGTCACAACATACTCAAGATCGGAAAGAGCGTATACCCCTACGATTGTTTCTTCATACTAGAAACACGTATCAACTAACGATTTTCAGACCAGAATTTCCCAGAGTGCACTTACAACAGGCTCAAAACCGGCTTTGATCAAGGATTTAGCAGCACCGTCTACAAATCTGTTGAGGGTTTCCCCATTGATGAGTTCATAATCTGCAATACCCAGCGGCGATTTTGGATATCCTATTATGGGATTCTGATCCAGATCAGCTCCTCTCCTTCTCAACAACTGATCAAACGTCCAAATCTCATCCTCTTGCGGTCTTATGTCTCCCATCTTGTCATGAACTCGCAGTTTTGTTTTGTTTTTAACTCCGATCGATTGGCTATGGCGTGACTCCGTTTCTCTTTTCAGATGCCGTGCTTTAAGCAAAACGAAGATGAAAAGTCCCAAACAAAGACGTAAGGCACGGTTGAACCGTGAGATTTAATTTTAAGGCTAGCGGACTATTGAAGCTAAACGACGGTCTTCACTATGAGATGACTCAAAATCTCACAGGAACACAATTGTGGAATCGGGAGTAAAGAGCGGAGATATTGCCATTTCTGATTAAGAAGCATTAAAGTAACGACACTACGAAGCAGTAGCCTGAAAAGAGCAAGGGCCCATAACATAACGACGTGGGGGGGGGCTGGCGTGGTCCCGAAGGATCAAATATCAATAAATCCCGGCGGGAGTGTAATCTAGCCTATTTGAAATGTGGTTACTTGTAAAGCAGCTCATAAATCTTAGATCTCTGATTTAAATAGGCGACGCTAGGTATGTGAACTATGTTTCGGCGATATCGCAGAGCCCATACTCGTCGATTCTAAGTGGTCAAAGCCCTAACCTTAGTGCCGAGATGGACACAACCTGGTTTGTGTCTCTGTCCAACGGTCTTTTAGCCTTAACAGCTTGGTAACTTCCGAAACTTCTAGATTTCCCAGATCTCCTCATCGGTCGGCTTCCTTGCAAACTCGTGGTCTTCACGATTGCTCAGGAGGGGAAGCATGTCTACTTACGTTGAGTCAAAAAAAGCTAGGGTCGAACGATTAGTGTGGACCACAATTATTTGGTGGCGCAACACAATTCATCGGAATAAACGAGCCGGACGAACCAACTAGGGAACGGACCGTAACCGACGTTGTTTCAAAGCTTCATTGGACGTTTACTCCGTATATCTTATTAATGAAAAGAAGGCATTCACAATAATGGTGATGGTATATTGACTGAGGTCTCATATTTGAAAGCCCTCGTACAATCATGGCTCTGTCTAGAAGAGAAAATATATAATTCTTTACAAATGATATTGGCAGACGATGCTGTAACGAGTTCTGAGCTTACACAAGCCCCCCTTTGCCAAACCGCGATTTGTCAAGCTCTATCTATTGGGCCACCTTTTCCTCGATGACTTGTTCGCCCTCCTCACTCGAAAGCAAGCCTGCAAACCCATAGTTTCTAATCTCATGTCCTTTCCACATCAAGATCATAACAAGTGTGAATGCCCATACCTGAAGGAAGGCCATGAGACCATAAGTCCAGTTAAACTTCAATTCTTCAACCCAGGGTGTGATATAGAATGTGACCGAAAGACCAAAGGCAATACGATATGTATTGAGAACGATACCGACTTCAGCGGGAGAGGTTGTAAAGATTTCGCAGGCATAGCTAGATAGAATTAGAAACTTTATTACAGGCAAACTGGAAAAGACGTTGGCGTGCAGCTTACTTCATGGTGATGGGAATACAAGATTCCGCTCCGAATGTGACAAGAGCCTGGGCAACAGCGAGCACAATCCAATGCCAATGCTTTTCTAGACAGGCACCAAAGACGCCGAGGCCAATAGGAGCACAGATAAGGGCTGGAAACCACAACGCGTATAGACGGTACTCGGGCTTCCATTTTCCTCCTCGGCGAGCGCAGATAGCGAGAGGCAGACGATCACTGACGAGCTGACCGTAAACCACCGCCAAAAAGAGCCCAATCCAATGATTGAAAGAGACTTAAACGGTTAGCTAAAATCAATAACCCTCGCGTCACAAAGATGACTTACAGAGCGCATTCTGGTATGAAGTAAAGCCGTATCCCTTTATCTTCACAGGCTTTTGCAGCCAAACAGGAGTAATGGCGTTCATCGCGACGTAGAATCCGAAACTAACAAGCATAAAGAACCCAACCAGGACCATAGCAGGTGTAACTCCAACCTTAAGGGGACGAACTGCTGCTTTGAGGCATTGTTTGAGACTCGCTTTAGGTGTTACTGCAGTACCAGGGAGGAAGGTAGCAACTCTGTTAGCAACCCAGCCTTCAGGTGCAATGGTGTCGGAATTGTCTGCGCCCTCTGACCTATCCCAGGTGGTATCTTGTAGGAAAAAGAATTCCAAAAGGAAACCAAAGGCGGCAAGGCCCAAAGTCCACCAATAAATGGCCGTCCAAGACCTGCCATTGGCAACAAATGCGGAGATGGTTGGTCCACCGACAGTTCCCAAATCTAGAAAGAAATGGAAAATAGTGAACACTCTGCCACGTTGGTGCAAGAAGAACAGATCTACAAGCATTCGCGGGCCGATGACACCGGTCACTGTACCGAAGAATCCGGTGAAGAAGCGAGATGCCATAAATGCGTTGAAATGATCAGGATGGGTCATACACGCAGACCAAACTTGACAGACCATGACGAACAAGAGGGACCAGAAAGCTACGGAACAACGGCCAAATTTGTGTGAGAGAGGAAACCAGATGAGGCCTCCAGCAATCATACCACCATTAGCAATAGGGACCTTCTAGGTGTCAATAAGAGTTTTTCTTTCTAGACGAAGAATTTTACCTGATATGCCATCTGAACCGTAGTCTTGGAGTACAGCTTGGATTGAGGAACTGGAACCATCTGCCCTCCAAGACTGGCTGTGAAGCCAGCGAAAGTTGCAATACATAATGCGATCACGATGGGCACCTTTTTGCTCATAGGCCAGTTCTATTGAAAGTCAGTAACAGCAACGACAAAATCAGCCTGCCATGGGAAACCAACCAAAGGATCCCGAGGATCATTACTCGGGCGGGGGATAAGCGTAACCCCATTGGCGGTAGATTTCACAGCGTCAGGACTCGGACTTAAATTCCCATCATCTGCCAGCTCAGAAGGAGTGAATGGGGGCACCTTAATATCCTCCATGACGAAAAGTGAAAAGTGAAAATGATATGCGTGCGAGCGGTAATGCAACACACTTTCGGCAGGGACAGACAATAAGAAACAAAGAATTTGCGACAGGAAAAACGTGGGTTGAAGTACGAAGGGGGCAAGGGTAATATTCTATTGCATATATGCACCGTCTCGCGTAGATGTGACACTCCACTGTCGCATAACTCGCAAGGACACTTACCAGCGTCTTGACCCCGGGATTCTTAAGTCTCAAAGAAGGGACGTAGGTTGACCACTGAGGAAATCATGTCCGATGCGTCAATAAATTTGATAAGAATGAGACGAACGAGCCCTGTCCCGGCGGGTCTAGAGGGTGGGACGGGATGTTTTCTCACTTTTCCAGGGGACCTGTGAAATCAATTGGACTATCCAATTCGCTTTGGCCTTTTTGCTGCGGGAAGGAGGAGATTCTCGCAAGAACTGCCATAGGGATTTTGCTGTTCTAGGAAAGCTGCTCAAGGTTTCAATATTTGAGAAGTATTGAATTTCCAAGCGGTGTGTCAACTGCGTGCAAAGCAATAGGTAAAAATGTGAAACTTAAAAGTTCGTTTATTCATTTGGGATGGAAGCGAGGTTGACAAGAGGATAATGTACGGAAATTTCTGTAGCCAGTAGTACTCTCTGGTACGTTTAAAGTGTTCCCCTAATTACTCGCCAGTAAGAAGCGAGCGCCTCCTTGCGGCAGTCTGTGTCGTACCCGTCACGGTCCGGAGCCATTAGATTGGTGAAGTGGTGTGAACGAGATGTCGCAAGAAGAGCTAAGAAGAGGGTTTTTGGCACCATTTGAAGGGGCGAACTGTTCATGACTGTATCAACCAACCAAGCAGCACCCTCACGAAGTGTCTGCCGTTCGTGAGAAACCCCAGAGACGAAGGGAGGAAGGAGGCGTCCCATGATTACGACTCTAACATGCATGTATACACAATACCAGTACCTCGCAAGGGCTTGCAGGAATTAATTTAACTCTTGAAAGCCAACAACCTTGATTCTTTTGCCCCTAGCTCCGAAAGCTACAGACTAAGTTCTTTCATGCAAGAATTCTTTACAACAGCTCTTCAAACGGCAGGATTGCAAAAGAAACTTTCATAAAACGTTGTGCTATTGCTGGAACAATTTCAGCATGTTGCAGGCGTAGCACGGCGTTTGAATAAATACCATATATCCTTAGGAAGCTCCAGACAGGGTTTTTTTACATGGTCAGCGAGGCACAAGCAGTACGAAGTAAGAGCCCCTCAAGGGCGTGATCCATACGTTCATTCACCCAAGGAACCACAGTAAAACGATGTCCCGCGACCCCCGGTGCTTCCGCAATATTCATTAGATAAGCACCATATTCTCGCTGCAAAAGCTTTCGGCGGTTTGAGGGGAGTAGGGAAGGAATCGTATAACCTTGTTGCAGATCATTATGGATAAGGTATCATTAACACAACCGAGAGCCAATTAAAACTACACTTTGCTTCCGTCTCCGCAGGCCGTTGCACTAGCTTATGAAGACTTTTCAACCACTGCGGTTCAAAGGATTTATTCCCCGACTTTGTCTTACGACTGCCATTGGAAACTGTCGACTCTACTTAGGGGGCGGTGTTACTCTAGGCTCTAAAGAGACTGGAAGGAGAAATCACGATAGCGAACTCAAACCCGACGGATTCTAACCAATCCTTCTAGGCGGAGTGGCCTACCAGTTCGGATTGCGAGGCCTCAATAATTGTGTAGATGCTGACGACGTCGTTTAAAAGAAACCCCGATTCTGTGGATGTAGCTGTCAGTGGTCGACTGTTGCGAATCTTACTTGAGGCCCGGAAGAAACGTAGCGAATGCACACTAAGGAGGAGTAGGGCAACGGCCCGAATGATCTGTTTACCCGCACCTTATACTATGGAGTAGCCCAGTGGTACGTTTGCAAAATAGAGTTTGCCGGATCACGATTCTAGCATCATGTTGAAAGATAGGATAATGAAACTTGGTAGCTTTGATTCCCAGGCATTCAGTAACTAACGCTCAAGCTTGACGTTCCAATATGCTTAAACTCCAACATTATAGTTTATTGCAGTAGCGATTTGCTTCTTTTGGGCACGTTACCAAAGAAAGTAGAAACTAAGCTTTCTAATAAGCTCATACCCCCGATGGGGTTTCGGCAGGAGAACATGGGGGAGACTAGCCGGGAGTAGGGACCTTTCTTCCCCTAGTCTCCCAAGTCCCGTCTCAAGAGGTTTTAGTTTAGGATCGCATGATCTTGGTAACTTATTCAAGGGAATAAGCTTATCACGTTACATCGCCTCAAAATCCAACCATGCGAACGAGGCAGTATTAACCCTTGCCTTAAACGTAATCGCAGCACTTCCCAGTATTTGCTTCTTCCTGGTCTCGCTCCCTCTCTCTTTTTCTCTAGGGAGGTGCAAACCTGTGGCTGGAACATTTGAACGCGCCGTACTTGACGAAGGTCCGTTTGATGAAGTGATAGGTTAAAGCAACCGGAAGCCGGACAAGGGTAAACCGAGGACTCTATTCCAATTACTTTACGCCTCAGGGACATCCCTCCCGTCGTATATGTACCTTCTTTACTGTTACAACTACGGGGTTGAGACATTCCCGTTGGATAAGAAAGAGGGAATAAAGCCGACCTATGGTCTCCTATTGTAGCAGGGGCACAAAATCCAACTCGGCAAATTTCAATTCGATTCACAGAAATAGCTGCGCTTCTTCTCGCGCCTAGAGTTCTGATCATTGCCTTTTTCGAGTATCAACTGACTCAGCCCAGACTTACTATACAACAACTACAGTCATGGGGAGGATCCAGCTAGATGATCTGGGCCCGTCAGGGAAGAGACACTTTATGATGGCCTCTATGATTGTTGGAATAACATTGTCTCATGTGACGATGATTGGGCGAGTTTATGCCAAACTGGCCACAATTGGAAAGTTGCAAAGAGATGACTGGTTTATGCTCGGCGCTCTACTTGGGAGTTATGGAGTTATCGCTTGCAATTTTTACGGTATGTTTACAAATGCTGCTAGGAAAGATATCTCCAGCTGACAAGTATCTCAGGCATGAACCACGGACTTGGGCTTCATGAGGATGATGTTCCAAAGTCTGAGTTGAAGCTCATGAACTTAGTAAGTGTTGGCAATGGTTTCTTCATATGACTTTACTAATGCTCTCAAGTCGATTTGGATCATCCAAAGATTTCAACCGCCAACAATCTTTTGCTTAAAGACATCTATCCTGCTCCTCTACGTGCGTATTTTTAACACGCCAAGGTTCCGGAAGGTCGCATGGGGTATCGGTATCTACACTTTCGTCTGGGCAATCGAAGCCTGGTTCGCCAGTATGTTTGAATGTTGGCCGGTTCAGTACTTTTGGGATAAATCGATAAAAGGCGGGCATTGTATACCAAATCCTTTGACAAACGTGGGGTTTTCAAACGGCTTCATCTCTTTCGTTGGGGATTTGTTCATTCTCTGCATGCCGATGCCTATGATTTGGCAACTGCAGATGAATAGAAATACCAAAATTGCTTTAACTTGTATCTTTCTTCTTGGTATTTTGTAAGTTTACTGCCTATATATCACAGGTGATTGATCTAACCATGATCTAGCGTTGTTGGTACCAGTATTATCAGACTAATCGCATTGTTCACTATCAATACGAAGGATGTTAGCTGTAAGTTAATCCCACAGCCCCTTTTAGGCCAGAGTACTTGCTTTCTTGATGATTGCTCTGGTTTTTGATTGCTATCTATGCTGAATAATATCCAGTTACCCAAGTTCAAGCAGGAGTCTGGACCTACCTTGAAATGGGCATCGGTATTACCTGCGGGAATCTCCCTCTACTCCGTCCCTTATTCCGTCGCCTCTTCGATAAAAGCAAAAACGGTTCCAAGCCCACAGGTTCGATGCTAAATCCTGCCTCGAAATACGGTCGCAATACAAAATATGCCGCAGGCTCGCGCGCACCTATGAGCCGAAACGAAGGTTTCGAGCGAATGGGAAACGATGTCGAGAGTTTTGGAGAAACCGGAAGTGAGGTTGAGTTGCGCGAAGAACAGAGATACCGAGGGAAGGGAATTGAAGTCAAGACCGAAGTCGAATTGTCTGTAATGAAGATAGAGTCTGATCCTGACTCGTTACACGATGGGAGGGATCCGCTGCGCGTGGGAATGTCGAGAGGCAACATTATCGCAAATAGGAACGAATAGAGGATGCCGCCATTTGCTACTATATAAACTGTATTATGATGATTTTGGGCAATTTCACGGAAGCACAAAACGAAGGACATATAGATAGCAGTTTGGCATGGAGGACAGTATTTACGAATGAGTGTGTTGTATAGGGGTTTTTTTTTACGACCTTAAAACACTGTCTCTATTCTATGCATTGATTGCGCTCTATAGGATACCCAACTTGTCAACTTTCATCGGAATTTCTCCATGAAGTTCTTCATATTGAAATGCACACCTCGCCCCTTCGGCTAACCTCCGTATGCAAGATTGAAGCTCGAGAACTGTTATTGTCATTTGAATAAGCGAGCACGTGTTGAATGAAATTCAAATAGATTGCTACTCTAACAACATCTAGAAAGGAATAGCAGGCTATAAATATTAAAGATCAAATAAATACTTTAATAGTGGTATTGATAAACAGTTCATTTTGTAATCGTAGTTATATCTAGAGATAGTTTGAATGGCGCGCATTCCTTGTTCGTGTTCAAGTTTGTATTAGCGTCTAGCAGAAAAGCGCAAGTGAGCTACTTAACGCGACCAACCTCCACAAGCCACAACCAAAACAAACAAAAACCTTCCGAAGTAAATCAGTGAGCGAGCGCTTTTTGCTACGCATATCACTCACTACTCCCCATAAGATATGTTAAGATGTCCCTGATACTATCCAATAAGGTCTATATTTAACTTGCGAAGATCAACCAATGCGCTCTGCTAATTAGTCATAGTTACGTCCTCCCATTACCCCCCTTCAAATACTGCACCTTAGGCCTACCACGCTTCCTCAAACTGCCCTATCTTTAAACACCTTTAGACGAAGAAATGTTTCGATAAGGCCATAGATTTGGCGAAGCAACAACCACAAACGTAACTCATCCGAGGGAAAGTGAGAGAAGAGAGGGACGATGCAGATATGAGGCGGAGAAGCCAAAGGAAGAGCAGAACAAGGAACTTGAACTCATAAGCAGCCAAGCACAGCCCTGGCAGTTCTTGTCTGTCCAACAGCTTCAGCATCACTGCGCTCAACGTTCCATGGATGCATATGGTGTTATTAGGGGCTCGGTCTCCCCCAGCTTACCATCTTGAGATTTGGTCTAGGAATCATACTAGGTTGGTGTGTTAGGATTCCCTGAGGGGAAGGTTGGAGAAATATAAAGTCCTGCATAAGTTAGAGGAGCATAGATTGAAATAAGGTTTTCATTGTCCTGGACATTGGAAGCTGGCATGTACTCGTTCGAAATATTCGCATAAATCTAAGGACAACTAGGCTAGTTCTCTCGAGAGTCTCAATTGTTGTAGAGATTGATACCCTCCCTGTCAAATCAATTACTACCCTTTTCCCTCAGTGCACTTTCTTTTCTGCTGTCAATATTTTACTATAAACTCGCATTCACGTAGCTCATCACAATATCTTCTCAAAAGAATATCTCACTTTCTACAATTTTATATTGCCATTCTCTTCTTAAGCTACTAACTGCTCTTGTGAGTTTTAGAGGCTTAAATAAGGATCTCAATTTGTACTAAAGAGAAAATATTCTTCGGACACAAAAGTCATTACTACTTATTTAATACCACCTATGTCCACTAGCATCACAGCTTTCCTCATATGCGTATATCGTATCTCTTTCTCTTATACAAACACCTCTTATGTTTCTCGCTCATCTATAAAATATACGCTGCTCAAACGGGGCGGGTACCCGCGAAAACCCACGGGTACCCCGTCCCATGGGTCCAAAACCCGTAGGACGAGTACCTATGGGATGGGTCCTAATTTTCTTATGGGTACCCATAAAATAATATGCTTATATTTTATGTGCTTTTACGTGTTTTTACATGTTTTTATATATTTCCATATAGCCCTATTTATATTAGTATAAAGATTAGTATAAGAATGATATATAGCTATATAAGATCAATGATTATGAGATCTTTTAAATCACTCTCTCAAATGTTTAAATATATGCCATAGGTCAACTCACCTTCCAGGTAGTGACTACAACTATTACTACTTGAAATTTAAGTCAAACTATAGAAGCTAAGAATTTGTCGCGTTTCATGCTCTCTTACTCCAATTCTTGTAACTAAATTAATTACACTACTAGGACTTTACTTGTAACATTTCGTATCGACAGCCTTGAATATCGCTTGCTACTTCTCTAATGCCTAAGGAAATGAATCCTTCAGTTTATCCTTTAAAATTTGACAATATAACTACTTGGGGTGTACACTGTCTTCGTATTTCAATGTCTAGTTACTGAGTGATATTTTCGCTAACCTTATTTGTAGTTTGAAATTGATATAAGATCAGAAGTACTAGCTTCCAACAATATTACGTTTGATCTTTTTGTTGTTGTTCTTTGCCCTTCGGTATCCTTTCACCAGCGTTTTATATAAATTAGCGGATACATGTTTCTCACCTAGCGAAATTTTAAAGGCGAGATTCTTACCCCTTAATTTAAATCAGAATCTTCTTAGTAAATTTTATATAGTCCTTGTTGTAGACAATCTGGATAGTTATTCAAATTTTAAACAAGAATCTCAAGGGTATTGAAATGCCCTCCTCTATTCCAAGCTTTAACATTATACATGATCACATCTCTTACATTTCCGAATTTCAAGGAAGAAGGGAAGCTACCGGACGAGGTTCTGGAAAGGACAGCGACTATCAATGTGATAACAACTTGCTATTTTTCTAAGCTAGAAACGGGGGTTTTTATTATGGTTGTGATTTAGAAGCCTGAAACGAAGACTAATATGAGGGCTATTGGCTCCGTTTAAACTGAGAATTTAAATATAGGGAGTAATATTTGATGCCTAGAAGAATATTAAAGGCAATAATGCTGATTCTATCACTAATCTTAATACAAGAGATGCTGGGCCAATGAAGCCGGGTTGGTGGGGGAGAGATAATACTGACCAGTGATGAGAATTCGAGTGTAAAATATTCAGGGCAAGGCACCAATTTCAACTGAGGATGAATGATAGAGGAATATGCAAGTAAATTTGCAGCATGTTAATAAATGATAGAGAGAATTCTTAAGTATTCTTCTTGGAAATAAAATCGAAGGATTCAAGTAGTACGGGCATATCCTTTTATTAGAGTTCGTAAGAAAGAGATACTTGAGGGTTATAATCTAATCCCTTTTACAAGGAGAATAATTGGGCTACCCTCTAGATGCAGGCAATAGCCGCCAAACGAATGGATGTCAAAAGCAATATAACCACTTTCCAGCTTGCTACTTAGACCTTTAAGAGATCTGAAGCGGTCTAGCATTCTAATAAACAGAGTTGGATTTTAAGCAGCTTATTGTCTAGGACTCGGAATAATATCACTTTTGAGATCTTCCTAGTTGAATCTGCATAGTTATAATAGCACATACTAGGTTGGGTTGAAAACCTAAAGCTGGGCCAGTACGCGCTTGCCAAAACGGGTCTAGCACAACACGCTCCAACCTCGTTTTTGCCTGGGCGTGGTTGTACCAACAAACAAATATTATCACCATAATCATCATCACTGCTTTTTACTTTTATTCTCCTCCTCTATCTTTTGCGTACCTAGAGTATAAGACTCTCGACATGAATAGTCCAGGGGTACTGAAGCGACATCCTCCTACCAAATACCTCTTTTGTTTAACGGAGACACTGCTGAGGAAGTTTTGGGGCATCTTCGAATTAAAGGCATTAAGACACTGCGAAGGATTTGAACCTGGGGACTCAGCTCTGCAAGCTATTATAAAGAGCAACTTCCTGTTCTCTGCCATTCTAGCGCTAAGTTCAGTGGTTGGCTTTCTTTGATGAAAAATCTCGGCGACCTTATTTCATTTTGTTTGAACATAAGATTCATGCCTGATCCCCTTCTGCCAGAATTTCACAAACTTGTTACTAACCTTTGCTTAAAGGTTCACAGAGCGATTCAAATACTCGACGATCGCCAATGCCTGAACAATGAACACTGTTAAAGATCGAATATACGCCAGAGCTTGAGGATAAATTTTGAATATGGAATCTTGGGTCGTTATGGAGGGTATGCTTGAGATTGAACCGAAGATACCAAGCTGAGCTAAAGCCAACGAAATAGCAACGGTCAACCAGAGTGCACTTAGATGGCGACTGCTTGGCCTGACGAAAAACCCCGCCCAAATACCTCCACAAGCTCCGATTGATACACCTCAATGTGAAGACCGTATTGGATTGTATAGCAGTTCTTTTACTCGTTCTTTTATTGTTTAACATATATACAAAAACCAATATCCTGGTTCGAAACAGTCTGTTTCTTTCAGCTAACACCTGCAGCAACCTTATTAATCAGAGCTGAAGCAGCACCAGCAATATAAAAACTTAGCAAGTATACCTTAGGTAAATTTGTAACTTCGAGTGCTCTCACCAAGCGCCAACTTAATCCCGGGGTGTTAAGTACTAATTCTTGATCTAAATTTTATCGGGCTTAGAGAGCAAGTAAGAGTCAGTTCGTAATGAATAGTACGTGGTTGGTATATCAAGTCAAATTGTCTCGGGAGATTTTTTGGACCGCTATTCGTAAAATCTATTCCTTTTCTTCCAGTAAGTTTTATTATATATAATTCAATACCAAACACAGCTTGTAGTTGTATTTAGTTTTATATTAGCTGTCTTAACTTATATCCTAACGGAACAAGCCAATGAACAAGAGAAAACTCCTCGGGCTAAGACATTTCAGCAAGGTATTATCATTTCGAATCTAAGCAGATTTATTCTGCTAAGATACTATCCATGGTGCAAAGTTAGTTGAGCAATAAAGCTTAGTTAAAGGGATTTATAGCATGGAATTTCTAGGTTTCAGTTCTAGTGAGTAATGTTCTAAACAAAATTTGGACCGAGAAGGGATAGAGGTTACAATGCATACGACATACTTCCTACTAGATACCTGAGTAGTTAACATAGTATGTCGATGGCTTAACTTCCTTTGACAAGAAAACACCTATTAGCACATGTTGCCTTAGCTGAAAATAATTATCTCGCATTATTTCATTTGGCACAAATACAATCAATCCGATCATCTAGCTATAATTCTACTTTCGCATGTCCCGTTAGGTCTGTCTTGTGCAAGATAGGTTGCTGTTTATTTTTCGCCTTTGCTGGTGAGTCTTCTATTCAAATTTATCTGCTGTTAGAATAGATGCGTTATTTTTAATATTTCTCATCTATGTTAAAGCTCCACTCTCAACTCTACTTCCTCATTTGAAATAGGGCAAGGTTCCTCACTTGAATGCTGATTAAAATAAGGCACTTCTACCCTATTTCCTACTATTTACAGTCCCGAGTTTATAATTTCTTTCTAGATTTATCAAAGTTATATCCTTTCGAATGATTTCTAACCCACCCCCTCCTCCCTACCAGATGCCTACAGATCTCCCCTTTCAACCTCCTCCCTCTCTTTCCTTCATCCAGCGGCTAGCCCACCATCCTCTTTCCGCGCCTCGTTTTCACTTCCCTATATACCTTAAAACGCACATTTCAAGACGAACTAATTCTCATAAATATAATGTCATTTTAACAACAATGCGGGCAAATTATTTCTCCTAAGCTACAGAGTATATTATCTCGTTTTGCCTTATCCACACCTTATTAGCACCCAAATCTCTCATTTAAAAATTACGTTTCAGCATGAACCCGTGGGCTAGGAAGAATTCCCAAGAATTCTCAGTTACCGGTGCGTGCAACTAAAAATAAAGTAGTAAAGCAATCTCCACTTCGAAGTGTTATAAAAATATTATGTAAATTATATATTCCCTACTCGTGAAGTAAATATCTGCTGTCAACACTTCAATTATTGTGATATGACCTACTATTTATTCTATCTCCTACTCCCGGCCTCTTATCCTACTTACCTCCAAGAAGAAACATTTACAATAACCTCAACTTTCATTAACCCAAGTCGCGGCATCGAATCTCCTTGCGCCTTCCCCTCGCCATCCTTCTCTCAAACCGAAAAGCCCTACCGCGAGATCTTTGTGGAGTTTATACTAAAGAATAAACTCACTCTACTAGTCCCACATGATTTCCGCTTTATCTTACACAGGGTTTCTCTCACACTGTTATGATCAGCCTCAGCATGATAACTTCGAAATTCCTTAGCACTCAAGAAGAGTTCTCTTAAGAATAACAGGCCAAACAGGAGAAAAGGAACTTTAAATCTCTACTTAACTTAGACAAGGAAACATTCATATAGCTACTGATGCTCCACACCTACTATCATACGCCCTCTAAATTTGAACAATCTTTATTCCAACCCTATAACCAAATACCAGAAATAGGTCGTCCAATTACTTTTTATTGTCATTTCATTCACTACCATATCATCTGTTTATCCCTCGCACACAGCATACACCTTTCATTTTCTGAATACATTTCTCACCTCACGCTTCACACCTTATGTCTACTTTTGTCTAATAGGTCTTAAAGATTTTTTCCCTAGCCTACAAGTCGAGGGTAAGCACCTTACCTCGGCCACAGCAGACAATCCCGCACCCTTGCAGTAATGAACCCAAACATATTTTCTTTTGTCTCATCCTAGCCATTCACAATCTTCCTTTTATACCTCCTTCGAAACAAATCACTGAAACTAACACACTTGCAATCTACCCCCTTCTCTGCAACTAATTCCCTTATTGCTCGCCCCGCGGCGTGCGCCTCTATGAAAACAAGAAACCCAAACAAGCTTAAAGCTGCTCTAAGACACTCATATCCACTCCACTCAACCATAAAACAAGAATATTCTGCCTATATTTTCCCCTTATCACTTCCAAATATGAGGAAATAATTAGAGCTCTCTCCCAATCATGCCACTCCCTTCTTCGACCAGAACCTGAACCATAAAATCGACTCCTAGTCCTAAACCTCACACTTTGGCCATACCAGCCTCTGGCTTACGTGTTTAAAAGGTGAGAATATCCGACTGGGACATGAAAGCCTGGCTTGAAAAACCAACAGGCTGACAACTAAGATGTAAATTCCCCGCTTCAACAAACACCAAAGATAAGAGTTCAAGAAAGAAAACAATAAGCACATGTCTCAGTCCGACAATTGCATACCCACAATTAATACTCAATGGCTCATCCTCGCTCCTCTAGAATGAAGAGAATAAGGGGAAGATAATCACCCTAGCTACTATTCTCTCTGGAATCATCTATCGCTATGCTCGGATCTTTTAACTACGTGCCATATCTCCAATGCAGGAAGAGCAGTTGATTGATTCTAGATCTAGCACAGGATGAGCTTTCTCAATGCCGATAGCTGCTTTCGTCCATTTTCACCTAATAATTGAAGCTCTCTCAAAATATGATTTATCTATGCCGAAAAATCTTTTGTGGAGTTTATTTTAAAGAAAGAATGATATATTTAGAGAGCCGCTCCTATAATAGTTCTAGAACGCTAGCGCATAAGCGTAGAGCCAAGCCGTCGGAATGCTCAATCAAGTTCAAACGAAGAGGTTTCAACTTAAGAACTGGTAATATGTAATGAGGTAAGGGAGAGGGAGTTTGTAACCCCTGAAGCCCCATGGGATATCAGAAATGACCCCAAGGAAGATGCAGGAGAAGGTATAAGGCATGGAGGATCTCATGAAGAGAACAGCGCAAAACGTATTAAAACACTTAGCCTTGATGCCATTGTTGCTAACTTTATAACCAGACGATAACCACAGCATGAACTTACGATTTATGATGAATAACCTTGGACAGAGTCTTCTATGCCTTCCTCAAGCTCGGTTCTCGTCTAACATATTATTTCATTTTCCCAACCTTTTTTTGGTTACATTTGCCGCTTTCAAAAACAGAGAACTTATTACTTAGTAACCACTTGACATCGTGAACTTAGTCACGATGATTTCCTCAAGATTGAGGAGGATCTGCTCATATAGGGAACGATGAGGCTGCCCGGGAAGTAATCCAACATACAGGGCTGGGAGACGCCAAGCGCGTATCTAGGGTCCAGAAATGAGAAGCAAGAAAGCTTCCGTCCGAGACCAAGTGACCTGGAAGAAAATCAGTCGGTGCGACCTTAGACGGGCCGTTATCATTGAAAACCCGAAATCTAGAACCAACCCCGGACTTGCTGCCCATCTTGCTCACCGGACAGGCAGTGCTCCCATTTACCAAACTCTTCCCCCTAAATAAAGTCTGGCGTCGTGTTCTTACAGGGGTTTCGACAGGGGATTTAACAAATGGATAACGCTAGAAATTGAAATCTCTTCCGTCGAAAGGCTTGGAAACCCTTCCAAAGACACCTTGAATTTATACACAGACAAGATATTTGACTACAGGTAAGATGCTAGAGCTAATTATACGGGAATGGAAAATGCCCTCACGCACGGAGGTGTACGATCCAGCCAAAGCCCTGGACTGGCAAGGACGACCCGATAGTACGGTTCCATGATGTCAGAATGTATCCATTGATGGCGGCTATAATATGGATTTTATGAGTAGATAAGATCGGGGCTCGTCTTGAGACAAAACGCAATCCCCTTGCCTCCCACTTGAAACTCGAAGAGCATATCCTTGAGAAAAGCTCAGTGAACCGCGGCAATTCCTTTTTTTTTCTTCATTATTTTTGTATTTGCTAGGAAAGGGTTATTTACATATTAGAACTCTTTTCTAAAAGGTTAGCCATTCGAGGGGCGGAGGACAACTAGACAAGTGTTCAGGCTGACCCGTGCACTCCAGAATCCGAAGATATTTGAACCATTAGGATGTATATACTACGATACTCGGCCTATCTACTCTACTAGGAATTATAGAATCCCAATGAGCAAAGAGGAATTAACCAAAAGATCTTCTAGATCTGGAGAACATTACTTGGGTTGGTAACTCTTAAATGTGAAAACTTTGGATTTGATACTTTAGGTGCGAAGTATTTTTCAAATAATAGGCCAGTAGACAGGTACGCTGTCATATTTTTAGCTTAAACATAAGTGTTTGCTATAATTAATAATTCACGTTAATAGGAACTATAGAATGAGAAGGATAGTAGGTAGGTTAATACAGGATTATAAACATGGGTTAGGCTGAATGAATATTGGTTGGGTTGTACTTCGTGGCTTAATTTTATGGCATAACTCACTCTACGTGGTGAGAAGCCGCCTGGAGATCTTAACGCCGTCGCATATTTCAGCAACAACGTATGCCTGTAATACCTGTCTTATGATGCAGAGATACTTAGAGTCACGCAGAAGATGGTTCGATAGAATGACAATCGGAGTTACCGACACCCTGGAAGCGAGCCCTGTTTTTTGAGCGACACCCGTATTGATTCAGACAGGGTGGCTTGCTCCATCTCCGCGGTGGGACGTTTGTGTTTTTATTTCCTAAAGGTGGATTCTTCGACTGCCGTATCCGACGGCAATCGGTAGATCTGAGGGGTAGTTCTGTTGGGGTGGAGAATGCAGTTGGATTGCTCTTGTCCAGAGCCCCGGAAAAGAAGGGTCTTTTGGTCTCGAGTAATGAGCATTGCTGCACAGCAGCGCAGCGTAACGCCCAAGGCTATGATACCGAAGACGAGAATCTCCGATAAAATGCCTTTGGAAGCCAAATACTTTCCATTTTCTCCTTACCAAGTTTATGGACAGGGAGATCGGGGATACGGGCCGGCGTGGGGAGAAAACATAGCGACAAGTCATTGCAGTTTTTTTGGCGTTGAAGATTAAATACCACACTGAAGCAGGCCGATATTTAAGTGTGGCCAATCTTCAAGGAAAGGGCCTTGAAATATATTGATATCCGTACCGAAGAAGTTTCTTCACCGCCGGGACATGGACTAAAGGCAAAAGACTTTTTTTCGGTGCATTGTATATGGTTACTTCACTTCGGGCCGGAAAGAAGGGGTGGAACCTGTTGGTAGCTGGTCCATATCCTTCAATCCCGTGCCTATAAGCCGACTGTTGCAGCACGGACATTGGGCGGACCGACCAAAGACCAAGCTCTGGCAGAACAATTGATCAACTGATGAGACGCAGCCTGCATCGAGCTTCGACACGGTGCCGATGTTTCGGTGTGGCGCATCTATGCTGGTCGCAGATTCGTAGCCGTCTCCTCCTCAAGCTAAAAGAATGGAGGGTGGTATGCAGCATACTCCGTAAATGTGGATTTCTGACCTTCCTGCTTCCATGCAGCTTCTGCCACACTCTTTGGCAGACTCTCGGAATCCTCCTCAGTCGAAACATCTGGGTGCCAACCATCCACATGTGGGGCCATACGATGTGGGTAATTAGGTTTGATGGTTTGCAAAGTCCGGAGTCTGCGAGTGAAATGTGGGTAGCGATCACAAGATTCATACACTTTTTAGCATCCTCGGGGAGAAAAGCCCGCGTGATTAAGGAGGCAGTTGTTAACGAAAACGCACCTTTGCTGTTCGGCGAACAATAAGAGCAAAAGACACGTCAGAATGGTCATCACCGGGGCACCTAACGGGGTGTGACGGCTGGTTGAGAGGTTGAATAATATGCGACCAAGCCTCGCTGCACACCCATTGTTAACCTATCTTCGGTAGGTGACTGGCTACCAAAGTCGCTAATGAGTGGCCGGAGGAAGAGGAAGTCGAGCCTTGGAAGCCGCGGCTTAGCTGACGTGATGTGTGTGAGAGCTGAATTTTGTCCAGCTCCTTTGACCTTTGCCGAAAAGCTTTGGAATGTTAGTAGATGGATGACATTATCACATGACATTTATAGTCATGTGATTACAAAGCATTGAAGTTGTGCCAGAGATATCGGTATATAGGTTGAAAATTAGAGAGTGAGAATGATTTGATCCGAGAGAGTAGAAGAGAAAATCTACCGCCGTATACCGTACAACAGCAGTGCGGCTAAAAGCATCGGTGGCTAGTCGGTGGAGACTTTGATCAAACTGGGCTCAACTCAAAATGAGCGGTATGCCCCTGTAGAGAACAGTTCTTGTCTTTTTAAAACACAAGAGGGTTGAGTAGAGTGTGGAAACACGACAAGGCCGCACCACAGCGAACCGAATCATGAATATTGCATTGCCACACTCCCCGTCCACTGTGGCACAGATCGAGGTCATTCTCCAGGTATCGCATCCAGTGACATGTGTATTGTGCCAGTGTGTGCATCTTTTATTGCCGCGTCCCTTTCCCATCACTGTGTTAGTTCCAAGATCCAGACTAGTGTCGTGGGACAAAGAGTAGGACTTTGTGGCATCGAAGCAGTGCGATCGGACCCAAGGCTTTGGCATTGGAAGTAGAAGTGCGCCGGCGCTTTGAAATGTATCCCCCCCATGTACACCATCTGCCGCGAGGATTCGTCTACGGGGAAATACCGAAAGAAGCTGCTAATGTTGGAGATAATACACGAGAGGATACGTTTCGGTGTCCGAAGAGATACGAGTTGGCAGTTCGTCGTCATTCCAATGATCTCTTAAAGTAGCCTTAGGAGAAGATGGAATGATTATGTGCATATATTTTACTGGAATCTATTAGCTCGAGTCCATCGGAGAGGCGAGGGAGACGATGACACTGCATGGAGTAATGCGAGCAGGATGTAGAGATTTAGCACTGAGCCACTCCCACAGCGAGTCGAAGGAACATGGGAGCGATGGATATCGCAAGAAATAATCGAGGCTCGAGATAATTTCTCTCATAGAAACAACGAAAGAGGTGGTGATAAGGATGGAAAATAGTTGTTCAACGGATGGAGGACAGAGGGGGGAAAGAATAGAAGGAATGTAACAAACTTGTTGGTGAGGATCGTAACTGCCCAAGCGGATCCACCACTCCCTTCCCTTCTTGGAGGTTTGAGAATTCAAGTTGATTTCGCTAAGAAAATGCTTTCCTTCTTCTTCTCCTGCTTTTCCTCCCGCTTTTCCCCCCAACTTCCTTCATCTCTCCATCTCCATCTCCATCTTCATCCTCAAAACTCCTAACTCCGACGTCAACACCCTCTCCGACGATCCGAAATCGATCCCCGATGTGACTTGTGGATAGTCAGACCGGTCGATCCACTTGCGGGTTTCACAGCACCCATTCAGCTTGCGAATCCGCTTCTGAGACCAAGCCACACCACCCGACAGTCTGGGACGGATGGGCTGTGGTTTCGTCGATTGGCCGGCAATCTGGCATCTCATTCGTTCCAATTTCCACCGGCAGACAACAGAACAGAACAACCTGGAACGGCCTGGGAAGCCAGGGGCGCGACCAGTCTGCTGGAGCGGAGGCAAGGCCCTCGAGGCAACGCTCCACACGAAGCCCCTGTGCGGCATCCACCGATGCTTCTGTTCAAAACACCAGACAAGGACCGGGGGTTTTGGGCGGTAACGGCGACGCGAGACGATAAATGTCGAGTAGCGAGTCTACAGGGGAGATATGCAAGTGATCATGACAGAACACGGACTTGAGAAGGGCTCGATCGCGCTCGATATACGATTCCAACCCAAGGGTGTCCGACAATCAACGACAACAGCGGTAAGTCGACACTTGAGCCTCAAGTCTCAATCTGCAAGAGGCGCAGAAATGAGCACAATAGCTACACCGCTTCGTTTGCATCGGCTTGTGAGGGTTGCATCCAGGAAATGTTTGTGACATCAGGTGCAGATACCTGGAGGTGTACTGGCACAAGACCCCGCGCCCGTTCACTATTGATTCCAAGTGACGGTAGCTCGCATATGTACGCGGAGGATTTTTCGAGCGGATTCTGGGGAGGCACCACAGCATTGATGATAAGCCTAGAATGTTGATCACATCTTAATGGTTAAAAGACGGCGATATTGCATGGGTGCAGCCTCACCGGCCTTTTCTTCTTGAACCTACGGTAGCTCGTACCGTATTGTCGGGACAAGGCTACAGCCCAAAATGACACAATATTGGCCCATGAAAACAAAGGATGTATCATAGCAGAGGATGTATACAGAATTCCAACTTTTCAACAAAGCGACGCACATGTAGGTAGGTGTTGGCGTGCCAGGATTCTACTTACTATCGATTTCGACGTCGTGAATAGTAGGTGACTTGTTTATCTGTGGCAGATTTTGGCTTGTCCATTCCGCTCTGGCCAAGGCGAAATCTTTGTTGACATTTCAGCGCCAAATTGAAACGCATATTGCGGGCCAATGTTACATATTTGGGGGAAATGCTTGAGTGTTTCGGTTACCTAGAAATCCACAAGTTGCAAAACGCTTAGTGGCGCAGGTGTTCAATGGAGGTTACTCCCATGATCAGGAAACGTCAACGTTCCACTCCCACCGGAAGGAGTAATCACTTCATCTAACCTCCAAGGCTGTGGGTAGAGTTAATTCAGCCGAAGCCTCGGCTATGACTTTTCTTTCCATCGGCTTCATGGTATCCGCTATACCATGTTTCTGTTCAGTAGTGGAGAGAAAGAATGGCGAAATGCGTATTCCGGGCCGAGCAAATTCCAGTACCATAGTTCGCCATGGCTGATTTTATGAGCGTGAGGTGTTTACCAACGAGATTGGCGCTTATTCCTGCATGCAACAAGCGCTTGTTAAAGGCGTAGCTGAGAGCTGAAATTAGACTGGTGAGAGTTTCTTGTCGACTGGTCAACTTTGCGATGGGGATGCTGGAATCAAGAGGAGAGGGCTAAGTGTGTGCTGACCACCTCCAAAGACGAAGAAGCTTGACCCCACATGCATCGCCTCAAGCTGACATGTCGACATCCCACCGGTCCCGAGAGTCCCAACGGTGTCAGAGTTAAGTGTATCGGCAAATGTCTCCAGAAAATGGGATATCAAGTTTGAAGCGAAAAGGATAATGATTGGAAAAAGGACTCGTCGGCCCCATCTTCGCTCTTCCGATACAGCTGTTGAGTTGAACACTATCAACACTATTGAATAGCTCTTCGGGATCGGACGGCAATTGTGTTATTGGGCAAATATTTACTTATCAACTCCGCGTCCGCTTTCAGGTCAAACCCAGCAGTTTGGCAGGTGACCGACCAATGGGGCCGCGAACCAGACTGTCGGATTCGGGGCTTGAGACACATCATAAACTCTCATTCGCTG
Organism: Ascocoryne sarcoides NRRL 50072; assembly: GCA_000328965.1. Taxonomy (NCBI): domain Eukaryota; kingdom Fungi; phylum Ascomycota; class Leotiomycetes; order Helotiales; family Gelatinodiscaceae; genus Ascocoryne; species Ascocoryne sarcoides. Next base: position 1,367,833 of record KB205945.1, on the reverse strand, counting down.
CTCCAAGGATCTGAATCCAAAGGCTGTCTCACCCCCCTTTCATTTTCGAGGTACAGCCAATTCAGTTTTGGACAAAAGAGAAAGAGACGAGGGGAAGAGAGAAAGAAGGAAAGAAGGAAAGGAGGAAAGAAGAAAAGAAGAGACGTGACAAGAGGGGAAAAAGGGGACGAACCAGTGTGTCCGCTACCTACCGTTCCCGCATCTTCCTTTGGACAAGCTCAAAAGTTCAAGACAGAGGTCATTTGACAATCCACCGGGTAGTGCCACTCGACCAGCTGTATGAGGGAATATATAGCAGGGCATTGATTGTTGTACACTGTACCGCCGAGGCGGTTCTGGAGGGGATCCAGGAAGGGTGAGAATTTTCATTGTTGATCACCTCACCTGCCTACAGTATCTATCTCTGTCGCACATCTCATACACCGGTCTCATTCGAACAGATACGAGGCCTTCGCATCCTCCTCTAATGCAAAGGGTTAAACAAACAATAGGGAATGAATCTTCGGTGCCCTATATTAGGCAACTTCTATACCTGTTTTGGCCTGATTCCCAGCAATCGTGGCAGCCCTGTCATTCCACCACGGACGAAGGCTTACGCTGGAGCAAATGATAAGGGAAGAGTTGTGGCCCTCGTGGGTGAGCATGCTGCCGACTCTTCGGAACCCCCTGCAATCACCAGCTAAAATTCCGAGCCCAAAGCCAATAGATGGGCAAAAGGCGAGAATGCCGCGCTGCTGCTTGAAACTGCGATACCCAACCGGACACCTGGGACCCGACAGCTGTGTTGCCGCAAGCTGCATTTTTGGTCGCTGTATGTTCCAAGATCGAGAAGGAAGAGGGATCCTGTGACATGCTACGGCTGAGGGGAGAGAGACGGAGGGAGAGAGGAAGGGAATTGTTGGTGGTGATTGTGGTGGTCTGGGGGGACACCGATCTCCACATTCACTTCCACCTCCACCTCCACCACAACCACCGACCGACCTCTTGTTTCCAGCTAGCATCCAGGGCTCGGAGCAAGATGATCTCGACCATCTGCCCCTGTCGTGGCAATAAAATAGCTCCGCGACCCTGAACCATGCCTTCTACAGACAGCCCCGTGAAAATGATGATAAAAGCGAGCCTGTTTTCTGTGGCCGTAGCCGTTCTGTGATTTCTGATCTCCTCTATTAATCACTTCCATTTGAATGAATTGCCTTCGCTGCATACCGTGTTACATCCGGGATCCAGAGGCCAACTTTCAGCGACCTTGACAACGCATACTCACACATCAGTTGTTGCATGCAACCAACCAATTGAAAAGAGGGCATTCTCATTTGCTCATTCTTGAAGCCAAACAATAGGCGTCACACACCCGGACGGAAAATTATTCTACAATCGAAAGCTCGAGGAACACAATATCTCCTGCACCTGTGTCACCACCCATTGTGCATTTCTGTGCTCTTGGGACCGACAAGATCACCACGACATAGCCACAGCACTCTGTCACCAAGCCTAGAAACCGAATATATACATCTGGGAAAGTCCATCCCCAACAAGCTCCGCTGTTTAGCGTTTTTCTTGCTTTCCTTTTCTGCCCCGGTTCCTCCTACGACAATCTTGCCAGCCTCAGCCTTCCCCCTCTCCCTTCCCCCGCTACGAGTCATCCCATTCTAAGTTTTCTACGCCGAGCATTTACTACATTAGCAACTAGGTCGCCGAGAGCCTACAGACCAGCTCAAACTCAAAGAGCCCAAAACGCCCAAGGTCGGCAATTGCAAGCGCCAACCCAGAACCATCTACGCCTACAGAGGGACTAAGCCAACAGAAGGATTCAATCAGCCGTGTTACCACCTACATAGCGACAGGACCATTCCGGTACCCACCTCGAGGCCCAGCGACTGGAAGAAGTTGGAAGCCGTCTGTGACCGTCACTGGCAGAACGCCATCCCCAGTTCTGCCCTAAAACGATTTCAATTCCGAGCCTTACCCCAAGCAGAGAGCCCCTCCGCCCTCTGTGGTGGGACCAGAACCCGAGCTTTAAGACACCCCCCTCCCTCCCGAGGACATCCTCAGCCCCCAAGCTGAGGGAGATTTGGCCGAAACGTTCAATTCTGGCGGCTGGCGATTTCTATTTCCACGACAGTGACGCAGGTAGACTCGGAGGAGGCCATTGCGCATAACACCACAAATTGACCCCTCTACCCATAACATATCATCCGGCTCCTCCCCTCCTGCCAGGCATCTCCAACTCTTTTTTATTTGGCTGTGTCATACGAGCAATCGGCAGCCGTCACGCACTGCATGGGAACGTCATAGCCTGATCTTTTCCTCTGGATAGTTTATTCTTTTGCGACGAAAAGGAAGGGGTACCAGCGAGAAGCTGCGAGATTTTACTCGGGGTTGGCCTGGTTGCTTCGATGGTTGTGGCGATGTCAAGTACTAATATTGGGTATGTGCGCCTTCTCCCTGCTTTCCCCCCTCCCTTCATTCTATGCAGGTGTCGTGCAGAGGGCGAGACGAGAGAGCGGTGGAGGTTGGGATAAATGTTCAGGCCGGGGTTCGCAGTCGCAAGACAAGACCGGCCACAATCCAATATCCAATATCCAATCCAATCCATCCGCCCTCTTCTCTTCCTCTCAAACGATTACCTGCAGAGCCAATTCCAATTGGCAGAGTTGTGCCCTTCTGCCATCCACTCCTTTTGTTTTGTTTTATGGCTCTCTGGTGTTTTCGAATTGAAGAGGAACTCCAATGCTGACTCGGCGTGCGCGATTTCCAGAATGCCGCTCTCTGCCCTACCGAAGGACACTGCAACAAACGAGCCACCTAATACGTTGAACGGGGAGCCGCCACCAAACTACATGGAGAACGATAGGCTGTATCATGGGTTTCGGAAGGGGAAATATATGTTTCCATGCGACGAGGTAAATTGGACTGTTTCTCTTTTACGCCGTACGTTCTTGTTGGCAAGGGTTTGGAAGGAATGGAATGGGCCGATGTCAAACTGGAAATGAAAGCAAGCTAATACTGGTTCTGGGATTGATAGAAGGAGATGGATCGCATGGACATTTACCACAAGTTCTTCTTGGTAGCTAGAAGGAGGGCGTTACATTCAGCGCATACGCAGTTTATACCAAATTATGACAAGGGGCCACGGATTCTGGATCTAGGGACTGGGACTGGGATTTGGGCGATTGATATGGCAGAGTAGGTTTTGGTTTTTCTTGCTCTTCTCCTTCCCAGATCTTCCCCAATTGGAAGAAACCCGCTGAGAAACGGGTTTTCGAAACAGCAAATATATTACCCCGAAAGAAGCGCAGGCAGACGTTTTTGGCATGGACCTGGCGCGCATCCAACCTGAACAGTGAGTTTTTCCCAGAGTCAAAAGAGAGAAGAACGAAAGGCTAATCTAGAATGGGGGGCCAAGGATCCCACCGAACCTCACGTTTATGCAGAGGGATATCGAGGGGCCGTGGTATGGGATGGATGAGGATAGTTGGGATTTGATACATATGCGGATGTTGAATGGATCGTTGAGGGATTGGCCGACGACTTACAGGAAGTGTTTTAGGTGAGGGGATGATTTCTTTTTGCCAGGCTGAGTCTTTTGCTATCCGTCCCTTGGGCTTGGAGTTCTGGATGGAAGTCGTGCGTTGAAAGGGGATGAGAGCGGCAGGATTTAGAGAAATAGATATGGATGCTAATGTAACACAAAACAGGCATCTCAAACCCGGCTACGGCTTTCTCGAACAAGTCGAGATCGACCTCCAACCGCGCTGTGACGACAACTCGCTCCCTGAGGATTCTGCCCTCCGCCTCTGGGCGAACTACCTCGAGGACGCAACGGCGCGCGCCGAGCGGCCCATTGCGTACAACCATGACACGGGCAAGGTCCTACAGGAGGCAGGCTTCTTTGAGATACGCGAGGAAGTAATCCGGGTGCCGCTGAACCCGTGGCCAAGCGATGCGTGGCAGAGGGAGGTGGGCAGGTGGTATAATCTGGGTTTCACAGAAGGGCTAGAGGCGCTGACATTGGGCCCTTTCACGAGAGTGCTAGGATGGAGGAAGTGGGATGTGGAGAAGTTGGTTGGGGAAGTTAAAAGAGAGGTTTGTACGAAGAGAATGCATGTTTACGTTAATATGTGAGTTTTCTTTTTCTTCTTGTTTGGTAGAGAAAGGTGTCCGGGGACTTGCCGTCTCCCATAGGAGGGGGTTTGCGGTGGTACAGACAGAATTGCCAGATGGGATGAGATTGCTAACTTCGAGATTCTTATCAATAGGCATATCTGGACGGCGAGGAGACCGCCCGCTTAAAGCTAAGGGGCGTTTCATTGTTCGAACCTCCTGGCTTCTTTGCGTTGGAAGCTCTCATCACTTCGAGAGATGAATTTTATGTTCAGATCCCTCCATAAGGCCTGAGAGGTTAGGAAAGGAATTCCAAAGAAACGCATTACCGAATCGAATGGGGGTTGGATGGGTATGGGACTTGAGGGAGGGATGTGGAATAGAGGAGAGAGCTGGACACTAAAGGACGACTTGCGCTCTTACCATCGAGGATCTAGATCCTTTTGAAGTCTCTTTAAAGGAAGGCGGCGGATCGGGATTTTGACGAAACAGAGGATCTGGGAGTTTGAGTTCAAGGGAGACGTGGATGTCATACCTTTCACATACCTGGCGACAGAACGGAATATCAAACCATTGCGAATGGAGATAAAGTTATTTATGAGAGATGGTGCAAGGACAATAGGAAGGTGGTGTTATTTCTGGGAAGTTGCCAATCCAGAGCTGGAGAAAGCGCGGAACCAAATGACCTTGGAGAAATACCGAAATTTGGAAGTCGACGCAAGAGAAAACGGTACTTGGTTTTACAGCAATGCAATGCTGCGAAGTTCAGAAGGAAGTGGGAGTCCATCGACTACGAAGGACTGGGAGATTTTGAGCTGGCTAGATCGGAGGGGCATGGATGGACGAGGTATAAAAGTGGATTGATGGTAACAAGGTATATGATGGGATGATAGGATGGTGACTATAGGATCAGGGGAAAGGTGGATCTTGATTTGGATGACAGAAAGACAGAGATCACATCATCCAATTGGCTTTAGCTTCGGTTTTGGCATTTAGAAGCGCCGGAGTTCTTTCCTTTCCGCCCTTTCTTATGCTTCTGTGGCTGGCTACACCCCCTAAAGAAAGTGAAGAGGTTAATCAGGGCAATGAATAATTAGAGTACGCACATACCAGCAGCAACAACGACAAGCTAGAGTATTTTCCATTTTTAACGTCGACGATTAAACAATAAATAAGATCGCGTTGCGTTCGGGCCAGGTTTAAAAGAAATCCGAGAAAACAATTGCCGAGTCGATAGAGCTCCAGCTATAGCTCGGCGGTTCGAGAATTCATCCTCCTGACCCTCGGCCTAGTATGTTAGTGTTGGTGGTGGTGTTGGGCAGGCCGGCGGTTGAACGGGGAATTTTACCCGCGGGTTTTATCCGGCCGATGGCAGGTTGGTTGCATATGCATGTCTAAGCGCCGGGTAGGTAGTGTATGCTGATTGGTGGGTTTTAAGGGTGGGATGGATTGTATAGGTTCGCGAGGTGAATGGGTGAGTGGGTCTCTATGGTTGGAATGTAGGAGGAGGCGGCGGAGGGGGAGGGGGAGAAGGTTAAGAGAGCGAGGGAGAGATTGAGAGATCGTTGGTGAAGGAATGCTAGTGTAGGTCTTTGAATTGTAAACTTAAATATAGTAAAACCTCTCCCAAGAAACGAAGTATAAGAATAGCCTGGTCAAGTGAGAATGAAATCCTCGGCTGTATTGTGTGTTTTTTCTTTCCAGGTAGGCGCTAAAGGACAACCTTAGGACTCAAGATATTCTTCCCAAATTCCAGTCGTAACTCTTAACGTTATATAACATCTCCTTGTGTCCTCCCAAAAGGAGATCAAAATGACCGGCCACAAAGAGCCTCAAGCATCTACCTTTTAAACAGCCCTTGCTGAAACCCCTGCAGCTGAAATTCCTTTGTGGCAAAGACCTGTAAAAATCCCAAGTTTTTCTGTACCAAAAGTACAACTTTGTAAAGAAGTTCCATCATAGTTACAGTTATTAAAACTTGGCCATTTCACATGGCCTCTGAAACCCCAGTTCATATCATTACTCGCACACTCCTGGTCGAGGAGCAAGTAGATTCCAAACCAATGTGAACTTAAATCTTCGCTTATTTTGACATCAAATCCCCCATGCCTTTTACTCATCCGCAACAGGTCCATTGTCAATCCTGATCTCAGGCACCTTTTCCCCCTTCCAAATATTCACACCCTCTGAATCTTCCATGCCCTCATCAAGCTCGGTTTCCTTCCTAGTCCGTTGGTTTTCATTCCCACCCTTATCCTCCCCTTCACCCGTCGACGCCGCAATCACACCCAGAACTGAATCCTTCCGTTCCCAACCCGAGGTTTGCTTCCCTGGCTATCTTGCCTTTCCCAGACTTGACGGTATCCTTTGCGGCGGGGCCTCGAGCCCTAGATTTATAATTTCGGTTGTGGGTGATATGGACAATGCTTTCCTTTTCCTGGAGGGCCGAAGAATTGCCACTTGCAATTGCGGTGGTAGGAGAAGGGTTTCTGGTTGTGTGGAGTGTTTCTTCAAGTTGGGGGCTGCAATCGGATTTGGGTTTGCTTGCTATTAGGTTAAGGAAAAGGACTCTTGTGGATAATGATGAAATATTTGTTACCATAAATTTCCGAAATGACTAAGTGCTAAGGCATCTAAGCCATTGAATGAGCAAATGAATAAGATATACCTGGGGTAGACTAAGAAGATCGCTCTGTTATATATGATGGGAAGATGTTGTAAGCCCCCTTCTATCTGTGAATCACAGTTATTCACCAAAACTACCTTACTCTAAACCAGTCAGAGGCACAAACCTTGTTTGACCCGGGCCTTTTTATGGCAGGCGCCCTCCTAAGCGTCTCATTATATTAATACCTATTTGTGTCCTGATGGTATAGTGAAATATCGATGCCTCTATACTCAACCCTCTATCAAGCAGTTAATGCATACGTTTTAAGGAAAATGGATTGCGGGTTTAACAAGTCTTGTTCGGAAAACTATCTCATTCACTGCCTCAACGGTAGACTGTGGCGCGCTGTTCGGAGCCAGTCGATTCAATTCCGAAATACACAATTCGTATTATTCATATTCAGTACCTAGGAGTAGGGCAGAATTATCTTTTTCTGTATAGAACTCTCTGCATTTTTTCCAATTAATTTGGATCAATAGCTTATTCAACCTCTTATCGGTTCAGTCCACCTCTCACCAACACTTCCTCCCACACCATCGATTTCCCAAACCCCATCCTTTCTTCTTCCCTCTTTTATCTCTACCATTCTCTCTCTTATCTTCCCTCTAACCCTAACTAACGCCTTCCCTAACAAATTCCGTCTCCACTCCTCTCTCCTCCCCAAGGCCTCATCCGCTCTGAACCCAATCCCCCACCTCCTATCCACTCTACTAGCCTCACACATCTCTCTTTCCCCCGTCTCCAACAGTATAGTCCTCATTTCTTCATTTCTATTTCCCGTAAACTTCTACCAATTCCCTTCAAGAGCTACTCTCTCGGCTACCGTGATCTAAAGAGCATCGTCAAAACCGTCGATTTTCTTGCCCATCTTTTCCTGTTCGGCTGGGTCTTAGGAACTCGTGATCTTTGCTTTCATTGCGGCGTCGGAGAATAACAGAGCTTTGCAGTACATCATGAATTGTTCGGCGCAGTTGAATTCGATTCTTTCCTCCTTTTTCTCGATGCTTGGTATCATGGCTGTAGGAGGAGGGTTAGAGGAAACAGATGGCTCATTAAACAGATGTGCACTTTTCAACCATTCAAGGGATCGAATTGGGGCGGAAAATAAGTGGCCTTCTTGGTACCATTGACAAAAGATACCGTACGGTTTCTCGTTTGGCAGGTAGAAAAATACCGGATGGTTTTCGTCATCTGGTGGAGGGACTTTCTTTGGTCGGCGACCAGGCTTGTTCTTTTTCCCAGTCATGTGAGGTCTTGGTATTGTTGGGTTGTCGAAGATGCTGGCTTGCACAGACAGCTTTGTTGTAATCCAATCTAAGATTCGAAGAGGAAGTAGGAAGGCCAGGGTGCTTGAAATTGTTGTTCAAGGATTGGGGAAACGGGAAAAGATAAAGGCAATAGTCCGAATGATTCAAGTGGAAAAAGGCTGTGGCTAGTCTAGCCTGGAAGTTAGAATTGGTTCCCGCAATGCAGTAAGTCAAGGCTAAAGCCGTTTCCCTACCTTAGTGCGAACAGCCAACACCACACATTCTTACATTTCCAACTTCTAAGTCGTTATTTCTGGGTCAGAGGGTACAGAACTAGCCATAGTTAGTTCAAAGCTAGCCCCTAAAAAAATATATATATATATATTACACGGGATATGAAGAATTGAAGACGGTGTGTCGTTTTGATTATCGTGTAACAAGCGAGGCGACAGAATACCCGCATCGAGGTATCGTATCGGGCAAAGGTCTTCAAGTTTGCCAAGCAGCATCAAATCACAATCCAGTCAATAGCATGATCTTTAAAAGAGTCTGTTGACTAAAACAATCTCTAATTCAAACCACGATTTGGAGAGGTTATCCTAAAGTTCAGGCTTGTAAGAAGAGAGGAAGAAGTTTATGAGCTAAAAGTAGAAGACATACTTTTGTCCTGTTTGCGAAGAGACGAAATAAGCAGCCGCTCTCTCCTTGAGAATAGGGGCTGAGAAGGAAGTATCATATCTGGAAATAGGAGAATAATCGACAAACAGAAAACGAATAGGAAATGCTGGAGGAAATACAAAAGGCTCATTTGAAAGAAGCTATACAGTTTTTTGCCCCATGTGATAATTCGGACCTTCCTCGACATTAGTATCATATTTCCTAGATCCTCATAAGGCCAAGCTCTAAGAAACCTTTCTCCGTTGAAAATAATTTTAAACCTTACATTACTTCTAAAGACGTACTTATGTACAAATATTCTTAACTCCTCGTCACTCCTCCGGGTACTGTTTTCGCCCCCGTATATGCATGCACTATACTTGTACATAATCCTATTTGTCATTCTCAGATACTGGCTCCTCCCTTTCTCCCCTCCGCAGACAAAAACCCTTCCCCCTGTACTCCTCCAGGTCCACGCCCTCCCAGCCAAACTTTGCCTCGAACTCTTGCGTGCTATAACACCCACTCTCCTTGAAACTCTTGCTGTCGAACCAGAAATTCCCAGTCTTCTGGCATGCGCTGAAAGACGGATTGCTATATACGTGTGTCTCATCCCCTCCCACGTCTTTCCAGGTCCAGTGTTGGACATCGAGGAGGTATGACGCGAGGGTGGAGAGGGTACGGTTTGGTGGTTGGGAGACGTTGGTTTTGAAGGAGAGGGGTAGCGTGTGGGAGACGGTGGTGAGATCGAGAAGTTTAGGGAGGGAAATTAACGTGGCGCGGATATCGAATTGGGCTGGTTTGGGAGAGGAAGGTACGTTTAGCTTTTTCTTTGTCTGTATTTCACATTAGTAAATCTCAATTACCGCTCTTTCCCTGGTCCTAGTCCCCCCCCTTTTCTAAATTCGCTGAGAGCTAGAAGTAGAACGCACCTGAAGTAACCTCTCACAGAAATCTTCCCTTTCCATATCCTCCCAATTATCATTGCCCCAAATCGTAAACTTGCTCTCCGTATTCAGTGCTATAAGATCGCTGTCCATCTCAGGAAGTTTGTCAAATGCCTCTGGAGCATAAGTCGTAGATCCATCCGTCAATAAGACATATCTTGCTTGCCCACATCCATTATCAGCGAGATCCTTCAAATTATTAACCACATAATCCGTGGCCTTCCATGGTGTATCACTCGACAAGTGATCTACACTCAGCCATAATGTCTTCATCCTCCCACTATCTAACATCTTAACCACTGTGTCATCCAACTCCCCAAAATTTGGTAAATTCGTCTCATAAATCACCGCTCTCCAATTCCCATTCTTCTGCCTCTGTAAACTTCTCAACATCATTTCCAACTTGAATATCTTATCATCACCCTGATCTTCATGCGCCCTGACCATTACACAAACATCCGGTCTCTTTCCCGTCTCCGCTTCCATTTGTTTCTTCAACTCCATGGAGGTTTTAAAGGCTTGGTTAGGCCATACGTGTTCCCGCCCCGAAGCCCGCAAAGCCTGCATCATCGCCCTTTTATACCCATCTCCGAATTGCATGCTCGGCTCCAAGACATTCCCTTCTCCCCATCCATTGAGACCATTCACAAATAAGAAATTCTCCGCGCCAATTGGGTTGGGATCAGCCTTTATGCGGCGCAACATCTCGACGATATGCCACATCCAGGTTTGTGGCGTACAGACGGGGTTGCTTATTGGTTCTTGGGAGGAAGGGTGGTGAGGTGTGTTGTCGAAGCAGACAAGAGTGCCGCGGTGGTAAATGCGAGAGGTGCGGTGGGTTAATGGATGGACTTCGTGGTGAATGGAAGTGGTATATGGTTGATATTCCGAGAGAGCATCAGGGAGAAGGGGGGCTGGGTCGTTTGTCCATAATGTTTCGATAATATCCTAGAATGGAATCAGTACTCCCTTTGATGTGAGGAAAAGCGGAAGAGTCATACCATTCCACCGAGGCCCTCCTCGATGGCCCATTGTCTCCATGCCGCAAACATATGCTTTGCAACTACTCCCATATCATTGGGGCGGTGTATCATCATCTGGACCCTTCCTTCGGAACGGATATATAGAGGGTGTTTGAAGAATACCAACAGCCAATCGAAGTGTTTTCTCCATTCCTTAATATCACCGCTAACAAAGACTTAGCAATGCTCCGATTACACAAGAACGGCCCCTAGACGGTGAACTCATGATTTCTAACACTTATCCCAGGCTAAGAGAGCAAACTTACTAGTCCTGCCCAATCACTACCTCGTCATTATCGGAATCCGGGTACCTTCCCATCCATGGCTCATTTGCCCAATTTAACATAAATGGAATCTTCGGTTCACCGTCCTTCAACATAGCTTGTAAGACCTGGTCCATCACCGGCTTCCCCGCATACCAATAATGATGAAAAGCCGCGCCATAGAACCCCGCCTCCCTCAAAAATCGTCCTTGTCTTTGTCTCGTCTCGAATGTTAAACCGTTATAATATCCGATCGAAGGATGAGGTTTGACAATCTCAAGATGTCGTCCATTCCGCTCTACCTCACGTACCCTATCCCACTCTGTCCAGCCGTAACCGTAGACGCGGTCATTTTCGGGGATAGGGTAGAATTGTGGGAATATATGCGCAATTGGTTTAATGCTGTATTTGGTTTCCGAGATGAGGTTTGGAGAGGACGATTCGGGAGTTAGTGTTGGAAGAGGAGAGGATTCGTTTATTGGTAGTAAATCGACGGGTGGAAGTTTCGGTCCGGAGGAGGTTTGCGCGCCGAAGTAATCTGCTGGTGGGTATGGGATAGCGGTTCGGAAGTGGAAGATTAGTATTGTTGTTGCAATTAAGCAAAGCAGGAGAGCAAATTTTGACCATCGTAGATTTGATGGCATTCTGATCATGATGTATGAACAAGCATCGAGATGGGTATCATTAAACAATTAGGATAAAACACGATACAGGGGAAAGGGGCGTGCTGGGACGCTGGGTGCTGCTGGGTGCTTGAAAAGCAAAAGAAATCATTAAAAGAGTAAGCGCTTGGCCAGAAGCACAACGCAAAATCTGGACGGTGCTACTGTGACGCCATGAAGTTTGGAGGTGAGAGGGAATGAGTGAAGAGAGTTTTAAAAAGATGCTAGCACGTACGCCAACCTTGTCAGCGGCCCCTGCACCTAATCTTCATGGGGATGGGATGGTAAATGGAGGGGGGGTACCCATGGTAAAAATAGAAACCAAATGTCCACAACATACAGTAGCTAGCTGAGTACCCGTATATACTTGTTCAGATAAAAAGCTGCTCCAATCTGTGCTTCGCAAGTGTTAATACAAAAATAAGATCATTACCCATTCTTGACTTTCATGATATATCAAATTGAAGTCAATTCTCTTCCTCCAACGCAGACAGAAAAACTCAAAAGTCATAATCGCTAGAAGCTTGAAACCAACGAGGAGGCGTAGGCACCTTTATTTGAATGCACCATAAAAGAAGGTCGAATAAACTCGGAGTTTCAATAGCTTCAATTGGACCAATGAAATCCATAAATGCGGAAAGATAAAGATGGACAGGGGCTGGATTGGTGGACAGAATTGAACCATGCTATCCGTATCTAAGGTAGCACCATCTGCCTTGTGCCGTGGGTGGTGGTGTGGAGGTGATATCATGGTGTTGTCAAGACTGGCGGTGCAATGCTTTTAGATCTTAAGAAGGGACTGATGATGATGAAGTGGATGGAGGATGGTGTAAATACTTCGTCGAAACGTCGTCAAATTTGAATTCAAGGAACCCCTGCAGAAGGGTCCGACGTTCCACGTGATTACGCTAGTGTGGTGGCTGAACAATTTTGTATGATACGATTGGCTTGGAAAAGAGTATTGCCGCCCTACTTGACATGCTTTACACCCTTTACATCTACTCCGTATTCTGCCGTGCTTGGCTGAAGGGGCATAACTTTCATTAGGGGATACGGCTCTGCTTTAAAGCTCATGCAGGTGCAAGGAACCTGGTAACACGCTTCGAAATTCTAGTTGCCCACCGACAGATATTCTTACCATTGAAAATTCGTTGCCTACCGATAAAGCGCATTGAAAGCAGAGTTTTGGTTTGAAATCCTTCTTCCTTATAGAACGCATATACCTAGATCCCATATTGAACTATCCGGGCTTCCCTAGAAACGCTACTGCCGCCCCGATTCACTCCTTCCCAACAAGGAAGTTGGAGTGGTTTATTCTATCGTAGAGAAACTATTACATTTATCGAGTCAAGTCTGAGAGGCAGTTTCAGAATTTCTATATAAAAGGGGAGTAACCAGAGCTCAGAGCATCAACCCCATTATTTCATTCTAATCAGACTTCTCGAGTCGAGAAACAGTCCCCAACCCACACCCTCCCTCCTCTCTCCTTACGCCACCACACTCTCGACCTCATCATCCTCTAACATCTTCGCTCCAAACCAACCCCACATCTTCTTCACCCCCAAATCCTCTCCCTCACTCTTTTCAGCAAGCAAATGCTCCCTCCCATTTTCCTCTCGCATATACATGGCCATCTCCTCTTTTCCCAACCCAAGCTTGATAGCTCCTTCCATGGCCATCGGTTTGTAGTTTCTCAGCTGTGCTATTTTGCCGGTGGAAGCGTTCGCGCTGATGAGGGAGAGAATGTTGTCAATGACAATTTCGGCTTGCATCATTCCCGCCCTGCCCATCTTAGGTCCACCTGTCTCGGCCACATCACCGAGGGCAAAGATGTTGTTGAGGACTCCTGATGGGTTATTAGGGTTGGATTGAGCCGAAGATTGTTGGACTTGGAGAGTAGGCGAGACGAGGATGCGTCTTGTTTTCTCGTTGATTGAGTTGGGAGACATGGATGCTAGAATGCTTGAGTTTGGGGTTGGGCCTGTAGCTGGTATCTATGTTTTTCTTGTTAGCAAAACAACGAACCTATAAGCCAACTAGCCTAAAGGGCCCAAAGTGAAATTGAAAAAGAGTATAAATTAGAAAGAAGCGAATAGTGCTCACAATAAGGTCAAACTGCTCTGCCCGTCCATCTTTCCATGTCAATTCCCCACTACCCCACTCCTCCCCATCTCTCTTCGGCAAGGTAGGTCTTTCCCCACAAACCACCTTCACCCCCATTCCGCCAAGTTTTAACTTTGCATACTGTCCCAGTCTCTCCCCAAAGGAAGGCAACAAAATCTCCCTGCTGTGCACTAACACCACTTCCTTCGCCGCCTCCTTTTCCTTCTCTCCAGGATAAAATGTAGCAATGTCCGCCGAGAGCTGCACACCCACCGCCCCGCCACCAACAATGGCGATCTTTTTTGCTTCCGCAATTTTACGCTGCAAAGCAGCAAGTTCAGCACATCCCCCTTCCCGAGAAGAGCTACGGACGTTGGCGGGGGGGAGTTGTGTGACGCCTGTTGCTATAGCCAGATATTCGAATTCGACTTTCTCTCCGTTGTCAAATCGCACATGATTAGAATTGATCGAAGTAGCTGTACCCCTAATTTGGGAGACGATAAATGGGGGTGAAGATGCGAAGGCATGCGTGTAGGGTACGAAAGCTTTGGCCTCGTGGCCTTGGAGGACGGAGTATCGAGGGAAGTTGAACAGGTAGTTAAAATGAGAGTGTTTTTCTATCCCATCCATGTTTTTACATTAGCAAACAAATTGTATTTTAAACGGCAAAGCTTTTAAATACACTCTTTACGCCATGAAACATTGACGTAGAAAAAAATCAAAGACGCGGAGACTTTAGGATGAGGATAAATACCTATTAACACAACACGATATCCGCTCGGCAACGTATCGGCAAGCCTTTTCGCAAGTGCTATGCCTGTGAAACTCCCTCCCACTACCACAACATTCTTCGTTTCACTTGCAGGGAGAGCACGGTACGTATATTTATGTATCCTCGCAGCGATCTTCTGGGACATCAGCATTGGAAAATAGCGGAGGAATATAGGAAGAATAGAGAGCACAAGGCGAAATTTGGAGGTCGTGAGGGACGTGGGATTAGGAGTTGATGACATGGCGGATGAGCAACAATTTTCGTGTATTTAGAAAAATTTCCTCGTCAGGGGGGCTTCGGAATATAAAAAAAAGGAAGGAAACGCATAGAAAAAGAACAAGCAAACCTAGAAGGCACGAAGGAAGTTAAATAAAAAACCGGAGAAGGAAAAGGAGATCTCGGTGTATTTAAAAAATGTCGAGGGGAAGAAAACCCTACCTGCTTTATCTCCGCGCCTCGTCACCAAGACAAGGCAGCACCACAGATTAGATCAGACCAGAGACCAACCTCCCAAGGATCCTCCGCACCATTAACCAGCCTTATGGCTTCGCAGGGCGGAAGTTAGGACAGATGATTTGACGGGATTGATAAGATTAGATGGAGCTGCAGACGCTCCCGCGGACGAGACAAGAGTCAACACGAGCTAATGAAACTGCTGAGATCTTAAACCCGATCCCGCGGGGCCCCTCCGCGGATACGGAGTGACCGGAGTTTTGGAAGTGCCTGCTGTGGGAAAAAAAAAGAAAAAAAGAGGAGAAAATGTGAGGAATGTGAGGTCAAGGTGTCAGTAGGAGGTGGCGGCTTTTGCCTTTGAATGAGGAACGAATGATAAAGGTTAATGGGAAGAGAGATGGAAGATTTGATAACTGTTAAGCCGCTACGGAATTTAGCATGTTGTTTATGTAAGCTTGACATGGGATGAACTGGAGGAGGTAAAGCAAGGCAAAGTAGGGAGGTCTATTTATTGCCTCACAGTCCACAAAACCGTTCTGAAAATACCGCTGCAAAACTCGGATGTAAGGAACGTCACGTGTATTCGTGCGAGAGTCGAGCTGCCGGCTTCCGGATCATGCCGATGCATGGGAAAGCAAGATTTCAGTGTCTTTTGGGTATCGAAAACTTTGGAGAAAACAAAATAGAAAGTTGTTGCTTCCATACGCAGTTAGGTTGTCTCTTCTTAAAGAGTCCAAGCACTTGCCATTGGCCCGGAATACACGTGGAGCACGAGTGCAGCGCAAACGAAAAGGACACCATCACCCAACAGCTCGATAATTAACAGATCTAGAATTCCAGGACCATAGTTCCAGTCCACCATTATGCAGTTGTTGTTGTGATTGTACAGATAGACAAAGAAAAGTTGTGGTAGGACCTATGCACATCCCTTCTTCAGTTCCGCAGCATTTTCCTGCCACGAATTTCAGAAAGGCGCCTTTATCCCGCCCTTCCAATTCTCACTGACGCAGTCTTCCCCCATATCATATCATATCACCACCACCGCACTCAATGATGAGCTCCCGTATCCCCCCTATATCCCACAATCTTCATCCTCCCAACCATCTCCCCCACCGTAAAAAAGCCTAGACATTCGGCCCCGACTACCGCTCCATACGCCAACTGCGATGTGTTCAGACTACGGATCCGTTGAAGCAAAGATTGAGGACTAGCAGCTATAGCTTGCGTCTCCTGGAGTAGCGTAGCCGGTTGTCGGAGGATCTTGAGAGCGTACCGGAAGTAACCTTCGAAAGTCGTGACCGGTCTGCCATTCACGAATTAGCTCGCCTTCTCTTCTCCCATATCAGGCCAACAAAACTTACGGCGGTGCCATCCTCTGCCCTTGAAAAACCAGCTTCCCCAGCTCTAGACCCACACGTGCATAATAAACCGTCGGAGGGATCTGTCCTAAACACCACCATCATCAGCCATTGATCCCCAACCTTCCCCCATCCTCCCCTCGCAGATATGAAAACAAGAACTCACTCTCGACAAACCCAATAAACCTCCCCGTCCTTCCCCCAATCTTCCCTACTGCGTCCCCCAGCCTCTTTGCCGCACCACTGATCGCCGGTCCCGCCGCACTGCTCACACGACTCAATCCTTCCATCGCTTTGGTCTGGAGCTCCTTCGCCTTCTCCGTTGCCTTCTCCGCTGCCTCCTTTGCCCTTTCTGTTGCCTTTTCACTTGTCGTACTCTCGAATCTCCTCGCCACGCTTCGAGACGGCAGCTTCGTCGAGCGCCTCAACACGGCGCGAGAGACAGACATAGACATCTTAGAAAGAATTTATGTGCCCAATTGACGCAAGGAAATTAATAGTAAGAAGTGAGAGGAGAGGGTGGGCAGGCAATGGATGACGGTTGTTTGTTGCGCGTGGAGGAAGAACCAAAATCGGTTGATGTCGGGAAGTTTTGCACGGATGCTTGATTAGTCAGCCGGATGAGAGCTTCTGGTGCTTCATTTCGCAAGGGAAGAGCTTTAGACTAGGTCAAGGTAAAATATAGCTGAACTTGCCAATTCATTCTTTCGACCTCTCACTTCAATTTCAAATTAAATTAATATTAGTATCTAGAGTTCGAAAACAAGGTTTGAAGAATTATTTTAGTTTTTTTTTATCAGCTACAGTCTACCATCTAACGCCAGCATATTCATTTAGAACCTCGACGCACTTTACTCGTTCTGGATCTGGATCTTGATCGCACCAGCCTTGATATCTGCCGCCGTCTGGAATGCCTTTACCGCATCCTCCAACTTGAACCGATGGGTAACCAACGGCTTCAAATCAATGATACCCGCTTGCACCAACCGGATGGCCCTGGGCCATGTGTTGCAGTATCTGTATTGAAACTGGAGGTCGACTTCCATAACACTTAGTCTCATGAATGGGATCTCAATCTCGTTCTTGCCACAACCGATCACGTAGACCTTGCCTCCGAACTTCATGGCCCAGATAGCGGCTGCGACCGAGGACTCGACCCCAGTGCACTCGAGTGCGACGGCGGGTTCGATGCCACCGAATGCTGCAACGATCTTCTTTGCAGACTCCTCGGCGGAATCACGGCCAACTTTGAAGGTGGTGACTGAGGGGACGAGGGATTTGGCGAATGCGAGTCTACCATCGTCGATATCGGTGATGACAATTGGGCAAGCACCAGCAGCGCGAGCACACAAGAGAGAAATAAGACCGATTGGTCCAGCACCACAGATCAAAGTGGCATCACCTAGTCTGAGGCCAGATCTCTGAACAGCGGCGAGGGAAACGGATAAGGGCTCGAGGCACGCTCCATCCTCGTAGGACATATCACCAATCTTGTGGACCCAAGAGGCGGGGTGGTTGACGTATCTGCGGAGAAGACCTGGGACAGGGGGTGTAGAGAGGAAGAGGACTTTCTCACAGCCGTTGTAGCGGCCGGTGAGGCAGGCCTCGCACTCGCCGCAGATAATGTTGGGCTCGACGGCGACGCGGTCACCAACTTTAACGGAGGTAACAGAAGGATGGACGGCGAGGATAACACCGGCAGATTCGTGACCGAGGATGTGGGAGTCCTTTACGATCATGGGGCCGATGCATCCAGCGTGCCAGAAATGGACATCAGAACTGGAAGTTGAATATTAGCATAGCTCTATCTCCTCTTTCTACCTCTCTTGGGGGTGAAGAGAGGCAAGTTAATCACTAACCCGCAAATTCCAGTGCTCTTAATACCAACAGTAACCTCTCCCTCCTTCAAGTCATCCAGCTTCTCGAGCGATGGCTCTGCGTCTGCAACCCACAGGTCATGGTTGGGGTTGGTGTAAACACCAATGTTCTTCAATGTTGGTTTGGACATGTTGATTGGCAGGTATTGTATGATTTAATTTGCTGATGATGAACTCGTTGACTTCGGCTTCCTCTTCAGACTTATATACAACTTCTCGATCACCCTATTTCTCGTGGAGAAATGTCGGAAGAACAGACTTTCCAGCCTCTTGTCAATCAACTGACGTTCGATATTCGCGACGTCCCCTCCAGCCAGCTAGTCCACTGGATTCCAATCTTCCATAGGACGCGACGCCGGTTAGCCTGGCGATCTCCCTCCACTTTCTCGACATGCGATGTGGAGGCTCTTAAGCGTTCAAATGACTGCACGCGAATGAGGGAGAGAGGTCGCAACAGCATCTGGGGAGGGGGCGGTTGCGGGGTTTGAAGGCATCGGTGAGGTTCGTCCCGATGCTGAGAGGGACGATGGAGATGCGCGCCAATCAGCTGAGTATATCTCCTCGGCGCCCAACGCCCCACCGGAACGACTCGTGGGATATCATGAAGTAGCGGGGTTTGAAGATGTTGTGGTGCTGGAAGAGTTCAAGGTGGGTGCTCGAGTGAGAACATGTTGTGAGCCTTGAAACGTTTTGGTGTTGGTAGTTCTTCTCAAGGCGAGTGAGAGGAGGGGCACGGGATCCCCGAGTAAGGGACGAAGCTAAAATCTATTTTTAGCTATCAAGATTTGGGGGTACTTGCAATACACAACTGCACATTATTTTGCACGACGGAGCAAGTACCCTTTGCAATATGCCCTTCCTTCTTAACCAATATCGTGTCATGAATTCCTCTCGACGGAGAAGATTGATGGCGGCATTCAAGTCCCGGTGAAGGGGCATTTCTTGCTGTCATGTGATGTCTTTTCTCCCGATCACACTCTCGGCACTTTGCCCGGCTCCCAACTCCTCCTTGCCCTTTCTATCCGCCTTCTTCTATTTTTCAGAGGAGGTAGATCCGCATGGCCTCACAGCTCTCGACAATACATGTTACGTTGTATTCCGTGCGGGGGTTATAAAAATGTATTTCAACCATCCTCACAACTTCTCTAAGTGCATGCTACCGGTTGTTTCTACCCCGCATCCCGGTTCTGGAAATGCCCCCACCCATTCAACTGTCATTGGTGCCCGGTGTTCTCGTGATGACATAATTTGGGGCTCGCATTGATTGGTAATTGTGTTGCCAGCTTCCCCCCCACTTTCATCCTCGTCATCTTCGAAATCCTCATTGTCACGTTTAGAGATTGCCAAGAACTTCCCTTTTTCAATTCTTCATCATCCTGAACCGGCATTTTTCAGCTCTGAGAGCGAACGGGTATGAAACATTACCAGAAGGAAGAGATGCCGCCGCTACCGAGGAAGGCAATTAGGTTAGCTATCTTGGATGATTACCAGGGGATCGGAGAAGGGCATTTCGCGAAGTTGAGAGAAGGGGGCTGGGTAGAGGTTGAGAGTTTTAAGGATACGCTCTTGCCATATAATGGGAAGGATACGCCAGATGGTCAGTTTTTTGGGGAGAGGGGCGGGTAGCTTTTGATTCGCGCTTTTTTTCCTTTTCCTTTTTTCTTTTTTTCTTTTTTTTTGAGGGGATAGGTGCCGGAGAGGAAGTGTTGTGGAAAGCAATACATGAAGGAGGCGAACAAGTAAACTTTTAAAAATCTAACTTTCCTGCAATGCGTAAGATGGGCGCTCCTTGAGATTTTAAGCAGATTTTTCAGTTATGAATTCATGACCGAGAGAGAACTGACGATCGAACAGCGGTCAAGAAGCAACTCTTGGAGAGGTTGAAGGGATTTGAGATTTTGAGCACGATGAGGGAACGGACGCCTTTTTCGAAGGACTTGTTGGCAGAACTGCCGGGGCTGAAGCTAATTCTTACCACTGGGATGAAGAATAGGGGGATCGATATAGAGGCTTGTAAGGAGAGGTCAGTTTTCCCCGCCTCTTAGTGTTGGTGGCTTGTTTCGAGTGAACGGCAGTCTGAGGATCGTGAATTGAAATTGAAGGCCAAGACGCCGTTTGATATTGTAACGGATATTGCAGTTATTGTTTAGAGGATCGAAGTGAAGGGCATTGAATCGATTCTAATGAAGAATAGAGGTATCCCCGTTACAGGCACACACCCTTCCGGTCGCACAAAAAGAAAAGGCCCGGATTCTACTACCACTCTCGCCGTAGCTCTCATCCTCGGTCTTGCTCGTGACATTGCCGCCGACGATGCCAGCGTCAAATCTGGAGGCTGGCAAACCGGTCTAGCTATTGGCCTGAGCGGAAAAAAATTGGGATTGGTGGGCTTGGGGAAACTTGGGGGCGCGGTGGGTAAGATTATGTATGAGAGCTTTGGGATGGAGGTCTTAGCTTGGAGTAGTAATCTTACGCAGGAGAAGGCTGATGAGAAGGTCAAGGAGCTAGGGCTAGATGGGGGTGGGAAAGAGGTATTTAGGGTTGTGGGGAAAGAGGAGTTGTTCCGGGAAAGCGATGTTATTAGCGTGCATATGGTGCTGTCGGATAGATCGAGGGGGATAATTGGGAAAAAAGAGTTAGGGGTTATGAAGAAGAGTGCGTTGCTAGTTAATACGAGTAGGGGACCCTTGATTGACGAGGGAAGCTTGGTTGAAGTGTTGGAGGAGAGGAAGATCGGTGGGGTGGCGTTGGACGTTTTTGAGAAGGAGCCGCTGCCATTAGATAGTGTGTGGAGGAGGAAAGATTGGGGAAGCGTTAAAGTCTTGGTTACGCCGCATATGGGTTATGTTGAAGAGGTATGTACAAGCACTCTCTTTGCTCTCAGCCCCGCTCGACAGATTTTCGCGTTGCTTCAAGCAAAGATTTGGAATTTGCGAAGAAATGATTCTACGGCCCGATATGGAAAATAGGTGTGGTTGAAATAGCACAAGCTGATCAATTAGGAAACGATGAATGATTGGTATGAAGAGCAGGCTGAAATTACTGAGAGATGGGTCAAGGGGGAGGAACTAGTGAATGTCTTAAATGCGTAGGCAATGTTCCTTGTCTAAATAAGTGGGAGCTGTGCTAGATAAGAACATTGCATTCGAGACAGATACCGGCCATTTCTTTGGCAGTTTGAGTCGCTTCCATTTCTGTCCTATATTCGAGGTGCCTCGTTCCTACACGTCATATATTACTCTTCGTAATTCATTGGGTTTGGTATGAGTCAATCCGGAACAGATAGGACATCTTGGCCAGGAACAAATATACGGAAGATGTTGGAGAAGAGAAGAGACGCCGAGACAGGGTCTTTAGATAGTAAGATGTTTGAATACCAAAAGAAAACTCATATAGCTTGCAGATGAAGGCTTTATTAAGCAAGATAATCGGTACCTCGCCAAGCTTATTAAACCTGTTAGTAATGGAAAACCTAACATGTCTTAAGGGTTGGATGTTAAATTACATTTGTTATCTTCACAGAAAGAAAACGCACCGTTGCTCTATCTCAGACGGCTTTCCCGCAGCTGCTCTTTACAATTTTGAAACTCATGGTGCTAGAGACAGGACCTTCGCTATAAGATCATGTCCTATCCTTTCTCGCAATTGATATTTGACATTCTGCTTCATCACCGCCTAGTTACAGTATGCAGCTATCCCACTGCGACTCCCTGAAAGTGCATTCTGGAAAGTAATATCCGAGAGGTCTCTTGATATCCCAGTCTTTATTTGCTTATTATTTTCTCAGCAGAGCTAATTAGTGGAATATTCCAACTAGAAACATAGTACTAGTATGATGGTCAAGGAAGTCTGGGTTTGACATATGTCTTTCCGAAGAGGCCCGCCGGCTATTGTATGGCTGCTTCCCAAACTTTGAACCAGATAGCCGGTCGACTCGGATAAGCTAGCCAGCCCTGTGCAGTCCCCATCATGATCATGCTTTCCTCATTACTCAAACTACAAACGTACACCCTACTCCGCACCGCTACACAACATCCACAACGCAAACAAAGCAAGAAATTATATCGGCAAACATGGCTACTGAAATGATTAAAGATGACGGCCCTGATATGATAGCTAGCAAGCGAAAGCGGTCGGAGGATGACGTCGCGATGGAAGAGGGCGTGAATATCGATACCACAAACGCTAGAGAAAACACGGGCGAAAGGGATGGGAAGAAGAGATTGAAACTGTCGACAAGAGGGAGAAGAGCTGCTAATAAAGCAAAGGGGAAGACTACTCCAACAGTACTTAGGCTTGATTCGACGGGTGCGGTGTTCCCAGATCCAAGCAAGGTTGAAACAAAGCAGGAAAAGAATGTCGCTCTTTATGCTGCGATCCTATCTACGTTCCCGTCAAACCTTCCTGTTATTTTGATAAGTAATACCGCTGGCGCCTTACGATTAGCCGAAGCGAAGAAGATTCGCGGTCCTCACTGGCACCCAATTATGCATGCCGCTAAGAACTTCAAGATCCTCATGTTCCCTGTGCCGGTTATTGATACTTTCCAATTACCAAGGAAGAAATGGAAGCAAACCCAAAGGGGAATGATGGAGTCATGGGGTGCGAAGTTTGATGTGTTAGATGAAGGTGATGGGCCTGAGACGATCTTTACGACTGGTGATAAGGTGTACCAAAAGAGGTCCCTGGCGAAATGGGAATTGGCGGAGGCAATATTGGATTGGAGTGAGAAGTTGTTGGTTTGTGATTCCTTTGAGATGGCGATTTGTTTTGCTTGAGAATATCTTAACTGATGCTTTGGTGTTTGAGCAGGCCGAGAAAAAAATAACAAAGACTCTGACAGAATCAAACAATAGTCCTATCGAGAATCTTGCTCCCCCAGTCCAGCTGAGCATGAATAAACTTCGCAAGCTTCTGAAGCTCCCGGAACCAATTATTACCTATTTCGAATGCAAATGCGAAGAAGGGACTCTTCATTGTCGTTTGGGCGCCGAGGTTGTTATCTGTGAGACGAGATTTTGTACGTCGGATATTTCAGAGGGCGCCAAGGGATACAGAACCAAAAAGTTGGCGAGGTGGGAATTGGGCAAGTTGCCGATTGGAATGTTGGTGGAGAAGCTGGTGAGTTTTCCAAACAGAAAATTGTTGCTAGCTAGTTGTTAACATGATACAGAGAAGCAGAACCCTGTCAAAAGATGCTCATCTCCTGTTGAGGAAGATGGAGGATTGTACAATTGGAGGAGACAAAAAACCGACAGAGGAAGTTGCTCCAGAGCAAAATAGTAGTGGGGACGAAAAGGATGAAGACATAACTATTTAATACTCAGCACTGGCTGTTATAGAGAGAGCATTTTGTTATTAACCTGAAATACGAAAGCAGTCGTCTTCAGCATGTTAGTGTTTCACAATTGAATGGGCGACAGAGTGAGACTAAGTTCTACAATGCTTTTGTTTTCTTTCGGTAAGTATAACTAAAAGTACAACTGTCCTTGAAAAACTGTGAAATTAAATAAGGAGCTAAACACGAATTCAAAGAAGAATGCTGGAGACTTCACCGAATCTTGGAGGAAGTCAGCCCCCAACATGGTGCTCCACCATGATTATAATCTTGATATGGGGAGATTTGTGGGAGGGGGGGGGATGACATCGTTCGTGTGACTAAGTTTTTATCAGAACCTGAGGAGTGTAGCGGCTACGCATATAATGTCATTAAAGATACTTTGGACCTAGGAGAGAGGGAGATAACGCTAGGGGTCTTTATTCTCCTAGTCTGATATCCACGTGTGCTCAAAAAACAAGCCGAGAAATTAACGTTTGATACGTATATGACTGATGGTGAGTCCCGCTTTCTCCCATTTTTATGAAGCATTTACTCTCAAATTGTAGGAAAATCTTCAAGTTCCTTCCTAAGAATAAGGTAAATGCTAATCCTCGAAAGATTCTTTTAGGCTCATCTAGTGGATAGCAAGAGGATAAAATACATCGAGCCAGTGGAAATAGTTACGTTTAATGGAAAGACCGCCAGGACTAGTGACGGTGCTGACAAAAGTTCGTTTTCCCGAGACTCCCTTAATTTCAAAAGTGCCGTTTTTATTGATTCATCCTCGGAACACTTGAAAGATAAAGGCCCAAAAATTTATGTTTCAAGGTTGTTCTTTGTTGTAAAACACCCCCATAGCTGCACATCCTTCTCTATGACGTTCGCTTTTGTGAGTGTCGCTCACTTCCCTACTCTATCGTCGTATGAGTAATTATGTCACCTGAATTTTACATTCTAAACGCTTGTGAGGCTAAAGCTTAGATTTTAAGGCGAAACTAATTCTCACAGGATTCAAAGATATAAAATAATCAATTTGCACCCGTACTACACGTATACGCACGTTAAGCTTCTCCAACCGGAAGACCTTTATATAATTTAGGCTTAGCTTTATATCATCAAGCCCCCACCTGTCGCCTCTTTTGATGACATCCCATCGGGTCGCTCTACAGATAAATTTTTTTTCTTTGGAACAACCTGTATGTAACAACCTGTATGTATTTCCTAGAAGAGTTCTGCTAAAGAATTGATCGGAATTAAGGATCCACAATTCGGCCAAAATTGCAAGACCGGAAAGCCCCTCTAGTAATAGTTTTTGTCAAGAGCCAGTTCAAATTGATAATAGCGCTAGACCTAAACAGGGTAGGCTACTCGCTAACCCTTGATAAAGAGGTCAGCTTCTCTCCGCCCTCTTCAATCTTCAATGGTCAATTAAGTACTAACACATATTAGAAGTTTCACGATCTAGCAGAGATTCTTAACGAGCCCTCGATCATAGCCTCAAATGATGAAATAGAGCTCGTCGATATGAGCCAGTCTACCACCCCACCCAGTACAGTTTCGGGTCGTCGATCACAGAGTAGCGATACTTTTAGTGAATCATCAATCGAGCCAGCCGTATCCTCCACCTTAGACAACGACGACGATGATGTCGATGAGAACCCAACTGAAGACAGCCACAGCAATCCATATAGTCGTGGCGGATGTCCAGCCTGTTCCCTAGCCATCAAAGACATAAATCTCGACGAGCATATGGCGAGTAATCATTCTTGTTGGGTTAATTACACCGCTTGGCGCCTGCAGCACGATGAAAAGACATTCAATAAAGTCCCTGAGACTTCGAGCAAGAGGGATTTTGATTTAAACGATGAGGAAGATGGAGATCTCGATACCTATCGTGCTCCAGTTAAAAAGGCAAAACTCGTTCGCCTCAGTGCCACTCGAGCAACTCCCAAATTGAACTCGACTGGTACAACTTTTCGGATGGCCACTCGGGCAAGTATATAAGACAACGAAAAATCTTGAATATCTTTTATGACGTATGAAAGACTTTCTGTGCCGAGATTAAACCCTCTACCTTTGTTAGATTTTACTTGACTATATAGGCACATAACCATCATATGCTAGCATTTAGCTAGAAAACAGGGCTACTGCCTTCCGCATCTTCTTGAGGGACGTCACACTCATAGACTTGCAATCAAGGTCTATTCAATTACTCATTTTCCTTTTGTCTGAGCTATTACATGATATATACAGCAACTATTCTCAATTCTAGGAACCCCCAATCAATGAAAAATTTGACCTGTACTAAATTGTACCAAACACCACTGCTATTTAGTGAAAGAGAGATCAATACCCGTACTAAGATCATCCCTCCACCTACCCCAAAATCAGATCCCAGGCTACAGGTCTTCTGCATCACCTTTTCCTGGGCCTGGAATGACCGTTCCTCAAATTGTCGATAGCTTTCACTTTGACATCTACATACTAGTCTACATCCTAGTATAAAAAATGAGCTAACAAATCAAGATTAACGGCAAATGCAGAAAGAACTAGAAACGCTACGTGCTAAGTATTCTACGTTCCTGGGATGGGCAGAAAGAACTGCAATGTAGAAGACACTTAGTCCATTACCTTAAAAAGAACAAATCCCGAGAAACTCAGCTTCCCTACCACGTCAATCACTCGATGTCTGCGTTTCACATTATTGATTCTAAGGCCCCGGATTTTCTAGTTAATGAATCTAAGTCATCCTAGTATTGGGCCTATAGTGCTACCCCAACGCATTCAACATTTTTTCTATAGCATATACGTAGTAGACAACTATCCACTGCAAAAATACTCCTCTATCATATCCTATTCTCCCTCCAGAGCCCTTTTAACACAATATCCAACGAGCTTCTTCCATGCTTGCTACAAGGTCGCCGGTTAAGAACATAACTTGTGCTAACTCGACAAATTTATTCCTACCAAAGCAAAGGCTTAAGAGGTAAGTTGGCTTTAAGGCTACTTTCTCTTACATATTAGACAACGATAAAGATATTTTTTGGACAACGTATATTCAAGAGAGGAGAGGCAAAAGTTTTGCTTTCACTATTGGATATTCGCTATGATAAAAACTCGAACATGAAACAGTTATAAGTACAACTATATCCACAGTTTCAAATATTTCGACCTCAACTCCCCGCTTACCTCCCCAGATGTATCTGTGTTTTCAACTAAGTCTAGAATCACCACTTTAATTTCCAGCAAGCGTAACATAGCAGCAATATTTTGGAGCATTCTTGCAAAAAGTTTAATACAGTATGTTTAACTTCTCAATGTCGATATCTATGCTTAGAAAGTAACAGATTGTGGCTGAATAAATTCTAGAATTGCAGCTTTCATCAACTTGCACCAGTGCGAACACCTAGACAGTAATTTCCAAGATAGTGGTGTTTGGTTATTGCGGTTGCACACAAATCCACCTGCAGACTCTCTGTTTCCTTGATTAATTTCCGTCAAGGGTATATTTTTGGTTCAAACTCCAGCGGCAGGACATTCCCGTGCAAACAGGATGGTAAGCATTTCGGGTTTTGCTATCGAGCCCACAGGGTAAGAGGGAAGGGGAATGTTCTAGAAGAGAGAAATAAGAAAACGTGCAAAACCACTCAACTTTAGAACCACTGGTACTGTAAGAGTGGACAGCGTGTATCAAGCGTATGGAAAGCGGTTTGAGAAGAGCTAGAAGAAACTATAGAATGGGAGAGCATTATGGCCGGAGGAGAGGCAAGATAATCGAGAGACAGCCACTAGCTGCTAAAATAATTACCTTGAGCTAGAAAGGAGATGTGGAAAAGGAAGTTTACAGTAGAGTGTCTCAACTGCGAATGCTACATAAGAGGAGTGCTATGAGGTTGATTTCTCCATGCTTGCCAAGCGTATTAAATTAAGTCTACAATGTCAGTCAATAGCCCCGTTTTGAAGAGTGGTTGCTACGAACTTGTATCTTGGGCAGGTAACAAGACCACCCAGTAATAGCTTGATATCTGGGTTCACCCATTCTGAGACCATACTCACTTTAAGAAATATGGGTAACAAAGCTTTAGTTGTGCTTGTAATACCTTTTAGTATTGTACGAAGCCATTATAGACTTCATGATGTCGGTAGTCTCACAACGTATTCAATCAGCAGCACCGCCCCCTTCAAGTGTGTGGATGCATATTACATTCTGCCATCATCTAAATTGTCGGCATTCATCAAAATATCAATAATCCGCCCGTAGAAAACATCAACAGATTCTCCTTCCGTGTAAAATACTATTTCGTGTCGTTCTACGAAGCAACTTTGAAATCTGTTATGTATTATGTTCGCAAAATTAGATCTCTGTTTATGATCACCTTACCGTTCGCATCTTGTTGACGGCCCTTCATAAATTCACAAGGAGGAGGGCAGAGCAGGGAATCGTGGATGAAAACTCTCTTCGTTGGAGAATCAGCAAACCACCAGAACTCTTGCTCGCATTTTTATTCTTGTGCTAGCGTACATGGCGGCATTCCGTGATGCCCAATTCCCGTCTCGGACTTTTTGCTAAAAGCATCCTTTCAACATAGGCACCCTGAGAAACCCCGTGCTGATGAGATGAAATGACTCGATATCATTAGGTGAGGTGAGTTCAAGAAATAAGAATACTTCTATCCATGGGCTGAATTTCTGGAGGGACTATCAAGTTCCCAGTGCTTTCACACCATCCCTAGACCCCCCCAGATCTAGATAAAGAGTTAAGGCTGAGGAGCTGACATGCCAACAAGACTCACTTTGTCAGCAATAATAGCTTCGGGGACGAAGAACGAAGAGGACAATATAGAGGAAGTCCGGCTGGAAATTCGAGCTGACGATAGCAAACCGTTGTATTTGGACTCGGTACAGCTTCAACTTTATGTTTATGATATAATTAAGAGGGATCTGTAAAAGAGCAAGTCAAGAATAAGCATGCTTGAACCATCGTGGAAATAAGGCGTTTTCTTCGATCTTGGGCGCTTCCTGTCGCGTTTTCAAATATACACTTCGCTAGCTATTCACTACGGGCATGTGGAGCGTGACGTGCATATCCAATATTGCATGAATTATATGATAGATTGCGACTATTCCAAGCCTTAAGCCTTCGTCCTGTGTCCAAATTCTGTACTAAACCACCTGGGAGGTCGTGGTGTTCGGATTTTCCGAGTTATTACCAGCACGTGGTAGACGCGTTAGCTTCAGATATAGCTCGCTTTAAAATCTATCTCCACGTCCAATCAACAAAAAAGGCGCTTTGGCGTACTGGTTGTACACTTCGACTCTGGGGCAAATCAAAATCGCCTCCGTTGGAATTCACACCCAACGATCCAAAAGTATACCGACATGGACCGCGACGTGTAGAGTTTCCTTCCTTTGAGGAGTGTGCCGCAGACGCAAGCACTGGGTCAGGCGCCGGTTCGCCGGGTCGGTCATGGCTAGAGGCTGACTCAATTCTATACATTAAATCGAGGTGTTGATCAAGAATTAGTCCAACCTCATAGGTTTAATTCCTTATTAGAAGGGTTCTCATTCCCTACTTAATAGGTAGCACCTGCTACCACGGACTTCTTTTTACACATTTTTTTTTGCCTCGCCTATCACTCTATTGAACTTCCAATATTCAACAGGACTACTCGACACCAAATACCAATTTAAACGACGTGTGACCTCGAATTCAATAAAACTTAAATAGCTAATTTTTGACGTGCATCTATAGCTTTCTAGCTATGTCCTTCTTCCATCCCCAAATCTACTTCTTTAGTCCTTTAAACTCTTATCAATCTTTTATAGAAAAAAATAGTTTGTTCCCTTTTTTCTGAAATATGTTAACCTAATTCTTCAATATGACCTTATTATATATATCAAAGCGTTACAGCTCATTGCTTAGACCTCTATCCAAGCAGCTACTGGGCACAAGTAGTTTCCTCTTAGATTTCATTAAGACTCCTGCCTTAACGACCCTAAACAATCAATACTTACGCTTCGATGGCCACTCGAAAGAATACTTTAGTATACTCTGCAGTTGGTTCGTCGGTCACCTGGCTCTGATGAACAGCCCTCCTATATTCTTCAATCCTATTATTTCAGGTGCATTTCCTCAAAGTATGCATTCAAGCCTTTACTTAAGAATTCCCTCCTCGGGCATTCCAAAGGCACCCTATTTGTATGATGTTGTTAGCTTATATCTATGCTGTTTCAATAAAGCATAGCCAAGGGACTGCTTGTTGCTGAATCCTATCACGTGTGACAAGAGTTATAGTCATTAAAGTTGGAATAGAAAAGCAGCTACAGCCAGTGCCGCTTATAACTATAAGCGAGTCTACTATGTTAAACAAAAAGCACCACCTTTAAGCCCAGCATGAGAATTTATCATTCTCAAATCAAGTGAAGAAGCCAAAAATGAAAGACCGCCTTATTCCTGTGTGTCCAAAGCAAATGGAATCGCACAATTCACAGAGGGATAACTCATAAAAACGGGAATGAGATATTCGAAATGTATACAAGTCTGTGCCTCAAATGGGAATGGTAGGACTGATTCGAAGTACGTTGTCAATTGAAAGATAAAGAGACGAGGGCTTCTTAATTGGAAGAGAAGAGATAATGGTAGTAAGTGGCCCTTACATCACGGTCGAATGCTGGGTTATTGCATTGAATACGCGTATATCCTCTGTTGACTCTCACATGGGGATCCAATAGCACATATGGTCCTTGGCCTTTGTGCTAAAGATTAATTCAGCTATAGGTCATGATTGGAGGTCGCGTATCAGGGAGATGGTTTCTCAAGTTTGATCTTGCTTAGCGGCGAATCCACAATTTTGATTGGTCGCTTGCAAGGTTATTTTGTAATTTTGATTATCCTTTGTAGCAATCAAAGTCTCAAGGCGTAGCTCTTCCCAATCGAGATAAGCGCGCCTTTTCTTTTGGTGATCCGACGTGCGAGCTTCCTTCCGCAGGGCTACAAAGCATTAAGCTTCCTCATCTACACAACCTCTCCTCCCAATCGACAGCGAGCAACGGGCCCAACATGCAGTTGGCGTATCGATCTAAGCCCTCGAAGCGTGTTGCAGCGCCTGAATATCTCCATGTTACTTCATCAGAGCTACCGCAGCCTCTCACATTCATCTACCAACCAAGACCCAGCCGAACGCGTGCAGGCAACGATGCAAATCCCATGTTCTTTACCCCCTACCACCAGCTGTTCATAGCTAGTTTGCAAGCCGGCTTTGAATCACCAGTCTTTACTGTCTTTCCCGTGAACAGTAATGGTTTGAACACGACGCCTCAACACGCCGTACCCTGGCACGCGACCCTCGACTTCCTGGGGAAGCGATATATGTCTGATGAACATGTTCACTACGATAGCGAACAAGGTGCGCGCATGAGTGTTGCCGTTAAGGCTTGGGCGAGGTACAGCCAGCTTTCGTTTAGAGATATGTTGACGTGCCTTTTTGAGACTGATGACGAGGAATTGGTAAGTCGACCTTGCTGAATATGTAGGGTAATAATCTGACAATCACAGGCGGCCATGGACGCATCACCACCACCAAACGCAATCTATACTAGCTCTCCAGTTGGTATCACCCTGTCTGAGCTCATTTTAGTTGATCCCCAAGTAAGTTACGACCTAGGCATCTGAGTTACGGCTAGCTAATATAGTCAATAGATCCGATGGATCGGATGCACATGGGAGTCTGATTAGAGAGCCAGTCATTACGGTAGCGCAATGGAAGGTCCTGATGATATACGGATGAATTTTGGTCTGGAAGCGAAGACTGTTTTGATCTCTTCAACAGAGATCTGCCTCTTCCAGGCATTTTCCAGTAGCGAAACTCAGAATGGAAAAATAGGACCTACTATTTCCCAATTGTGAACTCAATAGGCCTGAAGTCTCCCTCGTAAAAATTACCTAATTGAGAAAAATAAATCTAGTTGTTTGTGGATTCTTATCTTTTTTTTATAAAGAGGACCACAGGTATGTTTAGAAGGTGTGTAGAGCATGAAAGGAGGTGAAGGCGGTGAAGAAACGCTACCCGAATAAAGTTTGAATCGGCTAATTTCCCTAAAACGGCCAGGCAATATTCCAACCTCATCTAAATAACAGCAACGACATAATTTCACCTACTGCCGACTAAGACAAACCAAGGCATCAACATTTATAATAATGTTACGAAGCAAATATATTGCCTCTGCAAAAGTCGTCTCTCAGACCACGGGCAGACCAAATTAACCATCTTTCTACATTTAAATTCCTACCCCTCTTCCTGAGTTATTATCTCTTAGCTTTACCTGGATTGAGTAGTAATACCATACTAATTTACAATAGCAAATTACATAAACAGAAAGTATTTCTCATCGGTACCTTTTCTACTCGCTATGATAGCAAGGCTATAGCAGATTTCGTGAGCGATTGTTTACGTTTTGAGTTATCAAGACGTCAGTGCCTGGCATGTTCTAGTCGACTGAGCAAACGATACAGAGGGGCCATTTGAGACCTGACTGTACATATCCAATTTACCTAGCCCCTTCTCAACGATATTTTTAGTTGTAAGCGCGATTAATCATTGCAGTTTGGAAGCACTCCTGTTGACATACATGCAAGTCTAAAGTCCAAGAATATTGAAATTCACACATTCAGTTACCCATCAACAATCAAAATGGAATCTGCAATGTCTGACAAGCCTAAGTTTATTAGTGATCAGATCTTTCAACAACAAACAATCGAGAATATTGTCAAGCTTTAAGTTTCCATGCAGATGCTGCCAATTAAGGACTATTGTGATCCACCTCTCTAATCTCATTTACCTGCGTACCGCACCTTTGCGCTTTACTTGCTTCAGAAATCTCTCCTCATAACTTTTCTTTCCCCCTATTTTGAAATTTGAGTGGAAACCAGCCACCAACTCAATATAGAATTAAACTCATATTGTGGAAAACCTCTTTTTAAAAACTGTTGGATAACTCTAGGAAATCCTTCTATTTTATTATCTTTCGTGCTGCAAAAATCTACAAGGTTCTATCCAAGCTTCAACTAGCCCGTACTCTAATATTTGCAGTCTAGCGAGATTATCGGGCTAAATCGTCTCTTTTAGCGGTGACGTTGAGATCGGTTACAATTTTCAAGCACTTGCAATCTCATCCAAAATAACAACAATGCACGGTGCAATCATCACGTTCAATCACGATGGACAATTCTTAAAAAGACAACTTTAAAGTTAATCTCCCTCCCCCGAGAATCAACACCGTTATTCCAACGATGAATAATACCATTTCTGTTCAACCCCAATTACGCACATCTTCCACAGCTTCGACGCGAAGTCAAAAGGAAAAGGACGTGTTGAATACAACCACTCCCTCTGGTGTGGAGGTATCATTCCTTGCTACTTCAATGCTATCTCCTGTAGCTAGGAAGAAGAACGAACGCAAGGTAAGTAAACTCTTAATGGGGCCTGTAATTCTCATTGCGATACTGACAAGTACGCACGGGAAGAGCACGCTTGGCGCAGCTACTTCTTCCAGCGTTGAAGCATCTATGTCAACAACAACAAGCTTAGCTCCTGCTACGAAGGATAACAATGAGTACAAGGTCGGGGAATTCTTAATGGGGCTATATATTGATCAGAGGGCTGATAAATACTAGGGGAAAGGCATGGCGGATACAATAAATGACTATCGTGATGAGCATGAGCTTTTGATGCCTGCAACAGCAATCTTCGTGCCTGAAGCGAAGATTGAGAGAAAGGTCAGCAAGATCCTAATTAACCCTATACTACAAGACGTTGCGCTAATGAATACAGAGGAAAAAACGCTCAACTTCAGTTCAGGAAGACGCAGAGAGGCCACCTCACCCCTCTGATCGTCAACCCAGAGTGAACGGGCGGTTTGTCAGCGCGTCGACGTTATTCCCCGTTCCTACAGCTAGGCCTTCAACCACAAATGAGCAACAGACGAGGCTTGAGAATCTTCGAGGCACTGGAATGCAATTTCATCCTCATATTCAACAACATAAGATAGCGAATATTAGACCTGCAAAGTTTCAGGAGGGAACAGCTAGTCAATCAGGAAGTATTGATACATCAAACACAATCGCAGATATACATGTTTCGACACCCATGCAGATCGTAACCTCCTCCTCGACAGAAGCCACTAGGCTAAGGCCAAATGGTGCTGATCTAAGAATTGACCTGCCTTTGATTTCTCTATTGACAACTCAACCACCGCTCGCAGCATCCTCTCTCTCGAGTCAAATGCGCTTGCAGGCTGATGTCCCCTTCGAGGAGGTCAGCCTTGACATGCTATCTATCATCAGCCCAAGCAATCGCATTGGCAATATCAACGCTGCACCTTCACTCTCTCAACACATTGTAGGAACTTCATTCTTAGAGTCATATGGATTAGTAGGGAATTTATTGACAAAGAAACAGCAACAAAGTCGGGCTGCAGGAGGGTGCGCTGGTGCGGCGGGAGCTAGTCTAACCGAGGCGCTAGACAAGCCAACGCGTCTTCCGGGTGAATATGACGGACTATTGCAGTCAAGCATAGCGAACCCTCAGCTTCACAGCAGAAACCCTCTCATTCTTTCGAACAATCACTTCAATTTCGAAGATCAATACTCGTCCAATTTCGAAATGGGTCGCCTTACTCGTGCTGAACAGCAAAACATCAACGGATATGTCCAGCGCGCCTTAGCAGCTGTAAAGCCAACCAATATTCAGTCAAGTCCTGTTGATCTGCGGCATCTCGAAGATCAAATAAAGGATGGCATTCAGAGAGGCAGACAAGTTTCGCATTTGCGTCTTATGAATCCAACTGAAACAGAGGAGATGATGGATTATGTTGCGAAGCAAATCGAAGAGCAGACACAGGAGCACCGTCAGATTGCTTTATCTGAGCACGCTTCCTCTGGTCAAGGTTTTATATTTGGGGGAAGTACAACACCTGCTGGAGGTGCTGGCGGAGTTGTTGCCTCAGCTTATAGCAGTGGCTACTCTACTCAGTCTTCTTCGTCTGCACAGCCTGGCCTAGTTAATCAACCCACTTCATCCTTCACAGCACCGCTCCGTTCTATCATTTCGGCAACGTCATGGTTATCTGAGGAGTATGATGAAATAGCTAATGTCATAGCTAACATCAGGCACGAATTTGGGGCTGTCGGCCAAGCAATTCCCCTTGCCCAGATCAAGACTATTCAAGTCAAAATGGTTGCCCGCCTTCAGGAGCACCGCCAGAAGAACCGACAACCCCAACTTGACATCAAGGGCGTAAAAGGCCTGAAGAACGCAATTGCGCTAAGTTTCCTCGAGAAACCTTTTGGCAAGAAGAGCGAGCCAAATGTATCTCAGCCTGTTCCAAATGCAGCTATAGCTGCTCAAGTTCTCCACGCTCAGTTTCTCGCATCCCTACCAGAACCAAATGCCGAGCTAGCACAGCAAGCAAAAGAGCTCTTGGACTTTTTTGGGGTTAAGGTACGTTCATGCCTCTGAATTTTCTCTGTTTATCTTGCAATACAATTAAGCTAATCGCCAGTACAGCACAAATACGACACTGAAATTGGTGATATGAGAGACCGCACCGTTACGGGTGATCAGCTCAATGCCTCTTTAACCGCCTTCCGCTCTGTCATAAAGACTTGGCAGGACACCACGGGAATATATCCCTTTCACTTCGATTTCATCTCTCCCGAGCTCCTTATCCCATTGCCGAACGGCGACTACGTGGAGGAAAGCCCTCTCAATATGGCAAGCCTTGAAACCAAAGCACCTGATGATCCAGAGCTCACCAAATGTGCATTTGTGGGTGCAGCAGCTGGTAATGCCATCTTCATACAGGCATGGAAGACTAGAAGGCTTTTCCTGCTCAACCCTCTCGCGGTTTACCTTGATACGTTTATTGATGAAGATATCAAGCAACTACAAGGTATTGATCTTCAGGCACGGTTTTGGACAGCGGATGAAGATACGAAAGACGACTTCCGGGCAGAAGTTGCAGCTCTGACAATGGAGTTTTGGATTCTGCTTTGGTGTATGACTGAAATTAATCGTCTGAATAGACTTGCAAGTGCGATTATTAATCAACCAGAGTCAGAGGCTTCTAAGCATATTCTGGCGATGGAGGACTCTGCCAAGCAGATTAGGGCAATTGAATTGGCGAATATTCAACAACGAGTGGCAAATAGAGACTTCGATTCAAACCAAGCTATGTGGTTCGGAGTCATAGCCAGATCTAGGGAGTGGACTGATGGAGCTGCCATGGTGAACGACAATGTTATCTGGGACGAGAACTACCACACGGAGGGTGACCTGGCGAACGAGATTGGGGGTGGAGAAGGTATGTTTGGGGATATCGAAAAGCCTCTTAGTAACCATGATAAATGGAAGGGACGGTGGGAGGCATTTATGAGTGGGGAGATGAGAGTGGATGTTGAGTTAGGTGATATTGGTGGTATGGGTGGTATGGGTGGCGGTACGGGCATGCAACATGGTGCTACACAGGATCCTTGGGACCGGTCGATCGAGTATGGCAACAAAGTGCTTAAGCGTAAGATGGCGTTGGCGAAAGCTGCTGCTGGTATGGGGGAAGGTCAAGAAACAGCTACCAGTGGCGAGCTATCTATGGGCTCAACTCCGTATAAGCGCGGTTTCGCAGAGACACAACAAGGCCGTTCAAACATCAACTTTAGGTCGACTGATCAACAAAGATGCAACGAGCAGCTTCGAGAATACGATGCTGCTCAGAGACAGGCAGAGCGTTCCAGATACGACCATGATGATGATGATGACGATGATCATTAGATAGATAGATAGAGATTATACCAACATGACAATGGAAGGGGAAAATTCAGCAGCGTATAGAAGCATTACGAGTTGTTAAACTAGGCCTCTACAGTTGTTTGTAGAATCTATACTCAGACGGCATATAAATCAGTCCAGCCAGCACACAATTCACAACCAATCTCAGGCTTCATACCCCTGCCGCTGGTTGCTGGGCCAGCCACCTTGGTGGTTAAGCGAAGATTGGCACACCCCTGTTACTGTAAAGGCTTTTAGCATAATATATTAGTAATCCAAAAAAAACTAAGAATCCCAACACCCGATTATCCAGCAACGATGGGCACAATGGAGGGTATTTGTAACTCTAAGCCTATCCTAAATCGTGGATTCGTATGGGCCCCGGCACCCTTCTTATGCCCTAGCATCTCCATCTACTCTACATCCTATTCTTCTTTGCTCTTCACTCATCCGACAAGACGCCGCAAGTTATTTCACCCCCTACTCTCCCCACCTAGCTACCCAAAGAACACTAATTCAATGCCTCCAGCTCGCTCAACTAAAGCCACCTTATTACCTCCCTCTGATCCGTCTAACAAGGTCAATTCCCAGAGAAGATTCTTCCGTTTCCTTACTCACACTTAACACCATTTACCTCCCCCGCCCTACCTATTCTGGATGGAGAAAAAAATGAGGGACATGAGTTGCTAGGCATCTACATGCACGCAATAAATTTTCCAGTTTATATAGTTTTGGCAAGCAATTGATTGATTATTAGACTCATGAATTGCCTGTGATATATTAGATTTTCGCCTGCCTGCCTGCCAGAGGTTCTTTACACCTCGAATAGAGCTTGCATATTCAGTCAACACTTCAGATAACGAAGTTGTCGCTGTTCTCAGTGGATTATGCCAATCTCTGAATAGCATTCATCTCATCATATATATATCTCAATACCAGAGGCGATTCCACAATTGAGTGAGGAGGGCCAACATTCAATAATTAGCTATCTATTCTAAAGCGATTTCTTTTTGCGGTATACAGAAGACAAGAGCCGGGAATGAGGAGTATGCCGTGACAAAACCCGTGTCTATTCATTACTCCTTCTTTCGCCACCTCTTATCTTATTCCCATCCATTCATCCATCCATCATTCTTTTTACACTCCTCACATCCCAAGATACCTCAACCCGACCTTCAACGCCTTACTTCCCCCCTTCACCCCCACCCTCACAATCTCCCCCGGTACTAGATCCATCAAATTATCTTCAAACTCCACCTCCGCATCCTCCGTCTCTAGAGCCACCCCCTTGACGGGGAACTCGGCACTCAGCTCCACCCACTTCCCATCCCGGCTCACCACTGCCTCGAGTAACTCTGGCTTCCGTAGGTGCAAATACTTCAGAGGCTCAGGCCAGTTGATGTACCGTGCAATTTGCTCTCCATTGTCGTACAGGTAGGCCGCGACCACCGTCTTTGCCTCTGCGCCTACCTTGGGCGCCGGGACCTCCATTGAGATGATCTCCGTGCTTGCGTTCTGAGGAAGGAGCAAAGCTTTCTTGATTGTTTTGCTGTATGTCTCTTTTCCATTCTCCAAATCATACGCCTTGACCACGACATCAACCGTCAGATCTTTCAGCGTGAGATTCGAGCCCCAGATCTCAATTTCCGTCTTCTTGTCAATGAATGCATGGGTGTACTTATCCTTCGGTATCAGATGTTCCTTTCGTGTGATGCCGAGAGAGATCGGTGCCATCTCACGCTTGACGGTATAGTATGCGTGCTTAGGACGAAGGTAGTAATCAACAATCGACCACGACGTAACAGGCCAACAATCATTGATTTGCCACACCAACGCACCGCCGCAGTATTCCCTTCCGGGACCCTTCCATTGCCGTTTCCAGAGTCGGTATGCGGATGCTAGGCACTCAGCTTGCATTAATTGCGTGCTATAAATAAATTGCTCAAGCTGATCTGGTGCGTATTTGATATTCTCAACCAGGTAAAGCGCTATCCTCCTCTCGTGCCCATCAGCCTTGTTATGGAAATCCACAGTCGAGCTCTGTGCAAACCGGTCTGGATCATCTTTGCCAAGAGGAAGGAATGATTCAATGGTTTTGATGTTGGGGAAAGCTTCCATTCCAAATTCGGAAACGAACCGCCCGACGAGTTTATCAAAGTTTTGATACTTCTCTTGACTCCCATGCCACACGTTCCACTGATGTAGATCACCGACCGTAGGATCCTTGGTCGTTTTCCCGCCCCAAGGTGACCCGAAATGATAGTAAGTATCCGGCACCAACTCTGCACAAACATCAGGCAGAATCTTTTCGTAAATATACCTCGCTGGGAAATTTGTCTTTAGCCAGGACTCACTATCCTTATTGTCGAAGTCGTAAGTGAGTTCTTGCTCTTCCTGGTACTGGTAATCTTCGTTGTTGCCAGCCCAGATGACAATTGAAGGATGATGGCGAAGAAGTTTCACATTCTCCACTGCTTCCGTTTTCACCAAACTCAAAAACTCCGGGAATGCAGGGTAGTTCCCACATCCAAAGAGGAAATCTTGCCAGACAAGAATACCAAGCTCGTCGCATGCATCGTAGAAAGCTTGCTCTTCGAAAATCCCACCAGCCCAGACACGAATCATGAACTGGTTTCCGTCTGCTACCAACTTAACCCAGTCATGATACTTCTCCTTAGAAATTCTGGGAATGAAATTATCTGCGGGTATCCAATCGCTGCCTCCACAGAAAACAGGTATATTGTTGATTTGGAAGAAGAATGTTGTTCCAGGTTGGTCTAACATGTCTCTTTGGATGAGCTCTGCCCTTCTCAGGCCGAACTTCTTGCTCTGCGCATCGATTTCAGAGCCGTCCTCGGACAGGGTGGCAGAGAGGGTATACAATGGCTGCTCGCCATATCGAATTGGGAACCACAATGCAGGCTTTTCGACCTTAAACGTATGCCGTGCATGGCCATCAACAACTTTGACAGTCTCGGAAGCTACCTCCTTTCCATCTAGCGAAACCTCAAACTTCACTTCTGACGCTGAGCCCTCGACATCTACCTTTGCAACGAGAACAGCCGAATCTAGAGACTTGTCAACCTGGCTCGTAAAGTACAGATCAGATAGTCGTGATGTGAATATCTCGAGGTTGATCGGTCGCCATGGTCCACAGGTCATCAACATCGGTCCCCAATCCCATCCCTATGAACATATTAGTAATAGCACCGTCCGCTTCATATCTAGGAATCCATACGTAATGATATTGTGCTTTTCGAACCGCCAATCTGGATGGGTCTCCATTCCAACAACCCCAATGATGGTCTGGATGCTTCTCGACGATTTTTAACCCTTTAAGATATGCGCTTTCGAACGTAATTTCCAGCTCGTTGTCTCCTTCCTTTAAGAGATCTGTGACGTCCACTCGTTCCGGGATGAACATGCTCTCCGTCTTGAGAATTTCTTTGCCATTGAAAAGAACCGTGGCGTACGTGTCCAATCCGTCAAAGGCTAGAACAGCCTTTTTGACACTCCCCTCCTCGACCTTTAAGGCCGGAGCAGAAAATGTCGTCTGATACACCCATGGAACCTCACCAACCCATTGCACATCATTCTCGTTCTTGCCCATAAATGGATCCGCGATGATATTGTTGGCAATTAAGTCCAGGTGGACGTTGGTGGGGAACTGGGCCACGGGCAAAAACTTAGCATCCCCCTTATCTCCCTGCTTGAACGTCCAGTTCTTATCAATCGGGGTTATGGTATGTTTCGACATATTGCTGGGATCCAAGGCGCGAGCTTGTAGAGTCGAAGAAACTTGGTATTCGGTGTGCGAAGCGTAGATATATGTAGCCGCAGTGGGAGCCGCAGATTTGACTAGGGAGATGCGAATGATGTTTGAAGTTTATAGTGAGTGGAATGTTTACTGCATATGCGTCAATCGATGGTCAGGGGTTTGCAGACAGCCAGAGCAGGCTCTCAGTGGGTAGGAGGTGGTACCTGGGGTACTCGGAGGGAAGATACAGCACAAAGTGTATGTTTTTGGCTACGGGCTGTTGCACCCCGTTGGTAGAACCCACATTTCCATATCAGCGGGGTCAACAAGTGGGCTTCAGGATAGGGAGAGCCGGCCAAAAACGAATGGCTTCAGAGGCGGAGGGGCAGCTGGATAGCGAAGCTTGGGTGAGAGCTTTGGGTTGAAGTTGCAGGGCTCAGGAAGGGAGGGAGAGGAGAAAGAAGAGGGGCAGAGTTGGAAATGACATGAGATGATGAAGGGCTGCCCGGTGGTGGTACCGTGTTGCTTGACGACCAGGGCTAGGTTGGTGTGCTTGTATTAGGTTGTGTTGGTGGCTAGGCTTAGTGGGTATACCGTTGCTGGAAGACACGGTGGGCGGGGGTTTCTAGTCGGCCGTTTACAGTATTTCATTCCAGTATTTGGCGGGGTCTCTTCTTCCCCAGTATTCGCCTCTTTTGCACTTCCACTTTAGCAACTCCAAACCTCTTCGCCACCATCTACACCAATAACTTGTTAAAAGAACCAGAAGACAAGAAGACAAGAAGACTAGGACATGAGCACGACGTGCCCCAAGACACGTCCTCGGAGCAGGAACCGGCTCGGTATTCAGTTATGCAACCCTATCCTTGGGTGCATGTCTTCAGCATTCCACCCTCTAATTCTCCGAAGCAGTACTCCCTCGGACCTATGCGCCATCCATTCATTGCCATCTATCCATTCAAGGTACTCGGGATTGCCGCCGGTTCTCTCCATTGGGTCGCTATACGCATCCCTTCGACTCTCTCGGGTCCCCAAAGAGAGCTGCGGCCTCCCCCTCGCCACCCCGACCCAACTTTCGATAACTGATATCCGTAGGTCGTCTCCACGTACTGTTCTTTTCGGCACGAGATTTGCAGACAGATGCCATATTCCGAAGATGAAGAAGAGCCTTGAGGTTTAACAGGAGAGCCAATTGAAGGTCCGCGGATGGAGGTGCCCCGAGGTCCCAAATAGGAAATTCGAAGATCTCCGTCGTCCCACTCTTATACAATCTTAGTGCACGAGGCTAAGACTACGACGAGCCCCAAAATCTGATTCAAAATGATCCAATGCCACGGTTATCGTTCCACTGCCCCGTCAGGCGATGTTGCCATGGTTTATGCCACAGCGGGAGGAGAGCTTCCTGAAGTATGTGGATCTGGCCTGGTAGCGGCTAGTTCCGATTTAACTTTTTCGCTTCTTACATGAGAATTTCTCTAGTTTTGTTTTCATTGTTGTGTCTTTGCGGAGTGAAAGCTCTGCTTTTTCTATATTGTCTTTGCGTACGAATGAAGCACATCGCCGAATTTCGTCCGTGATAGTACTGATTACGCTTTGAAATTTCGATCGTAAAGCGAGATTCCTTTTTGGTGATCCATGATGAACCACACTACACGATTCCTTAGAATTCAAAACCACATTTAGATGCGGCATGCCTTTTCTATTTTTTTTTTTTAAATAAAAAAAACCTTGCCGTCAGTCGTGTAATAATGAGGGCACGAGATTTCCCTAGTCAGATAAGATATAGTTTTGTTGTTCTGTAAAGTTGCTCTCTGAATGTTTCGTGACAAACTACTATAGCTTATTAGTTATCTTACCTCAGATGGTAATTTCTACATTTATCTCATCTATTCACCATCTCCTATTTTTGGCTCATCAGCGCATCTATGCTAAGATTCTCGATACACGTTGCTTTCTTTTTACCTGTGAGACAATTCGGGGCTACAGGTTTAAGTCGCTAGCTTGCTATAACTACTTAAATTTCGCTTTAATATTCTCTTACTTTAGGTTGTTTTTTCCAGCGATGAACTTTCAGAAACTAATCTCGTGCCTTCTGCCAATCCCGAATGTAAATTTGTCCATCCACCCACCGTCTTTCCCCCTCTATATTACTCGCCCTATATCACCTTGCCTTTCCACAAAGATTTGACTGCTTTCGGTCTTTGTCTACTATGCACTATCTTTTCGTTGCGCCTGCACCTTACTATTATTAAGCAGCTACCTTGCCTTGCTCTACATATTCAGTGACTCGGCAAAGCAAAGGCCGTGTAAATGGAGACGCGGGTTCCAGTATCTTCCACACTCTCCTTTCTAAGTCCTCCAGCTTTAGAAAATCCAACAGGGGAAGAGAGGGATGATCAACTGGGTGTCGTAATCTCGTATCCATTTTCGACAGTGTAAGCCATAATAGCTTGGCATGCTTATTTGCTTCCCCTTTCTTGCCGTCTTCTTCGGCTGGAATCTCTTCTTCCTCGCTTACAAAGTTACCTAATTCGTTAACTGCCTCATCTTTTTTCTCCCCAAGGCCGTACTCGAGCTCGATTTCAGACACAAGTATTTCGCAAACTAACATGATGCGACGAATGTGAGAGAGCGTTACTGTATTGCCCCAAAATCCTTCCCGCACGGGGATCCGGGAGTGGTTTAACAGTTCCAGTGCTGCGAAGCGGAGAGAGACAGAAGGGCATCGGGCTATAGTATAGATAATGGGACCGATGATTCCAAGGTCAAAGCTATAGGGAAGCAAGTATGTGGTTTGGGTGGAAAGGAGATTGGATGTATTTCCAATTATGTCGAGGAAGTCTGGGATTGTGGAAAGGAGGGCGGAGGGTGGGTTTTCGGAGGTAGATGATGCGGCGATGATAAGCATGGAGTGGAGGCATGCGTAGTGTGTTTTTAGGACTTGCAGAGCCGTAATATCTTTTGGGGAAGGATCCGTTTGAGAGGAGGCGGCAACGAGTTTTTGGAAGGAGAGGTGCCACGCTGAAAGGGCGAGGAATGAGGATTGGTCTTGGATTTGAAGGATCGGCTCTGCCAAGAGGGGATCGGAAGGTATGGGAGTGGAAGGGTTGGTTTTGTTGAAGAAAGCGAAGAGGTATGGGGATATATCGATAATTTGTAGGTCCAACGCCTCTCGAGCATCAGCCGGCGTGGAAAATGATGGTGCAACAGATAGAGGAGGATATAGGGGAAGCATTCTTGAGAAGAGATTGGGGTCTAAATGCGGGAATCCGAAGAAGATGCATTGGACTAGGATGCGAGAGAAAAGGTGCCGCAGGGAGATATTGAGGGGCGAGGGTTGGGAGGGCGCGAATATGGAGAGGCCGGAGAGGACGTGAGCTATCGCAAGGGTGTAGTTTTTCTGCATTAGTTCTTGACATGTGAAGAGGATGCAGGAGACAAGGGCTATGTCTATATCTGACGATCGCCGGCTTACGTTGGCGCTTTTGGCGAGTATTTGGTATGTTTGACGGATGGACTCAGTGTAGTGGAGAAACGACCTACGACTCTGGAGATGATGATGATGATTAAAAGAATAGGCAGAGGGTGGATCTGGTGTGAGGGAGATGCTTTCGTGGAGAATGCTTAAGGCGAGAACGCCATGGAGGACAGAGGGCTGGGAATAGCTCAGGCGGAGTACGATGTCGTCCCAGAATGAAGATTCAAAATACCCAAGGAAGGCTGGGACGGTTCGGTAGCGAAAGTGGTGGAGGCCGCGCTGCTCTTCAGTAGTGAGGCTGATAGGTATTGAAGATTGTATTGTAGGAACTGTTGAGGTTGAGAGGGCATTTAGGGTTCGACAATAGGATTTAGTAAGTGTGCCGTATTCTAGGAATAGTAGGAGACTAACGATGGAGTATATGATAGCGAAGGATGTTGCACTCCTCTATCAGGTTCGGAATTCTTATCCTCTATTTGCAGCTCAAGTATGGGTGGCAGAGAAAATGTCCCATGTTGGGGGGGCTGGAAACAGTCTTTTCGTTGGAGTGCTGAAAGTTTGTATCCATCACATCGGCGGCCGGTTGAGATACAGCGAGCACATGCTGGCTTCTGCTCATCACATTTAATTCGTCTTATTCTAATTCGTTGGTTTTAGTCTTGAAATCTAGGAGAGCGGAGCGGAGGATGAAAAAATGCATGAAGGAGTCTCAGAGCTGAAAATTGAACGAAGGGTGCAACTTGACATATGAAGAGGCTTAAATTCTCGTCAAAGAAAGGCATTT
Organism: Ascocoryne sarcoides NRRL 50072; assembly: GCA_000328965.1. Classification (NCBI taxonomy): domain Eukaryota; kingdom Fungi; phylum Ascomycota; class Leotiomycetes; order Helotiales; family Gelatinodiscaceae; genus Ascocoryne; species Ascocoryne sarcoides. The sequence goes on along the minus strand of KB205945.1, from coordinate 1,323,540 downwards.
GGTGGAAGGAAATTTTTCCAATAAGGGGAGATATTTAATAATTAACATACCGGCAGGTAATACAGCCCGTTTGACACCTGGGCTTCCGCGTGCTGTTGCGACTTGATATTTGGGTAATGTCCGTGCCCCCATTGGAATTCCGCGGGGAAACAATAGATACTTGCCGGTTTTCACATGCAAGTGGCATTGAACACAAAAGTGCTGATGACTGAAGATAATGTAATCGGTAACAAATGAACTTCAAGAATTACAGTCGCCGAAGGTGCAGAGATGGATTGTGTGTTCATAGAAGAAGAAAGGCGCAAGGCAAGGCAGGGTTATGTTTGTGATACTGGTGGTACGATGTTCTTTCGTCTTAGCCTTAGCTCACTTACATTCGGCGAACAGACCAATAAGAAGTAGATTTGAGGGCCCGCATTTATCAATCTCGCTTAGATGCTCAGTATAGGCATGCTAGGCATTATCGATTGCCGAAAACATAGTCAAATTCAACTCGGATGAGAAGATATCTGAAATGGTCTATCTCAAACCCCTGTATCTACTATCAGGTTGGTAGTAGATCTACCCCACGCCATTTTAGAGTATTTATATTCGGCGATTTCACCAATTATATCAGTTCGATACTATTTTCAGCCGGATGTTCTTCCTGTTAATTCTACTAGTCAAGAGCAAACGAGCCCTCTGAAGGTGTTTTGACAAGATTGCAGGATACAACCAGAATAGACTGCTATGATAAATTTGCCGAAGAATGACTTCTGGGCCCCTGTCGGTTGCTAATATCACATACATATATGCCTGACCTTCCTCCAGTATGATACTTTTCGAGTGCATATTTGTTAAATCTCGCTGCTGTTCTCTTTCCTCGTTTACTTTCCTCCTTCTCTCAAATTTTAGAAAACATTCTCTCTGCCATCAAGATGACCACCTGTGGTATGTGTCTTGAAAAGCTAACATATTTTTTGAAAGATAGCGCTAACTGAGATACTCAGATCTCAACAATCCTAACTTTCTGTTTAAATACTGTCCATCGCTGCCAGCAGCCGGACTCTTCACTGCCCTCTTTGGACTTGTAGCCATCGGTCACATCATTCACGCATGGCATTATCGCAAGCCGTTTTGTTGGGTGGTGATCATGGGTGCCTTCTTTGAATTCCTCTCATCGCTGACACGAACCTTGTCAATCCAATTACCTGAAGCATCATCCCTCACCAAGATCTCCTTTGTTCTCCTGTCCCTCGCACCTTTGTGGATAAATGCTTTCGACTACATGGTTCTTGGTAGAATGGTATACTTCTTTATACCGGAAAAGAAATTGTTTGGCATGAAGGCTGAGAGGATAGCCATGTGCTTTATCTGTATGGATATCACGTATGTCACCACTTTTTATAATTATAACCACTCCAACGACCTCGTAAAAGCGATAATTGACGTTGATATTCTATAGGTGCTTCATAATCCAGATGGCAGGTGTGGCCAGCTGGGTACAGAACTTCAACAATCCATCGAAAATGAACAACGGTCTACATATCTATACTGCCGGCGTTGCCGTTCAACAAGCTGTTATTCTCGTGTTCCTTACATTTGGGATAAAATTCCAGAAGCGACTAACGACACTGCCAAAATCTAAAGCTTCAACCCTCATCATCATATTATACATCACACTAGCCTTAATTTCAGTAAGTCGCTTAGTTGAACATCTTCTTGCTCGTCATCCACCACCTCCTGTAAAAAAAGGGCAAGCTAATTATAATTTAAGTTCCGTATCATCTTCCGTATCCTCAATTACGCAGTCGACGCGACGTCTAATATCCACAAGGTCATAACCGAGAACGAATGGTATACATACGTTTTCGATGAGGTTCCTATGTTTTTTGCTTTGGTTGTATTTCTGGCATATCATCCAGGGAGGGTATTGAAGGGGCCAGGGTCAGAATATCCGAAGTTGACGAAGGAAGAGAAGGTTACCAAAAAGCAGGAAAAGAAGAAGGTCAAAGAGGAGCGGAGAAGGATTAAGAGTGGTGATGTGGAGGGTACCAGGTATAATTCTATTGAACTAGGGCTGGTGAAAGCCGCAGCTTAGGTGGGTATGAAGCTAGTGGTCTTTTATCAAATACCGAAAATTTGGAGATATTTACTAGGGCGTAGAAATAGTATAGATACTTAAACACGCTTAGAACTTTAGCTATTACTTGTAATAAGGACGTCATCTATCAATCTTCCCGTTAGAAATTTCACAATTTACTTGGCATTCTCATTCCGCCATCTAGCCGCAGCACAACAGTATTGAGCATCACGTTTTCGATACTCTGTGTAACAAGTTGAGCAAACTCATGTGGTTTCCCGATGCTCTGTTATTACATCAGCTGAATGCTCGTTATTCGCAACTTTAGATAAGCTTACCCTCCTGAGATGGCGAATGTTCTATTCTCGACTTTCATCATGCCAGTCCGGTACTCAAAGAAAGAATAAAAGTTAGAGAAGCGGTTAACTTCGCAAATGGATTGAAGGAAGGCAAGCAACCAGCAACCTCGGCACAGCCCGAAGCTCTTCAAGACTAATCAAGTCTAGCTCCGGAACCGGACAATCAAAGCTTCCGATCTTGATAAGCATCTTATGAACCTCACCTATCAACACCGAAACAAGAACCAAATTGAGTTCTCCCCAAAACACAATAGGATTCACCCACGCGCTGTATAAACAGCATCTTTCCCACTATGGTTCGTCCTCGGCGCTCTTCCGCCGCAAGTGAAGAGTCGGCTGGCACGGCTCGCGATCAGGTATGATTTGCATACTGGAAGAGGGCGGAAGACGTGGAAGTGCTGATCGGAATGTAGGAATTGGGGAGCATGTACGATTACCTGGCCAAGATCATATTGTTAGGTCCCAGCGGAAGTGGGAAGTGCGTATAGTTTCTTTTCGCATCTCAAGTAGTTTACGAACGATATTGATGGACAAACTGATCTCATACAGGAAGAGAAGCTAACGAATGAAACACAGATCTTGTCTTCTCCACCGATTCGTCAAGAACGAATGGCGCATCCTCTCTTCCCAAACTATCGGCGTCGAGTTCGCGAGTAAAATAATAAGAGTTGGGACTGGGTCGAGGAGGAAGAGAATAAAACTACAAGTACGCCGCGTATACCCCTCTTCTCAATCTTCGAGTTTGGACTAACAAAGCTTGGCTCTCAGCTTTGGGACACAGCAGGCACCGAGCGTTTCCGCTCCGTTTCCCGTTCATACTACCGTGGCGCCGCTGGTGCAATCCTCGTCTATGATATCTCCTCTCACAACACCTTCACCACCCTCCCCTCTTTTATGAACGATGCGCGCGCACTGGCTTCCCCAAACTTAACTTGCTTACTCGTTGGAAACAAGGTTGATCTCGCAGACTCCTCGCCGCTAATAAACATTGATACGGGCCCACCATCGAGTTTAAATAGCAATCGCTCTGGGTTCCCAGTTAGTATGACCAGTGGCGGGACACCAAGCACAAGTCTTGGATTAGGAAGTCAGTTAAGAGCGACAGTAGCGCCGGATGGGAGGGAGGTTTCGGCGGAAGAAGCGAGTACATGGGCTTCGGCGAATAATATCCCAGTGTCTGTAGAAGTGTCGGCGCTTTCTGGGGAAAATGTGGATGAGGTGTTTGCGAGGTTAGCGAGGATGATTCTCACGAAAATCGAGCTAGGGGAAATAGACCCAGATGATCCGATGAGTGGGATTCAGTATGGGGATGGGGGCTGGGGCCCCGAAGATGGCGCGAGTGTGAAGAGTGGGATGACGGTTGACAGTGGGAATGTGAGGAGGAGGAAGAAGGGGAGGGGGAGGGGATGGGGAATTGGTGGAGGGACGCTTGGGGGCATGAGGGAGTGGGAAGAGGTGTTTACGTTGAGTGGAGGGAGGAGGAGGGGTGGAGGGTGTTGTTGATATCGAAAGAGAGTTGCTAATAGGTCTGAGGTGATTAAGAGGAGGGATGGGCTATATTTTCTAATGGTACAGTTGTACAGGTGTGATAAGGTAGACGCCGGTTGGAGACCTTCTGCATTTCTCGGAGTTTCGACCATTTTAGCGATCGATTCTTCGAAACTTTGATTTTGTTACTGCAGCGTTTCTTTAGCATGAGGGAGACACAGAATACGCTGATAGGGTTGTGGATGAGAAGATATGAGGTAGATATGATAATGATGTATTTGATGGGGAATTATGAGAGAGGATCTGCATTTCTAGGCGTTCTACATCTTTTGATAGCTCCACAAAGCGAATTTTCCGTTTGTCCTTCCAATATTTCTTTAGCGCAAGAGAGGAATGATAGATACTAGAATAATACATATAAGTTAGGAATTGTCTTTTGTTGTTATTGTAGCTGTAAATATTGTTGTGACCTTCGCTTGACTACTAACTTTTCACCTTTCAACTTCGTTGAACCAAGGCCAATTAGACCTACCATCGTATGTCAAACCAATGAAGCTCATTAGTATTGTTTTATCTATATGTAGAAGAGGTCTTCTCTTTTACATATCTTCGTCGAAATGTGTACGGAGGACGATTCTATATTCTTTTGGGCGGCTGTAATGACAAATTATTTTTAATCTCGTACATTAAGCTTCTACGGCAAGTCTCTTGAGTTGAGGAGAAGCCAAGCTTCTTTAGAGGGAATCTAGGCCAAGCAATAACTTTTCGTGGTACTTGTTACTTGAGCCCACTTTGCAGTGAACTTAATAGTCTTCCCAAAGATAATTGCATCTCGTTGCCCTTACAGCTCCTAACTTAAAAAATAAGCTAAACCATCTTCCAGAACAAAGAAATTCGGTTCGCCCACAGTGGTAGTACATCTCCCAAATGGATCTCGGGAGGGTTAGGTTATGCATATAACCTACGAATTCATAGCTTATAACAACAGCGTCGACCCAATTGTGCTCCTGCATCTTTTTGGTATTATCTGTAACGGGGTTGCATTTCTCGACGTCAATGTACTGAATTGCATTCTTAACTCTACCACTCCTCCACAAACAATGCTTAAATGCATGCTATGGCTTGCTAAAGAACCCGGCAATACAGCTTTAGCTACTACGCAACCATATATATATCTTTCAATGAGATATGATAAAATTATTTCCACGGTCGCCATATCCGCTACTTATCCTATCCCACATACTATTCCGAGAAGCAAACTAGCTAGATTGGAATAGTCGGGATTCATATAGTATCTATGTTTAAGTAATTAACCGGCGGGGGAGAATGCAGCGATGATAGATTCGCATATGGGAGTTGGGAGATGCGAGCAAATGCCCTCGGTGGCACTACTACCACTGTTGCTCTTGGTGTTCGAATAGGAGTTTGAGCAAGGAATGCCTATTTTCAGAGAACAATTTCATGATATTGTAAGGAACTAAATAGCATTGCGATGAGAAGTGGTAATTTTTTTAACTTGCTTAATTGATGCGATTCGTGGATGCAGGTCCGGGATCGTAAAACGTTTCTCCGTAATCCGGAATAAGTATGACCAGTACCTTTGGTTACTTTGTACAACATTTAATCTCCACCATCACACTAGTACATTCTCGCAGTTTGAAGGTATCCCTAGTGATCATACTCTTTGAAGCATGGCCAACCCAAGCTTTTCAAGCTGAGAACCTTTTGTGATTCGCATTACCGCAGTAGTGCATCCACACTCCGAGACTTCAACGTCCAGTCTAGTTGGAACTTAGCAGAGCAACATCCAGCGATTCTGAATCAGGGCACATCAATACTTGCGATTTAAACCGCATCTCTTTCTTCGCATTCGTCTTGGTTGGTTTGAAGTGCTCGATACACAGGAAGGAAGCATGGCAGAAATCCGCACCGGCTGGAGGTCTCTGAAGCGTCGTACACGCGCCGTGTTGGCGGCTGTCTTTTCTCCAATACTCTCTTACAAAGAAGCTCATCATGAGAAACGGCAGAGAAGACATGAGAGAAACACTGGAGGATCAAAGCACTTCCACAGACAAAACCCACCTATCATACAGGTCCTCTCTGTCCAGCGGAGTCTTCTTACTATACCTTCATGCGAGGAAGCCCACACCCTACCAGCTAGCCCTCAACTTCAATGCAAGCTTGTGTCAAGCCTCCCGTTTGAAATTCGTCAGCTTATCTGGTATTTCTACGCTGGTGATATGAAGCTCCATCTTGCCGTCAGGGAAAACGAAGAAGGAGCCCGCCTCTTTTCCGCGTTGTGTGTTGGTAAGCACTATTGTCCACAAGCACAGATTTGGGGTACGTGGAATGGACTTGTGTTTAGTGAACTTGGAGCAAGGGAGCAAAGACCAAAGAATACTCGCTTATATATTATTCCGTTGCTGCTCACCTGCCGCCAAATGTCAGTGCTTCTTGATGACAAGGACTTTAGCAAATTTGCTTACTTTCTGAATAGATACTCAGAGGTAATGAATACATACCTTTTAAAAAACACTTTCATCGTGGAGGAACCAGAGATCATACGATTCATGCCTCGATTTCTCCTGCAACAGCGCATCGACACGATACAGTGTCTCCGTTTCAATTGGGCAATCGGTTCCGGGCCTCCCCAACTTCCTGCTTTAAATTTGCGTGAATCGGTTAGCACCAAACTCTGCAAGGCTTGGTGGAATGAATGGTTCGAAATCTGGCAACAATTCGGAACAATGAAAAGTCTCCGAGAATTGCGAGTGCTCCTCTTATTCCAGAATAACAGCTGGCAGACTTTAGAACATTCAAAGTTAGAGACCTTAGTGGCTCCCATGCGGGAAATTGCCACACTGAGATCTTTCGAATTGCAACTCTCTTTGCAATCCTCGCTTTTGCCTAATTCGTGCGTTAGGGTGTGGGAATCAGTACCTGCGCATATTCTCTGGGCGCCTAATGAATTGAGGTTGAAACGAGCATTGACTGAATTTCCGCCTCCGGGTCCATCATAACGAGGTTGTGTATGTGATATGGCTACAGCTTTTCTGGCTATTTAGTCATTGACACTGATGGTGTACCATAGCCGGAGCTGTGAGCCAGTTCCTACGAGGCACTATTTACCTACCTAGAATCATGGAAGAAATTAAGATCATCTGGAGCTATGGGTATGGAGGAATAAGGGAGGTCTTTTTCAGCATTAATAGGATCTTCCTACGAGAACAAGAATACTAGCTTTTTAAGGCATAAACCCATTGAACCTTTACCCCCCTTTGGGAAGACGCCACTTTGCTAATCACAATCATCTTGTTGCTTTCCTTATCGAGTATAGTTTCTACGTTGATACTGAGACTCCCCTCTTAGAATGGCTATCATTTCTTCATATAGCTCTCCTACCTGTGGTTACAACGAGCTACTCGCGTTCTCGAGATCGAGGTTTTCAAATCTTGATTATTAGTCAATAGAGATGCAGCTTGATTGGAGGTTAGAGTGATTGAAGTAAAGACATGCCAGTAACTATGATTTCTTCTCTATTGTTAGATATAGAATTCGTTTTGTGGTTTTCTTGTTAAGTTATATTTCGTGGTTAGGTCACAGGGAGGTTTTTTACACTTGATAAGGATATATTTCCTTCTATATCCGAGAACCCTGTAGTGGCATAGGTCCCAAATCCAGACACTCGCTAAATTACAAAGGGTATATAAAGTACTTATTTTCCAAATCCGTCAAATCCAACAATGCAAGATCTACCTTCTCTTTAACCAAGTTTCCCCCTTCATCTACCTGCTCAACGTATCCCTCACCATCATTTCCTAAAGCTTGCTGCTCCGCAATCCACACCCTCCTCTCCTTATTTCTCCTCCAAAGAATCCTGCGTATCACTAGAAGAATGACCGGCGTTCCCACCCACGCAATAACAATCTGTACAATCCAGGCAGGGAAATACCTCGGCCCCTGGTTCTGAACCCAAATTTGCGGCGACACAATATTTGCAATCCCATACCCAATCATAAACCCCACGTTCCTCATCAACTTCTTCGTGTATCCTGCGGCGGTACTAGTCGTCCAGCCCAGTGCAATAATATACGTCACCCCGAACGTGTTTCCCGCCAACAACAGCATAGTGAGGAGACCCAGCTTGTTTGTCCATGGCAATGCGACCATTCCAATACCCCCCACGGCTGCTGGAACACACCAGAATGCACCCCAATATGCGTTGTTGTTTGGGAACCATTTCAGAAGAACACTAGCAACAATACAAACCACCACTGCGAAACCACCACCAGCAACACTGACCAATGTAGATCCCAGATCCGAGACTCCAAGCGACACGTATAACAAATTCTGCTGATATGCAAGGTTGTTGGAGAGCATCAGCGTGAAAGCTTGCAGTGCGAAAAGCCAGGAAACAGGATCCTTCAGCGTTTCCACTAACTGGGATTTCTTGAATGTCTTCTGCTCGATGGAGCTTTGGCTCTGCTCATGTACCAGCTTTATCGTATGGACTTTCTCTTGCAGAGTAAGGAACTTGGCAACTGCCGGATTGCTAGGATAGAAAAGCCAGCAATAGATAGCGAGGAAGAGGGTGATGGAACCGGTGATGATCATGAAGAATTTCCAGGGTAGGATGGTGGATTTGCTGAAGAGGAGGCCATAAGCTATGAAGCCGGCGGGGATGGGTGCTCCCATACAGGTGATCCAGAGGATGGGCTGAAGAAGAGATTGCGTAGTTCGTGGAAAAAACATCCCAATCGTCATTTCCATGGCGGGGACGAGAACTGATTCAACGGCGCCGAGGAGGAAACGAATGGCAAGGAGACTGCCATAGTTGATGCAGACACAATGAAGGAGTACAATGACTGCCCAGAGGAAGATTGTGACGGAAACAAAAGATCCCAAAGGGAGCCATTGCATAAGGTAATTTCCTGGCCATTGGGCGACGACATAGCCTATTTTGATATTAGTCGAGGATTTCACCATAGAAGGAGAGAGGGACAAACCGACGTAGAACAAAGTGTTAAGATTGTTGTATTGGCTGTTGTCTATTCCTGTTTCCTCAAAGAGGCCGAGGATACTAGCATAGGAAAGGGTTGCTTTGTCGATCTTCAATACTTGTTAGTTTCTTTACCAAGAGAATGACCAAATGCACCCCACAACTTGAAGATCTGTAGAGTTTGCCCAAAGACCTCTATATCCTAATATTTTCTATTTCCAAAGAGAAGGGAGTGGTAGAAGAAGATACTCACAAACAAGACTAGGTTGATAACGCAAACCAGAAGCATGACATGCAGGTACAGTTTTCTCATCAACTTCTTCTCCTCTTGCTGTGTCAATGCCTCAATCGTTGCACCGAATTCCTCAACGAGCCGCAGTGTAACATCGGCATATTTCTCCTTGACGGTCTTCAATCCTTCTCGAGAGCGATCGGAATCAGCGCAAGCAGGCGTTAGCCCAAGTCCTTTCTTCTCGCTCATTTTTAGCTAATGGGTATTGCAAAATCACTTCCCGCCGAACGATGCAAACGCCAAGAGGACATTGGGGTGTATTTATATTGAAAAGGCAAAGGAGAATAATCCTGGAGCCATCTTGGAAGATGCGATTGTCTCCCCACATGTCGTGCTCGCGGGCTAGAAAACAATCGGTAGAAATGGGCAGACTTTTGACTTGAAAGATGGACATAGTCGGATTTTGAAGTGCATGATAGGTGCCTAGTTTCCTACTGGACATTCTTCAAACAAAACTGCGGATAAGGGCCACCCACCTATGGCTAAGCCGGGTGTGGGGGTTGTTGCTATCGACATTTGGTGCCGATGAACTACTGGTATGGTTATAATTGATTTATAGAAGGAAAGTTAGTACAACTAGCTGTACCTAACCTTAATTCATAGGCAAATTCAATCGCCTTATAAAATGGCGTCAAGTCCATGCGATTATCAGCTATTAATGAAGATTCAAGACTTTTGAAATTGATGGGTAGGTTGAAGGTCGTCCAGGGGTTAGTGAGTTTTTTAAACCCCTTAAGGTTAGAATAAGGTTGACGTGCGAACTAATAACAACCTCACCGCAGTTGTGCCGAGCGCACTGGAGTTTCAACTCCACTAAAATTCTATACTCCGTATCTAATTTACACCGAGTCTCTCAGACCTCCTTAATTGATCCCGCTCCGTCTTCGTGGCTTTCGTGGCTTTTGTTAACTCTAGTATGCAATTGGCTACTATTATATGCCTTTAAATATCTGCGACTATCGCGCAGGCTGCTAACTGATGGCAAAGCCCAATAGTCTAGTGCTGCTCATACATAGGCTTGTCTAGTGATATGTCATGTTGCTGATAGACTAGCCTGTAAATATAGACTGAAAGCACGCCAAGAGATACTCTAAATTGTATACTACCCCGTCGTTATCTTTCCTCTCTCCGCCGCATTTTACGGCTTTACTCTGCTTGCTATATCCTCCTCTCCACTCGTATAAACGCCTAGCTTTTCTATGTATACAACTGCCCCTTGCCTAAAGTCCAGAGCAAGGTGTTTACACGTGAAATCATCTAGTCAATTATATATGATAGATCCTGGAAAAGAACAACCTCAGATGGCTGTTTCCATACATATACTTGGTTTCAGCAAGATTAAGTGAGGTCTTCAACTTCACAAAAAAGACTTTTGTGAAATCTCAAAGTAAGTAGTGAAATAAATACTAGTATATGTCGAGCCTTTTGTAAGTCAAGATCGGTGTACTAGCTATTATTTGCAACCATCTTTTTGTACATGAATATTTATGTGAGACATGTCTCCACGCCTTTTTTCTTATAATATCTATTCATCTTTCTTTTCGGTTTCCGGTAACAGCCACCATACTAATGCCATACAAACAAACAAGCCAATACAGATCGGGTGCAATACGTACGTACCAGTCTTCTGTGCAATCATTCCTACCATAAACGGCGCAACAGCACCGCCAGACGTCCCCACGGATCCAATCAATGACAAGGAGGAAATTTGCATTTCCTTAGGAATAAGTCGTTGAAAAATGTGGATCGCAGCTGGAGATATTGGGCCGAGTACTACACCAGAAAATGCTACTGCAACAGAGTCGCCTGGAATCGAACGTAGAAACCAGACGATGAGTTCGAGGATTAAAGCCTTGGTAAAAGGTTAGTTTCCGAGGAGTAGGCTAAAGAGGGAGTGAAACTTACACCGGCTGTGGAAATAAATACGTAGTTGCGCTCGCCGAACTTGTGAGCGAGGAATGAGAGTGTAAATCGACCTATGAAATAATGAGCCGTGAGCCTTATTAATAGAAAGCCTACACGAACTCAGTGTTATACCAGCCCAGAAACCAGAAGTAACGTATCCAACTTTGCTCGGATCTCCGCTGCGGAACTGAACCAGGAACGAAATTACCCAACCAGAAATTGCAACTTCAGCACCCTATAGGAAAATTAAGAGGTTAGTTCCGCTTTCGAGCTTTCGGGGAGTATAGAGCAACGCTCAAGTTCCTGGGAGACACTCCAAGACCAGAGGAACATAACTCGAGACTTCAACGTCTACTGGGTTAGGTGGCAAGAATATCGGCTCCTAGCAGACTTACTTGATAAACAAAAATAAACAATGCCCCTAGAACCGTCGTCTTATGAGACAAGAGTGCTTTCATAGAATTCCACCTCCGTTGAGGGGACGTTTTTGTGGGCCTCTGATCGCCTCGTCCGGTCATTGGGCGTGGTAAAACAGGATCTGATTCGGCTTCGTATTTCCAGAACGCCCATGCAGCAAAGAAGATATTGAAAACAGCCAGCCCTAATAATATAAGGTAGAAGCGTGACCACAGATATCCTTGTGATACTAAAGACGTAGCAATCAAAGGACCTATAATTCCTCCAATTCCGTAGGCCCCTTGAAAAAGCCCAGTCATAACCGTATTGTTGGCCAAATTCGCACAGAAGACCTGGCCTATCGTAAGGTTAATAGACATGCCGGAGCCTAGTATGAAAAATCTAAATCAAGGTAAATGGTGAGATTAAAATGGGGGAAACAGCTACATACGAGAAAGCCACAACGCTGAATGGAGGAGTTGTAACAATAATAGTATACCCGACTACTAAAAGGGTCTCAGATATAACCAAAGCAATCGCGCGCCCAAATCTTTTAGACAACAAACTGACGAAAAGAGCCGCGACAAGAAACCCAAGGGCATTGCAGAGAAAAATAGTTGAAACGGTGCCATAGCTGATATGGTAGTGTCTACTAGCTGTCAGTGAAATTGGCGAGAAAATATAACTTTAAGGCGTCGTACTTCTCAAGGCTTTCAATCAAAGCCCCATTGGCAGCATCATTCATACCATTTCCGAGGATAGCCGAGGATGCTGCTAGAATACGGTACCGATTTTTATATGGTTCCCAGATGGTTTCCATCCGATCGACCCCTCGATCAGGGGACGCAGACCCCTCAAATCTTGATCGAGGCCGAGATTCGACTGTTTGAGTTTCGTTAGGAGAGGCCAGGACCCTACTACTGCTAGCCATGGTATTCAATTCCAGAGAGACTCCAGATGGAGAAGGAAACTTATGCTGATAGGATGCTTTTTGTTTGCTAAGAGGTGGGAGGGAAACACCCCCAGATTCAATGGTCAATGAACCTTCAATGCTTGTAAGAGACATCGTTGGGCGGAAAGGTTGAGAATGATATTAAATAGAATTGGAGATGTAATACGAAAAAGCAGAATATGCGTACGGGAGCTACTGTGCTTTATTATTGTCGTTAACCAAGCTGCCCACGGAACAGAGAGTGGGGGGTGAATCTGCCTGCCCCCCGAATTACCACAAAATTGGGATTTGCTTACTAATATTCTTAAAAGTGGGGAGATACAAAGGACAAGAAACAAGTTAGCTAATGATAAAACGCTATATTACTACTTCGTATAATATCATTCTTATTATGAGATAGATTTAATTGGAGATGTACTCTTCCTTGAAACTATACATCTGAGAAAGAACTACAGCTAACGTCTTAACTTGCGTCGAACCTCAAGCCTCGCCTGTTAGTTAAGCCAGAGAGAGAAGAGTCTTGCAGTGTGTACTAGCTATTAGCAGCTGTCTTAGTAAAAGGGAACAAACAAAATAATGTTAAAACTAAGCTAGCTTGTCTTTACTTCCGGAGTAAATGCCCCAAATCTTCGAAATCCCCTCTTCTTCTTTTATTTTCTTACTTACAAGAGACATAGAGAAAGGGGAGCAAGTAATGCGGCAATCAATATAGTAGTGCCTTCCTAGCCGCTCTCTCTAGCCTCCGTGATAGAATTTAATTTTTGCAGGCAGTTGTTTCAGTTTTCTCGACGTCACTACTTATGGAATTCTGTGGAATGAGACGAGAGGTAGTAACAGGCTCAAGTTATTGCTTTCACACGAATAATTATCTTTGATCCAAATTTATTTCCATGGAAACTCCCCGTGGGCCAATCCATCTCATTGCCCACTCCATTTTATTATCCAGTTCATTTTATAAACCTAGCCTCTCGCAACAACCCTCTCTGTACATATGTCTAGATCTCCAACGTTCCATTCAAATACAACAACCTACTACTCGCACCCACATAAATATCATAACTCCCGCTCTGCAATTTCCAATCCTGAGCCACCACATCCCAGATACTCAAATCCTTTCGCTTCACCTGAAACTTCACGTCCTCACTCCCCCGCACCCCAACCTCCACTTTTTCAAACCCTCTCAGCTGTCTCACAGGACTATCTGGAATGCCTACATACAACTGTGCAACCTCCTGTCCATCCACGCTCCCCGTATTCTTGACCGTAACACTAATGGTCACAATCGTATCCCAAAGATCTTGCTTCCCACCCTCCAACACCGCACCCGACGGATACTCGTCGCTATTGCTCACTTCTCCAATTCTCAAGTTTGAGTATTCGAATGAAGTATACGAGAGCCCGAACCCGAATTCGAAACGCGGGGAGGTGTTAGATTGATCGAAGGCTCTGTAATCGATATACAACCCCTCGCTGAAATTTGATTGCGGAAACAGTTCATAATCGCCTTCTGGTAGAGTGGGAGCGAGCAAGGTCCCGTAGTCTGATTCATTCTTTGCTATGGTGTAGGGCAATTTGCCGGATGGGTTGGAGTTACCGTAGAGCAGTGACACTATAGCACGGCCAGAGTCTTGGCCAGGGAGGTGGGCCATAATGATAGCGGTCACATGGGGATTTTCGACAAATGCATCGACTAGGTAAATACCTGCAGCGTGAATGACGACGATCGTGTTGGCGCATTGGTCGGCTACGTTGTTAACTAGATCGTCAGAAAAGTCGTCATGGAGGGCTGTGCGATCCCACCCCTCCGTTGCATATCCGTTGATAAACACAATGCAAGCGTCGGTCGTAGGGTCGATTGATGCAGTCGCACCGTCATTGACGACATCATAGTAGAGTGAGGTTCCATCTTCCCAGGCTCGTTGCGAGAGTGCACCAACGGGCGAGCTGATGTATGCTGGATTGTTGGTGCCAGATCCACCACCGACAGTTAGAGTTTCTGGCCACGTCAGAGGATGATCAAAACTCCAGGCTCCTATGCCTAGCCCTGTTGGGGCAGCAGCATCATAACCAGCGACAAAGACGAGTTGGGGACTTTTGAGTGGAAGTGCATCGTTGACATTCTTGACAAGTACGTGACCTTCGATAGCGGCTTCGAGAAGGATGGATTTTGCGGCAGGTGACTTCGCATTTACAGCGCTGTGAGCGGCGACATAACTAGGGGGCATTCCAATCCCAGGAGTTGGATAACTAGAGTTCTGACCCATCTTATACCAGGTAGCAAGAATCCTGGTGATATCAGTCCCAAGCCTTCATACTATAATAATGGCATTGTATTTCAAGAAATAAAGGGAACTATCGTACCTCGTTGCCATGTCATCTAGCCGCCACTCTGGCACAGAGCCATTATTCACAGCCTCTATCATGGAAGGGCCCCAAAAGCTTTGATCATTTGGCATTGCCATCTCTAATCCCGCAAGTGTGCTTGCAACACCGCCATGTTGGGCGTCCCAGTCAGTGACGACGAAGCCCTGAAAACCTAGTTCTGTTTTTAAAAGGCCGTTTAACATCTTGCTGTTCTGGCAGGCGTATGAGTTGTTGACTCGGTTATACGAGCACATGATATTGCCGGCGCCAGCATGTACAGCGTCAGCGAATGGCCTGGTTTTATTAATAATTACTCTATTTAAATCAAAGATTCTGTCAGCTCACCAGAGATACATCTCATGCATAGTTCTGTCATCAATGTTTGATGAGATAGCGGCAATAGTTTCATCTGAATCAGTAGTTGGTACTCGATTGGTTTCCTGCTCGTTTGCGATGTAATGCTTAAGTCCAGTGTTAGTATTTTTAACGAACACGGCGTGCGGATAATATAAACCTTAACACTGGCAATAACGCCCATATCTTGGAAGCCTTCTACAGTCTCGGCTCCTAGTATTCCACATAGGTATGGATCGTTAGAAATTCCTGTAATATGGTTAGCTCAGAAATTGATGTGAATCGGGGAGAGCATTACCTTCCCAGTTTCTACCACCTTCGGCTACACGGCCAAGAGGCCCAACGACTGGACCAAGGGCTACATTGACGCCCTTGGTGCGGAATTCATAGGCCATGGCATGGCCACGAGCATATGCTAGGGATTTGTTCCAGCTAGGAGATCATGGGTCAAATCTTTTACTCGATGGAAAAGGAGAGAACATACCTAGCGCCAGTATGGATCCCACTCGGATAGCCATTCACAAAATCTGTACCACGAAGCCCATTTCCAGCATCGGATAAGCAGAGCCCAGGAAATCCAATACTTGAAATAGGTGGAATGGTTCCAGAGCAGGCGCTGTTAGCGGCAATACCATAGGTCAAGCTTGACTGATGCAAGTCAGCATTGATTCAAACTTTTCAGAATAAGGGCAAGATGAACCTTCTCTTCCAGTGTCAACTGGGCAACAGAGGCTTTTGCCTTGGCATATGCACTACTCCAATCGCCAGAGCCGGTAATATTAGCTATAAAAAAATCATTTAGTTCGATACTCCTTTAGGTAATTGGAAATGGGGCCTCACGGGAAGGATACACTGCCGGAGAGTCGCCATAGAAGTACGAATCGCTAGTAACTTGTCCAACAGCATGACTGGAGAGGCCAAAAGCCGCAAAGATGGCTAAGTATTCGACAAGCATCTTGTTATCAAACATGAAGAGCAAGTTGTTGAAGAGATAGTCTACAAACCTATCTCGTCCGTCTTGCATGATGATGCTACTTTTATACTGCAACCATCCCCAAGTCCCCCTCTTTGTTGGTGCCATCTTGGCAAGACCCACGACCAAGAATCTCAACTACCAAGTGAATGCCGGGTTGCAATGAGCAGAGCACCCTGTCATAGAATCTCTATGCCCCCGCCGAAGTTCCGCCGTAATTCACCTCCAAGGAGTACTGAGAGCCCGAGAGTATCTTGTGGTAATCGCCAGATGATCGATGAAGTCCGGGTTTTGATAGAGTGGCCGATATAATTGGGTAGTCGACGAAGAACAGGGGATTGAGATGGTGGTTACAATGGGCATGTGGCAGGAGAAGTTTCCTACTGCATAGTTGAAGATGTCCAAAAGAGAAGACTCAAAGACAACTGAGGTTGGTCGGCCTGAAACCAACCGAGCTAGTGGGGCAGCTGAGTGCCGAACTCGAAGGATGACCGCATATCCCCGGAAAAAGGTGACACCGATCGACATTATTATATATGATATACTTCGTATATAAAAATATGTATGGTATTTAGGAAGCGTCGAGGGTTGAGCCCGGATGCTTTGGCGACCTATTAGCTTTGTTGATTCTCTAGTCGCTTAGCAAGGGGAGAGCTCTGCTGCTCTTCTCTGTGCGGATACTAGAAATTCAACACTGTTCCTCGTAATGTCTTTTCTTTAGAGAAGGCGGAAGGGAAGTCAGAGTTCACCTGTGCTTCACGGAGAATAGTATAACACGCTACCTAGACATAGACTAAGCGGCTCGATGAGAAGTCTTGAGCGATATGTCTCATGCAACATGGAATACCTACAGGATCCAACGCTTTCCACTTAGGATCACAAGATCGAAGAGTATCATGAGGACGAGGTGAGGATCCCAAGCCCCTGTTCTATCCCCATGTGCCGGAAACCCACCATTAAATGCAGGGTGACAACCGACAGTAGGGAAGATTGAAGAAAATGTATAGTCGATGAGTTAATGTCTCCACCTACAACGTTGCGTTTCTAGAATTCGAAGATGCGGCTGATGATTCGACATGAGAGGCGAGAGCTAGTTTCAATGAGGAATAACCTCGAATCACCTGCCCCAACCTAAATCATCTACCACGCTCAGGTGAACTCCAAGCTGTGTAATTAATCCTGAAACCAAAAGGCTTCGAGCTGTGCAACAAGGAAGAGAACGAGCGCTTCACGCCCTCTCCACAGCACTTCTGCCCTAAAAGAGATAATGCGGGGGCGGGGTAGCAGGGTGAAGTGTAATGAAAAATGCCGAGGAGATGCCGCAAGCCAAAGTACCTCCAAATTCAAAACGTGGAAGTCGAGAACTGCATGTGTTAGAGGTAAAAGTGAAATCATTTGCGGAGAATTTAGCATCACGTTGCCGGATAATCCAATTTAGAGGGGAAAGACAAGACAGAGGTATATTAGTAGATAACTGAAGAGCACCAAAGTATTAACACGCTGGCAAGCTAAGCGTCGAGAGGTCTTATAACTATGTTGTAGAAACTCAGATACAAGATATAGCACTATTGAGGAGTCCGGCTAATCTATTCTCCTCCACTCCACATAACGTTCGATATTTGTGACACTGGACCCCAACCAGAATCGAAACTCTTCTTCAGCACCGCCTTGTCCTATTTGAAGCTTTGGCCGGGTTGGCCACATCTCAACGATAGTGTTGCGCTTCTTCATCTCAACTCTCAAGTCAATAGAGATTTGCTCGAAATCGCAGAGATTCGTATATCTGTTGAGCAGTTAATTCTGTTGATGAGCCTTGGATTGTTTGCCCTTGCCTTTTGAAATACTTGTTCACATCAAGCGCTAGACTACGCGCATCCCATATCCTCGTCATATCTGCATTGTTCATTGACGGTGGAGGAAAGAGTCGTGGAGCTGGAAGATATTTAGTGAGAGTCTCGATATCGGGCATTTCATCGGCAGAGTCTCCCATCTTGATCGCCTCTTTAACGGCATTAATGAAAAGAGTAATAAATGTAGCATGTGGATTCTGCTTCGGCGGTTGCAGGAATGGAGAAAGGAGGGACAGCGTGTCGCGAATTCCCACATAACCACCGTCACATATATTAGCAACCTTGAGCTAGCTTAGCATGTATACAGTTTATCGAGTCAGAAATATACCTCTATCCTAGAGAATTTATTATGCTCCAAATGTTGGGTTAGTTCCCTGGCATCGACTTTATAGAGGTCGAAACGGATTCGGTGCTTCTGGAGGCGGCATAAGAAATTTTTCATGATACCGTGTATGTGAAGATATAGCTTGCCGTACCAGTCTCGTGGTGCAGGCCACGATGTTTGTTGAACTTCCAAAACCGACCATCCATTAGAAGGGTCAGCTATATCATCCATGGGCCAGCTCCGTGAGCGGTTGAAGAATGTTCTGCCTGGTTGTTAGAACAGAACGAGCCTATCTGAGAACACTTACGGGTTTGGTATATTAAACGCTTCACGTGGATGTCCAAATGGTAGGAGCAAACCATCCTCTCGAAATCTCTGCTTAGCGATGCGTATGAAGGGTGATACATCTTTGAAGTACCATCGCTCCCGATAGTCTGTCCTTTCAGGAGCAAGTGTGACCCTAGTGCGAATTCGCACAGCATCCTCCGGAGTTATGTCCTTTGGCAAATTTAGGAGTTCTAGAAGCTGAAGCCAATATCTCTTCAAGAGTACCAGGCGCAGGGTTCGCCCATGTGAGAACTCCCAGGTCTTGCCTATGACAGAGTTTAGCGGCTTGTTGGTAATGCGGCCACACAATTCTTCAATCAAGGGTTTCACTCTATCCTGAAGTTGAGACTGCACACTTGAATGAATTAAAGCAGAGTACCAAAGGTGAATCAATCCCTCTACAATATCTGGCGATATGGTTGTCTCATTCATCTCGGTGATGTCTTGCGCAGTAAGGGCGAGGAGCAGCAAAATTGTGTTCCGCGCTACCACATCAAACTCTCGATCATTTATGACGATACTAATCTGCTGGTCTATCATATCTGGAAAGTTTGCAATCGTCTTGATGACATGGCGCATGTCTCCTGATGCTGTCTCGAATGAGTATGCAAATCCCGAAGGGACATACTACTGACCAGCAAATAGCAGTGAGAGACCTCCTCGGTACTCAAGACCCTCATTCTGCTCCAACTTCAAAATATCAACAGCTGGCGTATTTCCCCACAAGTGCTTATTGCCGCCGAATGTATTGTGCCAATTCTTGGCAGCTGCGCCTGAAGCCCACGGCGGGTCGCGGTCTTCGCGGTCCCACGCTGGACGCCAACTCTCTTTGCTCATGGGAGATTTACAGACTTTCTTGTGCACTAACCAGTGTGCCTTTTGGCAGTCTTGTCCACAATACTAATAATATAAGGGCGTGCTTAGAATAATTGTACAGAGGCGTGAGAGCGTGCTTACAATAACTAACATACAGTTTCCGCATGCTCTCGTACCTTTTCCCTTGCAAGTAGAGGTTTTTGATGTTATGTTAGCGCAAGCAGGCAAGAGCACTGCTGGCGTGTTCATGGTGTAGGAACTCGGAGAAGTTTAAGCCTATGAAAAATTCTGTCTGTGAAAGAATGATAGAGGCTTCTTTAAAAAAGATGATAGTAGTCTGAAAGACGCGAGTAAGTCGTGATTGTCTAAAGAATATGTAGTCGTTGCCACTAATAATTCAAAATTTACACCGTCCCTGTTGTGTAACGGTCTGTTCTAGAACACGTTTTAATGCACGGCCAACACAATATACATTAGCGCTGTCGATCAAACATTGTAAGGTGGAAATTCTCATTACTTTTGATCCCACTCTAGATCAGCGAATGACTTGCACTTTTATGACTGTCATCCCACATCAGCGTAT
Organism: Ascocoryne sarcoides NRRL 50072; assembly: GCA_000328965.1. Lineage (NCBI taxonomy): Eukaryota > Fungi > Ascomycota > Leotiomycetes > Helotiales > Gelatinodiscaceae > Ascocoryne > Ascocoryne sarcoides. The sequence goes on along the minus strand of KB205945.1, from coordinate 1,303,495 downwards.
GAATACTGGTTTTGTACATCCCTTTCTTCAGATAATGTTACAGATCTTTCGTCTTCAGGTCTCTCTTACTCGACTCTACAAAACAACTCAGCACTATCATCATAACATAATACAGTGATAACAAGTCACACTACAGGTCGCAGGAATTCTGAATATGGCTCGTCAAATTATTGCCGAAATATCCCTTTCCGATCTAACAGATCCTTTGACTCCCTCTAATGCTACAATCACTAGAGTTGAGCACCTCGCCTCTTACAACTAGCTTGATAAATCCGTACCTACAATCTCTGTTCCTGGTAAGTCGTGTCCCCTTAGAAGCCTTATGGGAGTTATTGACTTGGGTTTTTTTTAAAAGGTTCTCCACCTCTGTGGTCGCCTCCATCAGTGCCCGAGAGAGAGGCTGCCACCAGATTCCGGGCTCGTGTATATTGATCAAAATGCAGCTCGAAACCCCAGCTCTCCTCTAGAGCCTTTATTTCGCGCCCTCTACACACAAAATCCCAACTTTGAAATAGAGGATGTTGACCTAGTCACGGATAGGAACAATGTTCGTTAGCTCTTACGATTTGTCAAAGGCTCCTCTAGCGAGGCTTTTAAAATACATGTCGAAATTGCCTGCTGCAAAACTGCACTATTCACACGCATGGACAAACCAAATGAGATGATTCAAGATTTCCGAGGATTTGGACACAACTTTGAAGATGTATACACTAAAAAGCAGACCGAAGGCACCGGGCATCACAGGGTTATCAGCTATCACTTTGGGGGCATGAGGTGCATTATCCGACATGAGACTGACGGGTGTGTTAAAGATATATCTGGACCCACTGCCATCACGAAGGCAGCAAAGGCGACCGACAGTCTATCAGATATGTTAGGGACTCTTTCTGTCGCCAGTCCCGATCCTGCTTCCAGCCATTTGCCATCAATTATTGTTAAGACTGAAGGCAAAGTGGTAGATATGTCTTCAACCCTGGAGATCAAAACTCGAGCTGCCACTCGAAAGTTAGATTTTGACGACATCTATTCTCAGCTCTGGATCTCGCAGACCCCGAACTTAGTTACTGGCTTCCACCAGCACGGCCTTTTTCATGACATCCGACTTCGCAATGTCAAACAGGCTATTCACAACTGGGAAGTGAACAATTTGATAACGCTTAATCGCTTAGCCTGTCTGATGAAAAGGATTATCACGGTGGTTAATGGCAGCTCTTCCAACAATGCACTTGTGGAATACGGTGGTGGAATGAAGCTTAAGATTATCACTGTCGAACAGAAACGGACACTCCCTGATGATTTGTATTCAAAATGGGAAGAAGCAGAAGGGTAGCAAAAATAAAAAGATAGCGGTTGAAAATACGAAGATCGAAAACGAGGTTAGTAAGTGCAGAGAGAATAGAAGTAAGATAATTAACATGGTACCTAGTAGTGGCCGCAGTCACTAACTACAACGACATCTCCAACAACTGTTGTCAAAATTGGGGGTGGGGGTATGCTTAGTGGCATGATGCCTAAGATAGCTCCAGCGTTTGCAATTAATTAGCCAGGCAGTAGAAAATGACGAAAACAAAGTTGGGAGGAGCGAAAGCATATTTCAAGACAGTAGTTGTAGTATAAAAAGGGCTTCGCTTGAGATTATCCTGGACCATCAATAATTCCTTCGCCCTAACACATAAAAATAAATGCAAAGATAGACATGAAGAGAAATACTGGACCAATTAACAGTCCACATTTTCATTTCATCCAATTCATTTATATTTGTTCCGCCAACTCATTCATTACAGCCGTGCCAATCATCCCAAAACCTTGTCTGCTGCACTCACGCTCAACCCCGCATTATCGGGCTCCACATTCACGCTCGTCACCTTTCCCCCCTCGACCTGGATCGCATACCTCTTGCTCCTATTCGTGCCTAGGAACCCCGCAGCTGCGAACTCGAGATCCCACGCACGGGTGAAGGAGCCGTCCGCGTCGGCCAAGAAGCGGATTCCGGACGCTCCTTCTTTGTCCAATGACTTCTTCCATGCGTTCATGCTAGAGAAGGAGGGTTAGCTGAGAGTTCGGTAGGTTGAAAAAGGTGCTAGGTCTGAGTTTGGGGGCATGGCGAAGTGGGTGAAGATGGAGAGCACATAGAACATGGAGGAAGGGATAAGAGGTGACATACACAAACGCATCGTTGACACTGATAACAAACACCTTTCCGGCATCCTTCAGTTTGGGGTGAGCGATATACCCAGGAATATGGGAATCCGAGCACGTTGGGCCTATCCACCGTTAGCCCATCCCATCCTATCTTGCCTCATCTCGTCAACCGCCCTCGCCCCTCGCAGAAACAAACCCGGAAATAAATAAAAACGTACTGAATGCGGCCGGCACCCCCACAATCAACGCCTTTTCTGTCCCCACCACCTTCGCCAAGTCGACAGTATTTCCTGGCTCCTTCTCCGTCAGGGCAACCGAAGGGATCGAGTCTCCGACTTTAACCATTTCGAAATATATATGATATATACGAATAACTGTTCTTTTAAAGAGGAAGCAAGCGAGGTATTGCAATTACAACTGGAATCTTGTGTTGGCGAGACTGCAATTCAATGAGTAACAGACAGAGACGGTTGATAAAGGGAGACGAGGGACGAGCCGAGTAGAAGAGAGTTCAATTATATATATATACTCGGCTACTAGGAGCTGAAACTTTACGCCATTCCAAATGGCGTTTTCTATCGCTCCCATTACTAACCCAAATTGGTGCAACAGCTCTGCATTCTTGTATTTGGAATTCACCCACTCCCTCCGCCCTTCGGATTGGCTCGAATGTACCCATTAAGCGAGTGCCCTCTTGTGGTTTGTCGGGAGCGGCCCTCGATAGGAGGAGACAAGACAAAATAGACCGATTTTGGACCCCGCATCCGCATCAGTACGAAGTACTTCGTGACACTCTCTGCACTTATCAACACTTGAGGAGCGTGCAAGACGTCCTCTTGATAACATCACGAATCGCTTCCCATCAGCCCAGGCGATATAACAGGCGTCTACAGTTCTAATGCACTAAATCGAGGGCGTTTATAATCCCGGGCAATTATCGTGATATCGAATTGGATCTACTGTGGTCAAAGTCGCCGGTTTTTTCTCCGGCGCAGAGATCGGCATCAAGGGCTGGATGTGATGTGCCCCGCACGGAACGTTAACGTTTGTCAAACCTCACCCTGATAATGGGTAAAGTATTTGGAATTTCAAATGGGCCGAGATGACAAAATGCAACAGACGATTATCAACCGACAACTAGACGGACAAAGACTCGTGCGTGGACAGAAATATATTTTTATTTTTATCTTGAAGCCAAAAAAAAAGCCTCGTCATCCTCTACCTAATAACAACTCCATGCCCTCCCCACCAACCCAATTCTAAGTGATGCCCCCATTACTATATCATTTTATCTATTTCTCATTTGGGCCCAAAATCAGAGTCTTAATGCCTTTTCCGGACTTCACTGCCTTGAACGCCTCCTCCGCCTCGGTAAACTTGACTGTGCCGGTGATCAAAGCCTTGACATCGATCTTTCCGGTAGCGACCAACTCAACAGCAAGGGCATAATCACCACTGCCGTATCTGAACGAACCCTTCATCGTCATCTCCTTGCAGCATAGCGCCACAATGGGGAATGTGATGTTCTCCTTGCCCATACCACCCTGGATGTAGACACCTCCTCTGCGAGTAAGATGGATCGAGGTCTGGATTGATGGCTCGGCACCGGACGCATCGATAACGGCATCGGCACCCTCTCCGAGGTCGAACTCCTTGATGATGTTTGCGGCGTTCTCCTCTGCGGAAACCTTCTGGGGAATGTAGGTACCGGTCGCAGCATATCCCTTTGCGAAGTCGAGTCTGCTCTGTTGGATATCAACGGCGATGATCTTAGTAGCACCATATGCCCTGGCGACAGCCATGCACAAGAGACCGACAGGTCCGGCCCCTATCACCACAACGCTCTGTCCGGGCTTGATATCAGCTTGCTTGGTGATGTGGACACCGACTGCGAGAGGCTCCATTAGAGCACCTTCAGCGAGCGACACATTCTTGGGGAGCTTGTAGACGAAGTCCTCTGCGGAGGTGTAGTACCCTGCCAATGTACCATCGAAAGGTGGGGTAGCAGCGAATCTCATATCGGGGCAGAGATTGTATTTCCCGGCCAAGCAGGGTGTGCAGCGTCTGCAAGGAGTTCCGGGCTCGAGAGCAACACGGTCTCCAACCTTGACATTCTTCACAGCAGATCCGATCTCGACAATGGTGCCGGCAGATTCGTGGCCGAGAACCATGGGTTTTGTGACCACGAAGTCGCCAATGCGGCCGTGTTCCCAGTAGTGGACATCACTGCCGCAGATACCGGTGACGTTTATGGCGACGATGACATCGTAGGGAGAGGTGAGGGTTGGCTTCGGTCGTTCCTCGAAGGAGACGTCGTGGATCTTGTTGAGCACGAAAGAGAGATTCTAGAGCCAACACAATTAGCTAACCGGCAACGCAAGCACGGAGGGGGGAGGGGCATGTACGCTGGCCATCTTGCTGAGTTGTGGTAGGAGAGATGTGGAATGGATTGTGTTGTTGGGGGTAGTGGGAGGGAAAGAAACTCGAGAGAATTGGAGGGAGATATCAATAAAATATCTCGACGAAGTAGCCCTCCGCCCACCATGGTGAGCCCATGCTGTCAGGAGCACGACGAGGCGCGACGAAAGCGACCCCGCCATGAGCTGGCGAGCTGCGACGAGTTTACCCGGGACCCTCGATTTATCCGCGCCAATGGGGGGCCGAGAGGCTCAATGGCCGTCGGAGCCCGGTGGCCACGTGACGCGAAACCTCGAGACTCCGCACTGAAAAGGCATACCGGATGGGGATAGATGGAGGCGTCGGTAGTCTCTAACTCGATCGAACCAATTATCAGGTACGCGGGAGGAGAGTCGAACCGCTCGTGATGGCGATCATCAGAAGATCGAGACCCTGCCCCACTGGGAAGTGGCATGTCGTGTAGAGCTTTTCAAAAGAGTCTGGAAAAAATGGCATTCCAGGTGAGCAGTCCCATCCATGCGACGAGGAGATATCCCAGGTTCCTCCTCTGCGCTCCAGCACCTCGGTGTGCCGTGCCACTAGTGCCAGGGGCGGTTGATATGGCTGAATTCGAAGGGCTATTGCCGCTGCTTCCAGAAGACCCAGAGTTGGGCTGAGAGGTTGGCAATGGAGTGTGCTGCAGGGACGCAGAGGCGATTCCGGTGGGGGTGATGGGAAGACTGGATGGGATGGTGTTGGCGTTGGCTTTGCTGCTGCTTCTCATGCTTATACTCGTGCTTGTGCTTGTACTGGCGGTGCTTTGGCTCGCCCCTGATACTGTCCATGTCGTCGTTGTTTCCGTTGCTGTACTCCCGCCGCACACCAGATATGGCACTCCCCAAAGGTCGGGGATGCTTCCAGTCCAAGTCAGTGTCGCTTGGCCGTCAGAGCAGCTAGGTGTTCCTCCAGCGCAGCCAAACGTACCACCGGCTAAAGTTGTGGTGCTACAAGAGAGCGAGAACAATTGCCGTCGGGTGCTGCTTGTCGACGAGGTCGAGAGGGGACGAGGGGGCCCCAAGGAAACATTATCCGGACTCGTGGTGGTTTGGGACATGTTTAGAATCGAGCTTCGAGAAAAGATGGAGGTGATGGTCGAAATGCGGGGAAAGGAGGAAGATAAATAAATAAATTCGCCCAGCTTCAATCCTAGAAGAGTTCCAAAAATAGCAAAGGTCGGGGCGGAACGAGGTGGCAGAATCGCACCTGGACGTCAAAAACCTTAGGCTCGAGTGTATCGGGCTAAAATGCTCGATCTCCTCTGTCACGAAAGGAAGCATATGAAAGGATTGGTTACTTATATCTTTCGACGAAGATGAAAGCACGGGCCGGGGAAGACACACAACTCACTTCCGAAGAGAAGAAAAAGAAAAAAAGGGTTTCCTGTCTTTTTTTCACTCCTTTTCGTGCTCTTTTTTTTTCATTGTACAGTACAACGAAGAGGAACTATTATTATCGGTTTCGCCTTACACGACACTAAGACCCCTTAATTTAAAGGCAAGCCCTTCATGTTTTTAAATTAATCGTGCATGTGCTCCATGTGCAAACAGAGCAAACATCAACCTTCATGTGATCGGACATCTTTGTGTGGTGTTTCACATGACATGGAACATATAACAGCCCTAAGGTTTGAAAAATGGATTTAAAGCCGTGATATTAGTGCCGTTAAAACTGGCAATATTAGGAAAGTCACTTCTGCACATCTAAAGGGAAAACCCCAGATAGACTTAGGCGGCAGCAGGTGAGCATAACACGTGCCTGGTCACGTGTTAGTTTGGTAAGTAATAGAGCAGTCTGTGATACACCTGAAAGTAAGGGTTATTGGTGTTTCCCAATGTACCGTAGACTCTTAGTCTTCAATGTTTTCTAGAATCTTGCCTACAATAAATTTATGCTCTCAACCCATCCCATGTCTTTCAACGACAACCAACATCGGGCTCAATGCCTCCAAGTCACAAATTCCAAAATTCCAAGTTCTCTTCGCCATTTGCACGGAGTATAGGCAGCTCAAATGCCATTCAATCTCCCATCTCAAGATGTATCAAACTAAACCGTTCCCGTCCTCAAAACTCCACTGACCTTCTCACAACTGAATCCTTTTCATTTCACAAATTCCCGACTGCTCCCACCTCACTGCGCCTTGTGCTTCTTTGGACCTGCTAATCATGCATCGCTCTTCCTCTCACCAGCGAGTGCAGCCACATCCACCTGTTTTAAGGGGAACGATCGTGATTGCACGTCGCTGACCCGAGTCTAGGATTGAAATAACAGGCGGTTTTGTTCACTTTACACTGTTTTTAACCATGCCCATTAGCTTTTCTCAATTGTCTCTCGTAATTCATTCACCAATCACGTCTCTGTCTTTTATTCCTGTCTTTTAGGGGATTGCAAACGCTTACCCTGTATCGTTTATCGCATTTCTTGAAGCCACCGGTGTTTTGAGCAGTTTTTGCGGTATTACATGAGTTTAATTTGATGGAACAGGTCTGTGGGAAGAGCAAAAGGATTAGCCAGTGGCGATGCGTTTTTGGAGAGATAGATGGAGACGAAGACTTACGCCTACAGGAACGTCGTCGGTTTCAGATTCCGTATCACTGCTGGCGGCCCTTTCTTTTATTGTTGCAGGCTCTGGGCTTGAAGCTATGGGGGCAGGAGCAACGCCATTGGCAAATGCCTCTTTACCAGAGGTAGATTTTCCAATCTTCAGAGGGTTCTTGTCAGCTCGGGAGTTTAAAGCCTGCTGGTTGGCCGTTAGTTGTGAAAGGTACTGTAGGAAAGGAAGTGAAACATACGCTTTCGGGCACTGTAGCCGAAATAGCCATGACCAAAAGGAGGGGGAGGACAGTTATGAGGCTATGTAATTGCATTTTTTTTATATAGAACCGGTGCTTGTTGTTTATGAACGATTGGAAGTAGGACATTCACTAGAGTTATATATCTTAGCATAAGATTTGTCCAGCTTACCCGACATTCATTGACACACTCAATCCTCTTCGTGAGGATCATTCTAGTGTGGAGGAAGGATTAAGGCGTAACTTATAAAAATAATTGAGGCGTGACTTATAATCGGCGCATGATTGAGTTGGGAAGGCGGCCAGGTGCGCAGCCATTTGTGCATTCCGCCAACCTTAATTTTCTATCTTTAAATTATGTTCACCTGTTTCAACGGTCACAAATATGGCCAAATGAGTTGATAGAACTGCCACTTTAACGAGTAATTGTAGGTCTCGCGCCCCCCAACACATACCAAACCCGCTGTGGTTAGACACTTTGATTAACAGTTGTATTTAATCAGTTTATGCAATCAGGAAGTCACGATTTGAGTTAAAATTTAGGTAAATAAATACTAATAAAATACTGTATGTAGTGTATAGCGTACAACAAGTGCAAATATTTAAAATTTTCAAGAGAGAACAACTGCGATATTGGTGCTTCAAACTAAAAATATCATGATTATTGAGTTTGTATCTCAAGAGAAAGGAAAGGTATTTTAGGAAATGGCGAATGGTCAACAAGGGGGCTTTTAAGTCATGGGATTTGGTTTCGGGGTGGAGCTCCGCCTGTGGAGGTTGCGTTTATGAAGGAAAAAGTGATGTTCTTGACTTTTACCTGTTCTTCCGCATATATTTCGTCTTGTGTGTTTTTTTACCGGTAGTAGGCTCTCTCGGGTGAACATACCTCATATCCCGCTACTACCCCAATTCGCTTCCATCGTTTGCCCAAATTGGCTCTTCCTTTTCAAGTGGCGATCCATCTTAGATCAAAGTAGGCCTATAATTCAGGTCTTCGTTAGGAAGTTGGATAGTATGTGGGGACTTACCATTGTCTATTCTCGACAGATAGCTTAGCAGAGCAGAGAACAAAAGCCGGGACTTAGAGAGGTGCACAGAGGTGGAAATGGTGTTGTATTTTCTCGAAGTTCATCTACACTCTGCAACTTCATGGCCAGGAATTAATTTTTTTGAATATCTAGCCAACCTTGAACGACTAGAAATATTAGACATAGTTGTGACCCTAGAAAAGTTCGAAGGTCACCTCGGTCAGCTCAATGCTCAAGACCTGCCAAATACGGCAAAGCGCAAGGCGGAAGGAGCCGGCAGAATCGACTTTTAGGAAAAAGTCAAATATCTGCATCCCAGACCGAAAGATATAACAACGTCAACATGGACATTCTAAAGCTCCTTTCGAGGTCTACGAAACATGCAAACAAGCTGCAATCGACGAAGGAGGTGACAACTTCATTGCCCTCTGCTGGAACGCGTGCGAATCCACAACTATTTAACGATGCCATCCCCGAATACCGAGGCAAGAAGAGGAAGCGCGGGGAGAAGAACACAGAGACAAAGTCTGCAGATGATGATGATGAAGCGATAAATTTCTTTGAAACTAAGGAAAAGGATTTAAAGCTCGAGAAAGCTGTCAATCACGATGCAACAGAGAATAAAGCCAAGTCCGAAAAATCAAAACCCAAGAATGATAGTGTAACCACCAATACACCGTTCCTGGAGGAGGAGGAATGTCGACAAATACTGCGGTCTCATCGATTAAAGGTCACACTGTTATCCACCGGAAAGGCCGCCAAGGAAGTTAAGAAATCGAAGAAACGAAAAGTCACCAAGAAGTCGAGCACCAAGGAGGAATACAAGCGGCTCTATTCACAACCATTGATGGCTTTCTCCGATTTAAAATCTCAATATGGCATATCTGGACGCATGGCACAAAATTTGGTGGAGCAAGGATATAAGATTCCCACAGAAGTGCAAATGGGTGCCCTTCCTCTCCTGCTACAACCAAAAACAGCATTGGGAAAATCACTGCAACAATTAGGAGATTCAAATGAAGATTGCAAAGTCGATTTATTAGCCGTTGCACCCACAGGCAGTGGAAAGACTTTGGCCTTTTTGATCCCAGCCGTCAACCAAATAATACAACGACGACGGACCAGCAGTGACAAGAGCGCCCATATCCTCGAAGCTATTGTCGTTGCGCCCACAAAAGAACTTGCAAATCAAATTGTTAATGAAGTCAAAAAGCTTAGCTTGGGAACTGGAGTTAAAGTTATTGGCATGAGAAAAGGTTTAACAATCGTCGAAGGATCAATGGCGACCGACCCAGATGTAAAATCTGGTTCGGATTCAGAAGGTACAGAAGATGCTAGTGACACAGGAGCTCAAAACACCAAGGCATCGCAACACGCAGCCAAAGCCGATATACTCATCACTACTCCCGGCCTCCTCCTTAGTTCCCTCTCCACCACCGATTCAGAAACTCATCTCCCCTTACCCAGCGTCCAAACCCTCATCCTCGACGAAGCAGATATCCTCCTTGATCCCCTATTCCGGGATCAAACCCTGGGCATATGGAACGCATGCACCAACCCCTCCCTTCGAGTAACCCTCTGGTCCGCAACCATGGGCTCTAACATCGAAGTCCTCGCTGCGTCTACCATTTCTGCACGAAGATCAAAACTTAAAATCAAAGACAACTCACAAGTCATACGTCTTGTAGTTGGTCTAAAAGACTCCGCAATCCCAAACATCTCCCACAAACTTGTTTATGCAGCCACCGAACCCGGAAAACTCATAGCATTAAGACAATTATTACATCCAACCGCTAAATCCACAGACTCCACGCAATCTCTACGTCCCCCATTCCTAGTATTTACACAAACAATACCTAGGGCAATAGCATTACACTCTGAACTGCTCTACGATATACCGGTGGAAGCAGGCGGTTCTTCCCGCATTGCAGTCTTGCATTCTTCCCTCTCAGACTCTGCCCGTGACGCTGTCATGACCGGTTTCCGAAACGGCGAGATATGGATTCTCATCACAACCGACATCCTCTCCCGCGGCGTCGACTTTCGCGGCATAAACGGAGTGGTAAATTACGATGTCCCAAACTCCGGAGCCAGCTATATCCATCGAGTTGGGAGAACTGGACGTGCGGGCAGGGAAGGAGGCGTGGCAGTTACTTTTTACACGAAAGAGGATATTCCGTACGTTAAGAATATCGCAAATATTATTGCGGCGAGTGAGAAGGCAGCTGGAAAGGAGGGGGGAGACGCCAGTATCCAGAAGTGGTTTCTGGATTCGTTACCGAAGCCTAGTAAAGAGGAGAAGAAGAGGTTGAAGATGCATGGGGTGGAAGCTAGGAGAGGGGGACTAGGCGAGGGAGAAGGGAAGGGGAAGGGACACGCGAAGATGAGGATTGGGACAAAGAGTGGGTATGAGAGGAAGTTGGAGAATAGGCGGAAGGGGGCAATTGAAGGGAGCAAGAGGAGGGCGAATGAGGTGGATGATGAAGAGAAGCACGATGAGGAGGAAAGCGAGTGGGTTGGTATTGATGAATGAGTTAGCTATGTAGGGATGTCTAGAAAAATTTGAACTGCTGAATCATGCAATGGTTGATTCTCGTGTCAAATTTTATTGCCTTATTTTGTTCTTATACTAAACAGAGCGTTTACAGGGCATACGAGCAACAAGGTAACTACATGTGAGTCGAATCGCCTAAATAGAGCAAAGAGGGCCTCGCGATACCTAGACCCCAGCCTCTAGAACAAGCCTTAATCTAGTATGCTCTTCAAACCCAATCCAAACCCCCAATAAGAGCTTACCGCAATATTGATTACAAACTAATTACATCGAGATTGCAAGGACCAATCCAGCAGTCCACTGGCCATAACAACAACAACGTGCAAGCCTGAGCCAAAATGTCATTGTGGATATAGAGCCTGATGGAAAACAAAATATAAGCGAGAAGAAAGTCTCTCACTGCTCCCTCTCACACTCCATACAGGCCCATTCATAGTATCTCATAACTCCTCCAAATCCTCTAGTACATCCTCAGCATATCTCGCATTCCCTATCTTGTCACCCTCCAAACCCCATGGTATCCCTCTACCCTCTGATACTTCGCTTGCAGAGTATACTTAGAAACGAAAAACTGAGGTCAGGAATTCCGTTACTAACATGTTACATGTCCTTTCGAATGCTGCTGTAGTCCAGACTTTGCCTGGCTAAGATATGTAAAGTTATGAGCAAGAGCAAAAAAAGGAAAATATCCACCTTCACTAAGCCAGCATATCTTAAACAAAGACAATGACGATACACCCTCTCATCACTCCAGATACTACAAACAGAACAGGCTTCCTACCAAGACAAGCAAATAACCTCACCTAGCCTAGCAGCTAAGGAGTTTAGTCGCCATCCATGGTGCTATCTCTTGGAATCGAATATCAGAATTTGGTATATCATTAGAAATAGTGATCTTATACCCTCTCGCAGGCAAAGACTACGGAATAAATGCTTTACTTGTGATCTAAGACTCTCCTTTTTGGTCTGTAAGTAAAATAGACAGATGCTTTATTGAAACGTAATAAAAAATGCCGAGGGGTAAAATTAAAAGGGTTTTATTATGGTACTATAGCTAAGTAAGAGAATAACTGGTTGGACAAGGTATATGGGTATAGTTTAATACGAAAACGGAGACCAGGCTTGAAGGAAGACATGTTGCAGTAAACATTAAAATCCTAGCAGGGAAACTCAACTGACGGGGGATGTCACGCTGGAAAAGAAAACCAGACAAAGTAGTAGACGTCACACTTCGAACACACGATACTCACACACGATACTCAAATAGAAACAAGTTCACGCAGATATCTCGATTGCTCTCAACCTAGTCAGATCACATAAATGCCCTCTATCCTCTTCCTTCTTCCTGTCCCTCTTATTCTTCCATACATATCCACCCACCAATCCTGTTCGCCCACCTTCTAAAAATTTGGCGGCGTATCATATCCCATCCCATCGATTTCGCATTTCGTAAAAGCACACCATTCGTATCTTCTCGCCCTCCCTTGCTACAGAACCAAAAATGCCACCAAATAGTGGCAAGAAAACCAGCAATGCGTAAGAACATAATCCGAGAGGGGGAGAGAGAAAAAAGGCAACGCTCCACGTGTTGCCAACGAATGAAAAACCAGACCCCTATTCCCGTGAACGCCTCGCTAGTAGTGTGAATGCGCTGTAGCCCCCACATGTACTAATTGAAAAATATAAAGAATCCATCCTAGGCCACTGTGTGGTCTCGAAAATAAACACCCACCCCCAAACTGTGTTCTGCTGCTTAGGCAATAGATTTTGAAGAGAAAAGAAGAAATGGCACCCAACTGGAATGCCAATACCGAAACCGAACGCCATTGGATGGTGAGGCCGTGTACACATAACGTTGCTGCGGATGTGTGGAGTTGAGGAGGCGTACAAATGTGTGGAGATGCGGAATTGAGCTCAGAATTCCCACTGTGGGATGCAGAGAGATGCAGGGCAGACTTGAAAGAAGCTCAAAACACGCCAGCCTCACTCCTACTCCTCTTCCTGTCCCCCCCCATACGAATGAACCTGGTGCGAATCCACATCATAAGCTTATGCCACGCTGAATTCGTCTTCTTCTTCGTCTCGCCCATCGCTGTATGTTGTCTCTTCGGTCCCGCATACAGCTCATTCAACGCCGGCGGAGCCTGTAACGGTGCGCTGCCATAATCCCTCCCGACAAAGCTATCCACCTTCTCCGAGGTCAAATTTGTTTCGCTGCGTCCCCTAGCCCCCAACTTCGGTTTGGCTGTAGTGGAAGAACCGGCCGAAGATCTGCGATGTCCACGCTCGATTTGCCGGGCTTCCTGACGCTGACGCTTCTCCAAGGCAGCGATTTCCGCACGAGCCGCGCGCTCTTCCTTCGCCTGCTCTTTCTCTTGGAACTTGCGGCGGGCGTCGGCGATCTGTTGGGCGTGGGAGCGGTTGACGACGTCGGAGCGTGACCTTAGGCGGAACCCTTTGTCTATCGAGGAGCGGAAGGCGCTGGTAGGAGACATGGTATCGGTGGGAGAACCGATATCGACGGGGGAGAGAAGAACACTGCTGTGTAGCGAGGTGTGTGACGTGGCGAGGGCAAGGCGAGAGGACGACGGCTGCTTCGACGTGGTTTGGAGTCGCAGCGGCTGAGAAACGATAGGGGATGCCGTGCTGCTACCGGTTATAGAGCCGGCGCCATTAGAAAGGTTGGAGGCGGAACGATAATTGGGACGGAATCGATCGTCATCGTCGGTCGGAACAGGACTATTCGATCGATCACTCTCGCGCAGTGAATTTTGGTACGAAGCTGCAGATATGGGAGGAGTATAGGGACGTGGTGTTTGCTGGAAAGGGTGCACGAAAGAGCCAGCGCGATGACTGCCTCCCGTTGCAGTTGAGAATTGCGACGTCCCACTGGTGCTACGAGCGTGATATGCCCTCCTCCCAGACTCGTTCCTATAATTGACCTCGTGGGTAGAGCGCGAGCCCGACCCGTAATCGTAGATTCCCAAGCCATTCTGTAGTTCTGCCGGGCGATCCAAGTCCAGCGAGTTCTTCTCGCTCTGCGTCAACTTCCGCAGCATCGGCTTGACCTTGGTCCTCGCCTTGGTGGCCTGCCGCTCATAACTGGTCATGTTGAGAGAAAAGCCGCGACTTCCACAGCCTCGACGACCCCTTTCCACAGGTCACCACGATTCATATACCGGTCATCACCGAACTCAAGGTCGGGGGCACCAGGACGGATGCGAGGGCGCTACAAGCCCAATTGTAGCGCTGGCGATGTGGTGGAAGAGGAGCGACAGCGAGGCTGAAGGATGGAGGAGGAGGAGGAGGATGATGGATATGGGTTGTTGAATTGCGTGGTTTGGAGGAGGTGGAGGAGGTGGTACTGTAGTAGTTTAGTCGGTCGGTCGGAACAGCCGACGAAGACAACAAGAATCAGCCTCAGACCGACCAAATGGGACCAAACAGGCCTGGGGACGGCACGATTACTGCCCGCCTCCTCTCCAGCTGGACCCTGAGATTGGCCGAGAGGGATAGCGACCCCTCACGCCCATCGCTCTGGCGACACACCGCATCCGGATCCTTCGGCGATGGATTTTGCATATCAGATCTATCCTCACAATTAGTCAAAGAGAGAGAGGTGGGATCGAAGGGGGAAAAGGGTGATTTCGCTATGCGGCGATGAAGGAGAAGGGAGGGTTGATCATCTATGTCATCGATCGGAGCACACCGATTTGATTGATGACGAGACAACAATAGGCTTTTTATGTATTACGAGATCATAAGAGGCAGGGCAAGACGACGAGAGGCAAGACAAGGCAAGGCATAGTATACTATGGCAATTTAAAGCACCTGGCATAGGTATGTATGGTATGGGTAGCAGGCATGGTACGTACGGTATGGCATGGCATGGCATGGAATTGCCAGCGACTAGGTCTCAAAGAAACATCCATCAATGATCGCCATGCATGGTCTACACAAGATCGGTATTCTGGTCGATAGATAGATATACATGTGCTATGTATGTGTGTGTGTATTATGTACGTGTGTGTGTATTATGTATGTGTGTTTTATATGTGTGTGTGTGTGTGTTATGTGCGCGTTTGTGTATGCGTATATAGACTACTACTGTACCGGAGTGATGATGAATCTTAGACGCTTGAAGATATCTATTGACAGACAGGTAAAATGATTCGGTTCTCCAATCCATCACAGGCATCTATCCTATCCTCCTCCTCCCGTCTCCGCCCAATCGCGCTATTCGCAAAGCCCCCCTCACCCCCACTTGGAGATTGATAGGATTTTCATCCTACGTGATGTGATGGTGCACGCGTAGAATCTCGGTGGACGAGAGGAGGATCGAGATGATCGATATTCCTCTTTGGCGGAGAGAAGAGGATCGGATCTCTCCCTGTAGCGTGGCCTTTGTGGCCATTGATCGATAGCTTCCTATCTCTACTATATAATACTATACATGCTATACATAATATATATACATAATATATATACATATTATTGCATACATGCTACTACTCTACCTAAAGAGCTCCGTCTAGCAGGAATGGGAACGAAACACCTAATCGTCATCATCCTCATCCTCCATCAATCATCCTCTCTCATCCCTCTGCATCAGAAACATCCACACATCCATCCGGTGTTCGGTCCGTCCCTCCTTCGCGACAAACTTAACCGTCACCGTCTTCCGGTACGTCCAACATCTCCGTTCCAACGCGTTGCCTGTATATCGTCGACCAAGGGAACCCGAATTCAATCGTGCAGGACTGCGGAGGCGCAGAAGGGGCGGACGTGGGTGGTTGGTTTGTCCTTCCACATCTCCTGGAAGTTTGGATCGCGTCGTGAAGATGAACGCACTTCCGGGGCCATGTTATGCCTCTTCCCAACCGTAGAAAAGATATCCTCGATGCTACCTTTATGCATTGATTTGCCTCTCTCGGATCCGGGGATCAACCTGCCATAAGCCTTACTGCGCGGAGGTATTGCCCTGCTGTGCAAATGAATGTATACTCTAGTTCTGATGTCCCACGGCGTACCCTTACTACGCACTGCGACCTGCCACATGGAGAATAAAGAGATAAGAACGGCGTTGCAGGATCTATCTGGAGGGAGATGGAGGACCAGAGGGAAAGGCTTATAGGCTCGTCTGGCTCGGTGGCGCATTCGTCGGTCGGATCTCGCAGCTCTATACGTGATACATACCGCACAGCGACAGCCAATGCCCGGATTTTCACAGGTTTTCGCAGGTTTCGCAGACCTCGTCGGAGCTCGTCAGATCATCTCGTCTGTCTCGTCTGTCTCGTCTGTCTCGTCTGTCTCGTCTGTCCTTACTCACCTCACTCGCCCCATCTCATCTCATCCCATCTCATCTCATCTGTTCCCGTCTTCTCGACTCGGGACGGAGTACGAGCAGAGCACGGAGGGACGGACGGTAGCTCACTTCTTCTTCCGCAATGGCCCTCTCCCTCCCTCCCTCTCTCTCTCTCTTTCTCATCCATCACTTGCATGCAGCCGTTGACCGTGACCCGTGCATCCGTTCTACTATCGATGCCCTCACCGGACTGGCCGCTGCCGGACCCCAGCCCCTACGCGGTGGTGGGTGGTGCAGATCTCCCTGGAGGCCATGGTCGAGTATCGTCTCACGTTTGGCCGAGAGAGGGTGATTTGTATGTAGGTACATTCGCATTGGTACGAGGATACTTGCTGCTACTACTGCGAGAGACTCGCATGCGGCACTCTGGTGGAGGGGAAAACGTGAAGGAGGCCTCGAGAGGGAAAGTATCTCGAAGGTTGATCCCGTTGCCCCTCCACCTCCACCCTGTAGAGCATTCGACTCCACCTTGAATAATCGAACTCTCACTCTCACTGTCACTCTCACTCCTCTCACTGTCACTTCTCTTCCCCACTCACTCCCTCCCCTCCCCTTCCCTTCCCTCGACCCGTCCCGTCCACCAGGTGTCTTCCAACAGCAGCTATACGGTCCGTTGCTCGTCGAGAATCCCCTCATCGACGACTCCATCCACCACAGCCAATGCGGAGCTGTGATTGATTTTTTATGGCGCGCCTCCGAACATGATTTTGGGTCCCGCAAGGGTCCACTGTACCTGTGCGGAACTTGCAGATTGCGAAATCTGGCTCCTCACCTCACCTTGTCTTGTTGGAAGCACACACCACAAAGCGTTCACTGCTTGCCCTTTCATGGTTGGTGATTCCGTGATGATTAAACCCCCCTCCCGTAACCCGTGCTGTAGACGCCTCGAGGCCAGGCCGTGTTCGTGGCAGCCCTGGAGGCCCTCACGGTGGATATACACACGTCCAACTTCCGAACAGGACCTCTGTCTCGGTCGACCTGCTCCACGTTCTCCTCCGCCTCCGGGCCAAGTGCAATAAGGGGAAGACAGGTCGTGCATCCGTACCAAGATTCCGGTCCAGACGAAAATGCAGGTCCGACACCATCAGACGCACCGGACGGCGCAGAGAGAGAGGCAAAAGAAGAGGTTGGACCGAAGCGTGACGCTGGAGTAAGCTCCTCCCATGACATCTCACCTGCCAATAGATCTTGTACGCCGGTTCCCACGGACGTTGTCGAGAGATCGGGTCGAACGAAGCTTCGGACGATACATGCTAGAAAGCACCCCCATGCATGCCACCGAACGGCGCGTGCTCTTGTGCGACTGAGACACCTCCGCTGAAGATTCCCCCACAAGTTCGCAATTATAAAGTATCTGTCCCTTGTGACGGGGCGCTTCGGACGCTCTATGGCCTCCAGCCCGTTTGTGGATGCTGCTAGCTAGCAGGACGGAGTAATCAACTCAACCATGATCCTCGACGGAAACTAATAATGGAACGAGAGCTGACTACGCTACGACGGGGCGTTGTTGGACGGGAGAGAAATGGTAAGAATGTCTCATTCGCGACCCCTCCATCCATGAAGGAATGTCCAACTTCGGCCTCGGGGATGAGATGAAATGAAATATCAATTATCAATTCGTTGGATCAGGGCATTTTCGCAGCGGCAAAAGCGTGTGTCGCTTAGACGGATTGATATTGGACAGGTATCGGTATCCCCGTCTCGGACAATGAAGATACTAAGAGAGATGCTTGATCCGAGGCGACTTTCGTCCATTCGCGCCTCTTGCTGGCTGTCTACCTTTGCAATCAAACCGGGAAGATGTAATGCCGGCTGCAGATGCACGCATCGCGTCACCGTGTTGGAAGAGAGGGCCAGAGAGGAGAGGATAGGGTGGGGGAGGAGGGAGGAGGGAGGGAAGTTGAAGAGGCCATCCATCCAACAGGAGCGGGATGGATGTGATGCTTGCTACTCGAAGCCGATAGGAGTCAGAAGTACCAGCCGTAGAGATAGAGAGACATGTACGAAAGGTTATAGCTCACCTATAGCTCACGTCCGGTACCGTACAAGTACATATACGGTGTCTGTCCGGTGTCGTGCTGCTCGTATTTCATTTCGTGCCGGTGCGGCAATGTCTCAGAAGATTCCATTCCGATCTCGATGGCCTCGAGCGAACATGCGAATATGCAAATATGACTCGGTTGTTGGTATCGTCTTTGTAGCAGCGACCCGCGTAAGACGATTCCATGCTATCCCATTTTCTCTCTAGAGACTCGCACACTTGGATACGGTACTTGCATACTTGCATACTTGCATACTTGCCTCCTCGCGCGGTGCCCACTCCGCAATCAATCCGTCTAACTCGACTGCCCCCATCGATCATCCATGCCGGAGCTGCATATCATCTCGCCCCCTTCACTCGAAGTGCGGCCTGCCCCAGTTAGCAGCCGCTTTCTGCAGCAGACTGCACATCAGGGTCCACCAACCCACCAACCCACCAACGCCGTCAAGCGAAAACGCCTGGCGCCTCTCTTGCCTGTTGGCTCTTTGGCTCTTTGGCTCTTTGGCTCTTTGCCTCTTGCCTCTTGCCTCTGGCCTCTGGCCCCTCTGAGCCAGGTCAGCCAGGTCAGCCAGGTCAGCCAGTTCAACCAGTCTATCCGGTCTAGCAGTAGCTGCTCGTTAGTGGGCTGTCGGGAAACCCTGCGAGCCCTAAAGCCCGACCTAGCAAGCTCCGAGGGGTGTTCTCGAGGCGTTGTCGACAAATGTTCGAATGCGTCTAGCTGCAGCGGCCGAAGTTCGCAAGACAGAAAAGAGAGACGATTATCGAGCAGTGGCAGGATGTGTCGAGCCTATCGACAAGCCTAAAATCCAGGCTGCCCGGAGAGCTAGACCTGGCTCGCGCAGCTTTTGTGGGGAGTGGAGACATCATCGAACACAGAATAAAAACGAGGGAAGAGAGGGGAGGGGGAGGGGGGTTGGTCTAGTTGGTCTAGTTGGTCTACACGGCTCAAGAAGGGGAGAGTGCGCCGAGAGGCCAGCAAGGGTGATCAGGGAAAAGGTCAAGTTCAAAAGCGCATCGAATCAGATGAAATCAGTTCGAATCAAAGACAATCAAATCAACTCGAGTCAAGCCGAAGCAAATCAAGGCAACGTGAAGTGAAGCAAATCCAAACCAAGCCCAACCGAGCCAAACCGAAGCCAAATCCAATCCGATCGAATTCTGGGATAGACATATCGAGCAATATAATATAATAAACAATATTAATAAATAATAATCACAAACAGCGAGAAATCCTCCGCTGCAGCCATACTCGAAAGAGAGAGACAGAGAGAGAGAGACGCACACACAAACATACATCCACACAACCAACAGAGCGAAATCAAAAGACGAGCTTGTCCTATTCGGGTGTTAATATAGAGCCCTTTTTTCGGGTTTGGAAATGGATTTCTGCCACTGAGGTGATCTCTTCTCGCCTTCGCATCTCCAGCTCGCGCCCCCCTCCCCTGTCTGTCTCGTCTCGTCCGTCCTGGCCGCTGGGGAAAAATGGTGGCGCTGACAAGCGTATTTCGACTATCAACAACTCTTCATCTCGTCTTCTCACGCTGTTTTCCCGACCTGAGCATCGTTCCCTACCCTCCCCCTCCCAGCGTTTCCTCTTGAAGCCAGATCTGATCCACTTCCTCCTCCCCCTCCCCTTCCTCTGCCCTCCCCTCCCCTCCGCTCCCCATCATCTCGATCCCTACCCGGACCCTTCGTCCTCAAAAACCACTAACCCACCAGACGCCTGACTGCACGGTACCATAAAAGTGACTGCTCGGCTTCGCGTCCGCGACTGTCGACCATGGACCGGAGGTGGCTGAACTATATAGACCCCTCCGCAGGTCCTGGTGGAGACCTCGTTTGCAAGATGATATCTTTCCTCTCTCTCTTGCTCTCTCCTACTTGTACATGGTGTTTGTTTCTGAGAACCCGGATCTCTGTATAATTATCAATTGGGGGCATCAGGGCTACGGTCGTTTACTCGTCAGGATCTGATCCGGCATTCGATTGCCCGTCTTTCTTTGGAACCACCGTCCTTCTTTGCACGAGAGAGTCTGCAACGACGGCGGCAGTAGCATCCCATCTCTCCGTCTCTACGTCTCTACGTCTCTACGTCTCTCCGTCTCTCCGCCTCTCCGTCTCTACATCTACATCGACATCTACATCGACATCTACATCGACATCTACGTTCTCCATCTGCATCTCTACCTCGCTCCCTCTCTCCCTCTCTCCCTCTCCAACTCGGGCGGCATTGTACAGTTTCACTGCAGGATCCAGTGAATGGTCAATTGGCTCGGTCCTGGCACTTCCTCCTAGCCGACCTTGCACCGACTCCGGCAACACTCTCGGAATCCCCCCACTCGCAGCTGGATTCGGATCTCCCATAGCCGGAAAAGAGGGTATTCGGCATCGACGTCGACCAACTTCTCGCCCCAGCAACGCCCACCTCCGGGAAACACCAAAGACAACCTTTCTGGTCCAATCTCTCCAATCTCTTCCACCAGAGCTCCGTGGTCATATGGTTGACTTCGGAACCAACACCACACATACCCTGGCCTGTACCCGTCCCCGTCCCGAAAGCAACCTCCAGCCAACAACATATGGCCGCTTGCTTTCACCCCGCACAAACACCGCATAGTGGCAAACCCTCCATCCGCGTTCCAACGGCGCTCTCCAGTCCAGTCTCGACTCTCCGTCGTGCTCTGACTCCTAAAGCTCGAAACTGAGCCTCGTCTTTGTCCCTCCCGGCTCTGTTCCTGTCCAGTCCTTTAGCCGCCAGGATGAACCTCTGTTTCTGGCACTCGCTGCTTTGGATCCAGATCTACTGGTTGGTGATTTGGTATGTCCTAGAACCTTCTCCATTTTTGCAATTTGCAATTCCAAATTTCACATAAAAAAAACCCCCCGGAATCTCCCCAATGGGATACTCCCGCAAGCTGTGTCCTTTCGGAATTGTTTTTCCGCTCTCCGCTGCTGGAAGATCCGGACACTAACAAGGGTCCCAACAGGATACATCGCTATACGCGCACCGTTGTCCACACGATTACCCATTGGATATACCGTAGCAAACCCCTTCCTGCAAACCCCTCGTACACATGCAAAGATGTCACGGTAATCATCCCCACCATCCACAACAACTTTGAGGAATTGAGGGAGTCGCTGCAGAGCATCCTCGTTTGCCAGCCCTGCGAGTTACTCCTGGTCACCACGTCTAGCAAGTATGAGAAACTCGTCCGATTCGCCAAATCGCTCGAAGCGAGCAATATCCGCATCTTTCAGGTCCCCATCGCCAACAAGCGGATCCAGGTCTGCGAGGCCATCCCCAAGGTGAAGACCTCGATCATTATCATGGCCGATGATGATGTCACGTGGCCCAGCACAATCCTACCTTGGCTGCTGGCACCATTCGAGGACGCGAAGATGGGTGGAGTAGGTCCCTGCCAACGAGTCAAGCGTATCAAATCTGGTTCCCCGTCCGAGTACATCTACAATTGGCTCGGCGCCGCCTACATCGAGCGCCGCAATTTTGAAATATCGGCCACCCATCGTATAGATGGTGGTACCTCCTGCATGTCTGGACGCACCTGTGCATTTCGTGCCGAGATCCTGCAAAGTCCTTTCTTCTTGGAGGGATTCAAGACCGAGTGCTGGGGCTGGGGAAAGAAATTCCGTCAGTATCAGTTGAACGCCGATGATGATAATTTTGTGACGAGATGGCTGGTGAGCCGCCAGTGGAAGACGTGGATCCAGTATGAGCCGGAGTGTGAGATCGAGACGACCCTGGAGAATAACCCCAAGTTTCTGAGGCAATGTTTGAGGTGGGCGAGAAGCAATTGGCGCAGCAATTATACCAGTCTGGTGAGGACAAGGCACGTCTTGTGGTAAGTTGCCCCCGTGGAAGGCTATGGAAAAGGAGACTGATAGCTTGAAGGCAACAACCATGGTGTACATATGCCCTCCACTTGGCAACCTTCACGTCGCTCACGGCTATTTTTGATCCGTTGATCTTGGTGGTGACATACTATGCGGCCCCCACCTCATATCCCGCTTACGGACCGTGGTTTTATGTTTGTCTCCAGCTGGTCTTCATGTTCTTCGTCAAGAACGTGAAGCTGATTGGCCTCTATCGTCGCAATCCAATCGATATTATGTACTTTCCTATTTCAGTCCTCTTTGGGTATTTCCACTGTGGGATTAAGCTATACGCACTTTTCACATTAAAAGTAGTATGCTTTCCCTCTCTTCCTCTTCCTCTTCCTCTTCCTCTTCCTCTTCCTCTTATTCTTTACTTCGATGTGGTTTGATTCCAACGTGAGCTGAAGTGAGCTAATAAGGTTTCATTGTAGACATCATGGGGCAGCAGAGCGGATGGTGATACCAACGACAGCGAACGCATGTCACCTCGGGCCAAACGCAGCGAGAGTGTCACGCTACCACCAGGCAACCACCCTTGTCTTATCAGATATGAAGATGAGAAGGGACTCATTACTAGTACACCTTCTGAGGAATCAGATAATATTAATGAGGATGTTTCCATCCATTATCATTCTGAGAGGAGCGAGAGAGACGAGACGGCCCCCGTCTCTCGCGTGACGAAGGGGGTGCCGGTAGAGGATTCGAGCAGTGATGTTGACGAGAGCGACCTGGGAAGCGATGATGGTGACTCGACTGGTGGCAGCAACTACAATTCCATGGCGAGTAGCGTAGTCTTAAATGATATGGAGGAGGGGGCAGAGAGCTCGGTGACGACCAATGATTATGTGATGGTGTTGGAGACTTCGAGACGCTAGCGCAGCATATGTCTTGAGGTTGACACTTTTATTCGTATCAATGGAATGCATGGATGGATGGATGGATGGATTGGATATTAGGCATACCGGCTTCGGTTTATCAATGGCTAACCTCGGAATACGGAATATGGAATGACGATTACGAATCACGAAATGGGATTTGGGGATATACCCTACATCGATACGCCCATCCTCGGTGGATGTGATGGGAGCGATGTTCGGCGGCTTTCACGGGTCGCCTCTTCTCTGCTTTGCTTCTGCGTTGCATCCTTTGGGAGTTTTATTGTATATTTCTGTTCTTTCGACACGGCTCCCTGAGGAATACAGGACTACAGGCGGTTTGAGGCCGAATTTTGGGATTTCGGTTTTTCTTCTCCACTTCTACATTCCTCTTCATCTTTTTCGAAAATAGGGAAAAGCTTGTACATATCCATACGACACCTGGTAGCGAAGGATATTAATTGGCGGGCGGAACAGTTCTTTTATCAGAAAGACTTTGGGCGGATTCTTTTCTATAAAAGTTTTCCTAGCTTGGTTTTTATTCTCTTTCTCTTTATTCTACACAAAAAGTTGAGGGGTTGTTTGGGAAAAGAGGAATGAATGATAGAGATGGAGGGGCGAAAGCCCGGATACCTAGGCTTGGTATGGTAGATTTCTTCTATAGAGGAATTCAAAACTTCGACGAGAATAAGCGAGAGCACAATAACTAGAGCTATGACATAGGGGAGCGAGGGAAATCATCAGTGACACAATAAGGTTCTCCTACGATGATCAAGCTTCGGCCTGACGTCAGATCGAGGTGAGTATGACATCTCGGCCCCTCCAAATATCCAAATGTTAGCAGAGAATTAGAACAAGGCTCTAGATCTCGATAGAACGCAGCTTGTGCCCACTTTCACCTCAATCGGCTCCTTAAACTCCCGTCTCAATACTTTTTTTTTTATTCCAAAACCCATGCCGCAGCCGCATGTGCAAGAAAAAGCTAGCTTATCCCATCCCACCCTTGCAATCGCATCTTCCCTCCACCCTATCTCTGTAAACAATTAAGACACCCACGAAATTTGCAAGGGAGATTACAGGGGTACTGTCAAGGGGGCTTTGCCAATCATATAGATAGTACCTTCTGAGTTTTGGCAAGTTCATTTTCATTGTTTATATGGCGGCTTTCCTCACCGCCTACTTCTTTAAGCTTAAGGCTCGATAGCAAGTGAGCCATCGACCTCAAATAAGCCTTTAATAAAAATTGATATTCCCAATAGCTCATCTTCTTTAAGTTATCTTAGTCTTCTGCGGACCAATGACAGGGATTACTGTTTTATTTACTTATCTTTGATCCTGCTTGATATGATCGTGTTGTATTTTTATAAATTTATACTCCCAAACCATTGCTTCTCTCAAAAGGCTATTGTGCCCTCTTTTCTAAAAACGATTACATTACAATAGATCCAAGCCGGTTGTGTGGGGTATTTATAGATAAAACATTCCGGTTCACAATTCTCGCTCGCATCTATCTTCTCTGTTATATAAGATTAAGTAAATACACATCTAGTATGTCTACACACCTCGTTTAAGAAGTGGATAGAGCCTCTGCTTCGGTTGATTACCGTAATGCCCTCTTATACAAAATCTAAACATCTTACTATACCTTCCAAAGTTCGGTGGAGAAGCTCTTCTTCTGTACAACTCGCCAGCCGGCCTCATCCGAGGAAGTCAAATGTTATGCTAAGGCTTATTAATATATAGTTGCTAGTACTCAACATGGGAGGGATAAGCTTAGGCCGGATGGCTAGAAGAGACAAGTCCGCTAAACATTGATGGGAACCACGGTTCAACTTACTACCTTTTGAGGGTGCATAGAGGTGAACGACCAACTAAGTCCTCTTATTCGGTTGAAGTCTCCCGGTCAGGTAGCCTACGGTCATTCCTCGAGTCGGGAGTGGATGTAGAAGCTAGGAGGGATGCTCAGAAGGGGATACATATCATCCAAGGCTCCGAAGAATCCAGGAGTTCAGTGGCGTTGTTGAGAAATGATCGAATATCGATTATAAGCTTGTTTACAGTTGAAGTACGGCTGAAGTAGCTTGGGGCTTTTCTACCGGTAGCCCATGACATGCTTATTAAATTCTAGTATACTGCGTCTAATTGATTGGCTGATACCCCCCACACAAAACGCTTGACTCTGGCCCTTACGAATTCATCAACTAAGGAATTGTTTAGGAGTGGGTAGGAGTACAGAATACACAACCCTCTCGCGGACAAAGGTTCAATGCACATGCAATATGCAAGCGACTGTACAAACTAGGTGGATGGTTGACATGGGATATGTGGGAGGGTGTGGAGTTTGATTGTGGCGTATGCTGTGTAGCCCATTCGGTTGTGCTGCAGATGTAACATTGTGGAGTGGGGAACTATAGTCTAGAGACGTTTACCGTTCGATGTTGGTTTTTTTGTCATATTTTTTAAGGAGGTGGAGGGAGAAGGTGACGAATGAAGGCAGGATTGAATGAATGAATTTACCCGTTATCTAGATGAAGGATGAAGGAAGAGAGGGGGTGAAGGGACGACTTTTTGGAGAGAGGTGATTATGTACTTCAGTCAATTGATAATTAGATCCCGAAGGTTACTTACTACGCCTACCCGTGCTCCAATATGTACTTGAAATGCATTCTAATCTTCTATCTAATGATATTCTGCATTCGGTCAAAAATTTGGGGGGGGGGGGGCATACACTACTTACCTTGCCTGTAAAAAGTTATCAAATTTTAAAGCTGTACGGAGTAGGTACGACATGTCACAGCTCATACGAAAATTTTCACCAACGCAATATATCTGCTAATCTTCCGAGAAAACAAATGCCCGGCCCACGGCCAGCACCAAGGCTTCGGTATCACATTGTGAAGGATGATTCCCCTCTTCTGCATAACCGAGGATGCATACCACACACACCACTGCTACAGTAGCCGGACCGAAACAACATACCATAGTAGCATATCATGGTTCGGTTGAAGAAGCCGAAAGGAAACTCAGGCAATTATGCGCGCTTCACACCCTCAAGAAGAATGGTTTGGACTCAAAGTTGAGTAATCAACTTTTGGAGGGAGCGAAGGGGAAAAAGGTGGGAGAGATAGGGATGTCGAAATCAGCTTATTTCACTGTACGAAATCATTCCTCTAAGGCAGAGGACTATACCCCAGAATATTCCGAAAAGCGGGCAAACAAGCAAGAGATCCTGTTCACGACCTCGCAATGGGTCGGATGTCAGGTCTGTCTCAGTGTGTAGGGTCTAGTTTAGACTGTCTCAAGTGAAGTACGAACACATTCAGCCCAGTTATGTATGAGACATCTTGGTACAAGACTCGCAGCCACGATGCTACACAATTCTCACTCCCCTCCAAGACTTGAGGTTATGGCTGTTTTCTTCGCCCAATCGCCCTCCCCAGTATCTAATACACAAAAATAGCGAAGAAATCCAGACCCCTCACCCACCAACCATACTCTCCAAAATGACGCTCTCCATTGCGATTTGTCTCAAAAGAAAACACTAAAGGATTATGATTTGCTAGGTGCGGTTCCCCGTAAAGAGCGATTAAGTCCATGACCTAATGTGCTACACACCCACTGCAACGAGATGCGCCATCCATTGCATTAGTTTCGTGACCTGTTGTACGACTTCGCGTTATATTCCCGTCCCCGCATTTACTCACACACCAAGCACACAACCGGAGAATAATTCTCACACCCACCTGTCAGCGGCCTGGACTACCAAAATCGGTATGTCCACCACTTAGGTGATGGCTCGGGGTTTCAACCTCATCCAGGCGATCGAAATACCAAATACGACACAGCACACAGCAGCTGGAATAGTGAATGAAATATTCGTTGCCCGCTTGTATCGCTGATGGCGCTGGCGGTCTGGGTTGTAAGTGGGACGTTGGGGAAAATTTGCTCACTGTACTTGAATTACCTGCGTCCTGGGATAAAGCTTGGAGAGCGCAGGCAGGGGGAGGAACGAGTAGTGTATATGTACAACAATAAGTTAGGACGGACCTGCGTTTGTAGCGGCTCTTGGCAATATTTGTATAGAGACTTTTTGCAGAGTTTGCGGTAAGTGGGGTGGGTGGTTGAGAAATACCGAAGAGAAGCTAAGTTGGATATCAAAGGAACTTGGGTTGGTTTGAAATGGTTATGTGCTTCAAGAGAACGTTGAGAGTCAAGCCAACGGGACGAACAGATGGTCGTGTAAGGAGAAGAGCACAAGCTCATGAATGAAGTGAGGGTAGGATATTCGAGGTGTTCATGTGATTGCCGAGAATCTTTATAATGTTGAAATATATATATATAATAGTCCAAATTGAACCGCAAATTCTTTCTATCCGTCCGCGTTCCTACGCTTTTACCCTCAATCTGTCATCCGTCACCATCACCATCCCACCATCCAAGGTGGGTCTCATCTCATCTCATCCCAACCTCCTCATTTTACAATGAGCAGTAAGCAATTTACGATAGTACAACATCAGCGAAATCTTATCCGCTGCACTTGCTAATCAGTTGGTCCAAGGAGGCAAAGCTCCTCACTTCGATCGTGTGTTCCTTTGAAGGTGTTCAATCGGCCTATAGCAAGCGTTAGCACTATCCCGATAGAATTGTCAAAAAAGGCGTTTCAACCTCCTCGACGGCCAATACTTTATGATGTAGACTTTCTATTTGTCTCGGCCATTCAGAACGCTTATTCGCTTAAATCCAATCACGCGTACACCCTCAAATCAAGAGTCTTCCCGTTCGATTCGAAGATACAGTATCGAAATCTCTCCGCTTTTCCTTACGGCAAGGCGGCCTCCCATCGTGCCTCTTTTCAACGCGTTCTCTTATCAACGGATAATGTACAGTACATGGCGAATTGTCGGTCTCGGATGAGACTCTAACCCCTAATCCACCCCTCATTCTCATCCACGTCCGCATACTTCGTACACATCCCCATCCACTTAAACATACACATTCACATTCACATCCGCACGGTGCGGCTCCCAATATTTGAATTTATTTACTCCACTTTCTCCAACCCAATTTGTCTTGGAAACAATAAGATCGGAGACTCCTCCGATGCAAAACTCGTAGCTAGAATAGTTACCCCGCAGTCGGATCACGCGGTAGGGGACAAGGGACAAACACATACAGTTTTGTCACGAGAAGAGGGTCGCCCAAATAGCCATGTACTCTCCGTCTTTCGCAACGAAGCGTTCGGGGACACATTCCTTATTCAGCCTCCTCATGTCCACTTTTACACTGCACAAGCTTTATGCAAAGCCTTGCTTAGATCTTCCTCCCTCCAAGCCCACTCCTTACATATTTAAGCACTACTGTACTAGTATTTGTTAATCGTTCTTACGTAAGGAATTAGGTGAGGATGCACTAGCCGAATGGTTAGTCTAGGCCCCCTTTTTTCTATCTCCCAATTCAAATAGTTATTCGTTACATAATAGAGGTAAACGAACTGACAACAGAGGTGCATTACGATAGCCCACGCAAAATCATTAAAAATTTCAACACCCATGGAGAGTGTGACGTATACCTTCCCCTCTCAACCTACGGTACTACAGCACTACTGTATCGCCTCCTCTAAGCCATGGTTGGATTGTGGGCTCTCCAAGGAAGTCGACAGGGGAATAGGGCAAATAAAAATCTCTAGAGCTTCAGAGCTGCCATTGCCAAAAGACCCTTGGATAGAAACACAGACCAGGTTTTGCTCCGTGCGGCCCTATTCACAAGGCGTTTAGCCACTGGGAAAAACGGTTCAGTGGGCATACTTTGTAGATTTAACACTTATTAGGTGGAGAGAGGGATCTATGAAGTAAAAGCAAGATCGCACACCCTCCGAACCCTGTTGTGGCGATGGGATGATGATCATAAGGTTTTAAGGGCATGGGATAGCATCACAAGGTGTCAAGGAGTGAGTGTTGAAATTGGATTTTTCACTTGCATTTTTTTTAATACCCAGTGGTACAGATGTAGAAATATCACTTAGTGGCGAGAAAGTGGCGAGTCAAAGTAATGGTGGGGGATGTGGGATGATTTTGAATAGCGAGAGGGGAAAAGAGCATTAGTGCATGTACTTCGTATGCTTTATAACTTAAACAGCATTCAAAAATTCAATAGCTGATATCTTTAGTTTCGCATCCTATAAAAAAACCCGTATGAAGATCTAGTGAAGCGAACAAGTAATAGCACGAGTTAAAATTTCAACTTTGAAGTAATGGCGCGGTGTAGCCAAGAAGAGACCTTGTCCTATCTAAGGTTTAAGATGAAGCTATAAACGCGGGCACAATAAAAAATGAGAAGCATAAACTCATTGCTAAAAGGTACGACATCCGCGCTTATGCATGTCATTACGTCCATGCGATATACCGCATCTCATTGCTGCGATCCAAGATTAACACTTAAGTTGCGGGTTGCAGAAATCTCCAGACAGCGAAATTGTATCATATTAGCTCATTGTCACAAGATCTTGCTTTTCTTAGCCGAAAATGATCAAGTGTCTACATATATATGGCCACGATCGACTGTTGTAATATATCTCTGCTTAAAAATCAAGTTTCTGTCCTTCACAGGCATTCGTGTCTCTTGAAACTAACTTAAAGCTAAGCTGTGAAAGAAGGAAGATAAATCCTATAGGAAGAACGGACGAAAACCTTTGTTCCTGTAGTTCGGTCTAGACGAATCTTGCATATCCTGTTTCTGCAACTTCATGCTAAAATCTCCTATACTCCACCAAATCACGCAGCTTTTCCTATTTTGAAATAGCCACTAGCCTACAAAACTAGAAGCCTATCACGAGACAAAAGCGAATTGGTAAAACATGATTTTGGTTTACAGTGCGACTTCGGATTTCGTCTAGACTACTAAAAGCTGGCCCTGTGTGAATGCTTAATATTTAAAATTTCTGAATTAGGAAATCAAACCACAGTTGCCCTAGTAGAGACATCTCCGCTCATACATCTATATGCACATCATCGTGCTTCCCCCGTTCTCGCTGTTCACTCTGTGACCAATTATATTTGAAGATCTCAGTTTCAGTTTTACCAATAGTGCACTACTATTACCCCCTAAATAATCTCTAGCGGCCTCCACAGCCCTAGTGTTTGACGAGGTACGCTTCCCAAGTGGCTCAAGGGCCTAGTCAGCCTTTTTCACAGAAAGTACACAGAACAAACGTTATTCTGTGTATCAAGTCAAGGGTGTCTGTAGAAAGTTCAAGAAGACCTTCTACCTTAATAGTAAGTTTATTTAAGGGGGACAGTGCGTATACAAGTAGACGCTTAAAATAAGGACCAATGGACTCATTATTAAACCTAGAGAGTCGCCCCTTTTGTACTTCGCTCTATATAACTAGTCTAGTTTATTCTCTTTTTCTATTCCTAATCATTAACTAAATTGTGGGATTGTTATCTTCTACCTGCATCACCTTAACACAAGACTTAAAAATAGGTATTCGAAACCTAGCCTACATCTCTATCTATGGATCAACGAGACATGAAATCTCATACCTACTATTCTTATACTCTACCCAAGTTAAATTCACAATTTCTTCCACGCAGAAGCTCTATTCCGACTAAGCTTATTATACTTAAGGCTTAAATCAAGAATCAAGAAAGAAGACAACCCCAATGTGCACTGTACACCTTTAGGATACCTCCCTTTATAGGCTTTGGAATAAGCCTGAGTCGGTGCCTGGCTAAAGATGAATATTAGCATAATCATCCTCGTGTGGACTTAGCTAATTGTAATAATACCAAAGCAAGAATGGGAGCCCGAACGAAGTTCAACTCTCTGCATTTTAGGGCGACATTGCGTAATATATTACAGGTCTCTCATACGTACCCAGATCCCGGTTCCTTCTGTAATTAAGGTAGCGTCAAATATCCGTAACTAGAAATATGCAATTACAGTACTTGCACTTAGAAATCATCACCTACCATTGCTTTACTTTCCACCTTACTATAACCTCGATTACCTCGGCATTATCACTGCCCGTTACTTACTATTTACTATTTACTATTCACCATCGTCATCTCCATCCTCATCTTCAATTCCAAGCCCTCCACTCAATCAAACACAACCCCTCCATTTTAGAATTGGTTCAAATAGTACTTTCCCGGCGAAGCGAAGATTGGACTTTATTTTACCTTCTAACCATAATATATTAAGCATAGATATAATATAGTGGAGTACGGTATAACTTGATATAAATTCGACTATGAGACAATATACTATATCACAAACAGACATAAAGGTACGCGCATCTTACCTTCACACCCAAGATTCTGCCGACCTATAAAGTAAAGCCCCAAAAAAGAAAGACTAGCTTCAAGCAAGTCTAAAACTAGAATATAAACTATGCTTATTCCAGTTTCATACTGCACCCTACTCCACAATTAGCGACTCTGGTAATCGTTCGTCAAAAGAGATAATGGTATATTACTATATTGTCCATCGGTTTTGGATTAAAATCGTGTCAGCATAAACCGCTTATTCCAACATCTACAACAGGAGATAGCCCCCACGCACTCATCCAACTGCTCATCATGTTGCCTTTCCTTCCCTCTTTACTTCCCCCCATTCTCACATTAAGCAACATTAAATTTGTCATCAAAATCAAAATCATCATCTCGCCCCTGTCCCTATTCTCATCCAAACCTTCTGACTCATATCAAAAGCCCATATACAAGCCAGCCCAACACCAAGACACTAAGTCCTGCCCCCTAGATACTCCACAACTGCCCTCGCCTCCTCACTGGCTCCACCGAACGGCCGCCCTGTATACACCCACTCCATCACCTCAACCCAAACCCCCGGATGTGGAATTGGCAAATCAATCTCATCCCCCTTCCTCACATGCCCGCTTAGCATCAGCGCCGCCAATACCGGAAGGTAATGTAGCGCGTACTCGATATGAATTGGAACCGGGGCACCACCCCCTCCAAGTTCACGCCTCGGAGCGTGGGTACGAGCGCTTTCTACCGCCCCCCGCCTTCTCGACGTTGGTACCTCATGAGATGATCTTCGAATTCGCGATGACCTCCTGAGAGATACGCTACTCCCGCTTCCGGCCCTCTCCTTGCTCGACCTTGATGACGATAGCGAATTAGGAATTCCCCTCCTCAACTCGTCCACGTCAAAGGTCCTCTGAATGATAAACGGATTCCTACTTCCCGTTCCCGGCCTCACCCTCGCTCGTACCAAAACGACGTTCCCATCCCCCCCCCATTTCCCACTATCATGATCTGCTTCCATTTTGAGTGAGAGACTGGGGCGATGGAGGGACACGGCATTAACAAATGCATCCGCCGTGGCGGCGTTGCCAAGATAGGCATACCCCCAGTCTCTCAGATGATCATGCGTATACTGCCATGGGACCTGTCTGCGAATCTCTTGCGGTGTGGAGCAGGACGTGGTACTAGTTGTGCTTTTCCTTCTCTCGTCCTCTCCATTTCCACGGTTTACTTTTAAACCCCCTAGGCTCTCGACATTCCCCTCCGTCTTCACCTCGCTGCGGCCCAGACCAACCGCATTCATCTTAATCCCCCCTTCCACCTCCTCAGCTTTGAGCGTCGGACTCCAACTCGGACTCTTCCTGCGTATAAAGAACTCATTGGTAGCGACCCCACGAGAACTACCACCCGGTGACGACCCCCGAAACTGAAACCCAGCCAACTGTTCCTCCAGCCTCGGCATCATACTATGCCGTCTCGGCACCTCCTGCTCCCCAGGAAGCAGGATCCGTCCTGCACTTTGCAGATACCAAGCCCGAGCTGCGACGACACTTGGACTTGGGAGTCTGGTCGAAAACCCAGGTCGGGGCGACCTGGAAGAGGTTGCCGGGTAAGGGTGGGAGAGTGTTTTGATGGGGGAGAGGTGGGAGTGGTGGTGTCGTTGAGGAGTCAAATTGGAAGGTGAGGGTTCACCCATAACGCTTGCTGGCTCGGCTCGTTGTGCTACCGTTACTTGAGATGCGTAGACTTCTTGCCAGAGAAAGGAAACGAGAGGGTTCTGAGTGCGTAATAAATTTTGAAATATGTGACGAAAGCGAGGGGCTGAAAGAAATGCGTTCTTTGTCGGCGTAGATAGCTCCTTGTTTTGTTGCTTCTCTGTCTTTTGGAATGCAAAAATGGACCTGGAATTGCTATTGACAGACAGGTTTGGAACATAAAAGGTTTGAAGTCATCAACTATCAACTGAAAGAGGGTGCAACTTATCGCTCTCAAGTGCGATAACATCAGCTTGAGCTGGCAAGCTGGGTGGGGAGTAGGCGGTACATAAGTACGATATCTTTGATGATAGACATGAGGGGTCAAACTCTGGCAAACAATGGAATTGAACTCCAATACTGGAATCAGGATGTCTGACTCGCATGTCTCATGGCCTCCTCAAAGAGGGTAGCGTGACGCGGAGATCTGAATTTTTCGAAACTGGGGAACAAAGAGATGATAAGTACGACGAGTAAGAAGGAGAGGGATGAAAGGACTCCACATCAACAAAGAGAAGTTTGCTTCGAAAGATTAGTATCAATTCCTGCAGAACTCTGCCGGTTGCGTTTTGGTACATGCATTTTCTTTCTTAGCTTCCATTTCTCCGTAAGACAGGTACGCAGGCAATAGGCAATGAAGGAAATAAGCAAACGCGCTTGAAGAGCAAGAGATGGGAGAATAGACTAGACATTCCCAGAGACAGCCGCCAGCTATTATTTATCCGTTCATGACCTCCATTGAGTCCATCAACGCCAGCCATGACTTATATCAAAGTCGGAAGCCGAGAGTGTGTAGAGTTTTAGAGTTGACGGCTTGTTTGGTTGTTTGTTCGTCCGTTTGTTCGTCTAAACCATAAATGGAACTTGGCGTAGCGGACTATGCATGAGGTTGGGATAAAGGGGCGGGTTTGATCTTAGATGTGAGTCTATCATAGGGAGGCATTGGTAAGGTTTGCAAACCTTGTCCGTTTGCAGCTCTTAAACCTGTAGTCCTGAAAGCATTGAATCAGGAGCTTTCTCACTCCGCGGAGTGAGCTCAAAAGCCTATCCTGTCGCTACTTAGCCACACAGTTTCAGACATTCATTCGCACCCCTCCTCCATCCTCAATTGAAGTCAGCGAGAAGAACACCACACACTCTCTTCCTCTTCCTCTCCGTTCCCAAAGCTGTTGTATTAGAAGGTTGTTGCTGCATCGAATTGCAAGGATGTTAGTTATATCGCCAGCCCAGCCCAAACAAAACCCTTGAGCGGGAAACACCCCGCTCCCATTTCCCGAATTCTGGCATCTTCAACCCTCACCACCACACTCTCAATGTGACCACATTTACCAAGGGGCTTCGTTCCCTCCACATTCATTGTACTATCCCTCAAAGATGTCCTACGCCGCCCAGCAAGCAGCAGAAGCTGCTATGAAAGCCCGCTACAAGGAATTGAAAGAACAATTCGTATCTGGCCTCTCTGGCGGTTCGATCTCAGAGATAAACTTAGTTACTGCTGTTGCGCCTGTAAGCCCTGTTCCTCTACATCAATTGATCCTAGTTGTCACTGTGCTGGGCTGATATTGGGGAAGGCAGCAATAATCCTCTGGTCTTCGCTACAATCGAGACAATTCTTTTTCAAGCGTTATGGCTTCATCCCCTTCAGCGTCGACTTCCTCCTCAACGTCTGCGCCATCCTTCTCGCCGTCACCCTCTATTCATCAACCCCTCTCCTCCTTCTCCTCCTCCTTCTGGCCCCTGTCCCATTGATATACATGCTCCCTCCTCTCCACTCACCCAAACTTCATCCTCTGCCCAAAACCGTTAAACCGCAGACGCCCAATTCGCTGCCGAAGAAACCATTCTTGACCACGTACCGCGGCTCTATGATGATAGTTACCTGTATCGCCATCCTCGCCGTCGATTTCCGCATCTTCCCTCGCAGATTTGCCAAAGTTGAAACATGGGGGACTAGTTTGATGGATGTAGGCGTTGGGTCCTTCGTCTTCAGTGCTGGCATTGTGGCTGCGAGACCGATACTCAAGGAGAAGATGGAGGGGAAGACAACACCGCTTTTTACGAGGCTTTCTCGATCGATCCGGCACTCCCTTCCTCTCTTAATCATCGGCCTAATAAGACTCTATAGTGTGAAGGGATTGGACTACGCAGAACATGTCACAGAATACGGCGTCCACTGGAACTTCTTCTTCACGCTAGGATTCCTGCCACCCTTCGTTGCTATTTTCCAAACCTTGTTCCGGTTCGTGCCTTCATACGCAGCCCTCGCCATCCTCCTCGGCGGCTCTTACCAACTCCTCCTCAAATACACGAGCCTTGATGCCTACATCCTCACCACACCCCGCACCTCTCTCCTATCCCAAAATCGCGAAGGCATATTCAGCTTCCTAGGCTACCTCGCCATTTTCCTCGCAGGCCAACATACGGGCCTCGCGCTGCTCCCCAGAAAACTCGTCGAGAAGAAAAACAAGGCGGGGGGTGTAGCAACGGCGTGGGACCAGCGAAAGACGTTACTGTTGAATTTAAGTCTCTGGTCAGCTGCCTGGAGTGTACTGTATCTTTTCACTACGAACCTGAAATACGGACTTAACCTTAACGTCTCGCGCCGCATGGCAAACTTCCCCTATTTCCTTTGGACCTGCGCCTTCAACAGCGCACAAATCACCGCCTTCTGCGCCATCGAAACTGTGTTCTTCCCACAGGTCTACAAATCGGCAATCGGCACCATGTCGGCGAAGGAAGAGGAGGCAGTGTATAAGGGAGCTACAAGTAGGATCCTTGATGCATTCAACAGGAACGGCCTCGCCATCTTCCTAGTTGCGAACTTGTTGACAGGAGCGGCAAACCTGGCAGTACCAACGTTGTATTTGAATGTCCCTATGTCGATGACTATATTAGTGGGATATATGGCGATGTTGACGGGGTTGGCGATAGGGCTAGATGCTTGGGGGGTGAGTATTAAGTTGTAGATGGGAGGTTCGCGGTTACGATTAGGATTGTGGATGATTACGGGGGGGGTGAATGTGAATATGAATATGATTACGATATTGTCTGTATATGAAAGCAAAAAAGAAAGCGAGTTCTAGTGTGGTTAGTCCAAAGATTGATTTAATTTTGGTTTAGGGAACCTAATTTTTTCTTCCTTGAAGCCGTGGATGCGGAGCAGGTACAGACAAGCCAAAAACGCTAGTGGCGTAGCCCAACAAGAAAAGCATATTATAGAAAAGAGGCTAAGCACCTCTTTCTGTCGTAATCCATTCTAATCTGTTCTAACCTGGTAATGGTTTCTCGCCAAACAATTTGCCTCCTCCCTCTCTCCAAATATATATACATATCTACCTCTTATGGGTTTTCCTAAATACTTTTTTTCTCGTTCAATCTTTTCTGCGTTTCTTCTTTTGTCCCTTTTTTTACAGAAGAAGTGGAAAAATCCTTGAAGGAGTGTGTGAGTGAGGGATGATGTGGACGAAGGGGATGGGTGGATAAGAAAGGGAGGGTTTGTAGGGGGGGGGCATTATATAGGACGCTGTGTATGTATGTGTGCGTAGTTAGTTTAGTAATGTCAGGGGGAGGGGTTGATGCGGTGATATAGTGATATGGTGATGTAGTGAGAGGGAAGACGAGGGCGGGAGCTAGAGAGGGAAGAGAGGCTTAGACTAATTTTAGGGTTTGCCGCTGCGAGGTAGGCGGACGCGGAATGGGGTTGGAATAGTGCAAGCCGAATTCATCTTGAGCTTGCCTCTACTCTATGGTTGGATATTTGATCTTTCCAGAGAAGTATCCAGGACATACGGAGGGCTTTTGTGTTGCATCTTTTTGTTTTTGAAGCGTGAGCGTGGCACATTAATGAATACATCTGGGCCGAGGTTAGCTCTAATCTTCAGTCTACGACTCTTCTTCCCGAAGGTAGAAAAGCTGGAGTATCAGAGGAGGGTTCCCATCCATGCTAGACCAGGACGATTTCAAGCTGATCAGTAGGCACGATTAACCTTTCCCCCTGGATTTCCCTCAGGGAGAGATCCCGGTTGACATTGAAAGCCCCTCGTGGTTACTACCAATCAAGATTTGGAATCTAGGAGTGAGGTTAGATTCCGGTGGGAGGAGCTAGGATGCTTACCTGGAGCTAATACGTTCGACAGAGCCGGAGTTGTATTACGAGAGTAAAAGAACGGAATACCTTAGGCTGAGGGTGGGGGGCGTACGAGCGGGGCGGAGCGGAAGGAACTGACACGTGATATTGCAAGTGCCGCCACTGCAGCGAACGGAGCACGCTCTTAATTTTGAGTTTGAGCTTGCAGGTTTATCGATATCGCTAAGTCAAGCCACACAGTCCGAGATAACCTTAGATTTTGGAGCTTTCTGCGAGCTGGCTGACTTCCAGCTCGGGACCATATTCTCGACTTGTTAAGATGTGTAAAATGGCAGCTTCACGCGAAGCCCGATTTCACATGAAAAGCAACACCAAATAAAGTGCACAACGGCTGGGCTGTTTGCTCGTCCGGTGTTCTTTTTCAGCCTCTCGTCGAGGGTAATGGGCGCGTTCCAGCCGTCCAAAGATGGCTAGGGCCAGCCTCGAGGCAACGCTTCGGGTTAGAGGCGGGTAGGTGCAGGTTGGCTAGCAAGGTCGAGCCAATTAATTAGCTTACATGGAGTGTATTAAGATCCGGAGGTGGAAACGATGAGATGGTGAGAGGATGATGAGAGATGGTAAGATGAAGATGAGAGTGATGCTTGGAATGGGACGGGGTAGAAGAGATTCATAACGGATAAATTGAAGCGATGGGAAGAGAGAGCGAGGGCGAAAAGGATGAGGTGAGATGGATAAAGCCGAGGCGAGGTGTATAGATAGGCTTAGCAGGGTTTATCAAATAGGAAGAAAGACAGTGAAGAAGGAAAAATCTACATACGGAAAAGAAAGTATCAAAAAACACTTGGAAATCCCAAATCAAAGGGGGAGAAGGAAGGAAACCCAAATAGAAGCAGATAGCTCCATAACGGTGCGGGAGATCAAAGTCAGGCATCGAGCAGGACGGGAGGGGCAGGGGCAGGGAAGGAGCTGTTGGCTGGGAAGGGATGTGATTGGGCCTCGAACACTCGCAGTGGAAGACGAACGGCTCATCTCCGATGTCAATGCCGGGCCTGAATGACGAGATTTTATCTTGATTTGAAGTCGGGGATTTAGGTGGAAAGACGAAAAGGGGGGGCTGGCGGGGACCGAAGATACATAACAAGCATGAGGATTTTATGGGTGGCGGTGGAAGGGGTGGAAGGGACGAGAGAGGTGGGCGAGATGGAGAAGAAGTGGTTGAGAGGGACATCGAGCTTGGATGGGATAGCCCTGAGTGCAAGGTTTCTCGGCCAGAGACTTGGACTGAACAGGGGTTTCTTGGTGAGATGCCACGTCAATGCGAGTACGGAGTAAACATTGTTTTTATTTATGCCTTTGCCGCTTAGATGTCATAACAAAGGAACACCGGACAACGACATGCGATGCACGCTGGGAAGGGAGTATTCGTTGCTGGAGGTGGGTCGGTGGTCGCTATGTTGGTCGCACAAGACATCGTGAAATGGGATTAAATATGGGGGAACTCCGTCTTGTAGGGAAATAAGTAGATAAATGCCTGGAGAGACCGAAGGGGAGAGGCCGTCTCCAATATCAACCGAGGTATATCTCCCTCTTCAACAAAAGAAGGGAGAGCGAGAGATCAAAAGCCTCCGATCAAAGAAATTGTCTCGCCTTCGGGTCTCATCTGTAGCCCCTCCTGTCGATCCGTTGTCTTTCCTGACAAGTACCAACAGCCATTATCGGATTCCCACCCGTTCTAGACCTCTTTTGAAAGGACTACCAACCTCCCTCCTTTGCTACCAGAGGGCGGAGCTGCTCCGACGCGCTGTCTGTCTGTCACCGTCTTTCACCCTCTCTCCTTCACCCACCCAAGCTGAAACCACCAGACGAGAAAATCACATCTGGAGTCTGCTGGCGCCATCATGACTTGACCATGCTCGGGCTTTCTACCCTCTTATTTTGTGACTGCTCGACCCTGCCGCCAACACCGCTTTCCCCTATCCTCCTCAAACCTCGCTAAGGCCAAAGGAAATTAAGCAACGGCAGACCTCCAAAGCTTGCTGGATTCTTGCGCCGTTGCTGCTCCCTGGCCCCTCAACCCCGATTCCGACCAGCTGAGGAAATCCATCCTGTTGCCATCTGCTCATCTGCTAGCTTCGGGTCCCGCGTCCTCGAGCTCGCATGCCCTCGGAATTATCACAGTATTCATCTGGTATCGACTTCAGCCAAACAATCACCTTCTCTCCAATCGATCAGCAGCCACGGCCAAGGTCCAGCTCCACCCCCGATATCCCGCGTATTTTGTTAGCACGACTGAATCAACATACATCCGCGACTCGAAGGACTATCTGTCTATCTGCCTGGCCAGCAGGAGAGCTCGATTCACCCCGACATATACACACCTCCGCGCCATGCTAGCTGGCAGAGCTCATTGCTGAACCGGGCGACGCATTCGCTCCCACTGAAATCCGTGAGCGTGCATTGCATCTCTGCATCGCTCCTATCTCTGCACCTTCAGCCCTCGTCAAAAAAAAAGGGTCGTCAAAAGCTTCACCACGAACCCGTGCGCATCACATCGGAGAGATGTCTTCTGCCGCCCTGCAAGCGGCACCTCACCAGCCAACAACAGTCGGGTCGCATTCCCCTATTCCCGCAACCTCGAGCAAACCCTACTCCTCGTCGTCCCAGTCTCGAGACGGCTACTATAGCCAGACCGCCCCGAACGCGTCGCCATCGTCAACACGTCGATCTAATCAACGACCCAGCGGAAATGGCGCAGCGAGCAATAACAATTCTTCGGGACAATATTACTCACCGTCGGGCAGCACCCCAACACAGCCTTCGACGGCCGCACGCGGAGGCTCGTCATCAAACCAACCTCCATCCCCTATCATTGCAACGGCCGCCGCGTCGGGATATCCAGTGATGGCTCCCGGTGACCACCAACGCGGTGTCCCCCCTGTCGTCTCACCTCGAACTTCCTCGAATAGGTCGAATGCACATGGTACAGCTTCTGCCGCAGATCGATCACGGCGTCAATACACCTCGGAGGCATCCTCGAACTCGCCCCGAACAGGTACAAGTACGGATGGGAGCCAAGATCGTGCAGGTAGGCAACGCAGTAATGGGAATACGCAGGCGAATAGTGCTAGTAGGAACGAGGACCCTCCTGTAGCTGCGCGGGCACGACGACGGGCTCAGCAGTCTAACGACGGCGGTTCACAGAAGCCTGCTAGTGCCAGGGAACCGAGAGCTTCACAATCTGCCTCTGCAGTCCAGCGGGCGGCCGGTGAGACCCCCAGCGATCTATCAAGGGAAGCCAGTGAGGTTCTGAATCGGCTGGTTGTCTCCAAACCAGAGGTCGATATTGACAGGGAGCATGAAAGAATGGCGGAGGCGGTGCCGTCTTCCCCAATACCAGATACTCCGGCCACGGTCGGATCCTTAAGCATTGTGCCTAGTGAGGGTGTGGGGGATGCCGGCCGAGGTGGAAGTAGGAGTCGGCATGATCATGCGAATTCCAGCAAGAAGGAAAGCAGCAGGAGTAGCAAGTTTGGAGATTACTTCCTCGGCAACACACTGGGAGAAGGAGAGTTTGGCAAGGTTAAAATGGGCTGGAAGCAGTCTGGCGGTGTTGAAGTGAGTTGTGCAGATGCGTCCTTTGCGGCTCAGCTAACGTTTACAGGTTGCTATCAAACTCATTCGCCGAGATGTGGTTGGAACCAATAATAATAGGCTCCAGAAGATCTATCGAGAGATTGCAATCCTGCGAGAAATATCACATCCTAATATTGTTCGATTGCATGAAATGGTGGAGACTGAGAAGCAGATCGGCATCATTCTCGAGTATGCTTCTGGAGGAGAGCTCTTTGATTATATTCTCAATCATCGATACTTGAAGGATAATGCTGCCCGGAGGCTATTTGCGCAATTGGTGTCGGGTGTCGGTTATTTGCACAAGAAGGGGATTGTTCACCGTGATCTAAAGCTGGAGAATCTGCTCCTAGACAGGAATCGCAACATTATCATCACCGATTTTGGCTTCGCCAATACCTTCAACCCAACAGACGAGTTAGGAGAGGAGATAGAGTATAACTTGTCGAGCAGGGAATTTGTCAAGCGGATGGAGCTTGAGAAGATCCTCCCGAATGGACATAGAAGAGGTGACCTGATGCAGACAAGTTGCGGAAGTCCCTGTTATGCGGCTCCAGAACTGGTCGTTAGCGACTCGCTATATACTGGGCGCAAGGTCGATGTCTGGAGCTGCGGTGTGATATTGGTGAGTTTGGCTTCCTCTCGGATTACAAGATTGTGGCTAATTGGAATAGTACGCTATGCTCGCTGGATATCTTCCCTTTGATGACGACCCCGCCAACCCCGAGGGTGATAATATCAATCTTCTATATAAATACATTGTTTCGACACCTCTGACATTCCCTGAATATGTTACACCTCACGCTAGGGACCTCCTGCGTCGGATACTTGTCCCCGATCCCCGAAAACGTGCCGATTTGTTTGAAGTTGCTAGGCATAGCTGGTTGAGCGAATACTCCCATGTTGTTGGCTTTATCACCAGCAGCACAACTACAAGCAAGGATATCGGACAGGCCACAGTGAATGATGATGATCACGAAGTATCAACCCTCGCGAGAAGCGCTTCGGTTAGGGAACCATCGAAGGCTACGAAGCCACCGAAGGAAGTTGGAGGTCTCAGCACAAAGCATGGAAATGTAGATCAAGAGGCAGCAGAGGCATATCCCAAGGTCACCACGAAGGACAACAAGCGGAGAACAGTTCAGGTGGAATATGTTGCGCCTCGTTCCCAAACACAACGTGGGGAGCCATCTACCGTCACAGCATCAGCACCGTCAGGGTCGAGAACCAGAGCCCGTGCTGGCAGTCAAGGTCCAATTGAAGTTCCCCAGGCGTCAAGGAGAGTTGTCTCAACGGAGAAACCATTGCCACAAGATCCTCCAGTTACCCGCAATGCCCAGTACCCTCCCCAAACCAGACGCCCGAGCAGTTCACGTCAAGAAGGCATGGCACCTCCATCCAGGCCTTTACGTGAACCTCCTCGATCTGCTTCCGAGGCAAATTATCTCTCCGCCCACGCCCCTCCTGTATCCATTGCCCGGCCTAACACCGGCGGCTCCATGACATCTACGGCAAGCAGATCTGGATCCTTGCCTCTCGCAAGTCGTGCATCCTATAGCACGCCTGCAGCACCAACTGTGGCTGGCACAAATGCTCAAGGTCGCATGGCACAGCCAAATCATGGCAAAGGCTCGTATCATATCTCAGGCCCCATGGAGCAAGATTCCTCGTTTGGACAACCCAGTACCCAGGTGCCAACGAAAATCTCCAAGGCCACGACTGGTGTTACAGAACCGGACCAAAAAGGCCACAAGAGATCAAACACGATTGGTGGGATTTTTAGTAGAACAAATTCCATCTTTGGTGGCAAGCGCCACCATGAAACCGTTATGGAAAAGTCTAAGAAGTCATACCCGCCTGTTAGCATGTCTGGTGCCGTTACTCGAGGTGAAGATACACCCCGACCGTCTATGGAGTCCTCCCGTCGTTCTATAAGCTTTGGCTTTGGCAGGAAGAGAAGTGGCAGCGTTACTGGTAGCCAGACGACCCTGCAAGAGAAGCCTCGGCGGTTCTCGCTGCTCCCTCAGAGCTTCTCC
Organism: Ascocoryne sarcoides NRRL 50072; assembly: GCA_000328965.1. Lineage (NCBI taxonomy): Eukaryota > Fungi > Ascomycota > Leotiomycetes > Helotiales > Gelatinodiscaceae > Ascocoryne > Ascocoryne sarcoides. The sequence goes on along the minus strand of KB205945.1, from coordinate 1,260,576 downwards.
TTGAAGGCCATTGGAATTGGGAAAGATAGCCCGGGTCCTCACGTTGACCGTCACTATGACGATCAAATGGATGGAAATGGGCAGGGGCGGTATTTGGATCCACCACAGACCCGGGGGGTGCATGATAGCGGCCGTGGGGGGCAGTTATACACGGATGGGAGTTATGAGCGAAGTAGGGATAGTCCAGTGCGGCAGGCACGGAGGGGAACCGCAAGCACCAGCTCCCCAGTCCAGCATCAACGATACGCATCTAGTCAGCCGCAACAAATCTCGGACCCAAGATCAGGCGTCCCCCCGCAGTTCCTGCCCCCTCTTACCTTCCGCAACGAATCTGCTATCAACACCGAGTCGGAGTCGAGCCTGAATGATCCCCGGCATCAGAAAACATACCAAGAGAACACATATACGGGATACGATGATACGATGCCAGACAACAGGCGGCAGACCAAGGGGAGAGGTGTTCTTCAGAAAAACAACCGGAAATTTACGGATGCGTATGAGGGTGGTGGGACTGCTGGTGATGGCTGGGGAGGGCAGCCTGGGGGGCATAGTGATCATGCGGGGAGTAGCGGGGCGGCGAAGAAGGTAATGGACTTTTTTAGGAGGAGGGGGAGGGAGAGAGGACAATAACATACTTGATCCGCTGTGGACTCTGGGTGGCAAAAAGATGGCGGAGCCTTTGGAAATTTGCTATTGATTCACTGTGTATTGCAATACCAGCTTGGATTGTTGCAGATCTCCTACTTTGCTTCTGCTCCGAAATGTTACTACTCAACTCACCCTCGAAACATAATATTAGCATTGTTGTTTGACGGAAAAGAAAAGCTGCATTGTTGTGTGCCAGGGTTTTGGATGGATAGGATGAATGCAGAGCGAAATTAAAGTCGAGTGAGATAGGTGGAGTTTAGGGTGTTGATGGATCTGATTTGGTTGGTTGGTTGATTGGTTTTGTTTTGTTTCCCTAACATAAAGCTGTTAAGTGTATTTATTGATCCTGGATTTCAGAAGCCGAAATCAAGTAAAGGCGGGGTGGTTCGGGATGGCGATACGATGCGATGCGATGGTGTTTGTGTAGCGCTAACTGGTCGTGGAGAGGCGGGAGGGACTTGTTCTTGTGTTGAAGCGAAGGGATTGAGGAAGTGGGGAGTAGAGAGATGAAGCTATTGTAATAAAGATATTTTTTGTTTCTAACTGAATTACGTGACTAATATAATACATAGCAAGGGGGGTGTTTTATAAATAAAAAGAAAATGTTAAACTAATAAAAGTAATATAAAAGCTGAACTAATAATATAATCGCTGTTGAAAGTAGTTAAGTAATATATTTAATTAAACAATAGCGGTTTGCCCGCCACTACCTCCGAGTATCCCGACGTCCTCGTAGCATAAAACCCCCTTAATTCATGCCGACGGCATACATTGTCTCTGTCGCCCCTCACTATTATACAGGTTTCACTACACGTCCACTTATCCATGTTATGATTGCCGATTCTACCGAGTGATTAACCTTCGTACGAGCTATGATCACATCAGAAACCTAACAATAATTAACCATCATTGTAGCCTTCCGCCCTTCTTTAGCGTATAGCCTCGGTCTTTCACAATTGAAATCGACCAGTATTCGCCTCCTCCCAGAAAAAACCTGCCTTCTCAAAACAAGATTCATCGATCGCCCACTGGGCTGCTTCCAGATTATTCCCTCAGGCTCAAGAAGATCGGTCACCACAGATGGTTCTTTGATTTCGGCTTTTTCCAGAAAAGCCAAAAGTGGCTGTTTCGGATCCTCCTCCTGCGATGGTAAGTAAACGTAAGCCGACAGCTGTCTCTCATACCCATAGATTTCAGAAGCTTTGTCTTGCAGAAGGATAACAAATTCATCTCCGTCAGGATCTCGAAATCTCAGCAGACCAATTTCGCTCTCACAATCGGTATCTTCTTCCAACTCTTGAATCCCATTGAACAATATTCCGGGGAACGATTCGCATAAATGAAGACCTTTCGTTGCTAAGGTAGCTATTCGAACGAAGAAAGGGTTACGAGGGTAGGGTTTAGGACTTAGGAGTTGCCTATTGTAGGAACTCACATAAAAAGAACGCGCTTGGAAACTACTACGATCGTGCAGCTGAACTGTCCCCAGATTCTCATCCAGTCTTCGCAGAGTTTCCTTTTCTAGACTTGGCATATTTGCCTCGTCGAAACCCGCTTCAGATAATGTACAAATGCTTTCAAGATACACGCAAATAAGACTCTCTGGCTCTCCTAACCGATGGCAATTTAAAATAGCCATGTAGAGAATAGGGATGCGTTCATTAGGCTTTCGCTCTTTTTTGCTTAGTCTTGAGCCGTTTCTAAGAGCACTGATAAAGTACTTGTTTGGATCTACCTCTTCTGGGATTCGTCTCAAAGGTAGGTTGAGTTTTACTCCTTTATTCGTCAACGCAAAGGGCTCCGCGGGAATTGAGACGACTCGAACAATATCTGTAGAGCTCTGGAAAGATTTTGGCGAGCTTGCCAGCATGCCAGAGGATAGATGATCTTGCCAAGCAAATATCGAATGATCGTCGGATCTTCTTATGATTTCCTCCTGGAGTCTTATAAAAGCATTGTCTCCCTCGCCATACAGTAGAGGCATTTTGACCTGAAAAATCCCCATGAGACAATAAGCGATATCTTCGTCTATAGTCGTCGTCCTGGATGACGCCCAAGACATCCTCTGTGCAATGCTAAATTTCTCGATATTATGGCCTAGGAGAACATCGACTTGGATCAATGTAATTGCGCAGATTAGGTCTCTAAGTTTAGATTTCGTACCTAACTCCTTCCAATCATTATCAAAGAAGATGACACAGGCTGGAGCAATCAGCTCTTGTAGAGTCCAGCCTCTAGTAAACCACCGGCTGTTACGTAGAGCAATACCGAAGGCAGTATTGTCGACGGCACGTCAAAGAGGAAGGCATAGCACACCTCGGCCTGCTCATACCATTTGAACATGGAGTTGATAGCCTCAGAAAGCTCCGAGCTACTTGTTTTGTCGATACAGCAGGTATCAATCCATACGTAATCGAATCCATCGTCGGCAGCAACATCGCAGCAGCGTTTGATTTTACTATATCCTGCCTTGTTCCGTATCTGTTCATTTATATATTGTAGTTCCTGGATAGAAATCTCGTCGTTACCCCACTAGGAGAGTTGGTACTTAGCATGAAACGAGCGAGAAATAGGTAAGCAACTCTAGTCAAGAATACATACTGCCTTGTTCTGGGTATTTTTATTTAAATGTTGCATTTCCTGGAAGGAGACCTCCTCTTTGCCCCACTAGAAGATTTGATATGATATTTAGCATAAGGCAAGCAACAAATAGGAGAGAAAAGGCAGTCAAGGTTACATACTGTATGTGAGAGTATTACGTAAGGAGGAACCTCTTTAGGAGGGAACTCCCTTAGCTTAAGGTTCCTTGATTCGAGAAGACGCATTTTAGGTATTAGTTAGCTCCGTCTACGACACACTAGCAGCTTTAAATAGAGTGGTAAAAATCAAGTGACTGTATATTGATTAGAAGAGGCAGAAGAATGCAACGGGCTTGATTGCAGAACGTTGTTATGTCTCTGTAGTAATATTAGAGCCTGACACTGAAAAGTCCTTGTATCAGACCACCTGTATCTCTTATATAGCCAGACTCATTTTGTTATGTGATTATCGGGCAAATTTGAAACTATGTCTGGTGTATTCGTACAGTATTATATGGAAAGATGAACTGGGATAAAACTTACGAAAGAAGCTTGCAAATCGACTATTTAAAGAGACCTGTTGCAAGAGATAATCCTAATAAGTAGGTACAATTATTCTTGCTACAACTTGCTAGGCAACAGTACAGGCCAGGTCTGCGGCCTCTCTGTCTCTGGAGCGCCCTGCTGTAAGGGGCGGTAATGGTGCAACGACGAGGCAGATCGCGAGAGGGCTTGGATGCTGCCTAGCTCGCAACTTGGCCAATGCGGAATAGCGCTGTGAGGGGATTCATCACAGCTGCTCAGCAGTATCGAAACCTCTAGGGGTGATCGTGGATTCTGGTTGCAGCTGCCCCGCACCTCGTTAGCGTGGTCTTCTCAGCTGCGGCGTGGCTGACCAGGGAAGTCTGGTAAGATAAGGTAGAAGGGTCGAAATGTATATGAAGAGTTTGAGATTGTTATAAAAGGAAAGAAAAGGAAGAAAGGAATAGGATGAAGTCGCGAAATTTGTATACCCAAGCGGCGACCAGCCCGTGCGCGCCCCTTACCTGATGCGGGGTCGCGGTCGTTTACCAAGTAAAATTAATATTTAAATAAAATTATTTTAAAAAATGTTGGATAGAATCTAACACCTGTTATGTAACTCTGGTTATATAACCGGCTGACTAGTACTAAGTGATTTACCAGAGTTGAAAAATAGTTTTAACCCTCTTTTCTTTCTTTTAGCTTTTAAAACACACTTTTATATATATTAATTAAGCTATTTATTACTTTAGTTTCTATACTTTCAACTGTTTTATTTAATAGGTTATAAGCTTTTATACTTTACTATAGTAAACTGTTCTATTTTATTAAAACACTTTTTTAATTTACTACCTTTTGTAAATTTAATTATAATAGTACTTTTAAGCTAATATTATATACTATTATTTGATTTTACAGCTTTGTTTAATTGAACTATAAATTAATAAGCTATTTTAAAAGTACTTCTTTTTTTAAGTTTTAACTTTTCTTATAACAAATCCTTATTTTTTAATATAACTTACTAAGTTATATCTTTATTTTTCTAACATTTTAAAAGAGGAATAATTATATTTATTATTATTATTATTATTATTTAATAGTAATGATAGTAATATTAAAATAAGAGATTTAAGTAATTTACAGCTGCTTTTTATAATAATACAAGTATACTAGTATAATAAATAAACTAAACAAATATAATATAAAAACTATAAAACTATCTAAGAGGGTAAGAGTTATATATATAATTAAAGAGTTCTTACCTAAAGGTTAAAGTGTTACAAACGTTATATCACGGGACTAGATCATATGAGGTACTATAGCCCTGAGGCTCGGCAACTTAGTTGTACAAAGAAGCTATACCACGGAAGAGGTTATGTAATAAATTATAAGACAGGAACTGTTATATAAATTAGATCCTTTTAAATCTTAGGAGTTATAAGAGCTCTAAGAGTAAGAAGATTTTATATAAACAGCTAGTTTTTTTTAGTAGATAAGAGCTTTATATTTAATCTAATTTAATAATTTAAGCCTTTAGTTTAACTATTGATATTAAAAACACTTAGTAAAGATTTATAGTTAACTTACCTTACTTATTACACTCGATTAATCCCTACTTAGTGATATCTTCGCGCTACACGTCCTATCATCCTCGGTGGGTGATAGCCCCGTGATATAAAGCTAACCCAGACTCTTATTTAACTTAGTTTTATAATAACTTATTTAATTATAACAATTGTTATATTACTTTCTTAAAAAACTAAAGCTTACTTTAAGCTTTCTACTTATTTAATACTTTAGCTCCCTATTTAATTCAATCTTATTTATACACTTATAATTTAATAAAATATTTAATATAATATTAATTCTTATAATTTCTACCTCTCTCTTTAAGTTCCTTTATTAAGTGTTTATATTAGTTAAAAGTAGACTGGCCAACGGTCCGGTCCGAAGCGGACCGTGGGATTTTTTTGGGGACCGTTTAAAAGACCGGACCGTTTAGAACTTTTTTGGGGACCGTTTTTAAGACTAGACTGTTTAAAACTAGACTATATACCGTCTGGTTTCAAAAATACATTTTTAGAGACCGTTTTTGGGACTGGATAGTATACAGTTCAGTTTTAAACAGTCTAGTCTTAAATATATATATTTTTAGGGACTGTTTTTAAAACTGGACCGTTTAGGACCGGACCGTATACCGTCTAGTCTAGTCTAGACTATATTATATATAAATTTATATATAAAATAAACTTATATGTTATATATATAAGTAAAACGTATTAGTTTATTTCACAGATTTTTTTTATATTAATTTTCATTTTTTATATATTTTATTTACTTTACTATTACTTTTAAGTATTATTAAGAAATATTATATAGAAATTTTACTTAGTAATCTTTACTAGTAACTCTAAAATATAAATCTAACTAATTAACTTATATACTTTTAAACTATAATAGATATATAAAACTACTTTACTAATACTATATTCTTCTTTTAAATTATAATATATTTAACATATATTACACATCTGTTAGCAGCTAATTAATATTAGTTTACTATTTTATATATATTAGTTAAAAAGAAAAAAAAGCTTACTTTTAAAGAAAAACGTTAGATATATTTCAGCAGCTTTCTAAAGAGCTAGAATTAATATAGATTAAAATCGTATGTTGTTAAACGTTAAGGAAACAAACATTACGATTTCATAGACTAGACGTTAAAAGAGGAGCTTTAGTATTAGTAATTTAATAGCGCTTTAGTAATAACGAATTTCTATTAGAATATAACTTACATATAAATTAGTATATAAACAGAAAAAGATAAGAGGAGTACTTACAACTAGTATTAATAGTTCTTACGTTTTAAAAGAGGGGTTTTAAACAATAGATTAGATATTCTTAACTAGGGTTTATAGCTAACTAAACAGCCTGTTTCTTTTACTATTACACTAGCCTTCTTATTTGTTAAACACGTTTAAGGTAAAAAAGGGGGGTAGAAATATTTAAAGTAAATTATAAATTAGAATATTTAAGTATTATTAACAAGTGTTATATATTAAAGCTTACTTTAGCAGCAGTAGTAGAGTGAGAGGGAGGTCTCTTAGTATAAGCTATTACTAAAAGTAAAGGTTAGTTAAAGAAGAAAGGAAAGAGAGAGAAAGAAGAAGCTTATTTAATAAGGTTAATATAAGAGTTAAAAGCTGTTAAAAAGTAATATTAGCCTAATTAAATTAATAAGTAAAATCGTATTCTATTGAATTAAACAGTAGGAATTAAAGAATTATACTTACCTTTGGATTAGACTGGCCGGACCGGACCGCGATTTTGGGACCGGACCGGACCGTTGCGCTTATATAAGCGGTCCGGTCTCGATTTTTCAGACCGGACTATAAAACGGTCCCCAAAAATATTTGAGACCGGACCATATACGGTCCGGTCTCGATTTTTTAGACCGGACTGTGAAACGGTCCCCAAAAATATTTGGGACCGGACCGTATATCATTCGGTCCTAAATATTTCTAAAAGATTATAAGACTATAGAACTGTAGTAATATAATTTATAATTATAGTCTATTAATACTTAAAAATATTAAAAAATTATAGTAACGCTTTATAGTAATAGAAAAAGGTTTAATTTTTATTATAATAAAAAAAAGCTAGAATATAAATTTATGTATATAATATAGTCTAGACTAGACCGGACGGTATACGGTCCGGTCTTAAACGGTCCGGTCCCAAAAACAGTCCCCAAAAATATATATATTTGAGACCGGACCGTTTGAGACCGGACGGTATACGGTCCGGTCCCAAAAACGGTCCCCAAAAATATATATTTGAAACCGGACGGTATACGGTCCGGTCCCAAACGGTCTAGTCCCAAAAACGGTCCCCAAAAAATCCTACGGTCCGCTTCGGACCGGACCGTTGGCCAGTCTACTTTGGATTAATAGGACTTTAAGGTTACACAGCGAAAAACTCTGTAAAAAAGTAATTATTAGCTGTATTTTAATAGAGGACAATAAGCGTTACGCTTTTGTGTTATACTATAGAATAAAAAAGGTGAGGACCTACTATTGTTAAGTTGTTATTGTTTAAAGGAAAGAAAATTTGAAGCTAAAAGGTAAAGATATAAATATAGACGAAAAATCTTAATTATATAAATCAATAATACTAACTACTATAATACTAACTACTATAATATCAACTACTATAACTAGTGTTACTACCTCACTTATAAAATATACTTTTCTTCTTTATTTTTTCTTAATATAATAGTAACCTTTTCTTTTACTAACCTTTCTCTTTAAATCAGCTCCTTTTAAAAAATCTTTGAACTATCTTTTGTAATACTTACTAATAACATTTAATAATATAGAAAACTTACTTATATATAAATAAAAGAAAGAAAAGATTATTAAAGTTACTTATATATTACGGGGCTATTACCCACCGAGGATAATAGGGTGTGGTGGCGCGAAGATATCACTGAGTAGGGATTGACAGTGTGTAATAGGTAAGGTAAGTCGACTATGAATCTTTACTAAGTGTTTTTAATGTTAATAGTTAAATCAAAAGCTTAAATTGTTAAATTAGGTTAAATACAAAGCTCCTATCTACTAAGGAAAACTAGCTGTTTATATAGAACCTTTCTACTCCTGGAGCCCTTATAGCTCCTAGGCTCTTTAAGCTCTTAGAGCCTTAGATCCCTAGGATTTAAAAAGATCTAATCCACGTGACACTCCTGTCCCGTAGTTTATCACGTGACCTACTCTATAGTATAGCTTCTCTATACAGCTGAGCTACTGAGTCTTAGAGCTATAGTACTTTATATAATCTAGTCTTATAATATAACATTTGTAATACTATTCCCCTTTTAACTTAGTAGCTTCTAACACTTAAAATAGACTAAAGAAACTTTACTTCTTTATTATTATTCTCTTTCCTTTCTATTATACCTTTTTCTTTATTAAAACTAATAAAATATAAATAATATATTCTTTTTTCTAATACTATTAAGTTTTATAAATTAATTGTTATATTATATACTATTTATTCTTATTATAGTTAATAATATATTATTTTAAACTCTAAGTTTTAAAAGTGTAGTAAATACGTCTATTATAGTTTTAAGTATAACGTTTTATAAGCTTCTATTACTAATCTAGAAAATCTTTATTTAAAAAAGTATTATCTTAAATATAAAAGAAATACTACTTTTAAAGTAGTAATAGCTAGTTTTACTTAAGTTTATATTCTAAAACAATAGTAATAAAAGCTTTAGGTTTGTAATATAAAAATGGGTTATTATAGTTTTAAATTCTTAGATAAGTTTAATAAAGTCAAATATAAAAAGTATAAAAAGAGAGAAAAATATAAATTTAACTATTTAATTATTTTATTACTCTTATTTAATTCCTTTTCTATTAATAGTTCTTTTTACTTAGTTAACGTTTCCTTTGCTTTTAATCTTTTAGTATTATTAGATTCTCTTTAAGTAGATTTAGATTTTAGTAGTAAAACTTTTTTATAAGTTTTAAATACTTATTAAAATTCCTTTTTAGTTTTTAAGTGTTTTTTAACTATAAATAGTCTTTTTAGCTAATTAAGTACTTATTTTAACTTTTAAATTACTTATAGTCTAAGATTAATTTTATTATATATTTAGTATTTAAATTAACTAGTTTTATTTTAATAAAGGGTGTTAATAATATATTTTTTAATACTTTTTTAAAGAGTAAAATATAAAATACTAAGTAAACATTTATAGTTTTAAATAGCTTTAGTTTATAATTAACTAGTTTTATAACCTTTTTAATCTTAAATAGTTTTAATTTCTTATTATTAAGTTTATTACTTAGTTTTTTTGTTTTTATATTCTTTTATATTAAATAAACTTTTTCTCTCTTTTTAAATATAAGTTTTATATTATAATATAACGTGGTTTATCAGCGAGTCGACTATATCACCGAGTCGTCCATTTTTCCCTATATTTTACCCTATCTACTTTAACATATGTTTTCTTAATTACTATAAATAGAAATTTAAACCTAAGAAGTTTAAATTATTCTAGCTATTAAAGCTATTTGTTTATCTAAAGGAATTAATTTTTAAAAGATAATAAAATTATATAAGATCTTTTAAATAACACTTTTAAATAAAATAGTTAACTAAACTTTTTATAATAAAATATAATTTAATTATTATAAATTAAGTATTTTAAAAGAAAAAGTAATTATTTAAAATATATTTAATTTAGATTTAAGAGGATTTACTTTTTAGTTAACTAATATAAAAGATATAGTAAATAATATCTTTAAATTAAAAAGAGAAAAACGTATTAGTAAGCTTTAAATATATTAATTTATATAATAACAATTAACTTTTAAAATATATTTTAATTGTATTTATAACTTTTAAAAGGCTTTATATAAAGATTCTAAGCTAATTAGTATATAATTCTAATTAGTTGAAAATATAAAAGTAAAATATAAGATTTTAAACTATAACTTTTATAACTTTAACAAAACTAGCTTTATAATAGATATTATTTATATTATAATAGTTGTTACTTATATAAATTAATATAATAAAAGTAAAATAGTTTAATTAAGTAATTAGGAATAAACAATAGTAATTACTTATATTAATAGTAAAAGTTAAAGTATTTCTTTATTTCTAATAGTTTAAAGTAAGAACTACCTTTTAAATTAGTATATAAATAGTAGCCTCTTACTTAACTAAGCTATTAAACTAATAAGTAATAGATAAATAAATAATAAAACAGGTTTAAAATAGCTAAAATACTTTAATAAATATATTACTACTCATATAAAAAAGCTATATTAAATACTAGTATTAAATAAGTATAAAAGTTACAAATCAGCTGAGTTTTAAAAGTATTATAAAACATATAATATTATTACTTTTAGACTACTATCTCATTTATCTTATTTAACCTAGCTACTTAATGTTAAGTGTTTTAGTATATTAAAGTAGGTGTACAGTCGGCAGATTAAAACGTTTATTAAAGCTTATATTAACTACATTACTAAAGTAGAGTTCTTTTTAGCTTTTACAGTAGTATATAAGAAATCTATAATAGCCTAAAACGCTTAGGCTAGATTCTGAGGAGCTGGCCTAGTACCTTTTGACCTGTAAGCAGTACTTTTAAAGCTTAACGTAAGGTTATAGACTCTAACTCTCTTTAGACTCTCTACTATTACTTCTAACCCTTAGGTCTCTTAGACCCCTTCTAACCTAACTGAGGCCCTTTTACAATCAACTCTCGTTCGAAATCGGATTACTTGTTATTAAAGGAGCTTACTAATCCTACTCTTTAAAACAGTTGTAACATTAGTAAAAGATATAGAGTAAATAGCTTATAAGATAACACTTCTATCTGCTGAGGTATATACTCTTTAAGTAGCGAATAAAGCTTTAAGCAAACGTTATAGAGCTAAAAAGACTCGTGTCTGTTAAAGGGGAGTACTTATAATAGAGGATATATAAAACATTTTAGCTTAGAAGGATGTAGATAAACAAGTGTAACGTGACTTATATATAGAAAAGGGTAATTAAAAGGAGGGGCAATTGTCTTTATAACGTTATAACACTTATAAAAAAGTAGGTTATAATATATAAACTTATTAAGTAAATATTAATATATTTAGTTCTTTAAATTCTTTTAAGCTATAGTTAATTTAATATATTATAATTGATTTATTAATATTTGAAGTTTAGTGCTAAGGAAAAATGGACAACTCGGTGATATAGTCGACTCGCTGATAAACCACGTTAACGTATTTAAAAGTTAACTAATTAATATAAAGAAATGTTTAAAATTTTAAAGTAGATTAGTAAGTCTTATTAATTAAAGCTATTAGCTAGTTTTAAAATTTATAATATATTCGCTTTTAAACTACTTTTCAAAGATTTAAAAATCTTTTTACTTAGTTAAAAAAACTTAATACTAAAGCTTATTATTATTAAAAGCTAAAAGGAATAAGAATTTAAAAAACCTTTAATATATTTAATATAAAAACATTATTATATTAAATTAGCTAAGTTAAATATAATTTAGATTTAGTTTAATATATTATATTAAATCTAATAGGGTTTTATATAAGCTTTAAGATTTTTATAAAGTTTACTTTAATAAGCCGAGTTTGTTTTAAAACCTTTTTATATAAATTTAAGCTTAGAAAAAAAGAGAAGATAATATTAATCTACCTACTGCTTATAATACTACCCAGCTGATATAAGGTATATTTTAAATCATATGTATATCTAAAACCTGATAAGAATAAGCTACTTATAAAGAGCAAAATCAGTAGGACTTTTTAAATATATCAACTATAAGAGGTGTTATAAATATAATAAAGGAACAGATGTTCTCTTAAATAATAAAGATATTTAAACTTACTACTACTCTTAACGAATTCAGAGCTATATTTATTACTTTAAATTAGATTATTGTAACGATCGGAATCGCTTAGCTTAGCCCAGCGCGCCAAGGGCATACTCCACGTGATTGCTTTCCCCTTGATACCGATTAGTAACGTAAGAGATTAAGAATAGATTCGGATGGGTTTTAGAAAAGAGGCGAATCGTATATATAAAGGGCCTAGCTATTTAACTATCTTTTACTTTCTTATACTTATTTCTTCTTTATATATAAAATTATAAGTTAATATCTTTAGCTATTAATATAAACTTATAAGTTAATTTCTTTAGCTATTAATATATACTTTTATATACCTTTTTCTATACTCTTATTCTCTTATATTATTATATAAGAAATAAGTATTAAATTTACTAGAGACAGCTTATATAATATCTTACTCTTAAGTTTTGTTTAGTTATATTAAAGTAGATTCGAATACTTTTTAGACTTTTAACTTTAGCTAATATTAAAAACTCTTATATAACTAAGAACTTAGAGATTTCTTAAACAGTTAATAAACTAGGGTTTAGTTTAGTTTAAAAGTAACTAGTAACAGACGCTAAATCAGCGCTAAGTAAAATAGTTAGTTAATAAAGAGATTTTAAATAACCCTCTTATATAAAAGTTATTATAAATAAAAATAGAAGTAGTATAAAAGTATTATTTAAAACTTTTACTTTTACTTATTATTAACTTTAAAAGCTTATTATCTAATTTTTTTAATAATTAAATGTTTTAACGTTTTATAAATAAAATAAAAAGTAAAACTACTTATAATACTAATACTTCTTAGACTAGTAGTATATTTAAAACTTACTAAAAACGCGTTATTTATAAAAAGTAAAATTAAAGAGACTTTTTAAATAGTTTAACTATAAGAAGTGTTATATATATAATAAAGGAATAGATCTTCTTTTAAATAGTAAAGATTTCTAAAGTTATTATTACTATAAATGAATTTAGAGCTTTGTTTACTACTTTAAATTAGTACTTAAAAGGCTATAATAATAATATATCTTTTTAACTTATATATAATAACCTTGTGTTTACTCTAATTCTTTTATTAATTAAAGCTTTTAATAATCTTATTCTTATATTCCCTGAGAAATTAGTACTTATTAGACTGGCCAACGGTCCGGTCCGAAGCGGACCGTGGGATTTTTTGGGGACCGTCTAAAAGACCGGACCGTTTAGAATTTTTTTGGGGACCTTTTTTGGGGACCGTTTTTAAGACCGGACGGTATACGGTCCGGTCTCAAACGGTCCGGTCTCAAATATATATA